>CM038679.1:703266174-704467665 GCA_021605205.1 Aegilops longissima | reverse complement strand
ACGATATGACCGAGGTGGATTATGGTGGAGGGGGGCACCACACACGGCTAAAAGATCAATGATCAATTATTGTGTCCTTGGGGTGCCCCCCTGCCCCCATATATAAAGGATCTAGGGTGGAGGCGGCCGGCCAAGGAGGAGGGCGCGCCAATGGGGGAGTCCTACTCCCACCGGGAGTAGGACTCCTCTTTTCCTAGTAGGAGTAGGAGAAGGAGGAAGGAGGAGAGAGAGGGGAAGGAAAGGGGGCGCCCCCCCCCTCCTTGTCCAATTCGGACTAGAGGGGGGGCCTGTGACCTGCCCCGCCGCCCTCCTCTTCTCCACTAAGGCCCATTAGGCCCAATATACTCCCGGGGTTCGGTAACCCCGGTACTCCGTATATATGCGAAACCTCCGAAACACTTCTGTGTCCGAACATAGTCATCCAATATATCGATCTTTACGTCTTGACCATATCGAGACTCCTCGTCATGTCTGTGATCATATCCGGGACTCCGAACCACCTTCGGTACATCAAAACACAAAAACTCATAATACCGATCGTCATAGAACTTTAAGCGTGCGGACCCTACGGGTTCGAGAACTATGTAGACATGACCGAGACACGTCTCCGGTCGATAACCAATAGCGGAACCGGGATGCTCATATTGGTTCCTACATATTCTACGAAGATCTTTATCGGTCAAACCGCATAACAATATATGTTGTTCCCTTTGTCATCGGTATGTTACTTGCCCGAGATTCGATCGTCGGTATCTCAATACCTAGCTCAATCTCGTTACCGGCAAGTCTCTTTACTCGTTCCGTAGTGCATCATCCCGTAACTAACTCATTAGTCACATTGCTTGCAAGGCTTATAGTGATGTGCATTACCGAGAGGGCCCAGAGATACCTCTCGGAAAATCGGAGTGACAAATCCCAATCTCGATCTATGCCAACTCAACAAGTATCATCGGACACACCTGTAGAGCACCTTTATAATCACCCAGTTACGTTTTGACGTTTGGTAGCACACAAAGTGTTCCTCCGGTAATCGGGAGTTGCATAATCTCATAGTCATAAGAACATGTATAAGTCATGAAGAAAGCAATAGCAGTAAACTAAACGATCAAGTGCTAAGCTAATGGAATGGGTCAATTCAATCACATCATTCTCCTAATGATGCGACCCCGTTAATCAAATGACAACTCATGTCTATGGTTAGGAAGCTCAACCATCTTTGATCAACGAGCTAGTCTAGTAGAGGCATACTAGTGACACTATGCTTGTCTATGTATTCACACATGTATTATGTTTCCGGTTAATACAATTCTAGCATCAATAATAAACATTTATCATGATATGAGGAAATAAATAATAACTTTATTATTGCCTCTAGGGCATATTTCCTTCAACACCCTGACTAACTCCAAACCACAACACAAGCCCCTCCCCATCCTCCTCCGTTGCACTGCATCCGCCATGACTGCAGGCAGTGAAGCTCTATGGAAGAGCCTTTCCACGGAGATAAAGCACGCCGTGGTCGCCCTCGCCGCCGCTCGGCAGAGCCGCCGTGCCAAGAGGATCGAGGTCGGCTTGTGCCAGCTTGCCCAAGGTCTCCGACGATGAGGACGACACCACGATGGAGACGGGCTCCAACGACACCGCCTCGGCTCCTGCGCCTCCCGTGCAACACCGGCTTCACCACGGAGCAGGCACAAATGCACTACAATGCCTGCATGGTAGAGGTGCAGCCTATACCGGTGCCTTTGTCAACTTTCCAGCAGGCGCATGAAGAACAGCCGTACAACCTGTTCCTCTTGGAGCAGCACCAGCTGGCGGACGGCCAGATCTATGACAAGCGAGCGAGCGAGGAGGCCGTGGCGAACCCCAACTTCGTCGCGGAGCAGCATGCCATCTACGATGTCGTTCGCGCTCAAGCCATCGCTCGCCTGGAAGCGGCCCCCGCGGAGGTGCAATTGCAGGCGACCACGGAGGAGAACAACGTCAGTTGCGCCTCCTACGTGCCGATAGCGATCCATCAGGCGGCCCGGTGGGACGACGACAGCATCGGCGCCACGTCTACCGGCGACAGACAGGTCATGGACTCCTCCGAGGATGAGTAGGCCACTGGAGGTGGAAGGGCCTTGTGTCCCATGTGGGCTAGACCGTCTCCCGTGATCTACTATTCCTTGCCGGAGATCACACCTTCACTTCATCAGTCTTATCGTCGGTGCTCATGGAGACGAGAGATGGAGGATGACATAGGCTTGGACGCCTGGCACCGCCGCAATAGGATAGATTTAGGGCCGAGTCGTTTTTCTTCTTCTAAATGTTCGAAATGTAACGAAAATCCGCGGTGATTGTATAAAATCCGTCATGTTCATATGAAATCTGATCTCGTGTGCACGAATTTCATCCGGGTTGTTGAAAAATAATTTGAAATATATATGATTATGGTTGGATGGCGGTCTTTCGCATCTGTGTCAGTGGACTGATCCCTGTCCGCGGACAGATGCGCGCGGTACGCGGTTTCCTGATCGACGCCGGCCGGCCGGCGGGCGAGAGCGCGCTCGTACGATCCGCCGTATGGCTTGATTCTGCGCAGGGCGCTGGGATGGAGCATGTGCGTGCCAGCAGGCGGCATTTTTTTTTTTCTAAACAGTGGGCGCCATGCTTGCATGCCTGACCCGGGTGCTTTTGGCGGTAGTATTGCCGAAGTCAACGCCGATCAGATGCATGGCAGGGCCGTGGTGGCCGGCCCCTTCCTTGTGTCAATGAGGACGTACGCGGCCGGCAATCCCGCCATGCCGGCCGCCGCGCACGCCGCTGTGGTGTTCCCGTCTCGAAGGGGGCGAAGGAAGAGACGTGAACGGCGCACGGCGGCTGAGCGCGCCTGCGCGGATGTACGTACTGCGGCTGGTGCTCGAACGTGACACAATATCGAGTGGCAAGCATGCATGCCCGGCCCGGGCCGCTCCTGCCGGTGGCAACGCTGAAGTCAGCACAGATCAGATGCATGGCAGGGCCGTTGGCCGGCCGGCCCCTCCCCTCGCTCCCTGATCTGTTCCTCCTCCTGTGAGGCTGCTGCGGTCGAGGACACGGCAATCCCGCCATGCTGGCCGGCGCGCACGCCGCTGCGGTGCTCCCGTTTCCAAAGGACGAGACGAACGTACATGCGTACGCCGCCTGGATGTGTGGCAATTGAATCGTGGCGACTTTTTTACGAGGGGCACAGTTCGAACTCTAGCTATTTCTCAAGGACTCAGAAATAGACATTTGACTGTTTTCCAATGCAACAACATTCAAATTTCCCAACCAATGAACAGATGACACTGTTTGTCCCAAAACCCCCCACCGGCCACCGTATAATATTTTCTTATTTCGGGAAAAACAGGTTGGGCAAAACCCTGACCCGGTTTCAACTAAACCGGCACCACCACAAAAACTCGCTGGACCACCGCTAACTGGCCACAAACCTCCTTGGATGCATAGCTAACGATCGCCATCAACTTGCTACCCGCGGAAAAGGCAAGCTCCTTGGGAAATCTCCAACCCCTCCTACATAACGGCAGTGATCTCACCTAACACACACCACAAAGAAAGAAAGAAATCAGGCCGATGGCCATGGAAGAAGGGTGGGGGAGAAGAACAAAGTGCAGATCAAAATCAGATCAGGCAGGCAGCCATGGGAGAGAGGGGAGAACATGGAGAGGAAGGTGTACCTGAAGACGAGCAAGAAGGAAGAACAACAGCCAGACAATTGGGGAAATCCCAGGAAAATTAACAAGTCAGAAACAAATTCTACTGCTACGCCTAGTACTTGAATTCTTAGCGTCAGAGAAACTAGATACAGGTTAAGAAACAAACAGTAGACAAAAACTAGATACTCTGAAAATAGTTTATCACTAGCAGTAGACAGAACTTGGATAGTTGTATAAATTACACTTCAAGAACACATTGTGCCTGAATGACACTGGAAAGAACAGTAGCACACCAAGAATTACAGTGCAAATGATAGTTTGTATAAATGTCACTGACATTGATAGTTGTATAAATTACACTGAAACTGGCTAAGAAAATGCACTGCAATAGACCAAGACTTACAGTGCAAATCCCCTAATAATTACATAGTAATTCCCAGTGCAAACCGCATATAACTTACAGTGGAAATTCCATAGAAATTTCAATGTATCAATGTAAGAATGCAACAACTTACACTGGCACAAACCTACTGTATTTACACTGTTAAAATACAACTGCTAACTGTACTGACATTTCTTTTCCAAAATTGCAGATTGGGAGCATGACGAAAACAGTAAGTCTGGATGACATCCTTATACCTAGGACACATGCCATCAACTACCCAGAAGAAAAACTTTCCAGAATATCTGGTGAAGATCTTACAAGTAGGGTAATTAGTAGATCGTTTCTGCCTCTACAACAAGCGAAAGGAAACAGAGATCAAGAAGTGAGAAAAGTCAGAAAACAAAAATTAGATCATAAAAACACTGCTACATCACACGAATAATGCACTCAAAACAGAAATATTAAGATGAACAAGCTAAAACCGAACGAGAGCATCATGGCAAAAGGAGGAGGACTAATCACATTTCTTCTACCAGCTGAAGATAACTTCCTTTTCAATGACTAGGTAATTGCCCGTGCGTTGCACCGGGGTCTAAGCATTCTAGAGGTTCGTTATCAATCGTGGAAAAATATATCTTTCACGATTCTCATCCATAGTAAGCAACATTATGGACTAATGTGTTTATTGACCTTGCAGGCTGATCAACAATAACCCCTCTTCATTGCAGTCTAAACATGTTGCTGGAACTAAGCTTTACTTTTTACCTCATTTCATTTTTCAGAACCTAAAATGGACACAGAACATTAGTCCAAATGTATGGAAGCGGTTTTTTTTTAACACAATTGTCCCTTTTTTTTAATAGTTTCATCCCCTGCTACTACGGCATTTATAAATTCATTCTTGAAATAATAAAAGGTAAGAGACTGACCAAGCGAAAATCCCTTCAACACAAGAGCCTGTAACAAATATTAAAAACTAATTTAGATGGTTACCTCACAAAAGTCACCTTCAATATAACTTCAGGAGATAACTTTGTACAATTTTGGCCTACACGGAAGAGAAAAAGCTCATGTAACCAAGTATCATGAACAAAATGATTCCTATTTATCTTTTTTTTTTCGATCGAAGGGGCCACACGGCTCCCATTTTCATTATGAAAATGGAGTTGTTTACAAGGCATCAAAACCACCATTACATCACTCATCTAGAAGCCACATGATGCTCCAGCCTATCCAGCCTAATCATCACACCACTGATATTATATCACCACATCAGGATGCTTCAAACTGCCCAAAACTAGCCATGGAAGGGCCTAGTGCTACGCTAGCTACAAGGGTATCAACAGACTAAATGACAATAACCAAATTAACACTATGCTTTGAAGCCAGCAAGCATTTCCAGCGACTAGCTTCACAAAATCCTTCTCGCATGCGGCGCCAAACCATGCCCTCCTCTGAAGATATCACGAGTCACCCTCACGTCGCCTAGACACCTGATGAAGCATGCTTTGCACCCTCTTTTCTGCAGATTTTTCCATGAGTCAAGTAGGGAACAAACAAGAAAGATAATGTCAGTGGGATCTCTAGGCATAACACTTTGAAAACAGGATTTGTTCCTTGTTTTCCATATAGACCACAAGAGAGCAGCAATACCCAATAAAACAACTACTCTATCTTTGCCAGTATAGCTAGACAACCAGTTCTGGCATAAGTCAAAAAAAGACATGGGAGCTCTCTGGCTCCCTAGAGCACATCCCACAATATTCCACGGGAACTTAGCTAAGGAACAAGAGAAAAATGAATGATTCACACTCTCTTCACAGTCACAAAATTTACAAAACTTAGCACCTTTCCAGCCTTTTTTATTCAGATTGTCCTTGGTCAGAATCCTATTTTTGATTACTAACCAAGAGAATGTAAACAGATATCAATTCATCGAGATTTAAGTGAATGATAACCCTTAAATCTATGTACTTATCAGTTTTTGGCGAGTTTGAATGCCGACTCACATTTATTATACATCTGAAAAATAGAATGTGAGTTTCATTTCCGTTTATACGACAACACTTGTAGAAAAGGAATAACCAAAAGAGAAAACACAGAAAAAAACATGAAGAAGCACATGCAGGCAATAATCCCATCGAAGGTAACCATATTAGTGCTAGTGCATAATAATTTGCTCCTGATTCCTGAATGAAGAAGTTGCAATAAATCTTTTCCCCTGAAGATAACCATGGTAATTTTATCACTCAGTTAAGTACTTGATCATGGACCACATGGCATGTGCAGCCACATGCACGAGGCCGATGGACTGGCTAATTGCACTTGCAGTCAAGATGACATGTATGTGTTCGTGCACCGCGCTTGCTGTATGCATGAACCCTTCTTATCTGATGATCTCTACCTATCTAACAGCCATGCACGAACAGCTAATTTCGCCATGCGGAGGGCGGGAGCAACCAGATTGAGTTTACCTGCGTAGAGAAGGTGGTGGTAGTACGAGCCAAAATTTTGAAGACTATCATCAGTGAGGGAAGTTGGAGGAGCGACGCCGTCATGCTGAGGGAGGAGCGCTGGTCAGGGAGTATACCTCGGCTCCAACCCCGTACACCTCGAGCGGCCGGATCCTGTGTTGCTGCTCAGAGGCGGAGCCAGCATTTCTCAAAGCCTGGGGCTAAAACTAAGCGGCTATAAAAAACGCCAAAAACTATTATATCACAAGTATCAGTGCGTGTGAGAAGTACTCTACATATTCACAATTTGAAGGAAAAAACAGCTTACCGCATGGGACATGTGGTTAGCAAAATCAAAATTCATATAGAAGGAAAAAACAGCTTCACTATTGCGACAAGAGAAAAATCGACAGAAGGATGTAAACAATTCGATAAAGTACCTCATTTCAAAAGTGGGTACCAAATTTATGAAGATTTATTCATTTGAGTCCATTGTTTCTTCATCAACAGTTGTAGAAAGACCTAAAGCTTAAAGATAAAATTCAGTTTTCAAAATCAAGACACTGGACATAGGATAAGTTATTTTTTCATAAATTTTAAAAATAAAAATATAATATACTATTACCATAAAATGCGTGAGGTAGTAGCCCTTCCATTTCCTCAATTTTTCATAGCATTGTATTATCTTAATATCATCTACGCTTGCAAATACACCACACTCTTCATCTTGGATATTTAATTTCCTGTTAACAGTAAAATAAATTGACTCAAGTTATCCTGTACAATTCAAAATCACGAACTAGTGGATTTTGGTTGATTCAGGAACTGGGCGGGGAGGGGGGGGTTCGGATGATACGAGTACATATTATTTACCTGCAGAAACGGCCAAACAGATTTCCAATTGCAGTAGGGAGACTACTCCAGTAAGGGAGGGGGCTGCTCTGCGGTGAGATGATCTGAACCCGAGCCGCCTGGCCGCCTGGGCGCGGCCGCGGAGATCCAATCTGCCCCTGGGAATTGACGAGGGTCCACGAAGGCACGAGAAATCTATGCAGATGTGATTTCTTTTCCCCTTTTTTAACGGACGAGATGACCATCGATTCTTTTTTGGTAGCCTGGGTCTGCTTACGTGATGAGGTGGAGAGCTTGTAGGGTTTTTTTAGCAGAAGGAGAGCTCGTACGTGATGCAGAACTCACTGGGCTAGAGCGTGGGGCTGGGCCTGCACTTGCGCGCCTGGGGCTGGGCTTTCTGTAAGTGTAAAATTCAGAAAAAAGTACTACCAAGTATAGGCCTTAGTTGGGCCACGCCTGGGGCTATAGCCCCAGTTGCCCCAGGCCCTATTCCGCCCCTGTTGCTGCTGGTCCGATGGCATAAGAGGGGTGGAGAACTCGGATGGCCGCGCCGCCGTCGCCGAGGGCAGCTGCTTCCGCCGCGGCACGCGCCTGGCCCAGATCCTCGGGCTCGCCGCCGGGGGGCGCATGGGCCGACGCCATGAATTGTTACCCGCCTCCTCCGCCGCTGCTCTGGAGGCATGGAAACCCTTACGGAGATGCGACTGGGGCAATAGATGATGGCTTGAGGAGCGGGCCAGGTTATGGATTTTCTTTCTTGCCACACCAAAGTCGGTCTGAGGAAAAAACCAGGGAAAAGAAAACCAGGTGGAACGATGATGTGGGGTGAGAGGAACGATGCGGGAGCGAGAGTCGGACGAAACGGGTTGACATAAGAGGGGAGAGGGAACCTTAAGTTTTTTTTAGATAGTAGAGATTTTGCTTCTGATAAAACATAAAGCCAAAAGTCTCCTCAACAAGAGAAAACTAACCAACAATATAATCAACAAGCACAAGAAAACCAAAAAAAGGAAACAAACTTTATTAACATAAAACTTGAAAAGAGCTTTGCTTTGTCAAAGGATCCTTCATCACCAGAAAGTTCCTGAAAAGAAGACAACACAGCCAAAATAGATAAAACTGATAACATAATCTGAACAAATAATTAGAAAAATAAGACAAAAAAAACTATCATAGACATCAGATACGGTCCATCTTCCGCAAAGTCATTAGGCACGAATGGTTCACGAACAGAATCTGAACTCTCAAAAGATGATACTAACGGAACGTCATGGTGAGAGACTTTCCGAAGTTTACCCATTAAACTAAACGACAAACCTAAAATCCTGCCGACTGGTGGTTTGCCACAGGCGCGTACGATCTGATGGCCTTTCGATCCCCATGTAGGACGCACGCAGCCGCTCGATAATTTCTTTCACTGTCACGCACGAAAAAAAGAAAGCTCCCCGCGAGCGACTGGAACGCCCGCCGCCGCCCCTCCCGCGAGCGCCGCCGCCGGCTGCCACCTCCCTCCGACCCGTACAGCCCCCAATCGAGTCCCTCAATCTTTCATCTCCATCCACGCGAGGTTCTTCTCCGTCCGCGCCATGGCTGCCATGGCCGAGCTAAGCCAGCTCCGGCTGTGAGAGGAAGAGAAACGGGAGAGGGAGAAGTCCAGGCGCCCACCACCGCCGGCTGCATCGACCTCAGGCTGGATCCGCTGCCCACCATCGCCGCATGTGCCTCGACCTCGGGCTGGATCCACCGCACATCATCACCGCACCTCGGGCGGCAGAGGGAGCCGTCGTGCCGCTACTCGCCTCACGCGTCTGAGGGTGCGGCTGCAGCAGCAGCAGTTTTGGCCTCTGAAGAAATTGCTGCAGCTTGCGTGTGACGGAGTGACTGCACTTTTGGCCTCTGAATAAATTGCAGATTTGACCTCTGAAGCAACTGCACTTTGCTTCCAAGTAGAATACCAAATGAGCAGCGGCAATAACAGCTAGAACGTGTGTACAAATGCATCGTTTCAATCCAGAAAATTTTGTTTTTTAGCGTTCTTTTCTCTGAAGAAAGTGTATGAGGCCAAGGTCTACTATTAGTTTTGAGAAAATTCAGACTTCCATTGTTCCATTCTCTCTTTGTGAAATGCAGCTTGGGTAAATTAAGAGGTAAATTTAGTTTCAACGGATAAATCTGAGGGACAATAGATGCAGTTCGTGTCAAGTAGATGTCCTATTATATTTACGAAAATGCTAAAATCCGAACCCAGATAACTTCTATGTAAATAGTATGATAATTTAGGCATCACGAAGCTGATAATTTGCATACAAACACCGAGGGGTAATTTTAACACGGGGAATAAGTTGTTGAAAAACACCCCTGATAACTTATTTGTAAATTGCATGGTAATATATACAATGAAGACCTCATAATTTAGGTACAAACAACACGAAAACTTTGACACGTGAAAAGAAGTTGTTAAAAACATACCACCAATAACTTTTCGTGTAAATAACACGATAATATAGGCTCCTGGACATGATAACTTAGGTTCAAACATCACGATAACTCTGCCTCCTAAAAAAAGTTGTTGAAAATATAGTACCGATAACTTCTTTGTAAATAGCATGATAATTTAGGCACCACAAAGCTGATAAGTTGCATATAAACATCGAGGGGTAATTTTACCGGGGAATAAGTTGTTGAAAAACACCCCTGGTAACTTATTTGTAAATCGCATGGTAATATATACATCGCATACCTAATAATTTAGGTACAAATACCACGATAACTTTGACACGTGAATTTTTGTTGTTGTTGAAAATATACTCTCTTTGTAAATAACATGGTAATATACACTCCGGACTTGATAACTTATATACAAACACCACGATAACTTTGACCCGTGAAAAAAAGTTGTTGAGAACATACTTCGGTAACATCTGTGTAAATAACATGGTAATATATGCCCCCGGACCTAATAACTTAGATACAAACACCATGATAACTTTGACTTGGTAAAAAGATGTTAAAAACATACCACCGATAATATAGGCTCCCGAACCTAATAAGTTAGGTACAAACACCACAATAACTTTGACCCGTGAAAAAAGTTGTTGAAAACATACCACTAATATCTTCTCATGTAAATAACATGATAATATACACTCTCAGACCTGATAACTTAGATACAAACACCACGATAACTTTGACTCGCGTAAAAAAGTTGTTTGGAAACATACTCCGGTAACATCAGTATAAATAACATGGTAATATAGGCTCTCGGACCTAATAATTTAGGTACAAACACCTCGATAACTTTGACCCGTGAACAAAAATTGATGAAAACAAAGTTTGGTAGGATCTGTGTAAATAACACGGTAATATACGCATACCAGAGCTGATAACTTATTTAGCCCAGGCATGATAACTTTTAACCCCAAAAAAATATTTGAACCATGCCAAAAAAACATGGTCTCGCCGTGGCGGATTTTTTTTGTGAAGACAGATTTTGGATCGAACCAGCGGTCTGAGCTACAAAACATTTTAAAATTTCAAAATAAAGAGAATCTATGATGACATTAGCTTTTCCGCACTATTTATGCCCGGAATCAGGGGAGAAAGCTGAAAGAAGTCATTTTTATGGACGGAATTTGCCTATATAAACATTGTGGTAACTTATGTACCATATACGTGATAACTTGCATACCCAGGCGTGGTAACATTTTGCCTCGGAAAAAAAGTTGTCGAAACATATCAACATGGGATCTAGTTTCGAAGGTCTCGTCGCGCCAAATTTTTTATGTGAAAACAATTTTTCGATCGGACCGACAGTTTGAGCTACAAAACATTTTGAAAATTCAAAATATGAGAGAATATACAGTGATGTCATCAATTTCGTCTTACATACATGCATGTAATTAGGCATTGTATTAAGAGTCATGACATGTGCATGAAGACAGAGAAAAACTAGTAATCATGAAGAAAAGTGGCTGCATGCACTCGCGACTCGCATGCATGCACGCACTAGTTAGGTCGTCCTGATTTGTTGTTTAAAATCCGAACGACTGCGCGTTAGTACAGTCCTAAACTAAAACCAATAAATTACAAAGCTAAAAGCATGAATATTACACTGAAATTAAGGCAAAATTTACATTGTAAATATATATGATAAGCAAGGCGATTACACGGTAAAACTAGGGGTACACTGTAAAAGTTGGAAAGAAAAGGCTACAGTGAAAATTAGCATGAGAGAGTAATACAAAATTTAAAAAAGCAAAAAATTCAGGAATTACATAACTGAACCAAGATAAATACACTGCAAAAAATTTAGAAAATACACTATAAATACATATATAAACCATTGTAATTCTAGGGAAATTACACTGGAATCAGGGCCCATATAAAATGTCAGGAATTACATAGCTGAAACATTAAAATCACACAGTAACTCGCATAAATTACACTGAACTAAGGGACAAATTACACAAAAACTATAGGATGAATTACACAGTAATTATTGGGCAAATTACACAGTAATTATAGAGTGAATTACACTAAAGCTATAGGATGAATTACACAATAATTATAGAGTGAACATGACCCAGTAGTTCTAGAGTGATTTAAGTTAAAAAAAATTATAGAGTGATTTACACTGAAACTACAGGATGAATTTGTTGGAAATATGCCCTAGAGGCAATAATAAAAGGATTATTATTATATTTCCTTGTTCGTGATAATTGTCTTTTATTCATGCTATAATAGTATTATCCGGAAATCGTAATACACGTGTGAATACATAGACCACAATTTGTCCCTAGTGAGCCTCTAGTTGACTAGCTCGTTGATCAATAGATAGTCATGGTTTCCTGACTATGGACATTGGATGTCATTGATAACGGGATCACATCATTAGGAGAATGATGTGATGGACAAGACCCAATCCTAAGCATAGCACAAGATCGTGTAGTTCGTTTTGCTAGAGCTTTTCCAATGTCAAGTATCTCTTCCTTAGACCATAAGATCATGTAACTCCCGGATACCGTAAGAGTGCTTTGGGTGTACCAAACGTCACAATGTAACTGGGTGACTATAAAGGTGCACTACAGGTATCTCCGAAAGTGTCTGTTGGGTTGATACGGATCGAGACTGGGATTTGTCACTCCGTATGACGGAGAGGTATCTCTGGGCCCACTCGGTAATGCATCATCATAATGAGCTCAAAGTGACCAAGTGATTGGTTACAGGATCATGCATTACGGTACGAGTAAAGTGACTTGCCGGTAACGAGACTGAACGAGGTATTGGGATACTGACGATCGAGTCTCGGGCAAGTAACGTACCGATTGACAAAGGGAATTGAATACGGGATTAATTGAATCCTCGACATCGTGGTTCATCCGATGAGATCATCGAGGAGTATGTGGGAGCCAACATGGGTATCCAGATGAAGGAAATATGCCCTAGAGGCAATAATAAAGTTATTATTTATTTCCTTATATCATGATAAATGTTTATTCTTCATGCTAGAATTGTATTAACCGGAAACATAATACATGTGTGAATACATAGACAAACAGATAGTCACTAGTATGCCTCTACTAGACTAGCTCATTAATCGAAGATGGTTATGTTTCCTAACCATAGACATGTGTTGTCATTTGATTAATGGGATCACATCATTAGGAGAATGATGTGATTGACATGACCCATTTCGTTAGCTTAGCACTTGATCGTTTAGTATGTTGCTTATGCTTTCTTCATGACTTATACAAAGTTCCTGCAACTATGAGATTATGCAACTCCGTTTACGGAGGAACACTTTGTGTGCTACCAAGCGTCTAGCGTAAATGGGTGATTATAAAGGTACTCTACAGGTGTCTCCAAAAGTATATGTTGAGTTGGCATGAATCGTGATTAGGTTTTGTCACTCCGATTGTCGGAGAGGTATCTCTGGGCCTTCTCGGTAATACTCATCACATAAGCCTTGCAAGCATTGCAACTAATGAGTTAGTTGTGAGATGATGTATTACGGAACGAGTAAAGAGACTTACCAGTAACGAGATTGAACTAGGTATTGGATACCGACGATCGAATCTCGGGTAAGTAACATACCGATGACAAAAGGAACAACGTATATCGTTATGTGGTTTGACCGATAAAGATCTTCGTAGAATATGTAGGAACCAATATGGGCATCTAGGTTCCGCTATTGGTTATTGACCGAGAATGGTTCTAGGTCATGTCTACATAGTTCTCGAACCCGTAGGGTCCGCTTGCAACAACGTTTGATGGCGAGTTCATTATGAGTTTATAAGTATTGATGTACGAAGGTTGTTGAGTCCGGATGTGATCACGGACATGACGAGGAGTCTCGAAATGGTCGAGACATAAAGATTGATATATTGGAAGCCTACATTTGGACATCGGAAATGTTCCGAGTGAAATCGAAATTTATCGGAGTGCAGGAGGTTACGGAACCCCGGAACTATATGGGCCATAATGGGCCTTGGTGGAAAGGAGAAAGGGCCAGCCCTAGGTGGTGGCGTGCCTCCCCTTCCCTAGTCCTACTAGGACTAGGAAAGGTGGGCCGGCCCCCTCTCTCTCTTTCCCCCTCCGGTGAATCCTATTCCAACTAGGATTGGAGGGGAATCCTACTCCCGGAGGAGTAGGACTCCTGGCGCCGCCTCCTCTTGGCCGGCCGCCCGCCTCCCCTTGGCTCCTTTATATCTCACGGGGCAGGGGCACCCTAGAACACACAAGTTGATCTACGGATCGTTCCTTAGCCGTGTCGGTGCCCCTTCCACCATATTCCACTTCGGTCATATCGTCGCGGAGCTTAGCGAAGCCTGCGCGGAGAAGTCATATCGTCGCGAGCTTAAGGCGAAGCCCTGCGTCGGTGGAGCATCATCATCGTCCTGCCGCCGTCGTCTTGTGGAACTCATCCCGACACTTTGCTGGATCGGTCCGGGATCATCATCGAGCTGAGCGTGTGCGAACTTCGGAGGTGCCGTCGTTCGGTGCTTGGATCGGTCGGATCGTGAAGGCGTCGACTACATCAACAGCGTTGTTATAACGCTTCGCTTTCGGTCTCACGAGTGCGTGGGCGGACACTCTCCCCTCTCGTTGCTATGCCATCACCATGGTCTTGCGTGTGCGTAGGAAATTTTTGAAATTACTCGTTCCCCAACAATGGCATCCGAGCCTGGTTTTATCGTTGATGTCATATGCACGAGTAGAACACAAGTGAGTTGTGGGCGATATAAGTCATCTTGCTTACCAGCATGTCATACTTTGGTTCAGCGGTATTGTGAGATGAAGCGGCCGGACCGACATTACGCGTGCGCTTCGCGAGACTGGTTTCACCGCTCCGAGCACTAGTTGCTTAAAGGTGACCGGCGGTGTCTGTCTCTCTCACTTTAGTTGAACCGAGTGTGGCTCGCCCGGTCCTTGCGAAGGTTAAAACAGCACCAACTTGACAAACTATCGTTGTGGTTTTGATGCGTAGGTAAGAACGGTTCTTGCTCAGCCCGTAGCAGCCACGTAAAACTTGCAACAACAAAGTAGAGGGCGTCTAACTTGTTTTTGCAGGGCATGTTGTGATGTGATGTGGTCAAGGCGTGATGCTATATTTTATTGTATGAGATGATCATGTTTTGTAACCGAGTTATCGGCAATCGGCGAGGAGCCATATGGTTGTCGCTTTATTGTATGAAATGCAAACACCATGTAATTGCTTTACTTTATCACTAAGCGATGGCGATAGTCGTAGAAGCAATAGTTGGCGAGGCGACAACGATGCTACGATGGAGATCAAGGTGTCGCGCGGTGGCGATGGTGATCATGGCGGTGCTTGGCGATGGAATCACAAGCACAAGATGATGATGACCATATCATATCACTTATATTGATTGCATGTGATGTTTATCCTTTATGCATCTTATCTTGCTTTGATTGGCGGTAGCATTATAAGATGATCTCTCACTAAAATTATCAAGAAGTGTTCTCCACGAGTATGCACCGTTGCTAAAAGTTTGTAGTACCCGGACACCACGTGATGATCGGGTGTGATAAGTTCTCGTCCATCTACAACGGGTGCAAGCCAGTTTTGCACACGAGAATACTCGAGTTAAACTTGACGAGCCTAGCATATGCGAGATATGGCCTCGGAACACGGAGACCGAAAGGTCGGCGTGAATCATATAGTAGATATGATCAACATAGAGATGTTCACCATTGAAACTACTCCATCTCACGTGATGATCGGACATGGTTTAGTTGATTTGGATCACGTAAACACTTAGATGACTAGAGAGATGTCGTCTAAGTGGGAGGTTTTAATATGATTAATTAAACTTAAATTTATCATGAACTTAGTACACGATAGTATTTTTGCTTGTCTATGTTTCTGTAGATAGATGGCTCGTCTTTGTTGTTCCGTTGAATTTTAATGCGTTCCTTGAGAAAGCAAAGTTGAAAGATGATGGTAGCAATTACGGACTGGGTCCGTAACGAGGATTATCCTCATTGCTGCACGGAGAATTACGTCCTGGAAGCAACGCTGGGTGCGAACTCTTTGCAGAACAACGCCGAAAGTTGTGAGCGTCTGGCGAGCAAAGCTGATGACTACTCTATAGTTCGATGTGCCATGCTTTACGGCTTAGAACCGGGTCTTCAACGGCGTTTTGAGCGTCATGGAGCATATGAGATATTCCAGGAGTTGAAGTTAATATTTCAAGCAAATGCCGGATTGAGAGATATGAAGTCTCCAATAAGTTCTATAGCTGTAAGATGGAGGAGAATAGTTACATCGGTGAGCACATACTCAAAATGTCCAGGTATAATAATCACTTAATTCAGCTGGGAGTTAATCTTCCGGATGATAGTGTCATTGATGAATTCTCCAATCACGCCACCAAGCTACAAGAGCTTCGTGATGAACTATAATATGCAAGGGATGACTAAAACAATTCTGAGCTCTTCGCAATGCTAAAAGCAGCGGAGGTAGAAATCAAGAAAGAGCATCAAGTGTTGATGGTCAATAAGACCACTAGTTTCAAGAAAAGGGCAAAGGGAAGAAGAAGGAAACTTCAAGAACAGCAAGAAAGTTGCTGCTCAAGAGAAGAAACCCAAGTCTGGACCTAAGCACTGAAATCGAGTGTTTTTACTTGCAAGCGACCGACCTTTGAGCGGAACTGCCCCAAGTATTTGGCGGATAAGAAGGATGGCAAGGTTAACAAAGGTATATGTGATATACATGTTATTGATGTGTACCTTACTAGAGCTCGTAGTAGCACTGGGTATTTGATCTTGGTTACATTGCTAATATTTGCAACTCGAAGCAGGGACTGCGGAATAGGCGAGCAGGCAAAGGGCGAGGTGACGATCTGGCGTGGGAAACGGTTCCAAAGTCAATGTGATCGCATGATCGACACGCTACCTCTACATCTACCTTCGGGATTAGTTTTAGACCTAAATAATTGTTATTTGGTGCGGCGTTAAGCATGAACATTATATCTGGATCTTGTTTGATGCGAGGCGGTTATTCATTTAAATCAGAGAATAATGGTTGTTCTATTTATATGAGTAATATCTTTTATGGTCATGCACCCTTGAAGAATGGTCTATTCTTGTTGAATCTCGACGGTAGTGATACACATATTCATAATGTCGAAGCCAAAAGATGCAGAGTTGATAATGATAGTGCAACTTATTTGTGGCACCGCCGTTTAGGTCATATCGATGTAAAACGCATGAAACAACTCCATACGGATGGACTTTTGGAATCACTTGATTATGAATCACTTGGTACTTGCGAACCGTGCCTCATGGGCAAGATGACTAAAACACCGTTCTCCGGTTGTATGGAGAGAGCAACAGACTTATTGGAAATCATACATACAGATGTATGTGGTCCGATGAATGTTGAAGCTCGTGGCGGATATCGTTATTTTCTCACCTTCACGGATGATTTAAGCGGATACGGGTATATCTTCTTGATGAAGCATAAATCTGAAACATTTGAAAAGTTCAAAGAATTTCAGAGTGAAGTTGAAAATCATCGTAACAAGAAAATAAAGTTTCTACGATCTGATCGTGGAGGAGAATATTTGAGTTCTGAGTTTGGTCTACATTTGAAGCAATGCGGAATAGTTTAGCAACTCACGCCACCGGGAACACCACAGCGTAATGGTGTGTCGAGCGTCGTGTCGTACTTTACTAGATATGGTGCGATCTATGATGTCTATTTCCGATTTACCGCTATCGTTTTGGGGTTATGCTTTAGAGGCGGCCGCATTCACGTTAAATAGGACACCGTCAAAATCCGTTGAAACGACGCCTTATGAACTGTGGTTTAGCAAGAAACCAAAGTTGTCGTTTACGAAAGTTTGGGGTTGCGATGCTTATGTGAAAAAACTTCAACCTGATAAGCTTGAACCCAAATCGAAAATGTGTCTTCATAGGATACCCAAAGGAGACAATTGGGTATACCTTCTATCACAGATCCGAAGGCAAGACATTCATTGCTAAGAATGGATCCTTTCTAGAAAGGAGTTTCTCTCGAAAGAAGTGAGTGGGAGGAAAGTGGAACTTGATGAGGTAATAGTACCAACTCCCTTATTGGAAAGTAGTTTATCACAGAAATCAGTTTACGTAACACCTACACCGATTAGCGAGGAAGATAATGATAATGATCATGAAACTTCAGATCAAGTTGTCCTTGAACCGTAGATCAACGAGAATAAAATCCGCACGAGTGATACGGTAATCCTATTCGGAAGTCATGCTACTAGATCATGGTGAACCTACGAACTATGAAGAAGCGATGGTGAGCCCAGATTCCACAAAATGGCTTGAAGCCATGAAATCTGAGATGGGATCCATGTATGAGAACAAAGTATGGACTTTGGTAGACTTGCCCGATGATCGGCAAGCTATTGAGAATAAATGGATCTTTAAGAAGAAGGCGCGCCGATGGTAATGTAGCTGTCTACAAAGCTCGACTTGTTGCAAAAGGTTTTCGACAAGTTCAAGGGGTTGACTACGATGAGACTTTCTCACCCGTGGCGATGCTTAAGTCTGTCCGAATCATGTTAGCAATTGCCGCATTTTATGATTATGAAATTTGGCAAATGGATGTAAAACTGCATTCTTGAATGGATTTCTAGAAGAAGAGTTGTATATGATGCAACCAGAAGGTTTTGTTGATCCAAAGGGTGCTAACAAAGTGTGCAAGCTCAACGATCAATTTATGGTGCAGTGCAAGCCTCTCGGAGTTGGAATAAGCGCTTTGATAGTGTGATCAAAGCATATGGTTTTATCTGAGACTTTTGGAGAAGCTTGTATTTACAAGAAAGTGAGTGGGAGCTCAGTAGCATTTACGATAATATATGTGGACGACATATTGTTGATTGGAAATGATATAGAATTTCTGGATAGCATAAAAGGATACTTGAATAAAATTTTTCAATGAAAGACCTCGGTGAAGCTGCTTACATATTGGGCATCAAGATCTATAGAGATAGATCAAGGCGCTTAATTGGACTTTCACAAAGCACATACCTTGATAAAGTTTTGAAGAAGTTCAAAATGGATCGAGCAAAGAAAGGTTTTTACCAGTATTACAAGGTGTAAGATTGAGTCGACTCAATGCCCGACCACAATGGAAGATAGAGAGAAAATGAAAAATGTTCCTATGCTTCAGCCATAGGCTCTATCATGTATGCAATGCTGTGTACCGACCTGACGTATGCTTAGCTGTAAGCTTGGCAGGAAGGTACCAAAGTAATCCAGAGTGGATCATTTGGACAGCGGTCAAGAACATCCTGAAATACGTGAAAAGGACTAAGGATATGTTTCTCGTATATGGAGGTGACAAAGAGCTAATCGTAAATGGTTACGTCGATGCAAGCTTTGACACTGATCCGGACGATTCTAAATCGCAAACCGGATCGTATTTTTATTAAGCGGTGGAGCTGTCGGTTGGTGCAGTTCTAAACAAAGCGTCGTGGCGGGATCTACATGTGAAGCGGAGTACATAGCTGCTTGGAGCAGCAAATGAAGGAGTCTGGATGAAAGAGTTCATTTCGATCTAGGTGTCATACCTAGTGCATCGGGACCAATGAAGATCTTCGTGACAATCTTGGTGCAATTGCCTTGGCAAAGGAATCCAGATTTCACAAGAGGACCAAGCATATCAAAAGGCGCTTCAATTCCATTGGGACCAAGTCCAGGTGGGAGACATAGAGATTTGCAAAATACATACGGATCTGAATGTTGCAGACCCGTTGACTAAGCCTCTTCCACGAGCAAAACGTGATCAGCACCAAGACTCCATGGGTGTTAGAATCATTCTTGTGTAATCTAGATTATTGACTCTAGTGCAAGTGGGAGGCTGAAGGAAATATGCCCTAGAGGCAATAATAAAGTTATTATTTATTTCCTTACATCATGATAAATGTTTATTATTCATGCTAGAATTGTATTAACCGGAAACATAATACATGTGTGAATACATAGACAAACAGATAGTCACTAGTATGCCTCTACTAGACTAGCTCATTAATCGAAGATGGTTATGTTTCCTAACCATAGACATGTGTTGTCATTTGATTAATGGGATCACATCATTAGGAGAATGATGTAATTGACATGACCCATTTCGTTAGCTTAGCACTTGATCGTTTAGTATGTTGCTTATGCTTTCTTCATGACTTATACAAAGTTCCTGCAACTATGAGATTATGCAACTCCGTTTACGGAGGAACACTTTGTGTGCTACCAAACGTCTAGCGTAAATGGGTGATTATAAAGGTACTCTGGGTGTCTCCAAAAGTATATGTTGAGTTGGCATGAATCGAGATTAGGTTTTGTCACTCCGATTGTCGGAGAGGTATCTCTGGGCCTTCTCGGTAATACTCATCACATAAGCCTTGCAAGCATTGCAACTAATGAGTTAGTTGTGAGATGATGTATTACGGAGCGAGTAAAGAGACTTACCGTAGCGACATTGAACTAGGTATTGGATACCGACGATCGAATCTCGGGTAAGTAACATACCGATGACAAAAGGAACAACGTATATCGTTATGCGGTTTGACCGATAAAGATCTTCGTAGAATATGTAGGAACCAATATGGGCATCCAGGTTCCGCTATTGGTTATTGACCGAGAATGGTTCTAGGTCATGTCTACATAGTTCTCGAACCCGTAGGGTCCGCACGCTAACGTTTGATGACAGTTCATTATGAGTTTATAAGTATTGATGTACGAAGGTTGTTGAGTCCGGATGTGATCACGGACATGACGAGGAGTCTCGAAATGGTCGAGACATAAAGATTGATATATTGGAAGCCTACATTTGGACATCGGAAATGTTCCGAGTGAAATCGAGAATTCTGAGATGCAGGGAGGTTACGGAACCCTCAAGGGAACTATATGGGCCATAATGGGCCTTGGTGGAAAGGAGAAAGGGCCAGCCCTAGGTGGCGCTGCGCCTCCCCTTCCCTAGTCCTACTAGGACTAGGAAAGGTGGGCCGCCCCTCTCTCTCTTCCCCCTCCGGTGAATCCTATTCCAACTAGGATTGGAGGGAATCCTATTCCCGAGGAGTAGGACTCCTGGCGCGCCTCCTCTTGGCCGGCCGCCCCCCCCCTTGGCTCCTTTATATCTGAGGGGCAGGGGCACCCTAGAACACACAAGTTGATCTACGGATCGTTCCTTAGCCGTGTGCGGTGCCCCTTCCACCATATTCAACTTCGGTCATATCGTCGCGGGCTTAGGCGAAGCCTGCGCCGGAGAAGTCATATCGTCGCGGAGCTTAAGGCGAAGCCCTGCGTCGGTGGAGCATCATCATCGTCCTGCGCCGTCGTGCAGACGGAACTCATCCCGACACTTTGCTGGATCGGTCCGGGATCATCATCGAGTTGAGCGTGTGCGAACTCGGAGGTGCCGTCGTTCGGTGCTTGGATCGGTCGGATCGTGAAGGCGTCGACTACATCAACAGCGTTGTTATAACGCTTCGCTTTCGGTCTCACAGTGCGTGGGCGGACCTCTCCCCTCTCGTTGCTATGCCATCACCATGGTCTTGCGTGTGCGTAGGAAATTTTTGAAATTACTCGTTCCCCAACACCAGATCTCGCTGTTCGTTATTGAGCGAGAGCCGTCTCGATCATGTCGCATGTCTCCCGAACCCGTAGGGTCTACACACTAAGGTTCGGTGGCGCTAGGGTTGTATGAATATGAGTATGCAGCAAACCGAATGTTGTTGAGTCCGGATGAGATCCGGGACGTCACGAGGAATTCCGGAATGGTCCGGAGGTAAAGAGTTATATATAGGAAGTGTTATTTCGGCCATCGGGAGAATTTCGGGGGTTACCGATATTGTACCGGGACCACCGGAAGGGTCCCGGGGGTCCACCGGGTGGGGCCACCTATCCCGGAGGGCCCCGTGGGCTGAAGTGGGAGGGAACCAGCTCCTGGTGGGCTGGTGCGCCCCCCACTTGGGCCCCCCTGTGCCTAGGGTTGGAAACCCTAGGGTGGGGGGCGCTCCACTTGCCTTGGGGCGCAAGCCTCCCCCCTTGGCCGCCGCCCCCCTTGGGAGATCAGATCTCCAAGGGCCGGCGGGGAGGGAGGGGGCGGCCGCACCCTTGGATCTTGGCGCCTCCCTCTCCCCTGCTACACCTCTCCTCCTCCGTCACGTGCTTGGCGAAGCCCTGCCGGAGTGCTGCTTCTCCACCAACACCACGCCGTCGTGCTGCTGCTGGAGCCATCTTCCTCAACCTCTCCTTCCCCCTTGCTGGATCAAGAAGGAGGAGACGTCATCCGCTCCGTACGTGTGTTTAATGCGGAGGTGCCGTCCGTTCGGCACTCGGTCATCGGTGATTTGGATCACGGCAAGTACGACTCCATCATCCACGTTCTAGTGAACGCTTCCGCACGCGATCTACAAGTGGTATGTAGATGCAATCTCTCTCCCATGACTCGTTGCTTAGATGAACTCATAGATGGATCTTGGTGAAACCGTAGGAAAAATTTTAATTTTCTGCAACGTTCCTCAACAGTGGCATCATGAGCTAGGTCTATGCGTAGTTCTCTATTGCACGATTAGAACACAATTTTGTTGTGGGCGTAGATCTTGTCAACTTGCTTGCCGCTACTAGTCTTTTCTTGCTTCAGCGGTATTGTGGGATGAAGCGGCCGGACCGACCTTACGTATGCTTACGTGAGACGGAGTTCCACCGGTGACATGCACTAGTTGCATAAGGTGGCTAGCGGGTGTCTGTCTCTCCTACTTTAGTTGTAGCGGATTAGATGAAAAGGATCCTTATGAAGGATAAATAGAAGTTGACAAAATCACGTTGTGGTTATTCGTAGGTAAGAAAACGTTCTTGCTAGAACCCAATTGCAGCCATAAAAGATGCAACCACAATTAGAGGACGTCTAACTTGTTTTTGCAGCAATTGTCATGTGATGTGATATGGCCAGAAGTTGTGATGAATGATGAATGATATATTGTGATGTATGAGATCGTGTTATTGTAATAGGAATCATGACTTGCATGTCGATGAGTATGACAACCGGCAGGAGCCATAGGAGTTGTCTTAATTATTGTATGACCTGCGAGTCATTGATTCAACGCCATGTAAATTACTTTACTTTATTGCTAAACATGTTAGCCATAGTAGTAGAAGTAATAGTTGGCGAGCAACTTCATGGAGACACGATGATGGAGATCATGGTGTCATGCCGGTGACAAGATGATCATGGAGCCCCGAAGAAGAAGATCAAAGGAGCTATATGATATTGGCCATATCATGCCACTACTTTATATAATTGCATGTGATGTTTATTATGTTTTATGCATCTTGTTTACTTAGAACGACGGTAGTAAATAAGATGATCCCTTATAATAATTTCAAGAAAGTGTTCCCCCTAACTATGCACCGTTGCTAAAGTTCGCCGTTTCGAAGCACTACGTGATGATCGGGTGTGATAGATCCTTACGTTCACATACAACGGGTGCAAGATAGTTTTAGACATGCATAAACACTTAGGGTTAACTTGACGAGCCTAGCATGTACAGACATGGCCTCAGAACACAAGAGACCGAAAGATCGAACATGAGTCGTATGGAAGATACGATCAACATGGAGATGTTCACCGACGATGACTAGTCCGTCTCACGTGATGATCGGACACAGCCTAGTCGACTCCGATCATGTAACACTTAGATGACTAGAGGGATGTCAAATCTGAGTGGGAGTTCATTAAATAATATGATTAGATGAACTTAATTATCATGAACATTAGTCTAAAATCTTTGCAAAATGTCTTGTAGATCAAATGGCCAACACTCATGTCACCATGAACTTCAACGCGTTTCTAGAGAAAACCAAGCTGAAATACGATGGCAGCAACTATTGGACTGGGTCCGGAACACGAGATCATCCTCATAGCAGTCAAGAAACAATATGTCCTAGAAGCACCGCTAGGTGATGCACCCATCGAAGAACCAAGACATTATGAATGCTTGGCAGTCTCGTCTTGATGATTACTCCCTCGTTCGGTGCGGCATGCTTTACAGCTTAGAACCGGGGCTCCAAAAGCGTTTTGAGCAACACGGAGCATATGAGATGTTCGAGGAGCTGAAAATGGTTTTCCAAGCTCATGCCCGGTCGAGAGATATGAAGTCTCCGACAAGTTCTATAGTTGTAAGATGGAGGAAAACAGTTACGTCGGTGAGCACATACTCAAAATGTCCAGGTTGCACAACCGCTTTGTCCCAGGTGGACATTAACCTCCCGGACGAGGCGGTCATTGACAGAATCCTTGATCGCTCCCACCAAGCTACAAGAGCTTTGTGATGAACTACAATATGCATGGGATGGTGAAGACCATTCCGAAGTATTCTCAATGCTGAAGTCGTGAGGTTGAAATCAAGAAAGAACATCAAGTGTTGATGGTCAATAAAACCACTAAGTTCAAAAGGGCAAGGGTAAGAAGAACTTCAAGAAGGGCGGCAAGGATGTTGCCGCGCCCGGTAAGAAAGTTGCCGTGAAGAAGTCAAAGAATGGACCCAAACCTGAGACAGAGTGCTTTTATTGCAAAGGGAAGGGCCACTGGAAGCGGAACTGCCCCAAATACTTAGCGGACAAGAAGGCCGGCAACACTAAAGGTATATTTGATATACATGTAATTGATGTGTACCTTACCAAGACTCGTAGTAACTCCCAGGTATTTGATACGGTGTCGTTGCTCATATTTGTAACTCACAGCAGGAGCTGCGGAATAAGCGGAGGCGGCAAAGGACGAGGTGACGATGCGCGTCGGGAATGGTTCCAAGGTCGATGTGATCGCCGTCGGCACGCTACCTCTACATTTACCTACGGGATTAGTTTTAAACCTCAATAATTGTTATTTAGTGCCAAGTTTGAGCATGAACATTGTATCAGGATCTCGTTTAATGCGAGATGGCTACTCATTTAAATCCGAGAATAATGGTTGTTCTATTTATATGAGAGATATGTTTTATGGTCATGCTCCGATGGTCAATGGTTTATTCTTAATGAATCTCGAGCGTAATATTACACATATTCATAGTGTGAATACCAAAAGATGTAAAGTTGATAACGATAGTCCCACATACTTGTGGCACTGCCGCCTTGGTCACATTGGTGTCAAGCGCATGAAGAAGCTCCATTCTAATGGACTCTTAGAGTCTCTCGATTATGAATCATTTGACACATGTGAACCATGCCTCATGGGCAAAATGACCAAGACTCCGTTCTCCGGAACAATGGAGCGAGCAACCAACTTATTGGAAATCATACATACCGATGTGTGCGGTCCAATGAGCGTTGAGGCTCGCGGAGGATATCGTTATGTTCTCACTCTCACTGATGACTTGAGTAGATATGGGTATGTCTACTTGATGAAACACAAGTCTGAGACCTTTGAAAAGTTCAAGGAATTTCAGAATGAGGTAGAGAATCAACGTGACCGAAAGATAAAATTCTTACGATCGGATCGTGGAGGAGAATATTTAAGTCACGAATTTGGTACATACTTAAGAAAATGTGGAATCATTTCACAACTCACGCCGCCTGGAACACCTCAGCGAAACGGTGTGTCCGAACGTCGTAATCGCACTCTATTGGATATGGTGCGATCTATGATGTCTCTTACCGATTTACCGCTATCATTTTGGGGATACGCTCTAGAGACAGCTACATTCACTTTAAATAGGGCACCGTCTTAATCCGTTGAGACGACACCGTATGAATTATGGTTTGGAAAGAAACCTAAGCTGTCGTTTCTAAAAGTTTGGGGATGCGATGCTTATGTCAAGAAACTTCAACCTGAAAAGCTCGAACCCAAGTCGGAAAAATGCGTCTTCATAGGATACCCTAAGGAAACCATTGGGTATACCTTCTACCTTAGATCCGAAGGCAAGATCTTTGTTGCCAAGAACGGATCCTTTCTTGAAAAAGAGTTTCTCTCGAAAGGAGTAAGTGGGAGGAAAGTAGAACTCGATGAAGTACTACCTCTTGAACCAGAAAATAGTGCAGCTCAGGAAAATGTTCCTGTGGTGCCTACACCTACTGGAGAGGAAATTAACGATGATGATCAAAGTACTTCGGATCAAGTTGCTACTGAACTTAGTAGGTCCACAAGGACACGTTCCACACCAGAGTGGTATGGCAACCCTGTCCTGGAAATCATGTTGTTAGACAACGATGAACCTTCAAATTATGAAGAAGCGATGGCGGGCCCGGATTCCAACAAATGGCTTGAAGCCATGCAATCCGAGATAGGATCCATGTATGAAAACAAAGTATGGACTTTGACAGACTTGCCCGATGATCGGCGACGATAGAAAACAAATGGATCTTTAAGAAGAAGATGACGCGGATGGTAATGTCACCATCTATAAAGATCGACTTGTCGCTAAGGGTTATCGGCAAGTTCAAGGGATTGACTACGATGAGACTTTCTCTCCCGTAGCGAAGCTTAAGTCCGTCCAAATCATGTTAGCAATTGCCGCATACTATGATTATGAGATATGGCAGATGGACGTCAAAACATCGTTCCTTAACGGTTATCTTAAGGAAGAGTTGTATATGATGCAGCCGGAAGGTTTTGTCGATCCTAAGAATGCTAACAAATTATGCAAGCTCCAGCGATCCATTTATGGGCTGGTGCAAGCATCTCGGAGTTGGAACATTCGCTTTGATGAGATGATCAAAGCATTTGGGTTTATGCAGACTTATGGAGAAGCCTGCGTTTACAAGAAAGTGAGTGGGAGCTCTGTAGCATTTCTCATATTATATGTAGATGACATACATTTGATGGGAAATGATATAGAACTCTTGGACAACATTAAGGCCTACTTGAATAAAAAAATTTCAATGAAGGACCTTGGAGAAGCTGCTTATATATTAGGCATCAAGATCTATAGAGATAGATCGAGACGCCTCATAGGTCTTTCACAAAGCACATACCTTGATAAGATTTGGAAGAAGTTCAAAATGGATCAGTCCAAGAAAGGGTTCTTGCCTGTACTGCAAGGTGTGAGATTGGGCTCGGCACAATGCCCGACCACGGCAAAAGATAAAGAAGAGATGAGAGTCATCCCCTATGCCTCAGCCATAGGATCTATTATGTATGCCATGGTGTGTACCAGACCTGATGTAAACCTTGCCGTAAGTTTGGTAGGAAGGTACCAAAGTAATCCCGGCAAGGAACACCGGACAATGATCAAGAATATCCTGAAGTACTGAAAAGACAAAGGACATGTATCTCGTTTATGGAGGTGACGAAGAGCTCGTCAGAAGGGTTATGTCGGCGCTAAGCTTCGACACGATCTGATGACTCTAAGTCACAAACCGGATACGTGTATATGTTGAATGGTGGAGCGATGGCTGGTGCAGCTGCAAGCGAGAGGTCTTGGCGGGATCTACATGTGAAGCGGAGTACATGGCAGCCTCGGAGGCAGCGCATGAAGCAATTTGGGTGAAGGAGTTCATCACCGACCAAGGAGTCATACCCAATGCGTCGGGGCCGATCAAACTCTTCTGTGACAACACTGGAGCTATTGCACTTGCCAAGGAGCCCAGGTTTCACAAGAAGACCAGACACATCAAGCGTCGCTTCAACTCCATCCGTGAAAATGTTCAAGATGGAGACATAGAAATTTGCAAAGTGCATACGGATCTGAATGTCGCAGATCCGTTGACTAAACCTCTTCCGCGAGCAAAACATGATCAACACCAGAACTCTATGGGTGTTCGGTTCATCACAATGTAACTAGATTATTGACTCTAGTGCAAGTGGGAGACTGTTGGAAATATGCCCTAGAGGCAATAATAAAAGGATTATTATTATATTTCCTTGTTCGTGATAATTGTCTTTTATTCATGCTATAATTGTATTATCCGGAAATCGTAATACACGTGCGAATACATAGACCACAATATGTCCCTAGTGAGCCTCTAGTTGACTAGCTCGTTGATCAATAAATAGTCATGGTTTCCTAACTATGGACATTGGATGTCATTGATAACGGGATCACATCATTAGGAGAATGATGTGATGGACAAGACCCAATCCTAAGCATAGCACACGATCGTGTAGTTCGTTTTGCTAGAGCTTTTCCAATGTCAAGTATCTCTTCCTTAGACCATGAGATCGTGTAACTCCGGATACCGTAAGAGTGCTTTGGGTGTACCAAACGTCACAACGTAATCGGGTGACTATAAAGGTGCACTACGGTATCTCCGAAAGTGTCATTGGGTTGATACGGATCGAGACTGGATTTGTCACTCTGTATGACGGAGAGGTATCTCTGGGCCCACTCGGTAATGCATCATCATAATGAGCTCAAAGTGACCAAGTGATTGGTTACAGGATCATGCATTACGGTACGAGTAAAGTGACTTCCGATAACGAGACTGAGCGAGGTATTGGGATACCGACGGTCGAGTCTCGGGCAAGTAACGCACCGATTGACAAAGGGAATTGAATACGGGATTAATTGAATCCTCGACATCGTGGTTCATCCGATGAGATCATCGAGGAGTATGTAGGAGCCAACATGGGTATCCAGATCCGCTGTTCGTTATTGAGCAGAGAGCCGTCTCGGTCATGTCGCATGTCTCCGAACCCGTAGGGTCTACACACTTAAGGTTCGGTGGCGCTTAGGGTTGTATGAATATGAGTATGCAGCAAACCGAATGTTGTTCGAGTCCGGATGAGATCCCGGACGTCACGAGGAGTTCGGAATGGTCCGGAGGTGAAGAATTATATATAGGAAGTGCTATTTCGCCATCGGGAGAATTTGGGGGTTACGGTATTGTCTGGGACCACCGGAAGGGTCCCGGGGTCCACCGGTGGGGCCACCTATCCCGGAGGGCCCGTGGGCTGAAGTGGGAGGAACCAGCCTGGTGGGCTGGTGCTTCCACTTGGCCCCCTGCGCCTAGGGTTGGAAACCCTAGGGTGGGCGCCCACTTGCCTTGGGGGGCAAGCCTCCCCCCTTGGCCGCCGCCCCCCTTGGGAGATCAGATCTCCAAGGGCCGGCACCCCCCCAGGGGGCCTATATAATGGGGGGAGGGAGGGGGCAGCCGCACCCTTGGATCTTGGCGCCTCCCTTTCCCCTGCTACACCTCTCCTCCTCCGTCACGTGCTTGGCGAAGCCCTGCCGGAGTGCTGCTTCTCCACCAACACCACGTCGTCGTGCTGCTGCTGGAGCCATCTTCCTCAACCTCTCCTTCCCCCTTGCTAGATCAAGAAGGAGGAGACGTCATCCGCTCCGTACGTGTGTTGAACGCGGAGGTGCCGTCCGTTCGGCACTCGGTCATCGGTGATTTGGATCACGGCGAGTACGACTCCATCATCCACGTTCTAGTGAACGCTTCCGCACGCGATCTACAAGTGGTATGTAGATGCAATCTCTCTCCCATCACTCGTTGCTTAGATGAACTCATAGATAGATCTTGGTGAAACCGTAGGAAAATTTTTAATTTTCTGCAACGTTCCCCAACAGAATTATATAGTAATTCTAGAGTGAATTACACAGTAAAACTACGACATGAATTACACAGTAATTTTATAGTGAATTACACTGAAACTATAGGATGAATTACACAGAAATTCTTTAGTGAATTGCATTGAAACTACAAGATGAATTACACAGTAATTTCATATTAAAGTACACTGAAACTACATGATGAATTACACATTAAAAATCGGGTAAAATACACAGTAAATACTAGTAATTCTAAAGTGAAAAAACACTGAAACTATGGGCACAGTAAATATACTGCAATTTGCATAGTATATTACACTGAAACTATGGGAATTACACAGTAAGTCTGAGGCAAAATACTCAGTAATTCTAGTGTACATGACACTAAAACTATGGGGATACATAACAACACTCAGCACAAGCAAATATACAAACCTGCATTAGATACACAGTTCCCAGGCCATTAAAAGAAGGAGAAGCTTAAAGGAATTACATTGCAAAAGCACATAAAAATCACACCAAGGCCAGTACAGGGCTACACCACAGAATATGACACATAAAAAACACAGAGCACTGACGATCTGGTAACTGGGAGGAACCTAACTACATCTAAACCTACAATAAGAGGGATTTATGCACTCACATGCCAAAGGGGACCTGCGGCAGATGGCAGATGAGGAACCTAACTACATCTAGAAACATCTAGAAACCTTAGAACAACACGCCCAGAGGAGGAAACACCCTTGTACCAGCGAACAAACAGACCACCTACCAACGCAAATCACAAACCCCAAACCACAAAAACTCCCATCTCAAAACCTATGACTGATCCATACATCTATCTGAATCACAAAACTAACCACGCATGATCCTACCACGAGCAGACGAGGAACAAAAATGGCGGACACCAGGAAGCAGAGACAAGGAACGATGGTGGACAGCGCGAAGCAGAATGAACCATAAAACGACAAGCACCTACCATGAATCTACAACAACACGTCCTGGGATCACAACACACACCTAACACGAACCCTAACTAAATCGCATCAGCAACTGACCCCAGATCTGGAAGCTACACACCGAGAAATGAACAAAAGTCACGCACTCGAGAGAAAAATTGGTCACTAACCAACAGCAGGAGGCGAGAATCGAAGAGAAATGAAGAGAAATCAAGCTCCATAGGTGGGGGATCACGGAATCGACATGAACAGGAAGGGAATCACATCCACTGCCCGAGCGCCTGTTCCTCTATCTCCCTTATCGCTACGGTGCCGCTCAAATGAAAGGGAGAGGGGGCGGAGCGGTAACGGGCTGGGACAAAAAACCGGACCCTACAGAAAAAACAAGCCCGAAAACCAGACAGCCAAGCGCGAATCTCCTCGCAACAGCTTAAGGCCAGCGATTTGAATGTTGGCGAATTGAATAACAGTCGACTGTAAAATAGCAAATCCGCAGAAATATAGCTGTTTCCAAGTGGATGCTAAGAAATGTCTGATCCGAACATCGGGAACTACTTCTTTTTTTGAGAAATGCCATCGTGGCTTGATTGGGCTTTCCACTTTAACAGAGAGAAATCAAACTGTTCTCCTAATGTGTCCATGTGGGCCCAGCTCTCCCCAACTACCCACTCAGAGAAAAGTATAGTTTTCCCCCTCAAATGTGGCTAATCGGATCAAATACCCCCCGAACTCTAAAACCGGATATTTAATCCCCTCAAATCTGGAATACCGGATAAATCTCCCTCTAGAGTGGTTTTGGTAAGGAATACCATAATAAACAAAGCAAATACAGTCTAGGCCCAGCAAGTCCTGGTAAAAAAATAGAGCAAATGCATTCCCGGCCCGGTGGGCCGCAAGCGTATTGACATAAGACCTGGGCAAGAAAAACTATGATGGACTAACTGATCTTTAAATCAGTTTATGAAAAAGCACAATGCAAAAAAATGCATGTTGGGTCTTTGAAACAGTTCAAATCAATTCGATAATAATCCGTTTGATCTGTTTTACCGAGAAGGTCTATGAGAAGAACACCTTAATTGCTCCTCTCCGCGGGCCGACCGGCAGCGGATCCCAGACCGCCGTGAACAGTTGCTCGCAAATCAGATCGCCGGTTCATGTAGCCGTACCGGCGACTTAAACCACACCCGCCCTAGCGCCGCCGGTCCGATATGCTCAATGCGTGCGTACTTTGGTTTTGAGCTAAACTCAGCTAATTAAGTAGCGAGTTAAGCAAGTGCATGCACCCACTCACATCAGACGTATGACTATAAATATACCTAGCAAAAAGGATCATGTGTTGCGGCAGGAGAAAAAATAACACACGTTTTTAATTTGCAAAAAATGTTCTATAATCTGAGAATTTGTAACTACGGCTCAAACAAAGATGATCTTAACCTATAAAAGTGCAGTTTAAGATTCCGCAGGTGTTCTATTTCAACACGGCTTGCATGTAGATTTGATCCATACAAAGAAACGGACAAGTGATTATGCATTTATTCATGTCATTTTCGGAATGGGGTGTTGTCACGGGCGAGTAAAGAAAAACGACAAAAACAAATGATGACACGTTAGCACACTACGGAGACATGTGTGCATCAATGGCAATTTTCAGTTTAAGAATCACCAACTTAGGGTAACTCTTGAACACTTTTTTTTCACATGCATATTTCTTAAATACATGAAGAGTTGTTAAAAAGGTTATTAAAACGATGCAAGATTTTTTAATTATAGGGAGATTTTTTTGTCGAGAAAAGAACATTTTGTATGATCTCCTGTGGACGCAGATACTTGCGCCCCTATTTCATCACTGTTTATTGGCATACATGTCATAGGTGTTGGTCCCTGTGTCATCACTATTTATATCTTATCAAACTTGTCTTTTTTTTGTCATGCATACCTCCTTTTTACGTTTTTTCATGCATGACCTCTTTTTCTTCTTCTTATATATAGGAGAATAGTGCAACATCTCATCTTTATCGGATCTCCTCTATATTTTATCTTTTATTTCTTTTATAGCGGACATTCCATCTTTCTTGTGTCCTTTTTTTTTATTTCTTGTCATGCATTTCCTTATTTATTGGGTGTCTCTAGAAAATTTATCTTCAATTTCATGTCCAATCCTGATTTTGCTAAGGTGTTCATCCCCAATCTGATTCAGCACCGGTATGAAAAGAAGACACGAATAATGCATTGTTGATTAACATTGCAGCCTAGATAGTGTATTTTAAATTGTTAACAGGTAAAATAACATCATATTCATATTCTACATATTTTTCTAATCAAATTCCATATATAACATGTTAAATTTAGAGTTACGGTTTAAAAGATATGAGTATTTTAAAAAGTATTTGATATGTACTGCCAGTTTAATGTCAGAAACATTAAGGATTTTCTATAAAATAGCAAAACGGACTAAGAATACATATTCCTTTTATTAGTAGGTATAGATATAGATATAGATAGTAATATCCACCGTGACAGGCCTGGAAAAATTTGGTAGGTCTAATCTATAAATATAGTAGTAATACCCCTAAAAAGATACTACCATGTTTCTAAATGTAAGACGTTTTGACAGAATAAATTAAACTGACAAAACATCTTATATTTAAGAACAGGGAAAGTAGTAGTAATATGCACTGTGAAACGCCTACAATAAATGAGCCAAAGAGGAATCCGAACGCGCGCTCGCGACGTCACGGGCCTCCTCCCCTAGAGTAGGCCGTACAGGCCTGCGAGAGCGAGCAGACCGGCTGGCTGCCTCGCCGATGCGCCCGCGGACCACGGCGTCGCCGGCCACCACGTACGTACCGTACGGCTGACTCGCTAAACGCATACGCGGCTACGCAACAGTGACGCCGCTCAGCCTGTCACCTATTCCCTTTGTTCTTAAATATTTGTCTTTCTAAACATTTTAAATAGACTATTGTATGTAGACATATTTCAGAACTAGATTTATTTATTTTGTTTTGTATGTAGTCATTTGTTGAAGTTTTTAGAAAGACAAATATTTTGAAACAGAGGGAGTACGTACGTAGTACGTGCATGCATGGGCAGCAGTGGCCTGGACAGCAAGCAGGTACTGTTGTGTTGGACGAGCAGAGCCAAACTAGTGCAACCACGCACGCCTGCACACTGCTCACGCCACACGGACAACACTATACATGGGACATACACTATACGTAGTTGCGAGAGGGACATACATCGATCGATCACTGCAGCAATCACTGCCGTGTCGCCAAGACCATGCACAACTACGTACTCCCACTGTTCACGGCTCGCCATTTCCGGGTCGACGCCGCCGGCCAGCCGGGCGCGCGCGCGTAGAACCGCTCGATCCAGCAAATAAGAGCAAGTCCAACGGCCGACCCAAATGGATGGTGCTATTGTTCGTTTGGATCGGCCGCCCGCCCGGCGTCCTTTCTCATTTAGATTTGGGTCGGCAGTGCGTCCAACACGCCAAACTATTTCATGACCGCGCGCGTTTTAGATCATGCCGGTGCCATGTCGCCGCCTGGTTTTAGCGTTCAATGAGCGGAAAAGGTTCGCGCGCGGGGAATCGGCCTAGCGCTGGTTTTGGCGCTCGGTAGCGGGAAAGGTTCGCTCCTGAGGCCTCGTCGGGAGATGAATTTTCCCGATGTGTTGAGCCAGCTGGCGCAGGATCTCACGCCTCTCCCGCGGCTTTTCACCGACGAGAATCGTCGTGTCCACCGGAGGCGGCAGCGTTGCCTCGCCATCGTCGAGATGGACGTGGAAGCCATGATGGTGTGGTGCGAACGCGTCCGCAGGGCATCGTCGACGAGCGCCAGTTCTACAAGCAAAGGGGGACGGAGAGGGAGGCGAGGAGGACGGAGCGAGCCGCCTATCTGGAGGACAAGCGTCCGCGGAAGCAGACCGCTCAATTGAAACTGAAGCTACGAGAAACGTCGGGGTGGGACTTCGAGGACGAGCGGTATGCTGACGTCTACATTTAGACGTCGGAGGAGGACATTACCGAGTCGAAGTCGAAAAGCGACGAGTAGTTGATCTTTTCTTTTATCTGTGTACGCTAGGACTATCTATGTACTCTCTCCGTCCGGAAATACTTGTCATGAAAATGAATAAAAGTGGATGTATCTAGATGTATTTTAGTTCAGATACATTTTTTTTGTCCATTTTGATGACAACTATTTTCGGACGGAGGGAGTATCATCTTTCTATCAAAAAAAATGACCGGCGGCGCCAGCTACGAAGCAGGCGGGCGAGGGTGTGATGTTGAATGTGAAGAGGCCAATGTGCCACTGACCAGCGGGCCTGGGGAGAAGAGAGGGCGAGCGCGCGTCCGTCTTGTGTTTCCGCGGACGCAAATCCGGCTTAAAAATAAGTCGGAAATGGGTCGACAGACGAACGAAAGCGGACACGCGTCTATTTGAATCGACATGTTGGGTCGACTTTTATGTGCGCGTCAACCTAAACAGACGACGGCCGACCATTGAAGTTGCTCTAAACGCCTGGTATCGAACCGGGCCACGTAGGATCGGCGATGGCGCGCGCGTGGGTGGGTGGCAATTGATGGCTCCGGGCGCGGCCGGCCGACAGAGGAATTGAAGCCGCGCACTGTTCACTCGACCGAGTTAAATCCGGCCGCAGATAATCAGTCAATCAGTCGATCCGAATGCGCGATCGCGACGTCACGTCGATCAATCCCCTCAATCCAAATGTCCGATCGTGTTTTTTTTTTCAATCGTGTTAACGGTTTTGTTGAAATCATGTCGGATGGTACTACGTAAGTTGTCCTTTGGGGCAGCCCTAGCGGCCGTTTGATCTCACTTATTAAATGTGAAATCTTGGCCCAGGCACGATCCCACAATCCCACGACTGTCCTCTCGTCTCCCGTGTCGCCCTTCCTGGCAACACGGGGAAACCCTAGATCGGGGTCGCCTCCCCCCCTTCAACCCTCCCCTTGGCTCGCCGCCACCGGAGGAGCGGTCGGCAAAGCCCGCGCGCGGCTCCTGTGAAGGTGGCGACGGGGCCTTTTCATCTCGCTCGTCTGCAAGCTTGGTGGGGCAGCTGCCATGGACGGCGCAGGGCGGGGCCATGGCGGCGCGGAGGCTCGTGTGCGCGACGCGGTGTCCCTGGGCGGCGCGCGGTGGGAGGTTTGCTGCGGCGGCGGCTCGCGGCAAGAGGTTGGCTGCTGCGGCCATGGCGGACAGGGTCTAGGCGGCGCGGGGGCTCACGTGCTCGCGAGGTAGCCCTAGGCGACGCGGTGCCCCACGGCGGCGCACGGCGGATGGTTTGCTGCAGCGGTGGCGCGCGGCGGGAGAATGGCTGCGGCTGCGCGGTCAAGGTGGTGCTCTCTCCCTGATTTGGCTGGATTCGGTGGTGCTCCTCCTGGCCAGCGCTACATCTACACGCTCGCGACGGGAGGAGGTGCGGGCGGGGCCTCCCTGGCGAGGTTCCACCCAGATCCCATGCACGGTGGCGCGGGCCAGTCTGATTCTGCGCATCCCCGGTCCGATCTAGAGCGCGACGGTGCGAGCCTGCTTGATTTGGCGTGTTCCCGCCCAGTTCCTGCGAGCGGCAGCATGGGCCAGTCAGGTTTCGGCGCGGTCCCGGCCAGATCCAGCGCGCGGCGGTGCGTGACGTTTTCCGTCCAGTGCCTGCGTGCGGCGGCGCGGGTCGGTCAGATCTGGCGGGGTCCTAGCTTGTCCTGCGCGCGGCGGTGCAGACGGCCAGTCGGCATGGCTTCCGCCCAGCTCCGGCGTTCAGTTCGGTCTCGATGGTGTGTGTTCGGCCTCCTTTTTGCTCGTTGGCGTTTGGGTGTCCCCGAAGGTTGAGATGGTCTGTTGGAATGCTCGACTCCGGATGAAAATCTCGCATTGACCTTGTCGATGCCGGCGGCAACAACGTCTATGGATGTCGTTATCCTTCTTGAAGGGGCTGCTGTGGATCTTGCTGTACCTCGACATCTCATGTCTATTGGTCTTCGGGTGAAAACCTAAGAGTTGGCTATGCCAGATCGAGTGACGGCGGTGTCTGCGACATCGCTTCCTCCTTGGAGGCGTCAGTTTGGAAACCTCGAATACGGCCTTCGGGAGTTTGTGTGGCTGTAGGTGGAGCTTGGGGTTGTGTGGTTGTCAGGAGAGTAGCTTGTAGCTGGCCGTTGGCCGGTGGTTGCGACTTGCGGTGCTCTTGACCTAGTTTAGCTAGTGTTTTGCCCGTTTGTTAGGGTTTTAGCCCGGTTTTTCTTTAATTAACCGAGCGGTCTTTTTGTACCATTTCTCTCTGCTATCATTCGAAAAAAAATCTTGGCCCTAGCAGATGTATTTATAAACATTTGTAACACTGTGTTCAAATAAGATTATGACACAGTCAAATCGTAGGTATCCTATTCTTATGCATACATAATAGGGTTTTGGTTACCGCTCGAAATTTCAAGATTTACCATGGTTAGTTGGTTACCACATATTTCGGCCCCTGGGTAAATAGTCATTTCGAGAAAAAAATTGAATTTGTTGAATTCAAACGCTCAATGTATAGTAAAGTATAGCAGCACCTCACAGCACTCGCGTCGACAACGTTCCACTGTGTTAGTAGCTCTTTTATGATAAATATAAGTTCAAGTGCTATCTATATCTATTTTGAAAGAATTTGAATTAAAAATTATCTTATACATTTTGTCCGAAATTCATTAAAAATTTGCTCGAAATTTCGTGGTAACTGTGGTAACCACGTTTACCGGTCCCCCTCAGTAAAAATGCCCGATTCGGTAACCAAAACCTTGATACATATATAAAATATCAGATTAGCTATTCCTCAGTTGCCTGAAATTCCTAATTGTTTCAGTTTATTCTTGCGAGGTTCAGCGGTGTTAGGTGCTAACTAGAGCCGGCAGTGCATAGTCGCAGGTTTGACAGGTTCAGGTGGACGGGCCTTTCCATATTGACCACTGGTCGGATTGGACGGAGCCCAAGCTGGAGAAGGGACGTCATGGCTTGTAGTACCGTTGACGGCGAAGGGTCGGACATGACGCCACCAAATGCCGTGACAGGAGGAGAGGTAGGAGACGGTTTGATCAGGCCCGAGGGGGGAGGGGCAGAGAAGGTGCATTTGGAGGACAGAATGGAAAAAAGAAGATTATCTAACTATTTGTTGCCAAGTTGAGGCGGTGCCATAAAATATGTATAACTGAAATTGGTGCCAGATTAAAACTGAGCTTAGCCAAGCATGCTGCAATTTTGATCCTTTCCTTCCCCCTCCTTGCACCATGGAGTATTTTCGTTGAGCATGCATACATGGGCCCACACGTTTGCATGCATACAGTACAAATGTACGCCCAAACTAACCTAATTTATGCTACACTTCAATGCGCTGTCATAGCCTTTGGAGGCAGCCGAATCGGCCAAAACATATGCTATGAATGGCTCATGATCGAGCTATAGCTAGCTCGCTTAAGCCAATAATGCAAAACCTATACACTGTTTTTCCATGATGTAGCTATGCATATGCATGCACTGCACGCAGGACCCCAGTCGCCCCACGGGTTAATTAACAAAGCCTGCCAGCATTCGAGCTTCTTGCGCATGGGCAATACACAGGTACGATGAAATCAAGGCCACGAATTGTACGGGGTATCTGCTAGGTTTATTTACGGTGTATCGGCGTTCTGATGTGGCTACATCCCCACAGGAAATATTAGTGAGGATCCATCTATATATCTCCAATATTTTTTTTGATAGGCATTGCCCCTTTCCATTACCGCAATAACGGAAATACATCGGTGCGAACCAACCTGTGGTTGGATGGTTAGAGGGACTGTGGTATCCCCAGCCCACCAGGGTTCAAATCGTGGAGCTCGCATTTATTCCTGAATTTATTTCAGAATTTCCGGCGATGCGTGGAAGGAGACGTTCCCGTCGACGACGAGGCGCCTATGGTGGCTTCGTAAATCTCAAGATGATATGCCGACTCAGTCTTTCGGAGGTGCTCATAGGGGTAGGATGTGCGTGTGTGCGTTTATAGGGGTGACTGTATGCGCGTGTATATGAGTGCTTGTGTATGTACTATTGTTAAAAAAACGGAAATACATCGGTTTCGACCAAAACGAGACTAAAAGGAAACAGAAATATGCATGCGCACGTACATAGCGCCAGTAGGCTTCTTGTGAATTTAAGGTTCATTTGTATCCGGGCAGGATCTCTGTGCGAAGGGGGCCCCACTTTTTCACATGCAGTTAACAAGTTAGTTATTACTCCAAATTACTACTCTACTCCATTTCAGTAAAAAATGGTCAGAATTTTGAAGTGTGGCAATGCCAGATCCGCAAAGATTGTGGAGTAATGTGAGTTGGGACCTCTAAGGCATGCAGTGAACAGAGATAGCTAGTCACATCTCTGTTAGTAATTAACTGTTGGAGATAAAAAGGACCAGTGCACACACACCAACTTTACTGCAAGGAGAGAAACTAAATTGAGAAAAAGAAAATAGTGAGACGACAAAAAATATTTCTTTTCAGGTAAACATCAGAGTATATCAAATCAAAGAAGATAAAACACGACGAGAAGATCATTGATAAACTAGAAATCCACCTCACGTCTCATAGATTTCATTATAAATACCCATCACTAGATTTATAATTTCATAAGTTATTAATCTTTGCAAACCTAATCAATATAAGTATTAGTGCCGCGAGCGTGGGTGTGATTGCTAGGAACCATACTGATACTGGGGAAGTAATCATTTCTTTGTGGGATTATATTGGGGTTTGCAATAGCATGGATGAAGTGAAACTTAGAGCGACCCTTGTAGGGCTGCATATCGGTATTACCTTACACAAGCCCATTATTTTGGAAACTGGTTGTTCTTTCGTGGCTTCTTTTCTTGGAAACGATTTTCTGGACAGGTCTCCCCGTGTGGATCTAAACATGAAAGCATTGAGCATTTCCAAGATGAAGATAAATTTCAAGATATCCAAGATCAATAGAAGGGCCAATAAGGCGACGCATGAGATTATGAAGTTTGGTTTTGATAATAGGCCTGATGGTGTGCTTCTTAATAGTGTTCCATCCTGCATGGCTAAAGTTGGTAATAGATGATTGTATGAAGTTTTCTAATTAATATATGAGAGGGGTTTTCAAAAAAAGTATTAGGTTTGTTTTTAATTGGTTACCACCATAGCTATCATTTGACAATACCGTCAGGACAAGATATCTTGGGCAGCGGACAACACAGTTAAGGAATGGTGTGCAAAGCAAATGTGGAACATGAATCATCCAAGAAAGTAACGGGCACCCTCATAATGCTTGTCATAGACAAAATGAAATGAAAGTCATGAACAAGTCATCAAGTGTCTTCCTTTCAACTCCCACCATTCCGAAATACTTGTCGAAGAATATGGACAAAAATGTATGTATTTAGAAATAAAATAAGTCTACATACATAAATTTCTCCGACAAGAATTTTTGGATGCTGGGAGTATATAATTGCTACCATCCTACATCCTTGGCACCTTGCTAGTAAGAACTAACGAGTAACGATCAGAAATGCGCAGGGGCACGCGAGTGCGGGGGCGCTCACCTGCCAAGTCATGCTGCCCACTCATTTTGCCCCGCGATTCTTGCAGTATTTCAATTCAACAGGAGGGCATAGTAAAAAAGAAATTCCCTCAGAAAGTTTTAAGTTTCATCATGAAACTTACAGCTTTTGCATCTAAAACTGCCAAGTTTCAAACAGTTTCAGAGTCATAATTTCAAACAATTTTTTCTGTTGGTCGTAGACACAAAATTTTTTTACCGGCCGCTCGTATTATATTTCAAAATTGAAACTTACCATTTTTTAAAGTCACAAAAATATATTCAAAATAAATCTTGTTTCAAGGCGCTGGTCACGAGAAACATGAATATGAAAATGGAACTTAATTTGAAATTTTTGTTTAAAAGATATACAAATTTGAAAATTGAAAACAAAATAAAAAGCGGGCACCATAGACATGCGTGTCCCCGCACTTGCATGCTACTGATGCCCTGTTAACTGACATCCACTTGTTACATGTTTCTTTAAAAAAAACAGCATCAACTTTATTAATTAAAAATAATGGTTACATCATCTATAAGAAGAGATACAATAGTTTCCATAGGCTCCTCGACCCAATCCCATGTCGTGAAACATTTTGCTAGTCTAGCAATCTGATGAGCTACTTCACTTCTCTATTATAAATTTATAATGTTTAAAACTAGTAAAAGAAAAATAACAAGCCATAAAATAGTAATCGTTTGACGTGGAGTACGTACCTGCCCGTCCTGCTGGTAATAAGCTGAGATTGTGAGGACAAACAACCCCACGGAAGAACTTAAGTGCAGGAATAAACTTGGCCCCGTCCGTTTGAAGATCGATTGCCCACGTTCGGCGCCCAATAAAATTCCATGAGTTCGCCCCGGTACGTACATCCAGCCATGACGAGATCACTCGTTGAAAATGATAGCCATTGGCCAACCAACCCTCCCATCTGCACCTTGACTTTCCGGCCGGCGGCACTATTCTCTTCCCAGCAGAAATATGATCTGCTAGGAATAGGAACCCCAGTTGTTTGGCACCGTTCATGCATGCCTCCATACACTGTGAATGCAAGAACAAATGTCATGTAGCTTGGCCCGTAGAGTTGCACGCAATAGAGTATATACTACTCCCTCCGTTCCTAAATGTAAGCCTTTCTAGAGATTTCAATATAAACTACATATAAAGCAAAATTAGTGAATCTATACTCTAATGTATGTCTATATATATCCGTACGTAGCCTATATTGAAATCTCTGTAAAAACTTATATTTATAGGAACGGAGGGAGTACTAGCTAATACCGGCCGTGTCGATCGGTGATGCCGCACGGGTCTACACGATCTGCGCCATGTCGTGGAGGTTGATCCTGCGCAGGGCAGTGCCTCGATGGAGCCAGCATGTGCGTGCCTGACATACATGCATGCATGCCCAAGCTGCTGCTGCTTGCTGAAGTCATCTTTCAGATGCGAGGATACGGCCGTTGGCCGGACCCTCGTGCGGCTGCGAGCGAGGAGAGCACACGGCCGGCAAATCCGCCGTTCTACTAGCCTGCTCTCGAGTTTCCATTTCGAGGCGGAGAGACGTACGTACACGTACACGGTGTACGTACGGTACGGCTCCTCGGATCAGGATCCAATGCCCAAATTTATTCCAATCCATTTTCTTCAAATAGTTTGTATTGCTTACCACATGTATCACGCACGCATGCATGTTCATTTACGCGTTTGCTATTTGCAAGCCATTTGAACCGCAGACTTGGTGTGAATCAGTTTTCATTGAAGTAGAAGGGGAGACACGGAGCTATATATGAGGCAGAGGCGGTGTCGATGCCGTGTAGGGTCTGTGGCCAGTGTAGGAGAAGGGGGAGGGTATTCAGGGCGAGGAACCAGATCGTCTGACGTAGGTAGAAGTACTGCAGAGGGACGTCGGTCGTTTCCTACCGTCCCTTGCACATCCTAGGGTGGCCGGTGGAACTGACCAAGACAGCGCTCAACGTTCAAAGACCTTGCAGCCCACGAGCGAAATCCCACCATGAACAACCCATTCACCTCAGGAAAAAGAAATAGCGTAGATACTGCCGCTGCCAACACGTAGACTAGGGAACTTACGCTGTTGCTAAAATAAAAACGTAGAACTGCTCTGTGATGCTCGATTGAGCACGATATACTGTGTTGAGTAAATAGGCAATTTTTCGATTAATTTAATTCATTGATAAATCACTAGCATGGTATTGACAGAATTAACGACATACTGACTCTGATCTAGACAAGCACGTACTACACAAACAGTAGACACATTTACATATAATGCTAGTACTGCTAATGCGGAAATAAACAAGAGCGGGATAAACGTCTTATACCCTCCAGTGGCGGCAGCGGCGTCCTCAGCGGTGGGCGGTTCGCGTGGAGCAGATGTGATCTGTTCGTGGCGGCTAGGGTTAGGAGACACCGCGTACTTATATAGGCGCATCCGCGTGGAGAGACGTGGGCTCGACTCACGTCCGAGTCCGTGACAGCCCACAGCTATTGACGAGGAAGGCCGCAAGAGAGAGCCAGAATATTTGCACGTGCGCACAAGATCAAAGAGCAGATTTTCTTTTTTGAGAAACAGATCAAAGAGCAGATATCACGCCGTTCCTGTGTCCTCAATCCACATTTCCTGTTTTTGCGCCGTTATCTTCCCTCTGTCGTGTGTTGGATTGGGCTGTATCATGCATTGTGGGCCGACTGTTGCGCTGTGTTCGCTCGGTTCCACGGGCCACCGTCGGATGCGTATGGAACGGTAGCAAATGATCGACGTCCCTCTGCAGTACTTTGTTTCTACGTCAGACGATCTGGTTCCCAGGGCGACGAGGCGCGTGGCAGCCCTATCAGCCAAAGGTGGCGCATGCATGCAGTTTTTCCGGCATTGAAGGGGGATTGTGAGAAACAAGAGGGATTGCGTGGCCACAATTGTCTTATGAAAGGGCATAGCTATCTCGCGCGCGATCGTTGGCACGCTCGTTTTCCGACAAGATGCTACTACATGCTACTACTTGTGAGGATGCTATTCTATGGAGTACTAATCTGTGGATTGATTCGATCGTTGGCACGCGCGGCCGTGAAAGAGTCAATTCCCTTATGAAAATTTAATTTTCAAACGACTTAGACGTAGTCTGTCCTTTTTATTTAACACTATCTTCTTCACACGCCAAACTCTAAACAAATTACCCAGAATGAACATTTACGCAACGTCAATACATGCATTTATATTTCGTTAGAAACTTCATAAAATTCCCATGTGGAAGGTTTTTCTTAGAAGATCACCGAAATTCACAGTTCCACACATAACCCTTAAGGGGAAAAAAATAAAAAGTCCTGGAGATGAACTCAAAGAATCCCCACGAGGGTGATTTTTTTTCTCACACGCAAAAATACCATTCATGTATTCACCCTCAGTCATTGCTTTAAGACTTGTGCCATGATTTTTGACATAATTACCTTTGTTTCAAAGCATTATATGATGTTTCATTGGTTTACTTTTGCTTGTCTCAAATTGTACCGTAATGTTTCATAGCGTGCGAGCAAATCCACTCTGAAATAAGTGCACTCTTAGTTGATGGTATGCGACGAACACTATGATATAATTTTCGACAAGGAAAAGAGAGGATGAAATATTATGTAACACTATAATTAAAACAAAATAAATTAGAGCAACTCCAATGGGGCGACCTATTTCGTCCGCGGCCGTCCGTTTGAGTCGGCGCGGACAAAAAAGAAAGCCCAACGCGCCGACCCAAACGGATGCGCGTCCGCTTTCGTCCGCCTGCCGAACCATTTCCGGCCCATTTTTGAGCCGGATTTGCGTCGGCGCGGACACAAGACAGATGCGCGCGCTCGCCCTCTTTCTCACCGGGCCCGCTGGTCGGTGACACATTGGATTTGCCTCTCCACATCAAACAGCACACCCTCGCCCGCCTGCTTCGTCGCCGACGCCGCCGGCCATTTTTTCAGGTAAAAATGGATACATGGATAGTTCTAGCATACACAGATAAAAAAAAGACCACTACTCGTCGCTTTCGTACTCCGACTCGGTAATGTCCTCCTCCGACGTCTGAATGTAGGCGTCAGCATGCTGCTCGTCTTCAAATTCCCAACCCGACGTTTCTCGTAGCTTCAGTTTCAATTGAGCGACCTGCTTTCGTGAACGCTTGTCCTCCCAACAGGCGGCTCGCTCCGTCCTCCTCGCATCCCTTTCCAATCTCCTTTGCTTGTAGAACTGCCGCTCGTCGACAATGTCCTGCGGGAAGCGTTCGCGCCACACCACCATGGCTTCCACGTCCATCTCGGCGATGGCGAGGCGACGCTGCCGCCTCCGGTGGACACGACGATCCTCGTCGGTGAAAAGCCGCGGGAGAGGCGCCGGATCCTGCGCCCGCTGGCTCGACATGTCGGGAAAATTCATATCCCGACGAGGCCTCAGAAGGCGCCACGCCGCCGCGTCGTGCGCGCGGGCCGCCTCCTCTGCGGTGTCGAAGGTGCCGAGGATAAGATGTTTCTCGCGAAACCAGATCTTGGAGGAGAAGGCGCCAGAGCGGCGCTCGCGGGCTCCTCGAAAATCCGAAGCGCCCAGGCGGCGGATCGACATGGTGGCGCAGAGGCGGCGAGGCTAGTGAGAGGGGCGAGACGAGTGGACGGCGGACAGAGTGTGGAGGGAGCGCCTTCTTATAACGAGCGCCGGCCGCGGCTCGCGCGCGAACCTTTCCCGCGCGTTGGAGCGCCAAAAACAGGGCGCCGGCATGGCCGCTGGCATGATCTAAATCGCGCACGGTCATAAAATGGGTCGGCCCGTTGGACGCACTGCCGACCCAAAACTAAAAAAAAGCGGATAGCGGGCGGGCGGCCGATACAAACGGACAAAAAGCGAACAAAAACACCGTCCATTTGGGTCGGCCCGTTGGAGTTGCTCTTATTTATTACAAGCTAGAAGACATGAACGGCAGAATATCATTTCAAGGATTCTCGCCCCTTGTGTCCGATGGAGATGAGAGTTTTCACTGTTTCGCATGAATGCACACACGCAGGCAGTTAATTCGTAGCGGGCCCGATGGGCCGCGCGAGCTCAATAGACCTCGGCGCGAGAGGAACACCTTAATTGCTCCTGTCAGGAAGCCGGCCGGCAGCGGATCCCCACGGCGGGACGGCGCAGGACCACCGTGCACAGTTCCGCGCGGTCACATCGGCCCATGGCTTGAACCACCGCCCCCCGGCACAGCCAGTCCGACCGCCCACCGTGCACAGTTTTCATGGCTGGTCTCGCCGGCCCGCCGTCACGGTGACTGCACGCGAGCGCGCGACAGTGGCGCCCGCCGGCCGGCCGGCCACCTGCGCGCGTAAGTGCGTGGGTACTGGCTAGCAGTAGCGTGAATGGGCACTACGTATAGCGGTAGCCTGCAGTTGCACCGGCGCGCACGTGCAGCATAACCACAGCGCGCGCGTACGTGCGTCGTGGCTCCCTTGCTCGCGGACGCTATATATGGCACTATGCATGCGGGGCATAGATCACTGGCTCCGCAGGATGGCATGTTGGCGTAAAAATGGACGAACGCAAGAGACACGGGGCAAAACCGGGCGCTGACGATGATGGAATATTACTGTAGAAGATACGCGCGCGCACCAGCGAGCCGGCCGGCGGACCGGGGGACTGAAGCGACGCACCGTTCAGCCGATCCATTGATCGGGCTCGCTGCAGTCTACAAGCCGATTGTTTCAGGACGCCGAATGGCGCTGAAGTTCGGTCTCGGAGACGGGAGACCCAGGACCAAAAGACTCGTTCGCTACTAGAGGGGAGATCGTTCGAATGAATTTGTTAGAGAACCCCGAAATCACTAATTGAGGAGTACAACTTGCAAAGATCACTCCCACCTCATTAGGTTATCAATAGTGGCAAGTTGCATGTGACTTGTGAGCCACTTGTCGCAACTTGAGAATTTTTCTTTTTCTCATAGATCCGTTTATTTCAAATGTTTATCTCTTAAACCGTGCGTCTAAATCTTAAACGGTTTCACCGTTGAATTCCTCGCGTCGAGATTTTCAAAACCGGATCCCATGTTAATAGGTTTTGACGAACTCTTTTTCACACAAAAAACCGACAAAAGAACTGAACCGGGAGCACGGCTTTTTTCTCTTTCCAAAAGAGGCACGGCCATGCCTCGCGCGAAATCATAACTGTGATTCTCGCAGAAACAAAACCATGCCTCTCGTGAAAGAAAAAAAAAAGAAAAAACACGTTTTTTCTGTTTCCGAGAGGCACCGAACGTTTGCCTCTGGCGGAAGAAGAAAAACCGAAAACACATTTTTTTTCCTTTGCAAGCGGCACGGCCGTGCCTCTCACGAAAGCAACATCGTACCTCTCGCAGAAAAAAAGGACAAAAAACAGAAAACATGTTTTTTTCTTTTCTATCGTACGTCACGCGAAAGCAAACCGTGCCTCTCGCGGAAGCAAAACCGTGCCTATGGCGAAAGAGAAAAAAACAGGAAACATGTTTTTTTTTCAGTTTTCGAGAGGCATGGCTGTACCTCTCGCAAAAGCAAAACCGTGACTCTCGCGGAAGCAAAAGAAAGCGTATTTTAGCGCAATTTCTTTTTTGAATTTTTTTGGTCCAAAAGCTAAGGAAGACCTGTGAAAATTTTAAAAGTAAAAAACCCGGAAAAAATCATTTAAAAAGCTGAAAACGTATAGCGACCCGACCTCAAACGGTCACGTGTCTGTGCTTCAGTGTCATCCCTGATCGGTAATGCTGACACACATAGTACTCGAAGGATTTATAACAGAGTAGCAATCACACACTTATTACATCGAATGTCTCAAAAGAGAATTATTACAATAAATATGGCTTAAGACCATCTAATACGATAACAGCGGAAGGCTTGCAAGATAAAGTGAGTCAATCAACTCCAACGGCATAGCTGAGCTGCACGGCAACGACCTAACGAACCTTACTCCTCGTCTGAAAAGTCTGCAACATAATACGTTGCAGCTCGGAAACGGGTCAGCACATGGAATATGCTGGCAATATAACATAGTAGAGCAAGTACATACTAATGCTATCACTATATGCATATTGGGCTGGTGGAAAGCTCTATGGTTACAGTTTTACGAAAAGCCAATTTTTCCTTACTATAAAGGAATAGATTTTATTTAACTATCATGGTAGTTGAAACATCATTGAGAAGGTTCATCCAACTCAATCTCAATTAAAAGTAATTATCAACCCAACAATTTTAATTTAGAATGATGAGATACTTATGATAATCCAAGTACTAGATACTCAAGATGTCCATAACCGGGGACACGGCTAACCATGATTAGATTGTACACTCTGCAGAGGTTTGCACACTTTTCCCCACAAGACTCGATCGCCTCCGCTGGATTTCTCGCACTACATGGTGTTTGAGAAACGGATGACCGAGACACAGTCTTTCAGAAACATTAACTCTTTACTCCGGGTAGACCATACCAACCTACATCCCTCTACCTGGTGATCCACCTCTTCAAGAGCTCATGCAACTTACTCAACTATGCTAGAGCCCATAATAGCATGTGGCTGCACACGGAAGTTTCTAGCATGAAAATATCTCAGTTCCCCTTGAACCTGGGTGGCGGACCTTAGGATGATCATACGGGTACTCCGGGATATCCTAGGACAACACTGGATTATCCAGGTGTGTATTAAAGTTGCCACCTTAAGTTGAACCATTAATTAATCATCTCACATCTGTCATGGATTCACTCACCCAAACCACGTCTACGAGCATAGGATGGCAATATAAGCAATACGTAGAAGTAAATCCCAAGGGTTTGAATATAACAGGGCAATAGGTTCAACCTCATCAACTACTTCCCAATACCCACAAGTTAATAATATCCTAATCAAGCAGTGTTTGAGGATTGGAGCTAATGCATAAAAACCGGGTATGAAAAGAGTATGATCAATGTGTTACTTGCCTGGCTGACGATCCGCAAAACCTAGGGACTCGTAGTAGCACGCTTCGCACTCCGGGAATTCTATCGCAAACAAACAATAGCATACATAAGCAATCAAGCAAAGATGTGCGTGCAAAACTCAAATAAAAAGAAATGACCATAAAGTTCAACTTAAGAACTCCGATTTGCAAAAAGAATCAAATCAAACGGAGCAACGAAACTCAAACTGCGAAAGAAACCAGATCCGTTTACTAATTTGAACTAAAGTCAAATTTTACAGTACCAAAATCTTGTTCAACTTGATTAAACAGAAAGAGGGTTTCGAGACGAAGATCTAGGCGCTTGAATCGCTTGATTCCGATAAACGAGTGAAAAGATAAACTTGAAACAAAAATCGGATCAGAAATCACGATCAAAAATAATCACGGAAAATCCGAAAAAAAGAAAAACTGACGAAAAGGCTAACGAACGAACGTTCGCTGTCTGTGACTAACGAGCGAAAACCGTTCGTTAAAACGAACGTACGGACGAACGTCCGCTAAATAAACTAAACCGAGAAAGCTGGCGAACCGATCTAAAAAAACAAACCTAGGGTTTTCTAAAAAAACGAACCGGTTTTAAAAGTAAAACCGAACGGCGGCAACGGCGGCTTATACCTTCGGTGAGGTCCGGCGAGGCGGGGCGGCTCCGGCGGGGTCCGGCTGTGGCGGCGGGTGGCGCGGGTGGCGACGGCAGCGGCGGCGCGATGCTAAGCGGCGGGCGGCGATGGCGGCGCGGCGGCGGCGGCCGGCGGCGGCGGCGGCGGTGGCGGGGTGGGGTGGTTCGGGTGGTGGTGTGGGGTGCGGGGCGGCGTATATAAGGAGGGGGCTAGCTTGGGGAGGGGCAAGCGGCGCATGACAGAGTCCCGTCGGACTCGGCGGCGGCGGCGGCGGTCGTCTCTCTGGAGGAGGCAGTAGCCTGAGGCGATTCGATCGCTTTGGCTCGGTTGAGCTTGGCCCACCAGGCACAAGATTTTTTTCTTTTCTTTTTTAAATAATTTCACCAAAAATTTAAATAAATCCTAGAAAATAAAATAAAAATATAAAAATACCAAAACAAATTTTCACCATCTAAATAAAATATTTAGAACAAGGTGAACATTTTCTTGGCCCTAAAATGCAATAAACTCCGAATAAAATCAAATATTTGATTTTAATATTTTTCCTCCAATACTTCATTTATTTTGGAGAAGTCATATTATCTCCTCTCATATATTTTAATATGAAATATTTTCGGAGAGAAAAATAATTAAAACCAAAAATCCTCGTTTCAATATTTGATAGAATTCAAATATGAAAACAGTGAAATCCCCAACTTTCTCCGAGGGTCCTTGAGTTGCTTAGAATTTTGAGGATCGCGAAACAAAATGCAGCAAAATATGATATGCAGGAATGATCTATGTATAACATTCCAAATTGAAAATTTGGGATGTTACAAACCTACCCCCCTTAAGATGAATCTCGCCCTCGAGATTCGGGTTGGCTAGAAAATAGGTGTGGTTGGTCTTTACGAAGATCATCCTCTCGTTCCCAGGTGGCTTCATCCTCGGTATGGTGGCTCCACTGAACTTTGTAAAACTTGATAACCTTGCTGTAGGTGACTCGGCTGGAAAATCCAAGAATCCTGACTGGCTTCTCCTCATAGGTCAGATCACTGTCCAACTGAATCGCCTCCAAGGGCACTTTATCTCGTAACGGTATATCGGCCATCTCAAATGACACTTCTTCACCGTGAAACATGAAACACATCATGAACTCTTGACAGTCCTTGAGTAACTCCAACTTGTAGGCAACTTCTCCCATACGTTCCAAAACACGACACGGTCCTACAAATATCGGGCTAACTTTCCCTTGACTCCAAAATGTTTCACTCCTCACAGGAGGTGACACTCATGGATATGCTTTATCTCTAATTTCATAGGTTACTTCCTTGCGTTTGAATCTGCATAACTCTTCCGCTCGGACTGAGCTACCTTTAGTCTATCGCGAATCAACAACCTTTTCTTGAGACTCCTTGATCAAGTCTGGTCCAAACAATTGTCGATCTCCAACTTCATCCCACATCAGCGGTGTTACGCACCTTCGTCCGTCTGAGGGCTTGAATGGTGCCATCTTCAAACTGGCCTGGTAGCTATTGTTGTATGAGAACTCTGCGTAGGGCAAATTGTCATCCCAATTAGATCCATAATCCAGCGCACAAGCTCTCAACATATCCTCTAGAATCTGGTTGACTCTCTCGGTGCATCCATCATGCTGCGGGTGGAATGTCAGTCTTGAACTCAACCTTGTCCCCAAAGTCTGGTGCAGCTGATGCCAAAACTTTGAAGTAAATTGTGTTCCTCTATCTGATAAGATGGTCCTCGGAACTCCATGCAGACATACGATCCTGGTCATATATATCTTGGCCAACTTCGCACTTGTATAGGTGGTTTTCACTGGGATAAAGTGAGCCACTTTGGTCAAGAGATCAACTACTACCCATATACAATCATATCCTGATTTGGTCCTGTGCAATCCGGTGATAAAATCCATGCCAAGTTTATCCCACTTCAATTCGGGTATCGGCATAGGCTGTAACAATCTTGCTGGCTTTTGATGCTCTGCCTTCACTCTCTGACATACATCACATACAGCTACATACTCGGCAATATCCTTCTTCATACCAGTCCACCAGAAACGTTCCTTCAAATCCAAATACATCTTGGTGTTTCCGGGGTGTATCGAGTATGGTGAGTCATGAGCCTCCTGAAGTATTAACTTCCTGATCTCTGTGTTATTGGGAACATAAACACGGTCCTCAAACCATAAGGTGTCGTGCTCATCCTCACGAAAACCTTTGGCCTTTCCTTTGCTCATTCTCTCTTTTGACTACAAGAAATGTGTTAATCCATGACGGATACAAGCTGCCATAGGTGTGCGCAAAATTGTCGTGGTAGGTCACGCGTGACGGAACTGAAATTCGTCATGTATATCGCGTCATAATTTGACCACCATACACTACATGACGGATCTCTAGAACCGCCACAGATCCATGACGGTTTTTGACCGTCATGTATAGCAGTCAAGGGCACTTAACTGGCGTGATGATAATGGCATTAACGTGCATGCCATGTCATCATATGACATGGCACCTGTTGGGGAACGTTGCAGAAAATTAAAATTTTTCCTACGGTTTCACCAAGATCCATCTGTGAGTTCATCTAGCAACGAGTATTCAGATTGGATAGCATCTACATACCACTTTGTAGATCACAACAGGCGTCGGAGTGAGCGTGGATGAGGTAGTCGTGCTTGCGCGATCCAATTCACCGATGATCTAGTGCCGAGCGGACGGCACCTCCGCGTTCAACACACGCGGTCAGCGTGCGTCTCCTTCTTCTTGATCCAGCAAGGTGAAGGAGAGGTTGAGAAGATGGCTCCAGCAGCAGCACGACGGCGTGGTGATGGTGGAACTTGATATTCGGCGGGGCTTCGCCGTGCACTACGGAGGAGGAGATGTGTTGGAGAGGGGAGGAGGCGTCCGGGCAAAGGTGCTGCTGCCCCTCCCTCCCCCTTTATATAGGTGCCAAGGAGGGGGAGGCGCAGCCTGCCCCTCCTCCAAGGGAGGGTGCGGCCAGAAGGGGGAGGTGTCCACCTCCCAAGGCACCTCGAGGTGCCTTCCCCTCATGGACTCTCCTTTTTCCACCCTAGGCGCATGGGCCCCTTGGGGCTGGTTCCCCTTGGCCCATGTGGGCCTAGGCGCACCACCTAGGGCCCATGTGGCCCCACGGGCTGGTGGCCCCACTTGGTGGACCCAGGACCCCTCCGGTGGTCCCAGTACAATACCGATATCACCAAACTTGTCCCGATGGCGAAACAGCACTTCCTATATATAATTCTTTACCTCCGGACCATTCCGAACTCCTCGTGACGTCCAGGATCTCATCCGGGACTCCGAACAACATTCGGGTTACTGCACATACATATTCCTATAACCCTAGCGTTACCGAACCTTAAGTGTGTAGACCCTACGGGTTCGGGAGACATGCAGACATGACCGAGACGGCTCTCGGGCAATAACCAACAGCGGGATCTGGATACCCATGTTGGCTCCCACATGCTCCACGATGATCTCATCGGATGAACCACGATGTCAAGGATTCAATTAATCCGTATCGATTCCCTTTGTCAATCGGTATTTTACTTGCCGAGATTCGATCGTCGGTATACCAATACCTCGTTCAATCTCGTTACGGCAAGTCACTTTTCTCGCATCGTAATGCATGATCCGTGATCAAACACTTTGATCACATTGAGCTCATTGTGATGATGCATTACCGAGAGGGCCAGTGATACCTCTCCGTCAAGCGGAGTGACAAATCGATCTCGATCCATGTCAACCCAATGACACTTTCGGAGATACCGTAGCATACCTTTATAGTCACCCGATTCGTTGTGACGTTTGGCACACCAAAGCACTCCTACGGTATCCGGAGTTACGATCTCATGGTCTAAGGAAAGGATACTTGACATTGGATAACTCTAGCAAGCGAACTATGCGATCTTATGCTATGTTTAGGATTGGGTCTTGTCCATCACATCATTCTCCTAATGATGTGATCCGTTATCGATGACATCCAATGTCCATAGTCGAAACCATGACTATCTCGTCGATCAACGAGCTAGTCAACTAGAGGCTCACTAGGGACATGTTGTTGTCATTATTCACACATGTATTACGATTTCCGGTTAACACAATTATAGCACGAATAAAGACAATTATCATGAATAAGGAAATATAATAATAATGCTTTTATTATTGCCTCTAGGGCATATTTCCAACAGTCTCCCACTTGCACTAGAGTCAATAATCTAGTTACATTGTGATGAATCGAACACCCATAGAGTTACGGTGCTGATCATGTTTTGCCTTAGGGAGAGGTTTAGTCAGCGGATCTGCGACATTCAGATCCGTGTGCACTTTACAAATTTCTATGTCTCCATCTTGAACATTTTCACGAATGGAGTTGAAGCGACGCTTGATGTGCCTAGTCTTCTTGTGAAACCTGGGCTCCTTTGCAAGTGCAATAGCTCCAAAGTTGTCACAGAAGAGCTTGATTAGCCCCGACGCATTGGGTATGACTCGAGGTCGGTGATGAACTCCTTCACCCAAATTGCTTCATGTGCTGCCTCCGAGGCTGCCATGTACTCCGCTTCACATGTAGATCCCGCCACGATGCTTTGCTTGCAACGCACCAGCTTCTGCCCCACCATTCAAAATATACGTATCCGGTTTGTGACTTAGAGTCATCAGATCTGTGTCGAAGCTAAGCGTCGGCGTAACCTTTTCTGACGACCTCTTCGTCACCTCCATAAACGAAACATTTCCTTAGTCCTTTTCGGTACTTCAGGATATTCTTGACCGCTGTCCGGTGTTCCTTGCGGGATTACTTTGGTACCTACCTACCAAACTTACGGCAAGGTTTACATCAGGTCTGGTACACAGCATGGCATACATAATAGAACCTATGGCTGAGGCATAGGGATGACACTCATCTCTTCTATATCTTCTGCCGTGGTGGGACATTGAGCTGAGCTCAATTTCACACCTTGTAACACAGGTAAGAACCCTTCTTAGATTGATCCATATTGAACTTCTTCAATATCTTATCAAGGTATGTGCTTTGTGAAAGACCTATGAGGCGCCTCGATCTATCTCTATAGATCTTGATGCCTAATATATAAGCAGATTCTCCAAGGTCCTTCATTGAAAACTCTTATTCAAGTAGGCCTTGATGCTGTCCAAGAGTTCTATATCATTTCCCATCAAAAGTATGTCGTCTACATATAATATGAGAAATGCTACTGAGCTCCCACTCACTTTCTTGTAAACACAGGCTTCTCCATAAGTCTGTAAAACTAAACGCTTTGATCATCTCATCAAAGCGAATGTTCCAACTCGAGATGCTTGCACCAGCCCATAAATCGGCGTTGGAGCTTGCACACCTTGTCGACATTCTTAGGATCGACAAAACCTTCGGCTGCATCATATACAATTCTTCCTTAAGGAAACCATTAAGGAATGCCGTTTTGACGTCCATTTGCCATATCTCATAATCATAGTATGCGGCAATTGCTAACATGATTCGACGGACTTTAGCTTCGCTACCGTGAGAAAGTCTCATCATAGTCAACCCCTTGAACTTGTCGATAACCCTTAGCGACAAGCCGAGCTTTATAGATGGTCACATTACCATCCGCGTCATCTTCTTCTTAAAGATCCATTTATTTTCTATGGCTCGCCGTTCAGCGGGCAAGTCGGTCAAAGTCCATACTTCGTTTTCATACATGGATCCTATCTCGGTTTCATGGCTTCCAGCCATTTGTCGGAATCCGGGCCGCCATTGCTTCCTCATAGTTCAAGGTTCACCGTTGTCTAACAACATGATTTCCAAGACAGGGTTGCCGTACCACTCAGTGCGGAACGTGTTCTTGTTGACCTTCAATTTCAGTAGGAGCTTGATCGAAGCATCTTGATCATCATCATTAATTTCCTCTCTAGTCGGTGCAGGCACCTCGAAGCGTTTTCTTGAGTTTCGCCATTTTCCGGTTCAAGAGGTAACACTTCATCAAGTTCTACTTTCCTCCCACTTACTTCTTTCGAGAGAAACTCTTTCTCTAGAAAGGATCCATTCTTAACAACAAAGATCTTGCCTTCGGATCTGAGGTAGAAGGTATACCCAACAGTTTCTTTAGGGTATCCTATGAAGGCGCATTTTTCGACTTGGGTTCGAGCTTTTCAGGTTGAAGTTTCTTCACATAAGCATCGCATCCCCAAACTTTTAGAAACGACAGCTTAGGTTTCTTCCCAAACCATAATTCATACGGTGTCGTCTCAGCATTTCGACGGAGCCCTATTTAAAGTGAATGCGGCGGTCTCTAAAGCATAGCCCCAAAAGATAGCGGTAAATCGGCAAGAGACATCATAGATCGCACCATATCTAATAGAGTGCGATTCGACGTTCGGACACACCATTACGCTGAGGTGTTCGGTAGCGTGAGTTGTGAAACTATTCCACATTTTCTTAAGTGTGTGCCAAATTCGTGACTCAAGTATTCTCCTCCACGATCGATCGTAGAAACTTGATCTTTCTATCACGTTGATTTTCAACCTCACTCTGAAATTCCTTGAACTTTTCAAAGGTCTCAGACTTGTGTTTCATTAAGTAGATATACCCATATCTACTCAAGTCATCGATGAGGGTGAGAACATAACGATAGCCTCCATGAGCCTCAACACTCATTGGACCGCATACATCGGTATGTATGATTTCCAATAAGTTGGTTGCTCGCTCCATTGTTCTGAGCGGAGTCTTGGTCATTTTACCCATGAGGCATGGTTCGTGCGTGTCAAATGATTCATAATCAAGAGACTCTAAAAGTCCATCTGTATGGAGCTTCTTCATGCGTTTGACACCTATGTGACCAAAGGCGGCGATGCCACAAATATGTGGGACTATTGTTATCAACTTTAACTCTTTTGGTACTCACACTATGAATATGTGTATCATCACGTCTGAGATTCATTAAGAATAAACCATTAACCATCGGAGCATGACCATAAAAATATCTCTCATATAAATGGAACAACCATTATTCTCTGATTTAAATGAGTAGCCATCTCGAATTAAGCGAGATCCAGATACAATGTTCATGCTCAAACTTGGCACTAAATAACAATTATTGAGGTTTAAAACTAATCCCGTAGGTAAATGTAGAGGCAGCGTGCCGACGGCGATCACATCGACCTTGGAACCATTCCCGACGCGCCGTCACCTCGTCCTTCGCCAGCCTCCGTTTATTCGCAGCTCCTGCTTTGAGTTACAAATGTGAGCAACTGCACGGTATCAAATACCCAAGAGCTACTACAGTCTTGGTAAGGTACACATCAATTACATGTATATCACATATACCTTTGGTTTTGCCGGCCTTCTTGTCCGCTAAGTATTTGGGGCAGTTCCGCTTCCAGTGACCACTTCCCTTGCAATAAAAACACTCAGTCTCGGGCTTGGGTCCATTCTTTGGCTTCTTCCCGGCAACTTGCTTACCGGGCGCGGCAACTTCCTTGCCGTCCTTCTTGAAGTTCTTTTACCCTTACCCTTCTTGAACTTAGTGGTTTTATTCACCATCAACACTTGATGTTCTTTCTTGATTTCTACCTCTGCTGATTTCAGCATAGCATATACCTCGTGAATGGTCTTTACCATCCCCGCATATTGTAGTTCATCACAAAGCTCTTGTAGCTAGGTGGAAGCGGCGGAGGATTCTGTCAATGACCGCTTCATCCGGAGATTAACTTCCGCTTGAGTCAAGCGGTTGTGCAACCCGGACATTTTGAGTATGTGCTCCTTGTGAGCCATTTTCCTCCATCTTACAGCTAAAGAATTTGTCGGAGACTTCATATCTCTCGACCGGGCATGAGCTTGGAAAACCATTTTCAGCTCTTGAACATCTCATATGCTCCATGTCTCTCAAAACGCTTTTGGAGTCCCGCTCTAAGCTGTAAAGCATGCCGCATGAGCGAGGGAGTAATCATCGCAGCGTGACGCCAAGCGTTCATAACGTCTTGTTCTGCAGGGAGAATAGGTCGTCACCCAGCGGTGCTCTTAGGACATAATCTTTCTTGGCAGCTATGAGGATGATCCTCGGGTTCGGACCCAGTCCGTATAGTTGCTACCATCGTCTTTCAGCTTGGTTTTCTCTAGGAACGCGTTGAAGTTGATGACTCGTTGGCCATTTGATCTACAAGACACATTGTAAATATTTAGACTAAGTTCATGATAATAAAGTTCATTTAATCAAATTTAATGAACTCCCACTTAGATAGACATCCTCTACTAGTCATCTAAGTATTACATGATCCGAGTCAACTAGGCCGTGCCCGATCATCACGTGAGACGGACTAGTCAACATCGGTGAACATCTTCATGTTGATCGTATCTTCTATCGACTCATGCTCGACCTTTCGGTCTTACGTGTTCGAGGCCATGTCTGTACATGCTAGGCTCGTCAAGTCAACCTAAGTGTTTTGCGTGTGTAAATCTGTCTTACACCCGTTGTATGCGAACGTAAGGACCTATCACACCTGATCATCACGTGGTGCTTGAACGATTTAACCTTAGCAACGGTGCACAGTTAGGGTGAACACTTTCTTGAAATTATTATGAGGGATCATCTTATTTACTACCGTCGTTCTAAGTAAACAAGATGCAAAACATGATAAACATCACATGCAATCAAATAATAAGCGTGACATGATATGGCCAATATCACATAGCTCCTTTGATCTCCATCTTGGGGCTCCATGATCATCTTGTCACCGGCTTGACACCATGATCCTCATCATCATGATCTTCATCATCGTGTCTCCATGAAGTTGCTCGCCAACTATTACTTCTACTACTATGGCTAACGCGTTTAGCAATAAAGTAAAGTAATTTACATGGCGATTCTCAATGACACGCAGGTCATACAAAAATAAAGACAACTCCTATGGCTCCTGCCGTTGTCATACTCATCGACATGCAAGTCGTGATTCCTATTACAATAGCATGAACATCTCATACATCACATATAGATCATTCATCATACATCACAACTTTGGCCATATCATATCACAAAGCACTTGCTGCAAAAACAAGTTAGGCGTCCTCTAATTGTTGTTGCAAGTTTTACGTGGCTGAATTAGGGTTCTAGCAAGCGTTTTCTTACCTACGTTCAAACCACAACGTGATTTGTCAATCTCTATTTACCCTTCATAAGGACCCTGTTCATCGAATCCGATCCAACTAAAATAGGAGAGACAGACACCCGCCAGCCACCTTATGCAACTAGTGCATGTTAGTCGGTGGAACCGGTCTCACGTAAGCGTCACGTAAGGTTGGTCGGGCCGCTTCATCCCACAATACCGCTGAATCAAGATTGACTAGTAACGGCAAGAAGAATTGACAACATCTACGCCCACAACAAATTGTGTTCTACTCGCACAAGAAGAACTATGCATAGACCTAGCTCATGATGCCACTTGTTGGGGAGCGTTGCAGAAAATTAAAATTTTCCTACGGTTTCACCAAGATCCATCTATGAGTTCATCTAGCAACGAGTATTCAGATTGGATAGCATCTACATACCACTTTGTAGATCGCAGCGGGCGTCGGAGTGAGCGTGGATGAGGTAGTCGTACTTGCGCGATCCAATTCACCGATGATCTAGTGCGAGCGGACGGCACCTCCGCGTTCAACACACGTGCGGTCAGCGTAACGTCTCCTTCTTCTTGATCCAGCAAGGTGAAGGAGAGGTTGAGAAGATGGCTCCAGCAGCAGCACGACGGCGTGGTGATGGTGGAACTTGCAGATTCCGGCGGGCTTCGCTGCACTACGGAGGAGGAGATGTGTTGGAGAGGGGAGGGAGGCGTCCAGGGCAAAGGTGCTGCTGCCCCTCCCTCCCCTTTATATAGGTGCCAAGGAGGGGAGGGCGCAGCTTGCCCCTCCTCCAAGGGAGGGTGCGGCCAGAAGGGGAGGTGTCCACCTCCCAAGGCACCCCTGAGGTGCCTTCCCCTCATGGACTCTCCCTTTTTCCACCCTAGGCGCATGGGCCCTTGGGGCTGGTTCCCCTTGGCCCATGTGGGCCTAGGCGCACCACCTAGGGCCCATGTGGCCCCACAGGGCTGGTGGCCCCACTTGGTGGACCCAGGGACCCCTCCGGTGGTCCCAGACAATCCGATATCACCAAACTTGTCCCGATGGCGAAACATCACTTCCTATATATAATTCTTTACCTCCGGACCATTCCGAACTCCTCGTGACGTCCAGGATCTCATCCGGACTCGAACAACATTCGGGTTACTGCACATACATATTCCTATAACCCTAGCGTTATCAACCTTAAGTGTGTAGACCCTACGGGTTCGGAGACATGCGAACATGACCGAGACGGCTCTCGGGCAATAACCAACAGCGGATCTGGATACCCATGTTGGCTCCCACATGCTCCACGATGATCTCATCGGATGAACCACGATGTCAAGGATTCAATTAATCCGTATCGATTCCCTTTGTCAATCGGTATTTTACTTGCCCGAGATTCGATCGTCGGTATACCAATACCTCGTTCAATCTCGTTACGCAAGTCACTTTTCTCGTATCCGTAATGCATGATCCGTGATCAAACACTTTGATCACATTGAGCTCATTGTGATGATGCATTACCGAGAGGGCCCGGTGATACCTCTCCGTCAAGCGGAGTGACAAATCCCATCTCGATCCATGTCAACCCAATGACACTTTCGGAGATACCGTAGCATACCTTTATAGTCACCCGATTCGTTGTGACGTTTGGCACACCAAAGCACTCCTACGGTATCCGGGAGTTACACGATCTCATGGTCTAAGGAAAGGATACTTGACATTGGATAACTCTAGCAAGCGAACTATGCGATCTTATGCTATGTTTAGGATTGGGTCTTGTCCATCACATCATTCTCCTAATGATGTGATCCGTTATCGATGACATCCAATGTCCATAGTCGGAAACCATGACTATCTGTCGATCAACGAGCTAGTCAACTAGAGGCTCACTAGGGACATGTTGTTGTCTGTTATTCACACATGTATTACGATTTCCGGTTAACACAATTATAGCACGAATAAAGACAATTATCATGAATAAGGAAATATAATAATAATGCTTTTATTATTGCCTCTAGGGCATATTTCCAACAGCACCCTACACAGATATGACATGGCGGCCCATGAGGGGGTCGGCCCAACTAGGATTATGACCCACTAATGCCTGTTGCAGGTCATGTGCATCAAGTTTTGTCAGGCAATTTTAGTTGTGGCAAGTGTGGCAATCAGCCCAGATAGGACTTTGGGCCTCTAATTTCAGCTCGACTCAATACACCTCTATCCCAGTAATTTAGTCCGAACCAGTAGCACATTTTTCAGTCCATTAACATTTTTCAGTCCATCGCTCCATGAAATCAAGGATTACAAAGCATACAGGAACCCACGAGAAGGATCCAGATTCTCTAAAACAACAACAACGACAACAACAAAGCCTTTAGTCCCAAACAAGTTGGGGTAGGCTAGAGGTGAAACCCATAAGATCTCGCAACCAACTCATGGCTCTGGCACATGGATAGCAAGGTTCCACACACCCCTGTCCATAGCTAGCTCTTTGGTGATACTCCAATCCTTCAGGTCTCTCTTAACGGACTCCTCCCATGTCAAATTCGGTCTACCCCGCCCTCTCTTAACATTCTCCGCACGCTTTAGCCGTCCACTATGCACTGGAGCTTCTGGAGGCCTGCGCTGAATATGCCCAAACCATCTCGGACGATGTTGGACAAGCTTCTCCTCAATTGGTGCTACACCAAATCTATCTCGTATATCATCATTCCGGACTCGATCCTTCCTCGTGTGGCCACACATCCATCTCAACATACGCATCTCCACCACACCTAACATATTGTTGTTGTTGCCTTGGTTCTGGACTAACAATTGCATCAAGGCATTCTGCTGTTGGATCAACTGAGTGAGCTCTGGAGGGAAGGAAAATCCGGTGTCACGTCTCGGAGGCATCTGGTGGGTTTAGAGGGGAGAGATTAGAACAGAAAAGGGGTCTAGTGAGAAGGCACTAGCCATATGCACATGGGACAAACTCAATCATTTCACTCAATGAATCAAGCAAGGGCATACAAACGGTCTAGAACTATCGTAAAAAGTGCTCCACTACTACTATATACATGGGGGAATACTACTAATCATTTGGTGGTCATCTAGAAATTTTGATCAGTGGAAGACTCCATGATGTCTGCTCCAGCTTCGTCTTCAAAGTCATCTTCACTGGGGTCGGAGTCGGTGTCGTCGATGATGATGTAGTTCTCCGGGCAAGTGGAATCGTCGTCCTCTCCTCCCGGCGCAGGGTCTCCCATGAATACTCCGATCTTCTTTATCAAGTCGTCATTCTTCTCCAATAGTGTTGCAATTTCCTCCTCATATCCATCGCGTGTAGACTTAAGTTCTTCTTCTAGCTCGATGATCCTTGTCTTTGCCTTCTTCAAATCTATCATATCTGCGCACATCTGGTTCTCCAGGCGTCGAATGTCTTGGTTTAAGTCCTGGATGAAAGATGCAATGGATATGTCCTTCTTAGTGCTGATCATCTCCCATTGCTCATCTCGGCGCCCACATATCTGATAGATAGTGTCCTTAAGATCCTTGTTGTAGATTTCTCCAATGCGTCCCATGGTAATGTGGGCTGCCATGCTCTTGCCTAGGCTCCAGGTGGGTGCTTCAAGAGAAAACTCTATGGGCTTAGTGGTTGGCAAGAACGTCCTTCCTGGTACTTGAACTTGAATCATCGAACACTGCTCTTCTGGTAAAGTGGCGTTGTAAGTCCCGATGAAGCTTGGTATTCCGATGTTCAGGTACCTTGTGACTTCCTTCAAGTGGCGTCAAAAGGGGGTGTCTTCATCCGGTTGTGCAAACTTGTTCCTTGAATCCGCCATCCTAAGAGTAGAAAATGGAGAGCGGTCAGAAATGAGTAGAGAAGAGTGACCTATGGGTTATCTTAGTGGTCGTGTCCTACACTCAACGTGTGCTCTGATACCATCTTGTAGTGACCCAACCTCAAACGGTCAAGTCTCTGTGCTTCAGTGTCATCCCTGGATCGGTAATGCTAACACACACAGTACTCGAAGGATTTATAACAGAGTAGCAATCACACACTTATTACATCAAATGTCTCAAAAGAGAACTTATTACAATAAATATGGCTTAAGGCCATCTAATATGATAACAGCGGAAGGCTTGGAAGATAAAGTGAGTCCATCAACTCCAACGGCATAGCTGAGCTGCACGACAACGACCTAACGAACCTTACTACTTGTCTGAAAAGTCTGCAACATAATACGTTGCAGCCGGAAGCAGGTCAGCACATGGAATATGCGGCAATATAACACACGAGCAAGTACATAATAATGCTATCACTACATGCATATTTGGCTGGTGGAAAGCTCTATGGTTACAGTTTTGCGAAAAGCCAATTTTTCCTTACAACAAAGGCATAGATTTTATTTAACTATCATGGTAGTTGAAACATCATTGAGAAGGTTCCTCCAACTCAATCCCAATTAAAAGTAATTATCAACCCAACAATGTTAATTTAGAGTGATGAGATACTTATGATAATCCAAGTACTAGATACTCAAGATGTCCATAACCGGGGACACGGCTAACCATGATTAGATTGTACACTCTGCAGAGGTTTGCGCACTTTTCCCCACAAGACTCGATCGCCTCTGTTGGATTTCTCGCACTACATGGTGTTTGAGAAACGGATGACCGAGACACAGTCTTTCAGAAACATTAACTCTTTACTCCGGGTAGACCATACCAACCTACATCCCTCTACCTGCTGATCCACCTCTTCAAGAGCTCATGCAACATACTCAACTATGCTAGAGCCCATAATAGCATGTGGCTGCACACGGAAGTTTCTAGCATGAAAATATCTCAGTTCCCCTTGAGCCTGGGTGGCGGACCTTAGGATGATCACACGGGTACTCCGGGATATCCTAGGACAACACTGGATTCTCCAGGTGCCCGACAAGCAATCCACCGAGATGTGTATTAAAGTTGCCACCTTAAGTTGAACCATTAATTAATCATCTTACATCTGTCATGGATTCACTCACCGAAACCACATCTATGAGCATAGCATGGCAATATAAGCAATACGTAGAAGTAACTCCCAAGGTTTTGAATAGAACAGGGCAATAGGTTCAACCTCATCAACTACTTCCCAATACCCACAAGTTAATCATATCCTAATCATGCAGTGTTTGAGGATTAGAGCTAATGCATAAAAACTGGGTATGAAAAGAGTATGATCAATGTGTTACTTGCCTGGCTAACGATCCGCAAAACCTAGGGACTCGTATTAGCACGCTTCGTACTCCGGGAATTCTATAGCAAACAAACAATAGCATACATAAGCAATCAAGCAAAGATGTGCGGGCAAAACTCAAATAAAAAGAAAATGACCAGAAAGTTCAACTTAAGAACTCCGGTTTGCAAAAAGAATCAAATCAAACGGAACAACGAAATTCAAACTGCGAAAGAAACAAGACCGTTTACTAATCTGAACTAAAGTCAAATTTTACAGTACCAAAATCTTGTTCAAGTTGATTAAACAGAAAGAGGTTTCGAGGCGAAGATCTAGGCGCTTGAATCGCTTTGATTCCGATAAATGAGCGAACAGATAAACTTGAAGCGAAAATCGGATCAGAAATCGCGATCGAAAATAATCGCGTAAAATCCGAGAAAAAGAAAAACTGACGAACAGGCTAACGAACGAACGTTCGCTGTCTGCGGCTAACGAGCGAAAACCGTTCGTTTTAACGAACGTACGGACGAACGTCCGTTAAATAAACTAAACCGAGAAAACCGCGAACCGATCTAAAAAAGCGAGCGTAGGGTTTTCTAAAAAACGAACCGGTTTAAAAATAAAACCGAGCGGCGTCAACGGTGGCTTATACCTCCGGCGAGGTCCGGCGAGGCGGGCGGCTCGGCGGGGTCCGGCTGCGGCGGCGAGTGGCGCTGGCGGCGACGGCAGGCGGCGGCGCGGTGCTAGGTGGCGTGGCGGCGGCAATGGCGGCGGCGGCAGCGGCGGCAGCGGCACCAAGCGGCGGCGGCGGCGGCTTCGGCAGGCGGCGGGGTGGGGTGGTTCGGGTGGTGGTGTGGGGTGCGGGGGCGGCGTATATAAGGAGGGGGGCTAGCTTGGGGAGGGGGCAAAGCGGCGCGCGGACAGAGTCCCGGTCGGACTCGGCGACGGCGGCGGCGGTCGTGGTCTCCTGGAGGGAGACGGTAGCGCGGGGCGGTTCGGTCGCCTGGCTCGGTTGGGCTTCGGCCCAGCCGGGCGCTGAAGATTTTTTTCTTTTCTTTTTTAAATAATTTCACCGAAAATTTAAATAAATCCTAGAAAATAAAATAAAAATATAAAAATACCAAAACAAATTTTCACCATCTAAATAAAATATTTAGAACAAGGTGAACATTTTCTTGGCCCTAAAATGCAATAAACTCCGAATAAAATCAAATATTTGATTTTAATATTTTTCCTCCAATACTTCATTTATTTTGGAGAAGTCATATTATCTCCTCTCATATATTTTAATATGAAATATTTTCGGAGAGAAAATAATTAAAACCAAAATCCTCGTTTCAATATTTGATAGAATTCAAATATGAAAACAGTGAAATCCCCAACTTTCTCAGGGTCCTTGAGTTGCTTAGAATTTCGAGGATCATGAAACAAAATGCAGCAAAATATGATATGCAGGAATGATCTATGTATAACATTCCAAATTGAAAATTTGGGATGTTACAAACCTACCCCCCTTAAGATGAATCTCGCCCTCGAGATTCGGGTTGGCTAGAAAATAGGTGTGGGTGGTCTTTGCGAAGATCATCCTCTCGTTCCCAGGTGGCTTCATCCTCGGTATGGTGGCTCCACTGAACTTTGTAAAACTTGATAACCTTGCTGTAGGTGACTCGGCTGGAAAATCCAAGAATCCTGACTGGCTTCTCCTCATAGGTCAGATCACTGTCCAACTGAATCGCCTCCAAGGGCACTTTATCTCGTAACGGTATATCGGCCATCTCAGCATGACACTTCTTCAGCTGTGAAACATGAAACACATCATGAACTCTTGACAGTCCTTCAGGTAACTCCAACTTGTAGGCAACTTCTCCCATACGTTCCAAAACACGATACGGTCCTACAAATATCGGGGCTAACTTTCCCTTGACTCCAAAATGTTTCACTCCTCACAGGAGGTGACACTCGCGGATATGCTTTATCTCTAATTTCATAGGTTACTTCCTTGCGTTTCGAATCTGCATAACTCTTCTGCCTGGACTGAGCTACCTTTAGTCTATCGCGAATCAACTTAACCTTTTCTTCAGACTCCTTGATCAAGTCTGGTCCAAACAATTGTCGATCTCCCACTTCATCCCACATCAACGGTGTTCTGCACCTTCGTCCGTACAGGGCTTCGAACGGTGCCATCTTCAAACTGGCCTGGTAGCTATTGTTGTATGAGAACTCTGCGTAGGGCAAATTGTCATCCCAATTAGATCCATAATCCAGCGCACAAGCTCTCAACATATCCTCTAGAATCTGGTTGACTCTCTCGGTCTGTCCATCTGTCTGCGGGTGGAATGCTGTACTGAACTCCAACCTTGTCCCCAAAGTCTGGTGCAGCTGATGCCAAAACTTTGAAGTAAATTGTGTTCCTCTATCTGATAAGATGGTCCTCGGAACTCCATGCAGACATACGATCCTGGTCATATATATCTTGGCCAACTTCGCACTTGTATAGGTGGTTTTCACTGGGATAAAGTGAGCCACTTTGGTCAAGAGATCAACTACTACCCATATACAATCATATCCTGATTTGGTCTGTGCAATCCGGTGATAAAATCCATGCCAAGTTTATCCCACTTCAATTCGGGTATCGGCATAGGCTGTAACAATCTTGCTGGCTTTTGATGCTCGCCTTCACTCTCGACATACATCACATACAGCTACATACTCGGCAATATCCTTCTTCATACCAGTCCACCAGAAACGTTCCTTCAAATCCAAATACATCTTGGTGTTTCCGGGGTGTATCGAGTATGGTGAGTCATGAGCCTCCTGAAGTATTAACTTCCTGATCTCTGTGTTATTGGGAACATAAACACGGTCCTCAAACCATAAGGTGTCGTGCTCATCCTCACGAAAACCTTTGGCCTTTCCTTTGCTCATTCTCTCTTTTGACTACAAGAAATGTGTTAATCCATGACGGATACAAGCTGCCATAGGTGTGCGCAAAATTGTCGTGGTAGGTCACGCGTGACGGAACTGAAATTCGTCATGTATATCGCGTCATAATTTGACCACCATACACTACATGACGGATCTCTAGAACCGCCACAGATCCATGACGGTTTTTGACCGTCATGTATAGCAGTCAAGGGCACTTAACTGGCGTGATGATAATGGCATTAACGTGCATGCCATGTCATCATATGACATGGCACCCTACACAGATATGACATGGCGGCCCATGAGGAGGTCGGCCCAACTAGGATTATGACCCACTAATGCCTGTTGCAGGTCATGTGCATCAAGTTTTGGTCAGGCAATTTTAGTTGTGGCAAGTGTGGCAATCAGCCCAGATAGGACTTTGGGCCTCTAATTTCAGCTCGACTCAATACACCTCTATCCCAGTAATTTAGTCCGAACCAGTAGCACATTTTTCAGTCCATTAACATTTTTCAGTCCATCGCTCCATGAAATCAAGGATTACAAAGCATCAGAACCCACGAGAAGGATCCAGATTCTCTAAAACAACAACAACGACAACAACAAAGCCTTTAGTCCCAAACAAGTTGGGGTAGGCTAGAGGTGAAACCCATAAGATCTCGCAACCAACTCATGGCTCTGGCACATGGATAGCAAGGTTCCACACACCCCTGTCCATAGCTAGCTCTTTGGTGATACTCCAATCCTTGAGTCTCTCTTAGCAGACTCCTCCCATGTCAAATTCGGTCTACCCGCCCTCTCTTAACATTCTCCATGCGCTTTGGCCGTCCGCTATGCAATCGGAGCTTCGAGGCTCGCTGAATATGCCCAAACCATCTCGGACGATGTTGGACAAGCTTCTCCTCAATTGGTGCTACACCAACTCTATCTCGTATATCATCATTCCGGACTCGATCCTTCCTCGTGTGGCCACACATCCATCTCAACATACGCATCTCCACCACACCTAACATATTGTTGTTGTTGCCTTGGTTCTGGACTAACAATTGCATCAAGGCATTCTGCTGTTGGATCAACTGAGTGAGCTCTGGAGGGAAGGAAAATCCGGTGTCACGTCTCGGAGGCATCTGGTGGGTTTAGAGGGAGAGATTAGAATGTAAAAGGGTCTAGTGAGAAGGCACTAGCCATATGCACATGGGACAAACTCAATCATTTCACTCAATGAATCAAGCAAGGGCATACAAACGGTCTAGAACTATCGTAAAAAGTGCTCCACTACTACTATATACATGGGGGAATACTACTAATCATTTGGTGGTCATCTAGAAATTTTGATCAGTGGAAGACTCCATGATGTCTGCTCCAGCTTCGTCTTCAAAGTCATCTTCACTGGGGTCGGAGTCGGTGTCGTCGATGATGATGTAGTTCTCCGGGCAAGTGGAATCGTCGTCCTCTCCTCCCGGCGCAGGGTCTCCCATGAATACTCCGATATTATTTATCAAGTCGTCATTCTTCTCCAATAGTGTTGCAATTTCCTCCTCATATCCATTGCGTGTAGACTTAAGTTCTTCTTCTAGCTCGATGATCCTTGTCTTTGCCTTCTTCAAATCTATCATATCTGCGCACATCTGGTTCTCCAGGCGTCGAATGTCTTGGTTTAAGTCCTGGATGAAAGATGCAATGGATATGTCCTTCTTAGTGCTGATCATCTCCCATTGCTCATCTCGGCGCCCACATATCTGATAGATAGTGTCCTTAAGATCCTTGTTGTAGATTTCTCCAATGCGTCCCATGGTAATGTGGGCTGCCATGCTCTTGCCTAGGCTCCAGGTGGGTGCTTCAAGAGAAAACTCTATGGGCTTAGTGGTTGGCAAGAACGTCCTTCCTGGTACTTGAACTTGAATCATCGAACACTGCTCTTCTGGTAAAGTGGCGTTGTAAGTCCCGATGAAGCTTGGTATTCCGATGTTCAGGTACCTTGTGACTTCCTTCAAGTGGCGTCAAAAGGGGGTGTCTTCATCCGGTTGTGCAAACTTGTTCCTTGAATCCGCCATCCTAAGAGTAGAAAATGGAGAGCGGTCAGAAATGAGTAGAGAAGAGTGACCTATGGGTTATCTTAGTGGTCGTGTCCTACACTCAACGTGTGCTCTGATACCATCTTGTAGTGACCCAACCTCAAGCGGTCAAGTCTACGTGCCAAAGTCATCCCCGGATCGGTAATGCTAACACACACAGTACTCGAAGGATTTATAACAGAGTAGCAATCACACACTTATTACATCAAATGTCTCAAAAGAGAACTTATTACAATAAATATGGCTTAAGGCCATCTAATATGATAACAGCGGAAGGCTTGGAAGATAAAGTGAGTCCATCAACTCCAACGGCATAGCTGAGCTGCACGACAACGACCTAACGAACCTTACTACTTGTCTGAAAAGTCTGCAACATAATACGTTGCAGCCCGGAAACGGGTCAGCACATGGAATATGCTGGCAATATAACACACGAGCAAGTACATAATAATGCTATCACTACATGCATATTTGGCTGGTGGAAAGCTCTATGGTTACAGTTTTGCGAAAAGCCAATTTTTCCTTACAACAAAGGCATAGATTTTATTTAACTATCATGGTAGTTGAAACATCATTGAGAAGGTTCCTCCAACTCAATCCCAATTAAAAGTAATTATCAACCCAACAATGTTAATTTAGAGTGATGAGATACTTATGATAATCCAAGTACTAGATACTCAAGATGTCCATAACCGGGGACACGGCTAACCATGATTAGATTGTACACTCTGCAGAGGTTTATGACTTTTCCCCACAAGACTCGATCGCCTCTGTTGGATTTCTCGCACTACATGGTGTTTGAGAAGCGGATGACCGAGACACGCCTTTCGTAAACATTAACTCTTTACTCCGGGTAGACCATACCAACCTACATCCCTCTACCTGCTGATCCACCTCTTCAAGAGCTCATGCAACATACTCAACTATGCTAGAGCCCATAATAGCATGTGGCTGCACACGGAAGTTTCTAGCATGAAAATATCTCAGTTCCCCTTGAGCCTGGGTGGCGGACCTTAGGATGATCACACGGGTACTCCGGGATATCCTAGGACAACACTGGATTCTCCAGGTGCCCGACAAGCAATCCACCGAGATGTGTATTAAAGTTGCCACCTTAAGTTGAACCATTAATTAATCATCTTACATCTGTCATGGATTCACTCACCGAAACCACATCTATGAGCATAGCATGGCAATATAAGCAATACGTAGAAGTAACTCCCAAGGTTTTGAATAGAACAGGGCAATAGGTTCAACCTCATCAACTACTTCCCAATACCCACAAGTTAATCATATCCTAATCATGCAGTGTTTGAGGATTAGAGCTAATGCATAAAAACTGGGTATGAAAAGAGTATGATCAATGTGTTACTTGCCTGGCTAACGATCCGCAAAACCTAGGGACTCGTATTAGCACGCTTCGTACTCCGGGAATTCTATAGCAAACAAACAATAGCATACATAAGCAATCAAGCAAAGATGTGCGGGCAAAACTCAAATAAAAAGAAAATGACCAGAAAGTTCAACTTAAGAACTCCGGTTTGCAAAAAGAATCAAATCAAACGGAACAACGAAATTCAAACTGCGAAAGAAACAAGACCGTTTACTAATCTGAACTAAAGTCAAATTTTACAGTACCAAAATCTTGTTCAAGTTGATTAAACAGAAAGAGGGTTTCGAGACGAAGATCTAGGCGCTTGAATCGCCTGATTCCGATAAATGAGCGAACAGATAAACTTGAAACGAAAATCGGATCAGAAATCGCGATCGAAAATAATCGCGTAAAATCCGAGAAAAAGAAAAACTGACGAACAGGCTAACGAACGAACGTTCGCTGTCTGCGGCTAACGAGCGAAAACCGTTCGTTTTAACGAACGTACGGACGAACGTCCGTTAAATAAACTAAACCAAGAAAACCGGCGAACCGATCTAAAAAACGAACGTAGGGTTTTCTAAAAAACAGAACCGGTTTTAAAAATAAAACCGAACGGCGTCAACGGTGGCTTATACCTCCGGCGAGGTCCGGCGAGGCGGGGCGGCTCCGGCGGGGTCCGGCTGCGGCGGCGAGTGGCGCGGGCGGCGACGGCAGCGGCGGCGGTGCTAGGTGGCGTGGCGGCGACGGCAAAGGGCGGCGGCAATGGGCGGCGGCGGCGGCAAGCGGGCGGCGGCGGCGGCCGGCAAGGCGGGGGGGGTGGTTCGGTGGTGGTGTGGGGTGCGGGCGGCGTATATAAGGAGGGGGCTAGCTTGGGAGGGGCAAGCGGCGCATGGACAGAGTCCCGTCGGACTCGGCGGCGGCGGCGGTCGTGGTCTCTGGAGGGAGACGGTAGCTGGGCGGTTCGATCGCTGGCTCGGTTGGGCTTGGCCCACCAAGGCAAGAATTTTTTTTTTCTTTTTAAATAATTTCACGAAAATTTAAATAAATCCTAGAAAATAAAATAAAAATATAAAATACCAAAACAAATTTTCACCATCTAAATAAAATATTTAGAACAAGGTGAACATTTTCTTGGCCCTAAAATGCAATAAACTCCGAATAAAATCAAATATTTGATTTTAATATTTTTCCTCCAATACTTCATTTATTTTGGAGAAGTCATATTATCTCCTCTCATATATTTTAATATGAAATATTTTCGGAGAGAAAAATAATTAAAACCAAAAATCCTCGTTTCAATATTTGATAGAATTCAAATATGAAAACAGTGAAATCCCCAACTTTCTCCGAGGGTCCTTGAGTTTCTTAGAATTTCGAGGATCGCGAAACAAAATGCAGCAAAATATGATATGCAGGAATGATCTATGTATAACATTCCAAATTGAAAATTTGGGATGTTACAAAACACGTGCGAAAAACAAACAAAATCTAGAAGGAGCATCTAGAGCGTGATACATGGCGACGGTTGAGAGCGCGCCAAGTGGCGTTGATCGTTGTGAGGCTCCCGAAGGAGCGCTCGTCAACTAGTTGCTCCCAGGTAATCCCCAGCTCGACGCCCGAGAAAAAGTTCAGGACATTTTACTATGATAAAAAATATATAAAAATAAAGCCCAGTTTTTTGAGTTTTTTGCTTTGGCTAATAAAAGCCCTTTTTTTGGGTGTGACTAATAAAGCCCAATGTTTTGCAATGCTATGAATAGGAATGCCATGGCCCAAAAGTAAAGGGAAAAATAAAATAAACTTGATGTATAGAGAATGAATAAAAAAATCCATGGTTCAAAAACATAAAAAAATACGGATAGACGATGAAAAATAAGGGTTGCCATCATCTTTAGAAGCTAAATTTGCTGTGGTTCAAGATTTTTTTCTTCCAATGGAAAAAAAAGTCATGGCGATTCACATCTGTACATAGTGGCAAAAATTATGTGCATTAAATTTCAATGTTGAGGATATCGCTTATCGTTACCGTTTCAGTTGGCTGGGGATTGGAGATTAATCGGTCTTTTTTTGCAGATCCTAGGTTCCCAAAACTAAAAAATGCTATATTTAAGACAAAAATAATATTTGACAAAAGTGATACCGTGATTGCTTGCCTTTGAATCATTATACAATGACAAAAAAAACAGAACATAAGTACATATCATGTCACAAGGTCCAAAAAACACAAATTAACATAGTCCTTGCACACATGGTGCTAGGTATATGCCTGATTTATCAGTAGATTCCCTATAAATTGCATGTCAGAGTGATAAATTGGCTCAAATGATAAACGGTGATGATAAGGCATAATCTTATCGGTTACCCCTCGAGTAGTAATTAATCGGACAATAAAAATTGTTGAATTGGATGATTTTTTGAATAGTGTTAAATATCAAGAGATATTTTACTATATACATGAAGACACACAAAAATGTGGACTGGAAATTGCCATCAAGTAGAACACAAAAGAAGGTGTACCATATATTTTTGGTAGTAATTGCCATGTTTCATAAAAGAAATGTACCTTGGTACCATGAGTAAGCTAAAAATCCCATGAAAAAATATATGAAAGTGAAATTTGCCATGGCACTAAAAGTAAAAAAAGTATATCACTAGTACGCGTCGGTGCTATACAAACGGTTTTTAACCCCTTTCTACGACGGCATTTGAAACCGTCGCCAAGTGACTGTGGGCGATAGGGGGTTCTTCCCACACGATCCAGAAATCGTCGGGGATAGGCCCTCCAGGGACACAGGCTGGGGCCGTCTGCGATCGGGCGAGGCATCAAAACCCAATCATTACCGTTTGTATGCACATCCCACACGGTGAATCCCAGAAAAACATTTCCGTTCGTATGTATATCACACACAGTCAATCCAAGGAATAAATTTTCGTTCTTATGTATATCCCACACAGTCAATCCAGGAAAAAAGTTTTCGTTCATATATATATCACACACAATCAATCCAAGGGATACGTTTTCGTTCTTATGTACATCCCACACAGTCAATCCAGAGAAAACATTTTCGTTCGTACGTATATCCCACACAGTTTTATGTATACGCTTGTGTGTGAAAGGTGTAACACACTCTGCCTTGGTTACCTGTTTGCTTTCATGAACTACATCACACATGATTTGATATAGAAAACTGTGTGGCATTGGGCTATCCATCACAAGAGTTTTTACTGCCAGAACCGTTTGCAAAGTTCCATGACCATTTGTTCTCTTTTTATTTTTGCCTGTAATTTATTATTCGAATTGGAAATTTTGAAATATGAAACGTGCAATTCAAATTCTCAGCACAGTGGTTCAACAACGAATTCATACATAAAATTGCCAGTATAATATGTGTAGTAATTACAGGATTAGGCAACAATTAACTATGATGAACCACAATATTTAAAGGCGGTAAAGGTGAAGAGACAAGTGTAAATCATTTTGACTGCCGACGGTGTTGAAGAAGCGGAATGCCCATAATATGCCTTCCTGCATGCCATAGGCACGAACCACTTTTGTCCAACCCCTTGTGACGATCGCCCGCCCATCCTTCACTGCCTTCAGGAAGACTTCTAGAGGATTATCATGGTAGCATGGACTATATATACTTTAACCTTAGTTGCCTCCACTCTGGTCATGTAGTTTGCAAGGTAATCATCAGTAAATAGCTTCGGAAACCACTGAAAAGAGAAAAATATCATATACTTAGGTCTAATAGAGTAACTTGTTGTGGGCAGGGGGAAAAGGCAACACATTACACACCATGCTAAAATTCATTATTGTCTTCGACAAAGTGTAAATAAAGAGCTTAATACCAATCACCCGTTTTTTCGCCTAACAATCTTTCTTAGTTTCCTCACTTGACGCTTTTTCATGAATATCTCATTGACCCATACGCAAAAGGGATCGAAGCGTGGATCAGTACCGCTCATATATGTACCTACAATCAACCAATAAATGTTAGAAGCTAAACTGAGATTGCGCAAATGATGTAAAATACAACTGCCTATGTTCCTAAGTACAAGTATCTTTTTTAGATTTCAACATGAACTACATACGGATGTATATTGGATTTTACATATAGTTAAGCTTAGAATCTAGATTCACTCATTTTGCTCCTTATGTAGTCTATATTGGAAGCTCTAAAAATACTTATATTTAGGAATAGATGGTGTATAAGACATGGGATGCAGCTAACCTCGACGGCAAACAACAGCATCGCTCATTTTTGCCATGTGTAAGTACATGGAAAGCCAATGTTAACTAAAATAGGGTTAACATCCACCGAAAATAGCAAATGGTAATAAAGCGGCAACATCTGAAGTGATATCTTCAATGTGAAAGAGTAGCACGGTAGCAAAGAGACGGATTAAAAATGGATACAACTGTTAATTGCAACAGGCTTAACAACATCCTAATTCATGTTTTGTAAGTTTGTAGCCATTGAAATACAACCTTTTAAAAATGGATACAACTATTAATTGCAACAGGCTTAATGGCCATTGAAACCGTAAATGCAATTGGCAGACTTAAACATCACAAGGCAGGTGTTGCCAGAGCAGATAATGGCCCAGTTCTTTATAAAAAGGTAGGGAAAATAGCTAAAACATATTAGGCATGTTTACTACAACATGCTTAATACATCGACCGTACAAGACACATCCATTAATTGCTACTGGTATTGATAAGATTGAACTGGTGAGTACAGACTTGGTAAGTCCGACTTAAACATCACAGGGCAGGTGTTGCCAGAGCAGATAATGGCCCAGTTCTTTATAAAAAGGTAGGGAAAATAGCTAAAACATATTAGGCATGTTTACTACAACATGCTTAATACATCGACCGTACAAGACACATCCATTAATTGCTACTGGTATTGATAAGATTGAACTGGTGAGTACAGACTTGGTAAGTCCTAAGAGGTAGTTGCTGGGGTACTTCATCTTGGCCAGCCCGCCCAAAGTCTGCGGCTGCGGAGGCGAGCTATTCCTCCGAGTCGAAGCGTGGATCAGTGCCACTGACATGTGTCCCTACAGGCAACCAGTAAATGGTAAAAGTTAAACTGCAATTGCACAAATGATGTGAAATACTATAAGACATGAGATGCAGCTAACCTCGACGGCAAACAACAACATCGGCCGTTATGACCCTGCGTAAGTACATGGACATGCATGTGAAGTAGAACAGGGTTAGCATCCACCAAAAAAGCAAATGGGTAGCATCTCTAGTATATTTTCATTGCGGAGAGTAGCATGGTAGCAAATGTACAGATTAAAAAATGGATACAACTGTTAATTGCAATAGGCTTAATAGCATCCCAAGTCATGTTTTGTAAGTTTGTAGCCAATAAAATACAACTGTTTAAAAATGGATTCAACTATTAATTGCAACAGGCTTAATATACATTGAAACCGGTACTGATAAAAATGCAATTGGCATAGCTAAACATCACAAGGCAGGTGTTGCCAGAGCAGAGAATGGCCCGGATGTCTATAAAAAGGTAGGGAAAGTAGAAAAAACGTGTTAGACATGTTTACTAGAACATGCTTAATACATCGACCGTATAGAACATAGCCATTAATTGCAATTGGTATTGGTAAGATTGAACTGGTGAGTACATACTTGGTAAGTACTGAGAGGTAGTTGCTAGGGCACTTCATCTTGGCCAGAGCCCGCCCAAAGTCAGCGATGGCGGAGGCGAGCTGTTCCTCCGGGTCAAAGCGTGGATCAGTGCCACTGACATGTGTACCTACAGGCAAGCAGTAAATGGTAGAAGTTAAACTGCAATTGCACAAATTATGTGAAATACTGTAAGACATGGGATGCAGCTAACCTTGACGGAAAACAACAGCATCAGCCGTTATGACCCTGCGTAAGTACATGGACAAGCATGTTAACTACAACGGGGTTAGCATCCACTAAAAATAGCAAATGGGCAACATCTCTAGTGATATCATGTGTCATGCATTGTAAGTTTGTTGCTGGTATTGGTGAAATTGAGCTGGACACAGTAATATTTGAACATCACACAGTGTGTAATACTGAAATAAACAAGGCACGAACATGCTTAATACATCAACCACACAAATCATAGCCGTTGAAGTGGTATTGGTAAGATTTAGCTGGTCAGATCTTACTTGTTAAGTCCTGGGGGGTAGTCGCTGGGGGACTTCATCTGGGCCAGAGCCTGCACCATGCCGCCGCCGCCGGCGGCGGAGGCGGAGGCGGTGTGTTCCTCCGGGTCAACACGCACAGCGGCCATCGCGCCATGGACCGCCATCAGCTCCTGGCGGTGGGGATTTGGAGGCATGAGGATGTTTCGCATGCGCCATTTAAGCAATCAGGCCGAGGCCGTGATAGAGATCGGTGGGTTACCTGACTGGATCCGAGCAGAACGTAGATGTGGTTGAAGCTGTGGTTGCGGCGGCGGCGGTTTGAGATGCCAGTAGGGGGAGGCACGAAGGGGATACTGAGGGTGGGGATGTGGATAGAGGATTAAATTCTGAAATCGCCCGCCTAATAAAATTTCGCTGCGAAACTTGAAACTTGGGCCAGGGAAACACACAACGCAGACGAAGCGCGTAAAATACACGTGTGCAAGAAAAAAGAAAGTTGGCAGATCCCGTCTCCAAAAAATGTCGCGTCTACTTGATTTTTTCCGGTCAATGGCACGCCTGGTTTATTAGGAAACATCGCACAGGTAACTGACTTATGGGTCATGAACGCAAAAAAAAGCAGACGGGTACGACATAGAAACCGTGTGTTTTGTGATCTTCTAATGTTTATCGCAAAAAACGCAAACGGGCACACATGCTAATCAACGCTCAAGGCCCTCAAAGGATGCTCTTGCCGACATTGTATGTTAATACTACAAACTTAAAGTACTATTGGTAATTTGCTCTAATACTACAAAATTAAACTACTTCTCACATGCTGCCATCGGGGTATGCTGGCCAGATGCCGGCGTTCTCCTTCCCGGCCTTGTAGGCGGCAGCCCACCGTGCTTCAATCTCCACGAAGCTCTCCTCACCATGGCGTGTGGCCTCTTTTTCTTGCGGCGGCGGGACTCTCTTTTCTTGACTGCTTTCTGCCTTTTCCGCTCCTTCTGTGCTTCTTTGGCCGCCTCTAGATCCACCACCCATTCGGTCATGGCAGCCTCAAAGTCCGCCCATGTAATTGTCTAGCCGCCGGCTGTGATGAACCCGGCGCGGCGAGATGCCATCGCTTCCTTACCATGTGTGCGGTTGCGGGCGGCGAGGAACGCGGTGCGGCGGGATGCCATCGCTTCCTTACCAGTTACTGTGCGCCGCGGTGCCATGGACGATGCCTGGAGAGAGCTCTGTGACGGAGGGGCCGGGTAGCCGTACAGTGCGGTGGTATTCAAGAGCTCAACGAAAAACAACAGCAGAAATTTGGCTTCCCTTACAATTTTGTTGTTCATTATCGTGCATGGTTCATCTCCGTCGCTACCGGAAACAGTGTGCGCTGAGCCTATTGTGTGTTGCTTTATGATTGGCCGGAACCCCAGCCATGCGGATCACGCATGTGCACCGTAGGATGCGTGGCAATCGAACAGCAATCCACGTCCCTCACATCACACCCGTGCACCTGTAGCTGGATTAGATTTATATGTGCTAAATGCCTAGAAAATGCACATAATCCCCTAAATATGGTAAATGAGCCCGAAAAAATGCCAAATTTGAACACGGTGATTTCCAGGGTGTATGTTCGTCGTAGAAAAAAACTCTAGGGAAAAGAAAGAAGAAACTGTGGATTCCTCTTCAATCTTTGTGATTTCCTTCTCGAAAGCATGGAACTTCTTTGGTGATGTTTCGATTTATGAAGGCCGTGCAGACGACATAAGCCAAACCTTCTCTAATTTTTACCAGTGCATGGTGAGGTCATACCATGGCACATCATGGCAGACGTCATGTTTTTCAAGCATTTATTTCATTTTTCCTATAGTTGAAAACCTAATAAACAAACGTTTATGGTTGACTATTGCCACACATTTCATCGAAATATTTGTCCCTTCCTTGTAAAAGGCATGAGAATTTACTAAATGGCACGAGCATGGTTTTCCAGGCCGTTCTTGTGCACCCTTTCATGCACCGATTGTTTGAACATGAATTATGTGCATTAATGCCTAGGAAATGCACATAATCCCCTAAATATGGCAAATGAACCCGGAAAAGTGCCAAATTTGAACATGGTGATTTGCAGGTTGTATGTTCATCCAAGAAAAAAACTCGTGGACAAGAATATCTTCAATCCATACTGCGGGATCTGTTGTGCCATCATATGATTCTATGTTTACGGGTTTGAGCCCTTCCGGGAACTGGTGCTCCATTACCTCATCGGTGAAGCATAGGGAGTCTGCGGTGCCTCTGTATCAGGCCATGTCCCAACGCAGTTCGGATGAAGTTTGTGTGCGGTTTTCGGCCCGGGCGTGGTTATGCTTGTCGCGCCAGGCTTGATAGTCGTCCTCTCGCGCCGGGGCACGCCCCCGCGATCCGTAGATTGATCTGGTCTGACATGCTCTATTTTCCAGGTCCTCTCGTAGGTCATATGTGTATCCCTGAGCTGTTGTTTCTCTACTTTTACGGTGAGGTGGTGCGGGCTGGTGTTTGGCTTGAGTAGTCGTTCTGCCCCGGCCACGTGGTGGTCGGTCGGGTCCGTCAGCCGTATTACGCACGGGTGGTATGGGCTCCAGCGCCTCATCGTCGAATCTGGATAGCAGCTTACGCCTCGGGTAACTCTTTGTTTGGCGTTCGAGGCCGTATTCTTCGATTGCCGGGACTTAGTCCATCTGTCGTTGAGCAGATCTTGGTCAGCTTGAAGCTGCCGCTACTTATTTTCTAGGCTTCTTTCCGTGGCTATTAGCTGGCTTTTGAAGCGCTCTTGTTTGAGGGGTTCCTCTGGCACGATGAAATCTTCGTTGCCGAGGCTCACCTCATCTTCGGAGAGTGGTAGATAGTTCCCGAATCTTTGTTCGCTGCTTGCTCATCAGGGTTAATTTGCCCGTCCTCCCGATCATCCTGTTCGGATGTTGGTTCGATGGGGCCTTCTTGGTCTTCGGCATTATCCGGAGTATCATTGTCTCCGGTGCCGGTATTACTGTCTTTTCCGTGACGCGATTTGGAGCGGCGCTTTTGGCGCCGACGCTTTGGTGGTATCTCAGGCGGTTCGTCCTCGACTGGATCCTTCTCATTATCACCGTCGCCTTTTTTAGGTCTGTCCACCATGTATATGTCGTATGAGGAAGCGGTCGTCCAGCGTCCGGTGAACGGCGGGTTTTGGGCCTGCTCCTCTCCGGCATCGTCGTCCATACCGTCGATGTCTATGGAGGCGTAGTCAAGCATGTCGGTTAGATCCTCGACAGTGGCTATGAAGTGGGTGGTGGGTGGGAAGAAAAGTTCCCTATTTTCAACCCCTAGTCCAGGCTGGGCGTAATTGTTGGAAATATGCCCTAGAGGCAATAATAAAAGGATTATTATTATATTTCCTTGTTCGTGATAATTGTCTTTTATTCATGCTATAATTGTATTATCCGGAAATCGTAATACACGTGTGAATAGATAGACCACAACATGTCCCTACTGAGCCTCTAGTTGACTAGCTCGGTGATCAATAGATAGTCATGGTTTCCTGACTATGGACATTGGATGTCATTGTTAACGGGATCACATCATTAGGAGAATGATGTGATGGACAAGACCCAACCGTAAGCATAGCACAAGATCGTGTAGTTCGTTTTGCTAGAGCTTATCCAATGTCAAGTATCTCTTCCTTAGACCATGAGATCGTGTAACTCCCGGATACCGTAGGAGTGCTTTGGGTGTACCAAACGTCACAACATAACTGGGTGACTATAAAGGTGCGCTACAGGTATCTCCGAAAGTGTTTGTTGGGTTGACACGGATCGAGACTGGGATTTGTCACTCCGTATTACGGAGAGGTATCACTGGGCCCACTCGGTAGTGCATCATCATAATGAGCTCAAAGTGACCAAGTGTCTGGTCACGGGATCATGCATTATGGTATGAGTAAAGTGACTTGCCGGTAACGAGATTGAGCGAGGTATTGGGATACCGACGATCGAATCTCGGGCAAGTAACATACCGCCGACAAAGGGAATAGTATACGGGTTGCTTGAATCCTCGACATCATGGTTCATCCGATGAGATCATCGAGGAGCATGTGGGAGCCAACATGGGTATCCAGATCCCGCTGTTGGTTATTGACCGGAGAGCCGTCTCGGTCATGTCTACGTGTCTCCCGAACCCGTAGGGTCTACACACTTAAGGTTCGGTGACGCTAGGGTTGTATGAATATGAGTATGCAGCGAACCGAATGTTGTTCGGAGTCCTGGATGAGATCGCGGACGTCACGAGGTGTTCCGGAATGGTCTGGAGGTAAAGAATTATATATAGGAAGTGCTATTTCGGCCATCGGGAGAATTTCGGGGGTTACCAGTATTGTACCAGGACCACCGGAAGGGTCCAGGGGGTCCACCGGGTGGGGCCACCTATCCCGGAGGGGCCCATGGGCTGAAGTGGGAGGGAACCAGCCCCTGGTGGGCTGGTGCGCCCCCCACTTGGGCCCCCCATGCGCCTAGGGTTGGAAACCCTAGGGTGGGGGGGCGCCCCACTTGCCTTGGGGGGCAAGTCTTCCCCTTGGCCGCCGCCCCCCTTGGAGATTGGATCTCTAGGGCCGGCGCCCCCCCTGGGGGCCTATATAAAGGAGGGGGGAGGGAGGGCAGCCGCACCCTGCATCTTGGCGCCTTCCTCTCCCTGCTACACCTCTCCTCTCAGAGCTCGGGCGAAGCCTGCTGCGGTGATCGCTGCATCCACCACCACGCCGTCGTGCTTCTGGATCTTCATCAACCTCTCCTTCCCCTTGCTGGATCAAGGCGGAGGAGACATCACGCTGACCGTACGTGTGTTGAACGCGGAGGTGCCGTCCGTTCGGCGCTAGGATCTCCGGTGATTTGGATCACGACGAGAACGACTCCCTCAACCCCGTTCTCTTGAACGCTTCCGCACGCGATCTACAAAGGGTATGTAGATGCATCTCTCACACTCGTTGCTAGATGAACTCATAGATGGATCTTGGTGAACGTAGGAAATTTTTTATTTTATGCAACATTCCCCAAAAGTGGCATCATGAGCTAGGTCTGTGCGTAGTTCTCTTTTGCACGAGTAGAACACAATTTGTTGCGGGCGTAGATGTTGTCAACTTTCTTGCCGCTACTAGTCTTATTTTGCTTCAGCGGTACTGTGGGATGAAGCGGCCCGGACCGACCTTACACGTACGCTTACGTGAGACGGGGTTCCACCGACTGACATGCACTAGTTGCATAAGGTGGCTAGCGGGTGTTGTCTCTCCCACTTTAGTTGGAGCGGATTTGACGAAAAGGGTCCTTATGATGGGTAAATAGAAGTTGACAAATCACGTTGTGGTTATTCGTAGGTAAGAAAGCGTTGTTGCTAGAACCCAATTGCAGCCACGTAAAAGATGCAACAACAATTAGAGGACGTCTAACTTGTTTTTGCAGCAATTGTCATGTGATGTGATATGGCCAGAAGTTGTGATGAATGATGAATGATATATTGTGATGTATGAGATCATGTTCTTGTAATAGGAATCACGACTTGCATGTCGATGAGTATGACAACCGGCAGGAGCCATAGGAGTTGTCTTAATTATTGTATGACCTGCGTGTCAATGATTCAACGCCATGTAAATTACTTTACTTTATTGCTAAACGTGTTAGCCATAGTAGTAGAAGTAATAGTTGGCGAGCAACTTCATGGAGACACAATGATGGAGATCATGATGATGGAGATCATGGTGTCATGCCGGTGAAAAGATGATCATGGAGCCCCGAAGATGAAGATCAAAGGAGCTATATGATATTGGCCATATCATGTCACTACTTTATATAATTGCATGTGATGTTTATTATGTTTTATGCATCTTGTTTACTTAGAACGGCGGTAGTAAATAAGATGATCCTTATAATAATTTCAAGAAAGTGTTCCCCTAACTGTGCACCGTTGCTAAAGTTCGCTGCTTCAAGCACCACGTGATGATCGGGTGTGATAGATCCTTACGTTCACATACAACGGGTGTAAGACAGTTTTACACATGCAAAACACTTAGGGTTAACTTGACGAGCCTAGCATGTACAGACATGGCCTCGGAACACAAGAGACCGAGAGGTCGAACATGAGTCGTATGGAAGATACGATCAACATGGAGATGTTCACCGACGACGACTAGTCCGTCTCACGTGATGATCGGACACCGCCTAGTCGACTCGGATCATGTAACACTTAGATAACTAGAGGGATGTCAAATCTGAGTGGGAGTTCATTAAATAATTTGATTAGATGAACTTAATTATCATGATCATTAGTCTAAAATCTTTGCAAAATGTCTTGTAGATCAAATGGCCAACGCTCATGTCACCATGAACTTCAACGCGTTCCTAGAGAAAACCAAGCTGAAAGATGATGGCAGCAACTATTCGGACTGGGTCCGAACCCGAGATCATCCTCATAGCAGCCAAGAAACAATATGTCCTAGAAGCACCGGTAGGAGAAGCACCCATCCCAGAACCAAGACATTATGAATGCTTGGCAGTCTCGTCTTGATGATTACTCCCTCGTTCAAGTGCGGCATGCTTTACAGCTTAGAACCGGGCTCCAAAAGCGTTTTGAGCAACACGAGCATATGAGATGTTTGAGGAGCTGAAAATGGTTTTCAAGCACATGCCCGGTCGAGAGATATGAAGTATCCGACAAGTTCTATAGTTGTAAGATGGAGGAAAACAGTTCATCGGTGAGCACATACTCAAAATGTCAGGTTGCACAACCGCTTGTCCCAGCTGGACATTAACCTCCCGGACGAGGCGGTCATTGACAGAATCCTTCAGTCGCTCCCACCGAGCTACAAGAGCTTTGTGATGAACTACAATATGCAGGGGATGGTGAAGACCATTCCTGAAGTATTCTCAATGCTGAAGTCAGCAGAGGTTGAAATCAAGAAAGAACATCAAGTGTTGATGGTTAATAAAACCACTAAGTTCAAGAAAGGCAAGGGTAAGAAGAACTTCAAGAAGGACGGCAAAGATGTTGCCGCGCCCGGTAAGCCAGTTGCCAGGAAGAAGTCAAAGAATGGACCCAAGCCTGAGACTGAGTGCTTTTATTGCAAAGGGAAGGGTCATTGGAAGCGGAACTGCCCCAAATACGTAGCAGACAAGAAGGCCGGCAACACTAAAGGTATATTTGATATACATGTAATTGATGTGTACCTTACCGGTACTCGTAGTAACTCCTGGGTATTTGATACCGGTGCCGTTGCTCACATTTGTAAATCACAGCAGGAGCTGCGGAATAAACGGAGACTGGCGAAGGACGAGGTGACGATGCGCGTCGGGAATGGTTCCAAGGTCGATGTGATCGCCGTCGGCACGCTACCTCTACATTTACCTACGGGATTAGTTTTAAACCTCAATAATTGTTATTTAGTGCCAAGTTTGAGCATGAACATTGTATCAGGATCTCGTTTAATGCGGGATGGCTACTCATTTAAATCCGAGAATAATGGTTGTTCTATTTATATGAGAGATATGTTTTATGGTCATGCTCCGATGGTCAATGGTTTATTCTTAATGAATCTCGAGCGTAATATTACACATATTCATAGTGTGAATACCAAAAGATGTAAAGTTGATAACGATAGTCCCACATACTTGTGGCACTGCCGCCTTGGTCACATTGGTGTCAAGCGCATGAAGAAGCTCCATTCTGATGGAATTTTAGAGTCTCTCGATTATGAATCATTTGACACATGCGAACCATGCCTCATGGGCAAAATGACCAAGACTCCGTTCTCCGGAACAATGGAGCGAGCAACCAACTTATTGGAAATCATACATACTTGATGTAAAAGCGGTCCAATGAGCGTTGAGGCTCGCGGAGGATATCATTATGTTCTCACTCTCACTGATGACTTGAGTAGATATGGGTATGTCTACTTGATGAAACACAAGTCTGAGACCTTTGAAATGTTCAAGGAATTTCAGAATGAGGTAGAGAATCAACGTGACCGAAAAATAAAGTTCTTACGATCAGATCGTGGAGGAGAATATTTAAGTCACGAATTTGGTACACACTTAAGGAGATGTGGAATCGTTTCACAACTCACGCCGCTGGAACACCTCAGCGTACGGTGTGTCCGAACGTCGTGTCGCACTTTATTGGATATGGTGCGATCTATGATGTCTCTTACCGATTTACTGCTATCATTTTGGGGATACGCTCTAGAGACAGCTACATTCACTTTAAATAGGGCACCGTCTAAATCCGTTGAGACGACACCATATGAATTATGGTTTGGGAAGAAACCTAAGCTGTCGTTTCTAAAAGTTTGGGGATGCGATGCTTATGTCAAGAAACTTCAACCTGAAAAGCTCGAACCCAAGTCAGAAAAATGCGTCTTCATAGGATACCCTAAGGAAACCATTGGGTATACCTTCTACCTTAGATCCTAAGGCAAGATCTTTGTGGCCAAGAATGGATCCTTTCTTGAAAAAGAGTTTCTCTCGAAAGGAGTAAGTGGGAGGAAAGTAGAACTCGATGAAGTACTGCCTCTTGAACCGGAAAGTAGTGCAGCTCAGGAAAATGTTCCTGTGGTGCCTACACCAACTGGAGAGGAAATTAATGATGATGATCAAGGTACTTGGATCAAGTTTCTACTGAACTTCAGAGGGTCCACAAGGACACGTTCCACACCAGTGGTATGGCAACCCTTCACCGGAAATCATGTTGTTAGACAACGGTGAACCTTCGAACTATGAAGAAGCAATGGCGGGCCCAGATTCCAACAAATGGCTTGAAGCCATGCAATCCGAGATAGGATCCATGTATGAAAAGAAAGTATGGACTTTGACAGACTTGCCCGATGATCGGCGAGCGATGGAAAACAAATGGATCTTTAAGAAGAAGACGGACGCGGATGGTAATGTCACCATATATAAAGCTCGACTTGTCGCTAAAGGTTATCGGCAAGTTCAAGGGATTGACTATGATGAGACTTTCTCTCCCGTAGCGAAGCTGAAGTCCGTCCGAATCATGTTAGCAATTGCCGCATACTATGATTATGAGATATGGCAAATGGACGTCAAAACGGCATTCCTTAACGGCTATCTTAAGGAAGAACTGTATATGATGCAGCCGGAAGGTTTTGTCGACCCTAAGAATGCTAACAAGGTATGCAAGCTCCAGCGATCCATTTATGGGCTGGTGCAAGCATCTCGGAGTTGGAATATTCGCTTTGATGAGATGATCAAAGCGTTTGGGTTTATGCAGACTTATGGAGAAGCCTGCGTTTACAAGTGAGTGGGAGCTCTGTAGCATTTCTCATATTATATGTAGATGACATACTTTTGATGGGAAATGATATAGAACTCTTGGACAGCATTAAGGCCTACTTGAATAAAAAATATTCAATGAAGGACCTTGGAGAAGCTGCTTATATATTAGGCATCAAGATCTATAGAGATAGATCGAGACACCTCATAGGTATTTCACAAAGCACATACCTTGATAAGATATTGAAGAAGTTCAAAATGGATCAGTCCAAGAAAGGGTTCTTGCCTGTATTACAAGGTGGTGAATTGAGCTCGGCTCAATGTCCGACCACGGCAGAAGATATAGAAGAGATGAGTGTCACCCCCTATGCATCAGCCATAAGTTCTATTATGTATGCCATGCTGTGTACCAGACCTGACGTAAACCTTGCCGTAAGTTTGGTAGGAAGGTACCAAAGTAATCCCGGCAAGGAACACTGGACAGCGGTCAAGAATATCCTGAAGTACCTGAAAAGGACTAAGGACATGTTTCTCGTTTATGGAGGTGACGAAGAGCTCGTCGTAAAGGGTTACGTCGACGCTAGCTTCGACACAGATCTAGATGACTCTAAGTCACAAACTGGATACGTGTATATGTTGAATGGTGGAGCAGTAAGCTGGTGCAGCTGCAAGCAGAGCGTCGTGGTGGGATCTACGTGTGGAGCGGAGTACATGGCAGCCTCGGAGGCAGCGCATGAAGCAATTTGGGTGAAGGAGTTCATCACCGACCTAGGAGTCATATCCAATGCGTCGGGGCCGATCAAACTCTTCTATGACAACACTGGAGCTATTGCACTTGCCAAGGAGCCCAGGTTTCACAAGAAGACCAGGCACATCAAGCGTCGCTTCAACTCCATCCGTGAAAATGTTCAAGATGGAGACATAGAAATTTGCAAAGTGCATACGGATCTGAATGTCGCAGATCCGTTGACTAAACCTCTCCGCGAACAAAACATGATCAACACCAGAACTCTATGGGTGTTCGGTTCATCACAATGTAACTAGATTATTGACTCTAGTGCAAGTGGGAGACTGTTGGAAATATGCCCTAGAGGCAATAATAAAAGGATTATTATTATATTTCCTTGTTCGTGATAATTGTCTTTTATTCATGCTATAATTGTATTATCCGGAAATCGTAATACACGTGTGAATAGATAGACCACAACATGTCCCTAGTGAGCCTCTAGTTGACTAGCTCGGTGATCAATAGATAGTCATGGTTTCCTGACTATGGACATTGGATGTCATTGATAACGGGATCACATCATTAGGAGAATGATGTGATGGACAAGACCCAATCCTAAGCATAGCACAAGATCGTGTAGTTCGTTTTGCTAGAGCTTTTCCAATGTCAAGTATCTCTTCCTTAGACCATGAGATCGTGTAACTCCCGGATACCGTAGGAGGGCTTTGGGTGTACCAAACGTCATAACGTAACTGGGTGACTATAAAGGTGCACTACAGGTATCTCCGAAAGTGTTTGTTGGGTTGACACGGATCGAGACTGGGATTTGTCACTCCGTATTACGGAGAGGTATCACTGGGACCACTCGGTAGTGCATCATCATAATGAGCTCAAAGTGACCAAGTGTCTGGTCACGGGATCATGCATTATGGTACGAGTAAAGTGACTTGCCGTTAACGAGATTGAACGAGGTATTGGGATACCGACGATCGAATCTCGGGCAAGTAACATACCGTCTGACAAAGGAATAGTATACGGGGTTGCTTGAATCCTCGACATCGTGGTTCATCCGATGAGATCATCGAGGAGCATGTGGGAGCCAACATGGGTATCCAGATCCCGCTGTTGGTTATTGACCGGAGAGCCGTCTCGGTCATGTCTACGTGTCTCCCGAACCCGTAGGGTCTACACACTTAAGGTTCGATGACGCTAGGGTTGTATGAATATGAGTATGCAGCGGACCGAATGTTGTTCGGAGTCTCGGATGAGATCCCGGACGTCATGAGGATTTCCTAAAGAACTATATATAGGAAGTGCTATTTCGTCCATCGGGAGAATTTCGGGGGTTACCGGTATTGTACCGGGACCACCGGAAGGGTCCCGGGGGTCCATCGGGTGGGGCCACCTATCCCAGAGGGCCCCGTGGGCTGAAGTGGGAGGGAACCAGCCCTTGGTGGGCAGGTGCGCCCCCCACTTGCCCCCCCTGCGCCTATGGTTGGAAACCCTAGGGTGGGGGGGGGCGCCCCACTTGCCTTGGGGGGCAAGTCTCCCCCTTGGCCGCCGCCCCCCCTTGGAGATTGGATCTCCAGGGCCGGCGCCCCCCCCCCTGGGGGACTATATAAAGGAGGGGCGAGGGAGGGCAGCCGCACCCTGCATCTTGGCGCCTCCCTCTCCCCTGCTACACCTCTCCCTCTCGTAGAAGATCGGCGAAGCCCTGCTGCGGTGACTGCTGCATCCACCACCACGCCGTCGTGCTGCTGGATCTTCATCAACCTCTCCTTCCCCCTTGCTGGATCAAGACGGAGTAGACGTTACGCTGACCGTACGTGTGTTGAACGTGGAGGTGTCGTCCGTTCGGTGCTAGGATCTCCGATGATTTGTATCACGACGAGAACGACTCCCTCAACCCCGTTCTCTTGAACGCTTCCGCACGCGATCTACAAAGGGTATGTAGATGCATCTCTCACACTCGTTGCTAGATGAACTCATAGATGGATCTTGGTGAACGTAGGAAAATTTTATTTTATGCAACGTTCCCCAACAGTAATTTGAAAGTGGCTCCTATGTGATGGCGAGGACTCGCATTAAGTCCAGAGCCTCATTTAAGAGCGAGGTTTGGACGGGGACCGAAGTTCCCGGGCCGAGCTCGCATGATGCGGACTTCAGGGGTTCGGAGCCAGTGTTCGGAGAAGAGTCCGGCCTCGTGATGATTGCCGGAGACGCTATCTTTCCGGTTCTCCGGTGTTGGGCTCTAAAGCCGCAGAGAGTCCGGCAGGTTCTAGACTCCCATCTTCGGACCTGGTGACGCGCTCCAGATCTAGGGTCGGGGCGGTGGTTGAAGCCGCGAACCCTTGGAATATCAAGTCTCCTCGCATATCGGCGACATAATTCAAATTTCCAAAAATGATCTGATGACCAGGGGCGTAGCTGTCGATCTGCTCCAGGTGGCCAACCGTGTTGACGCGCAGTGCGAAGCCACCGAATACGAAGATCTGGCCGGGGAGAAAAATATCCTTCCCGGCAGCGTTGTTGTAGATGATCGATGGAGCCATCGAGCCTTTCAACGACGGCACTGTGGAACACTCAATGAAAGCACCAATGTCGGTGTCAAAACCGGCGGATCTCGGGTAGGGGGTCCCGAACTGTGCGTCTAAGGAATGAAGGTAACATGAGGCAGGGACGCGATGTTTACCCAGGTTCGGGCCCTCTTGATGGAGATAATACCCTACTTCCTGCTTGATTGACTTTGATGAGTATAGGGGTTACAAGAGTTGATCTACCACGAGATCATAATGGCTAAACCCTAGATGTCTAGCTTGTCTGACTATGATTTCCTCTATGGACTAAACCCTCCGGTTTATATAGACACCGGAGGGGGCTAGGGTTGTACAGAGTCAGTTTATAGAGAAAGGAATCTTCATATCCGAACGCCAAGCTTGCCATCCACGCAAAGGAGAGTCCCATCCGGACACAGGGGAAGGCCTTCCATCTCGTATCTTCACGGCCCACCTGTCCAGCCCACGTCACATAGCCCGGACGCCGAAGGACCCCATAATCCAGGACTCCCTCAACTATTGCCACACATTTCATCGAAATATCTATCCATTCCTTGTAAAAGGCATAAGAATTTACTAATTGGCACAAGCATGGTTTTCCAGGCCGTTCTTGTGGACCCTTTCATGCACCGATTGTTTGAACTTGAATTATGTGCATTAATGCCTAGGAAATGCACATAATCCTCTAAATATGGCAAATGAACCCGAAAAAGTGCCAAATTTGAACACAGTGATTTGCAGGTTGTATGTTCATCATAGAAAAAAACTCGTTGACAAAGGACAAAGGAAATTTGGATCCCCCTTAAATCTTGGTGATTTCCCCCTCGAAACCATGAAACTTCCTCGGTGATGGTTTGTTTTATGAAAGGCATGCATGACAACATTTTCACCAGGGCACGGTGAGGTCATACCATGGCACTACACCAGGCGTCATGTTTTCCAAGCATGTATTTCATTTTTGTATAGTTGTTAACCCAGTAAACGACGCGTTTATGGTTGACTATTGCCACACATTTCCTTGAAATATCTGCCCATTCATTGTAAAAGGCATGAGAATGTACTAAATAGCACAACCATGGTTTTCCAGACCATTCTTGTGCACATTTTCATGCACCGACTATTCGAATTTGAATTATGTGCATAATTAATGCCTAGAAAATGCACATAATCCCCTAAATATGGTAAATGAGTTCGGAAAAATGTCAAATTTGAACATGTTGCATTTGAGTCGGTATGTTGATCAATGGAAAAAAACTGAGTCACAAACTAGGACGGAAATTTGGGTTCCCCTTCAATCTTGGCGATTTCCCTCTTGAAACCATTGAACTTCCTTAGTGATGGTTCGATTTATGAAGGGCGTGCATGACGACATAAATAAAACCTTCCCAGCTTTTAACCGGGGCACGATGAGGCCATACCATGGCACCATGCCAGGCGTCATATTTTTCAAGCACATATTTCATTGTTCTATCGTTGATAACCCAGTAAATGACACGTTTGTGGTTGACTGTTGCCACAAATTACATTGAAATCTCTGCCCGTTCCTTGTAAAAGGCTTGAGAAATTACTAAATACCACGATTATGGTTTTTCCAGACTGTTCTTGTGCACCTTTTCAAGCACCAATTGTTTGAATTTGAATTATGTGCATTAATGCCTACAAAATGCACATTATCCCCCAAATATTGTAAATGAACCCGGAAAAGTGTCAAATTTGAACACGGTGATTAGCAGGGTTTATGTTCATCGTTGAAAAAACACTCATGGATGAAGGACAAAGGAAAATTGGATTCCCATTCAATCTCGGTGATTTACTATCGCACACGATTCATCTCCGTCGCCTCTACGAACCGTGTGTGTTCACTCACACATGCAAAAGGAAAAAAGAAAACCCTCGCCCACTTCGTCCCCACTCACCCACCGCGGACTCCTCCGCAACTCTGCACCCTAATTAAGCTCGATGACTGTTGGTGGCGGACGTAGGTCACGCTCCAAACGGCATGAGATTTCGCCCCTACCGCTTTCCGCCGCCTATCTGCACCGACATTCTAGACTCTGGTCGACTGGGGTTTTCTACGGGATTGGGCCGGGGATTTTTCTCATGGAGAAGGTAATCAAATTAATTAGCGAAATATTCACTCATTTCTTGTCGCAGTCTGTCCATCGTTGTTAATCAACCGGCGGAAATCTTCGTGGAATCATTTTTTTTCTAGCTGATTCATGGGTGTTCATTCATGTGTCCATAGTGCGAGCACAAATCAGGCAACTTTGGTCGTGGCCAGTCGGAAACGAAGTTCTATCTCACCATTCTGGATGACTTCAGAGAGCGCTCGGTATGATCAATCTCAACCTACCACGGTCGGCATGGCCTAAATTTGTGAACATATACTGTCTGTTGCTACACTATCTATATATTTGCATCAAATCTTTGTTACATTATCTATTTTTAATTCTATATTTTTGTACTTTGCTTTCATCTATATATTGATCTGTCCTATCAGTTACTTCCATATTTGCATCTTGCTCTGCTATTCAAATATATCTAGTTTACGATCTTAATTTTCATTTCAAGCAGTACATCCCTTGCTTTGCAAGAACAGGAGTAGAAGGAAATCTTGGGCTTTACTTTGCTGATGACTCTCAGGATGTCATATTGAAAATGCAGCATGGATTTACAATGATGGTTAGCGTAAAACTTGATAAAGATGGTCACTCATATTTTAATGCGGACCTTTGGAGAAAAATGTCTAAGTGTTATGAACTGAATTCTGGCAATAAAATTCTAGTGCGTGTACCACAGCCTGGTCTAATTAACATGGATGTTTACTTCCCCAACGTCATCAGCCGATCAATGTCTGATCAAGGTTAGTGTCCTTTCAACTTTCTCCATGCTGTCATATTACTATTTAAGCAACCAATTGATCACAATTTGTAGGATCGAAAGTATGTCTAGAAGGGGGGTGATTAGACAACTTGACCAAATAAGAAACTAGCCTTTTCCCAATTTTAAGTCTTGGCAGATTTTAGCAACTTAGCACAAGTCAAGTAATCAACCTACACATGCAATTCTAAGAGTATAGCAGCGGAATGTAAAACAATTGCATATGAAGGTAAAGGGAGGAGTTTGGAGGGAGGAAACGCAATGTAGACACGGCGATTTTTTATCCGTGGTTTCGATAGGTGGTGCTATCGTACATCCACATTGATGGAGACTTCAACCCACGAAGGGTAACGGTTGCGCGAGTCCACGGAGGGCTCCACCCACGAAGGGTCCACGAAGAAGCAACCTTTTCTATCCCACCATGGCCATCGCCCACAAAAGACTTGCCTCACTAGGGTAGATCTTCACGAAGTAGGCGATCTCCTTGCCCATACAAACTCCTTGGTTCAACTCCACAATCTTGACGGAGGCTCCCAAGTGACACCTAACCAATCTAGGAGACACCACTCTCCAAAAGGTAATTGATGGTGTGATGATGATGAACTCCTTGCTCTTGTGCTTCAAATGATAGTCTCCCCAACACTCAGCTTTCTCTCATAGGATTGGATTTGGTGGAAAGAGGGTTTGAGTGGAAAGCAACTTGGGGAAGGCTAAAGATCAAGATTTATGTGGTTGGAATGGAATATCTTGACCTCAACACAAGTGTAGGTGGTTCTCTCTCAGAAAATGTATGTTGGAAGTGTAGGCATGTTCTGATGGATCTCCTCACAAATGAAGAGTGGGTGGAGGGTTATATATAGACTCCACACAAAATCTAACCGTTACACACAAATCACCAAATCCGGTGGGACCGAATCAGAAAACTTGGTCAGACCGATTTAGTACAAATTGTGAACGTTAGGATTTTTGGTGGGACCGACATGTCAACTCGGTGGACCGATTCCATTAGGGTTAGGGCATAACGTAATCTTGGTGAGACCGATTACACAAACTCGGTGGGACCGATTTTGGTAATAAGCAAACAGAGAGTTGGTCAGGCAAACTCAGTAGGACCGATTCGCTCATTTTAGTTAGACCGAAACGTTACGAAGGGGAAACAGAGAGTTTGCATTGGAATCTCGGTGGGACCGATCGCTCATCTCGGTTGGACAGAAACGTTAGGAAGGGAAACAGAGAGGTTGCAATCCCATCTCGGTGAGACCGAGATCCCTATCGGTGAGACCGAAGTGACTAGGGTTTGTGGCAGTGGCTATGTCAAGTGAACTCGGTGGTGCCGGATAGGAAATTTCGGTGGGGCCGAGTTTGACTTTTGGTTTGGGACATATGTGGATATGAGAAAATAGTTGTGGGTTTTGGAGCATATCACTAAGCATTTTGAGCAAGTAACTCATTAAGCAACACCTCATCCCCTTTTAATAGTATTGGCTTTTCCTATGGACTCAGTGTGATCTTGGATCACTAAAAGTAAAATGTAGAGTCTTGAGCTTGAGACAACATGTGTCCTTAGCATTTTGAGGGGTCCACTTTCTGATCCATGCCATGCCAATCATTGAGCTTTCTTGAAATATTTATCTTGAGATAGCATTAGCTCAATGAGCTATATGTTGTTAGTAATTACCAAAACCACCCAGGGATAGTTGCACTTTCAATCTCCCCCTTTTTGGTAATTGATGACAACATATAGATCAAAGCTTCGACAAATGATAATAAGATTGAAAAACATCGTCGCTTTGCGAAGTATGTGATAAGCAAGAGCTCACCCTAAATTTGTGCATTATTTAAAATTTGCCTTTGAATGCAAATGCACAATCGATTAGGATCATGGGTTACTCTTCCATGTCACATACATCTTGGTGGAGCGCTCAAAATGATAGAAATTAAAAGCATGCACTCATCACCAAGCAAGTGAATGATCATATATGAGATATAAAAGAAAGTATCATCCAAACAATCATTAAGGTAGCAAATGATCAAACACATGTTCAAATAAGTATCTCACACAAGGACATAGAGTATCTCACACAATAGAAAGTTCAACCAAAGGCAAAGAAGCAAGAAGCAAAACACTCTCTCGAAGCCAATGATCTATACATATTTCTCCCCTTTGGCAACAAGTTACCAAAAAGTTCAAATATGCATAGTGCTATGCGTCTCTCAGGCTTGGTCTTCGGGAGGTGGTGTAGAGAGAACTCCAAGGACGAAGGCATCAGTTGATGTAGTTGGAGCTGGTGGAGTGGCTACTGGAGGTGGCACTGAAGCTGTGGCTGCTGGTGCTGATGCTGTTGCTCTTGTATCAGGTACATGCACTACAGCAGACCTCTATCCTCTAGGCACTCGCTCAAATGGATCAGTAGTTGCCTCGCCTCTCTTCTCGTCTCCTTCCTCCTAAAGGTGCTCAACTGCTGTTTGAATCTCAGTTACCTTCAGATCAAGATCATAAAATTTGGTTTCTATGATCCTCTCCAGACTCTCCTGGTTTTGAGTCAGGGTGGCCAAGCCCTTCTCAATCCTCAATGTAGATTGGATCAGATATCCAAGTTGATCTTGATTGCTCTTCAGGAAAACATGATATGCCTCTTCAACACTAGGCATGTTGGCAGCTTTCTCAGCCTTTGCTTTGGCTCTCTTCTCCTGTGCTTGAACTGATGATGGTTCCTCCTCATTCATCACTACAGTGTTGTTTTCAAAATCAGGATGTAAGGGTAGATGCTCTTTATCCAACAGATATATTCCTGTGCCCATCTTGGAGTTGATGAGCTCCTGAATATGTGGAGCATACCCACAGCTTCTCTTCTGGTCAGCAGCAGTCCTCTTGATTGTTTACACAATCAGACTCATAACCTTGAACTTTCGAGGGACATCAAAAAGCTGTAGCAGTTTGATAGAATGCCCTCTGATCATCTTGTGATCTCCTGACTTGGGTAGCAGAGTGTGCCTAAGGATTGTGTTGATGGTAGGAAGACCAGACAACAAGTAATGTACCGATCCAAGCTTGTGAGTCTCCAAAGCCTTATCTGGGATCTCCTTGTACATGTTTGCCATAGTGTTGTGGTCCTTCTTCTTGGTGGCATACACATCCAAGTCATCTTCATGTTCTTCAGGGGCATTTATCAGCATGGCCCACTCCTCAACTGTGGATTGGTACCTAGTACCTTCTGACATCCAAACTATCCTCCCATCTGCATAGAAGTGGGCAGTGAAGTAAAACTGCATGATCAGCTCATCATTCCATTCCTTGAAGCTGTCATAAACTCCTGGAAAGTGATCTTCTTCTTCCTTGATGTATTCCCAATCCACCCATCTCATGTCACATACAATGGGCTTCTTGTCAAGCAAAATAGTTTCATAAAAGTCTTGTTGTTCCTTTGTGTGAAACCTGTAATCAACTGTTGTCCTCCTCCTCACAGCATAAGGATCAGACTGTCTCCACAATCTCAGTCCAGCATCCTTTCTGACATGCATGTCTTCAGCTACTGGATGAGCATCATTGTGGTCAGGAATCTTTGGCTTCAACTTCCTCAAAACAAGTGAATCATCATCTTCTTCTTCTTCAGCTTGAGGCACTGGGGCCTTGTTCTTCTCTTCAGCAGGTATACTTCTGGTGTTCCTCTTGGGTTTTGGGGGCTTGTGAGCGTGAGCTTTGGGAGCAGACTTGGGCTTTGATGGAGCAGCCCCTGCCTTTATAGCATATCCCACAAGCTTCTGAGCTTTGCGTGCTGGTGCAGCATCCTCTTCCTCTTCCTCTTCTTCAGAGGGATCTCTCATCATGGAGGGCTTGCCAAGAACTTTAGCAGTAGTGGTTCTTGCCCTCTTCTTTTTCTTTTCATCTCCTGCTGCTTCACCATCATCTGACTCTATGGTGAATTTCATTGTTTCTCCTGTTGGCACCTTCCTTGGCTTTGACATTGGGATCCTCCTTGCTGGTGCCTTCTTATTTAAGCCTGGCTTTGTTGCAGCAGATGTTCCATATTCTTTGTTCAACACCTTCTTCTTGGAGCTTACTTCCTCCTTAGTAGCAACATAATCCTCATCCTCAGATTATGAGGTTCTCTTCTTCCTAGATCTGGTGGCTGCCTTTGGCAAGTTGCTGGGAATGCTCCTGCTGCCATCATCAGAAGTGCTTGAGGGATCTGAACCCTGACTCAGCTGCACATGTTCCTCAGAGCTGTTCTGACTGTCACTCTAATCAGACATCTCTGCAAACTTACTGACAGCAGACCCTGTGAATAGATGTAGATGAGGTAGAGTGGATGAGCATCACAAAGTGCAGAGTTTTTGCAAAATGGATGACTTAAAAACTTAGTTTTAGTTCTCCACACAAAGCATTTCAGAGCTACCGATTTGTAAACCCGGTGATACTGAAGTAGCTTTTGGAACCTAAACTAGTGAACTCGGTCAGACCGAGTCATAATTTGGTGGCACCGAGATTGCTAGGGTTTCACAGAGAATCAAACTCGGTCACACCTATTTGCAGTTTTCGGTCAGACCGAAAATCACAGGTGCTATGGCCGAAGGCAAATCGGTGAGGCCGATTTCTACAAATCGGTCGGTCCGAGATGGGTTCGGCGGAGACCTAACCCTAAATTTTCAAATCCAATCTAATCTAAAGGATGTTTTCAATGGATAGAGTGTTTGCATACGTGGTGATGATCATGGCAGAGCAATGTGCTACAAATCAGAGTTAAAGGAATAGCACAAAGAGACAAACTCGTACCCTAGTTCGGCGGAGTTTGCTACGGTGGCAACGGAGGGGCAGAATTCCATTGGCGGCGATGGAAATAAGCGGCGGGAGGTCGCTGGCGGCGAGGAGACGATCCGGAGACCCGAGGCGGCAGAGCAGGATACGCGCGGCCTGAGAGGTTTCGAAGAAATTTCCAAAATCTCACCCCGTGAGTTTATATATCCCAACCCTGTCGGTGTGACCGAGTGGAACAACTCGGTGGCACCGAGATGCAGAATCGCAAGCGGTTACTGCAACTTTATGTGACCGAAAAGTTCAAATCGGTTGCACCGAGATTGAAAACCTAGATCAACTTAGTGATCTCAGTGTGACCGAAATGGATGACTCGGTCATACCAAAATGCACAAAGAGGTTTTCGAATTTTAAGTCTATGACGAATCAGGGACTCCGAGTGCTCCTCACACAGAGTGGTTCGAATCTGACTTGATCAAACTTTGTGATGTAGCATGAATAGCGTTTGAGACGAGAAAAGCATAGATAGCTAGAGGGAGTCCTTAGGCATTCTTGTCCATCCATTTGGCAAAAGAGAAAAACCAAACAATCAAAGCAACAAATGGATGTCCTTGCATGAGTAAAATATGCATCCAACATGCTCACACAATAAAATGACAAATGAAATGTGTGACAAAGCATGCACAACCACTCTAGCATCTATCAAGCAATTTGCGATGACTAGGTCATTAAGGATGGCAATGGGTAGGGTATGGGCAGGGTAGAGCAATATCATACCCATACCCGTATAGTCAGTGGATACAAAATTCTACCCATACCCGTACCCATGGGTATGAAACTTTACCCATACCCATACCCGATGGGTACCCATACCCATTGGGTACCTAGCGGGTAGAACAAATAGCACACGAGTCATTCACATTTTTACACTCATTGATAGCAAATTTGACAAAAAAACAATCATCTTAGCTCAATAACAGGTAGATAAGTACAACATACTCATAAGTCAATAGGAGTAGAAAAGTCACATGAAAAATTAATGATTAATTGACGACAACTTAACATTAGTTCACAACCGGGCAGGGTATGGGTATACCCGCGGGTACAAGATTATACACGTACCCTACCCATGACTTAACGAGTAGGGTATGGGTACTGCCCATGGGTATAACAGTGTGCCCATACCCTACACATATGGGTACGGTAACCGCGGGTACCCGTACCCGTGGGTAAAATTGCCATCCTTAGGTCATCTATATATGAGTATATTGACTTAGGAGTCAAATGAGAACATTTGATCATAGGTCATACTCATTTTTAAGCACAAGTGGGATTAACACTTTTACATAAAGCATTGTTGTGTTCACATCATTAGAGTTGCTTTATCTCAATTGATTAGAGTAAAGCTCCCCCTAGATGTGATATCCCCCATAAGAGGGATGAACTAACCATGAGTTTTTTCGATGATGACTTCATGTAGGTGTTGAATATGTAGATGCTTAATGTTGATGTAGATCATTCGGAGCAATCCTTTGGAGTGACTAGCACTTTCAATACCTACACGGGTTAGTCCCACAAGGAACAAACAAGGATATCCATAGACATAGAGTGATGTTCACATAGGATGATGTCCATGAAAGCATTAGGTTACCTTGTCCCTTGTCTTACCAACAAGAGGGTTTGTGACTCCTTAAACTAGTGCAAGATATGGAAGTTGTTTGCACTTGTCCTTGCCAAAATGATAAGAGTGAAGTATGTTGGCGGAGTCACCCTCAAGAGCTCTCTAGTTCTTCTTCTTTGGGATCCACACCATCTTGATGCGAATCCTTGGAGTTGTAGTCGTACTTGATGAAGTGGAACTTGATGTAGTCTTGGGAACCCACTTGACCAAGGCCTTAGGAGCTTCTTCAAATGCATCAATCTCCTCTTGAAGATTGTCCTTGCCCTTTAGCTTGCGGTCTTGTGGTGGAAGATCATCTTGAGCTTGTGTTCCTTGGAAATAAGTAGGATCATACTTCTCTTGTTGAGGAACAAACTTCGTCTTGGGTTATTGATCTTCTTCCCACTCAACTCCATTGGCGTTGAACTTTCGCTCAAAACCAACACCTTGATTCTTCTGTGTCTTCCTTGCTTATGCACAATTTCCTCAAATTGCTTACTTCCGCAAGGCTCTTGTAAACACCTTTCTCTATAATTCCCTTCAATAAGCTATTTTCTTGCTCAAGTGTAACTTGGCTAAGAGAATCATTAGTGGAATCAAGAGAACTACTAGAAGCAACATCTTTGGACTTAGCATGATTGTTGTTACTACTAGAGGAAGAATCTTTCTTGTTCTTGTTGCTAGATTTAACTTGTGGCATGTAAGTAGACAAGAGTAAACGCCTGGCAATGTAAGAAGAACTTTTCTTGCGAAGATCATCATCGATTTCTTTTAAGAACTCATGCTCTTGCTCAAGGTTGAGCTTTTCAAAGCGTAGCTTCTCATGAGTCTTTAAAAGTTCTCGATGATCTTCCAAGGTAGTTTAATGAGCTAACTTAAGAGTGTTTAGTTATTTAGTTAGACGCTCAATCTCCTTCTTATCATCGTCATTCGTTTTATCTTGATTAACATGATTAATAGCAAGTTCATCATAGTTTTCATAACTAGAATTGTCAACAAGTAAATCATCATCTCCTAGCAAATCATCTTCATCACTATTCTAATCAACATACTCGGGGTGTGTTACCTTTGGACCTTTGGCCATGAAGCATCTTTCAACTCCTTCATTTGGTGAGTCAAATATGTCATAGGAGTTGGTTGACACAAGACCTGGACCGGCAACACCTTCATCTTGAGTATATTCGGAGTCGGAGTGATAACTTCTTTCGGAGTGATGGTCGGAGTCGAAGCCGGATACCCATTCACCAACATGAGCTTGATGTCTTCTTTTTGTGTAGCTCTTTGATGACTTGTCCTTCCTTTCCGAATCCTTGCTTCTCCGTGAGGGTCTTCGCTCATAACGATCATCTCTACTCCTTCTCTCTCTAGGTGGCGATTCTTCTCTTCTACTTCTTCTTTTGGGAGAATCTTCTCTTCTTTTGTAGGGAGCCGTACACTCATTGGAGTAGTGTCCGGGTCTTCCACAATTGTAGCAATTTTGTTCACGACTTGAAGATCTCTTGTCATTGTAGGACCTTGACTTGGAGCTTCTTTCCTTGCTTCTACTCTTGTAGAACTTGTTGAAGTTCTTCACCATTAGGCTCAATTCTTCATTGAAGGTTTGTTTCTCACTTGATGATGTGGGAGCTTCACATGAGGCTTTGTAAGCACCACTTGACTTGTTGTGGAGCTCTTCCTTATCCTTAAGTGACATCTCATGAGCAACAATTCTTCCAATGACTTCCGTTGGCTTGAGATATTTGTAATTGGGCATCATTTGGATCAATGTGCACACGGTATCATACTTTCCAACCAAGGCTCTTAGGATCATCTGGATGATGAATCTATCGGTCATCTCTTCCCTTCCTAAGCCGGCAATCTCATTTGTGATGAGAGCAAGCCTAGAGTACATTTCGGTGACACCTTCACCATCCTTCATTTTAAACTTGTCAAGTTGACCTTGAAGCACATCCAATTTGGATTCCTTGACGGAGTCGGTACCTTCGTGCATATCAATTAAAGTATCCCAAATTTCCTTTGCATTCTCAAGGCGGCTGATTTTGTTGAATTCTTCGGGGCACAATCCGTTGAAGAGAATATCACAAGCTTGAACATTGTATTGCAGCATCTTCAACTCTTCCGCGGTAGCTTCACAGTTCGGTTCTCTCCCATCAAAGAATTCACCTTGCAAGCCAATACACATAATAGCCCAAATGGCGGGGTTATGTCCAAAAATATGCATTTTCATCTTATGCTTCCAACTAGCAAAATTAGTACCATCAAAGTAAGGACCTCTACGGTGGTAATTTCCCTCGCTAGACGCCATACTCTCCTAGGTTGTGAAACCAAGGCTATGATCACCAAAAGCTATGGAAATCAAAGCAAATGGAGACCAAAGCTCTGATACCACTTATAGGATCGAAAGTATGTCTAGAGGGGGGCTGATTAGACTACTTGACCAAATACGAATCTAGCATTTTCCCAATTTTAAGTCTTGGCAGATTTTAGAAACTTAGCACAAGTCAAGTAATCACCCAACACATGCAATTCTAAGAGTATAGCAGCGAAATGTAAAAAAATTGCATATGAAGGTAAAGGGAGGAGTTTGGAGGGAGTAAACGCAATGTAGACACGGAGATTTTTTTATCCGTGGTTCCGATAGGTGGTGCTATCATACATCCACGTTGATGGAGACTTCAACCCACGAAGGATAAAAGTTGCGCGAGTCCACGGAGGGCTCCACCCACGAAGGGTCCATAAAGAAGCACCCTTGTCTATCCCACCATGGCCATCGCCCACGAAGGACTTGCCTCACTAGGGTAGATCTTCATGAAGTAGGCGATCTCCTAGCCCGTACAAACTCCTTGGTTCAACTCCACAATCTTGACGGAGGCTCACAGGTGACACCTAACCAATCTAGGAGACACCACTCTCCAAAAGGTAATAGATGGTGTGATGATGATGAACTCCTTGCTCTTGTGCTTCAAATGATAGTCTACCCAACACTCAGCTTTCTCTCATAATATTGGATTTGGTGGAAAGAGGGTTTGATTGGAAAGCAACTTGGGGAAGGCTAGAGATCAAGATTTATGTGGTTGGAATGGAATATTTTGACCTTAACACAAGTGTAAGTAGTTCTCTCTCAGAAAATGTATGCTGGAAGTGTAGGCATGTTTTGATGGCTCTCCTCACGAATGAAGAGTGGGTGGAGGGGTATATATAGCCTCCACACAAAATTTAACCGTTACACACAAATCACCAAACTCGGTGGGACCGAATCAGAAAACTTGGTCAGACCGATTTAGTTCAAAATGTGAACGTTAGGATTTTCGGTGGGACCGACATGTCAACTAGGTGGGACCGATTCCATTAGGTTAGGGCATAACGTAATCTCGGTGAGACCGATTACACAAACTCGGTGGGACCGATTTTGGTAATAAGCAAACAGAGAGTTGGTCAGGCAAACTCGGTGGGACCGATTCGTTCATTTCGGTTAGACCGAAACGTTACGAAGGGGAAACAAAGAGTTTGCATTGCAATCTCGGTGGGGCCGATCGCTCATCTCGGTTGCACCGAAACGTTACAAAGGGAAACAGAGAGGTTGCCATCCCATCTCGATGAGACCGAGATCCCTATCGGTGAGACCGAAGTGACTAGGGTTTGTGGCAATGGCTATGTCAAGTGAACTCGGTGGTGCCAGATAGGAAATTTCGGTGGGGCCGAGTTTGACTTTTGGTTTGGGACATATGTGGATATGAGAAAGTAGTTGAGGGTTTTGGAGCACATCACTAAGCATTTTGAGAAAGTAACTCATTAAGCAACACCTCATCCCCTTTTAATACTGTTGGCTTTTTCTATGGACTCAATGTGATCTTGGATCACTAAAAGTAAAATGTAGAGTCTTGAGTTTGAGCCAACACGTGTCCTTAGCATTTTGAGGGGTCCACTTTCTGATCCATGCCATGCCAATCATTGAGCTTTCATGAAATATCTATCTTGAGATAGCATTAGCTCAATGAGCTATATGTTGTTAGTAATTACCAAAACCACCCAGGGATAGTTGCACTTTCACTATTTAAGCAACCAATTGTGATATCATATTCTGACTCTGTTCCTAGGCAGTAACAAATTCTATTTACCAATTTATGCGCACTATATATTCTTCTGCCATGTTTTGAATAAATAATACCTTTCCACCTTTTAAGCAGGATATGTTGGATGTATAGTGAACAATCCGTATGTTACTAAGCGTACCAAATTTCACTGGAAGGACTTAAAGCATGCCATAAACTTTGTTGATAATCTGACAGAGATAGCACAGCGTATGAATGCCGGATTTTGGATGGGATTAATTAGATCTATGGTGGACACACTGAACAAGACCAATTGTGTGCACAAAACGCTGGTAAAAAGTCTTATTTTAATTTTGATGCTCATAAACTATATATATCTTCAACGATATGTTACAATTGTTTTTTATTCTACATGTCAACAGAAATTGCCCCTTGTAGCAGTTCCTGGATCGATTTCCTGGTGTAGTCAAATTACACTTGTGCCTGCTAATAATGCCAAAGTGATTTCAAGGTACTGCATTTCCCGCAGAAATAGAACAATTCAAATTAACAAGTTCTCGCTTCTCATGGCAATGCATCCATATTGGAAAATTGAAGACACTGTTCTACTCATGCTCTACCAAGGCACAGGAGGGCTCTCCCTTTTCATTGACGAGATGTCGAGTCGCCGTGATCAAGCTGCTTCCAGTGGATAGTTATGGTTGTTGGCCCTCATCCTCTTAAAATGTGCCAGTTGTTACTATATATGTTAAGTATGTAGATATGGACCATATGGTTGTTGGCCCTTAGCCTCTTAAAATGTGATAGTTGTTACTATGTTAAGTACGTAGATATGGACCATATGGTTGTCAAAACCGTGTTACGAAGATCCTCCTGTTGTCGAATAGTGTAACCACTATATATATGTTACTCAAATGATGTTACCCAAGTTCATAAATTTTCATGGAAAGTATTAGTATCGTACGCAGTTCATTGAGTTTAAGTGTGTGCCCGATGTCCAGAAGGCAATTGCATATTAAATGTCCATATTGCAAATTCACACACATGTTAAAATAAGGAAACGTATGTGTAACATACTAATCATCGCACACGAGTACTTACAGACACATCGTGTGCGATACTCCTAGCCACTGCAAGCAACTAGTCTGCATTTTTCAAAGTTTTTTGTACACACAGAATCGCACACAAAGTAACTGTATTGACAGTCTGTGTTGTAATTTCTTATCGCAAACAATTCATCAGAGTTAGTTGTTTGCCACGTATCACACACATCTTGTTTACATGACTCGTTTGTGTTTTTTTTTGGCTCATCGCAAACAGTTCATCCATGTGAACTATATGCCGCATATCACAAACATCTTGTTAGGTTGAACCGTTTCTGTTGTGTCCCCTAATCGAAAACAGTTCGTCCGAGTGAACCGTATGTTGTATATCGCACACACATTGATATGGCTGCCCTTTTCTGTTGTTCTACATCATCGCAAACAGTTCGAATGGATTAACCGTGTGTCCTGCATCGCACACACATTGATATGGCTGCCCGTTCTGTTGTTCTACCTCATCGCAAATAGTTTGAATGGATTAACCGTGTGCCTTGCATTGCACACGCAACAAAATATAAACAGTGTTTGATGGCTCCGCCATCACAAACGTTTTGCACCTTTTTTGACGATTTTTTTACACCACAGTTTGTGATTATTACATCGCACACAGTTTTGGCAAAGGGTCTCCCATTGTAGTGTCGCGTTAGCAGTATCCTGCAGTAGTGTATGGACCATGAAAAATTAAATTTCCATGACAAAAAAGGAAAACTTTGCCATGAAAATATCAAAGTATAGTGGACATGCATGTAAAAGTTAATTTGCCATGACAAATAAAAATTAAAATTTCCATGGCACTAAAAAGTAAAAATTGCCATGGAAAATAAATTTAAATATTTGCCATGTCGATATAGGTAATTTAGCCATGGAAATAAATGTAAATTTTCCATGGAAAATAAAAAGTAAAAACTGCCATGCAATAAAAGTTCAAAATTGCCATGGGGATTTAGGTAAATTTGCCATGGAAAAATAAAAATTTAAGTTTATTGCCAACGTATTTTATTACATACATGAAGACACGAAAAAATGTGGATTCAAAATTGCCATCATTTAGAACACAAAAGTCTACCATATATTATTAGGTGGTAATTGCCAAAGGAAATGTTCTATCATCCCATGAAAAAAGATTTAAGTGAAATTTGCCATGGTATTAAAAATAAAAAATGGACATGGACCATGAAAATTGAAATTGCCATGACAAAAAAAGAAAAAAAATAATTGCCATGAAATATGAAAGTATACTTGACATCAACGTAAAAGTAATTTGCCATGACAATAAAGGTAATTTTTCCATGGCAAATAAATGTAACATTTCCATGGCACATATAAAGTAAAAAATTGCCGTGGCAATAAAATTTAAATATTTGCCATGTCGATATAGGTAATTTTGCCATGGAAATAAATATAAAATGGAAAATAAATAGTATAATTGCCATGGCAATAAAAGTTAAAAAATTGCCATGGCGATTTAGTTATATTTTCCATGGCAATTTAGGTAAATTTACAATGCCAATTAAGGTTATTTTGGCATGGCAAAATAAAAAGTTAATTTTGCCATGCTAATAAAGTACTTTTTGCCATGCTACAAAGTAAAATTAGCCATTTCTTAAAAGATAAAAATGTTATGGGATCTGACTTTCATACATTTATCATGTGAATATTCCCAAAAAATGTTTGGAAATTTGCTACAATGTATGAGACCGACTTTTCAAAAATAAATTGGCATGTGACGAATGTACATGATTTTTTTTTTGCCATGATATGATCGATGAACTAGAAGATGAAGGGGCAAAATTAAAAAAGAAACAAAAATTGCCATGGCAGATGCATATTAAAAAAGATGAAATTTTATTTTCATTATTATTGTAATGCTTTGTAGGAATTGCCGTGTATGTAAATAATTTTGCCTTGGTGCAATAAAACAAAATAGCCACGGTACTTGTATTATACTTGCCATGGTCCATAAACTAAGTTTGCCATGGTCCATTACTAAGTTTGCCGTATTAGAGAAAAAATGAAATAATGTGGAAACGATTCTTTAATAAAATCGCCCTGGCCCCACAAAGTTGTATTGCCATGATATGGGAAAGAGTTTGCGATGGTCCATGAATTAAATTTGCCATGGTATTTAATTGAAAATTGACATGTGTTTGTGAGAAATTTTCCATGCATGTAAAAAACACAATTACCAACTATAAATGCCTTGGTAGATGCATATTAAAAAATTACCATGGTGTTTTAATTAAAATTGTCATGTTTTATATAAGAGAATTGTCGTGGGCGTAAAAATTTCCATGGGGAATACAATACAAATGCCATGTTGAATACATATTTTTTGCCATGATCAAATCCCAAAACAGAATACTTGCATTTTTTTACATGTGGACATGGCAACTAATATATACTTCTCTCAACATAAAGATACAGCTTGTTCAACACCACTCTGGAATCCAGATGATACAATCACACATTATTAATATGCAAATTGATTATGTTCTAATGGGAACTAAATTTACCAACAAAGCTGGTATCCAGTAACCCGAATCGAGGGTTGATTGAACTGATCAAAGCAGCTGAATAGAGGACCGGGGCGGGGATTCATCAGACATGTTCCCATGTTGCTGCGGATGTAGACGAGAGGGCGGGGGCATCGACCATGATGCAGATGACGTTGAAGTAGACAAGGATCCACCGACCACTCGCCATTGAACGGTATCCCTGGGGTGCACGAGCACCACAGAACCCCGGCGGCCCCTCCTTTGAGGCCTCCACCACCCATGCACCTCCCCGGCGAGCAGCTCCCCCGTCGACGCGGCTTATGAAGGAACAGTGCATTAACATAAACTTGACCCTTATCCATTGATGAAATGACTAGTAGGGCCGCCGCCTGGTCTGAAACGGCAGTGCCTCCCTTTATTAATTCATGTAGAAAACAACGTTGGTAGTGTAATGAAGCTTGTCGGATCAACATTATTATCTTGTCCAAGTCGTACGGGATGCGCGCTATGCCGTCTATCCATGCAAAATGAAACTGCGAGATTCACTTGTGTCTGCGATCATACACCACCCACCTTGATATATACTCTGATTAGAGGGATCGAACCAAAGCCCTAGCGGAGATATATGATGGTGAAACTACTTAATTAGCATGATCCGAATTACCAACCGATTTCAGTGTCGATCGGATGTGATAAAAAAACCACCGTTAATCTGTCATGTACTGGTACTACCTCTGTGGCGAGTAAATATTATATTATTTATTGATCAAGGACAAGAACAATGAGGAATGCAATAAAACAAGAGCAGAGGTGGATTGATGCACCATTAAGGCCGTAACCACTGCGGTGAGTAAATATATTATTTTGCAGCCCGGCGCTATTAAACTCATGAAGATATCCTAATTACTACTACGAGATCACTGCGAAGATCTTCTGTCCTGATACTATATTTTCTGCATGCATCGATCCTGCATGCCTGTCGGATATATAGCTTAGCTGCTGCACTGGCTCAGTACGTACGTCCTGGAACCAATTTACACGCAGGGGAATATATTCAATCTATCAATCAATATACATACACGTACGCATCCTTAGCCCAGGGAAATCCGGGCGAGAAATTTGTATCCTAGCCTGCCAGCCGCAGCCTAGTTGCCATTTGCCACCTTGTAGTACGTGCCTGCATGCGTACCAGATTTTTCTGCAGACGTATAGTACGGTATTGATCATGCGTCTTAAATCCACATATATTTGTTTATCCGTTTAATAAGACTGTGTCTTGCGTCTTGTTCCTGTGTGTCAAACAAAGGGCCCGGTGCACAGTCAAAAGGAATTAGCCGTGAGGTAATTGTTTGTTGGACCTACACCTACTACCTGCTGAGCACTGGCTGGCTCCAACTGGTTTCAGAGAGTTCACTCCACACTCCAGAGTACGTATGAGCTGAAGGCCGTGTGGTTGTGCGTGGATGGGTGCATGCACTGATACACGCATGCTCCAACTGTGAAAGGTTCCCAAAACAGTTGTTACTACTATACTAGTATGTCACTACTGACTAGTGACTACTGAGTACTGACCAAGTGTCCGTGCACACTGTAACAAAACGTTACCCCGTGGACGAAGTACGATCGATCGAACACACATACGGTTCACCGAACACACTGTGCAAATACATCAGTAAGAAAAAGTGAGCCATGCATGGAGAAACTCTTGCTTATCCAGTGAGGAGACTTAATGACAAGCACGTACTGTACTCAGGATCGTGTATATACATGTCTTGCCATCATGGCATCATGCCAATGTATTAAACCATCCGTGCTACGTGCGCCTACCTACGTCCTAACGATTCCCATGTGCCGGCCGGCCCGTACGTGCGCCGATACTAAGTTGGCACGTACACGTACGCGTAAGTAAGTGCATTTCGATCCGTTTGGCTCGTTACGGGCCGGCCACGGCCGCCTGCGTGCGCGCGTGCGTACACCATTCATGCACGTGATGCGATCATGCGGATGCGTGTCTTGGGCTAGCTACTTGATTGGTCGATCAATGTAACGCACGTACGTACCGTCGACATGTATATACTCGCGTAAATATAGGATCAATGCGTATATAGCACACTGTAGATCGACGTATGACCCCTAGCAACCTCTAGCTACCCTACGGCTACAAAAGTTACTCCACTATTGATGGTCAATGAAGTTCATATGATGGATCCATCGGTTGATCTGCACTGGCGTATCTACCGATATGTATGCATGGATCTGTGAACAGTGGACTTGCTTGCGCTAGGGCAAAGGACGTAGGAGTACTACTACTACTCCGCCACCACCTAGCCTAGCCCGACTTAACTGCCTCTGAGGCCAAATCTCTGTGAAGAGGATCCTGCCCCCACGGAATTCAATGGTAATGTAACTAATGCATGCATGCACGCATGTCAGCATGTGGTTCCGGTTAATAATGTCGTAATGATATCTACCGTCGATCCATCAAGCTTTGTTTCCTTGTCCTTAGTTTCTTTCCTTTGTTTCTTGCATACAAATGCCAGGAGAGATAGTTAGGCCCGGCCAATTTAAAATAAGAGAGATACTTGTGTGTGTGTGTGCGTGCGTGTGTGTGTGTGTGTGTGTGTGTGTGTGTGTGTGTGTGTGTGTGTGTGTGTGTGTGTGTGTGTGTGTGTGTGTGTGTGTGTGTGTGTGAGAGAGAGAGAGAGAGAGAGAGAGAGAGAGAGAGTACACTGTGCGTAAATGGAAGCCATGCATGGTGTACAAAGTAGTGGGATGGCTGGTGTACCTACGTACCCGTGTGACACTCAAAGCGGGTAACATGCGCACGCGATGACATGCAAGTCAACGAGCAGCTAGCTAGCCAGCCATGCATGCATGCAATGCAAGCATAAATACCACACATCGACGGATACATTTGGGTGTACCGTAGCATCGATGGCCAAAGATTCGTGCACGTTTGCACGAAAGATCCGTTGGTGGCGGACGACATGAATAGCCAATTAATCATCGAGCAATGTCGCCTACACCACGTACTCCGTAGGTGCGCGATCATTCCTTTTGCGCGTGTACGTGGTGACCACACGCAAGCACGTAGTAGTACGCTTGCCCGTACGTATATAGAGCAGCTGCTCGATGTAGTTCTGCCATATTATATTCAAGTGTGTGTATTTCTAAGCTTCTAGATGCCGTGTTAATTTTAAGGGATGCGCGAACATCCTGCATTCTATGCCAAGTAGTGCTAAAAATCCGGTACATTCCGTTTTGTTTCCCATCCTAGTCTTTTGAGACACTTCTGGTTTACTTATTTTGTTAGGTCTCGCCTTCTCCGCTATGATCTCCCCAGTAGTTCATATAGGAGCTATTGCCATTTCATTCCTATTCATGGTTATGATGTTCAATATTCAAATAGCGGAGATTCACAAAGAAGTATTGTGCTATTTACCAGTGAGTGGTATTATTGGACTGATCTTTTGGTGGGAAATGTTCTTCATTTTAGATAATGGAATAGTCTCTTCGTCCCAAATTACTTGTCGCAAAAATGAAAAAATAGATCTATCTAAAACTAAATACGTCTTGATAGTACATCCATATTTGTGACAAGTGATTCCGGACAGTGGGAGTAGTAGCAAGACATGGGCCATATGGGTCCCACATGGACAGTGGAGATTTACATTTTTCAAAGGTGCTATTCAAACTGCGAATATTTGTTTTCTAATGTGTACTGCACAGTCATATTTATGCACTATTTTTATTGGCAAATATACTTGTCATAAGATGGTGTTCAAGAGAACTGACTCTTGGTGAGGTGGTGAAGCTAAGCGGTTCAAATCCTGATGTTCACACTTACAAGGTTCTTTCGGACCAAAATAAATTTGGAGAAACAAAAATGGGGACTGTCCTTTCCTATTCCTACATACTCCTTGGATCATAGGAATGCAAACATATTAGGTGCTTGTGAATATTCATCCACAAATAATATTCGAGGAGCTCAAACTTGGAGCACCGATTTTTTCTAAGAGAAAGATCCATATTTGTGACGAAATTCTGCAAGCACCTAATATGTTTGACCGTGTTTGATGCCGAAAAAATTCAGAATTTATTGATTGTTTTTTATTTACTGTTCATGAAGAGTGTAAGTTTCAATGCATTTTTGGATCTTTCTCTTTCCCTTGTCCATCTAATCAAGTACTCTGGACCCTTGTATATTTCTTTTACCTATGCAGCATCCAAAGGGGACTTCTTGAATATTCATATGTTTTCATATTATAGGATGTAATACATAATGGCATTCTAATGGTGTGTCTTTCCTATTTGATCATGTGTTTCTATAGTTATGGGATCCAAAGAGGCTCTATTTAAACATACACGATATAAATTTTGGTTTTGCTAAGTGTCAACCGACTGAGAATTCCTTTTGACTTGCGGTTGTTTCTATGTAATTTCTGGTTTTCACGGAACTGAAGTTGGGTTTTTCTAAATAGACTAGAACGTCGGAAATCTCAATCTAGTGTGCCCTATGGGAGCACACAAATTAGGGATGTAAAGGGAAAATAAGTCGGATCCGCAAGTCCCATTTAGTTAGCTTTAGCTAGCTCCATAGTTCGCTTTCTCTGGAAAAAAACAAATTATTGAATTGTTAGATCATTAGGGGGTTTAAACGAAATTGACAGGACCCCGTTTACATCCCTAGCACCAATTGGAGAGACGGCAACCGATTGTGTGGCACTGTAGTCTGTGCAACAAGCAACTAAAAAAGTGATAAAGAAATCTCAATCAACTAAGACCAAGGAAAACTCAATAGCTCAGACTTAGCAAAACCCTAAAAATTTAGTGAGACTCAGCGTAATTATTCTTGATCCCTGTGATTCAAACGTGATTAAAGGACACATGTATATGTGTAATGTCTTTGTGCGTGGGGTGTACGTGCTGTCTATTGATGTGCGTACGTGGCCTTGTTTTTTCATGTAAAAAAGAGTTCAAGTAAAACATACAAGTGGGTACAAAGGCATGGATAAAAAAACATCTGCTTCAGGTGTGCAGCTTGCAATGTATATATACGTGCATTTACCCGGTCGCGTGGTAACTACGTACTTCCGCTCAGTACGTGCAAATGTGCTGTAATTTTACTGTGCACCACACACTTATACGGGAAATGCGTCGGTGTGCACGTAGGACCGGACCACGCTATGCAAATTTTCTTGCGGTGCCACCCGTGGTAAGTATTTATCACTCCGTGCCATCATGGGCACCAAGAGTGAGAGAAGCCTAGACACATGCAGCAGGCAGAAGGCACTGTACACGATACGGTGAAAAATGGCAGTGCAGTGTATATCGTTCCGGTCCGGAAACTTGTCAGTTCTCTGAAAAGGGAAAGAACGGTTAAGGCGATCGTGTCAGTGTTCTGTAAACTGCTACAGGCTGTGTTTTCATGTACACAAGGTAATGCATGGCAGGGATCGACAGGGTAGTACTTGTACTGTTGCATGCTCACCAATTCATCTACTGATACTGATTACGGGCGGCACGGATGCACCACGTGTATGGATTACGATGGATGTGTGGGGGCTAGGATGCATATTAGCTGAGCAGATCTTTACGTGCACCAGATCAATGAGTTTTGTGCATTTAGTTTGGTGGGAAAACATGCCAGCGAGCTTGGAACATGCATTTCCAAAGGCAATGGACAAATTAGAGCCCCCATATGTCCGCGGACAGGAGAGGTCAAGCCTCATTTGTCCGCCCCTACAACCGCCCACCGTTTCTTCTCTCTAAATCCATGCAACCCATGCAAAGTAATCTCTACGTTCCTAAATATAAGTTTTTATAGAGATTTCACCATGGACCACATGCGGATGTATCTAGATGCATTTTAAAGTATAGATTCACTCATTTTGCTCCGTATGTGGTCCATAGTGAAATCTCTCCAAAGTCTTATAGTATTTAGAAACGAAGGGAGTAGATCATTCCATAGGATACGTTGGACATTCAATAATTCAACATACGACATTTAATAGTTCAACATACGAAAAATTAAACCATAGGACATGACATGCTACAACATTGAGGCTAAGACAAATTGCGCCGGTTTAACCCACAGTAGCCGACGCCGCCGCCCCTCGGACTGTATGGCATGGAGCGAATGAGGAAAACCGGCGCCGTTGCTACTCCACTCGCGCTACAGTGATCACTTGCTTCTGCTTGACCCGTTCCGGGCTGACCGGGATGCCGCCCGGATGTTGGATCCACGCCGGGCTGGGGGGGTGGCGCCCGGCCACATGCCTCCGCCCGGTACCGACGGGGCAAGAGCTGCTATTGTTCCTTGGCCTCGATGAGCTCCTAGTTCGCCCCATCGGGGTCTAATCTTGATTCAGAGCTGGACATGGAAATGATAGGAGAGGAGAGGGGCAGAGATGAGACGAGAGGGGAGTGTCAGTGAGAGCTAGGGTTAAGGTTTTGGGCAGATCGGACAGATGCTGATTTTGTGCGGTACGGATGGGTCATACCAGTGCGGACCAACATGGTGGATGTCCACATGTGTACGAATAGCCCCATACCCACCCCAGAGGTGAGTTAGATTTGGGACGGTGCAGCTTGTTCGGACAAATCGGGATGGTTTGGGAAGACCTGTTGGGTTTGTGTTATATGTCTGGACAAATGGTACGGCTATATGAGAATTCCTTTGGAGATGTTCTGATATCCTTACTATTAGCTGCGAGGGTTAGCATTCTTAGTTACTACTCCCTCAGTAAAGAAATATAAGAGCATTTAGATAAGTAAAGTAGTGATCTAAACGCTCTTATATTACTTTACAGAGGGAGTACAAACTTATATTCTCAGTTATCACTGTACCAATGAGTAGTGTGCCTCTTTTCTTGTTCTATGCCACTTTTCACTAAAAAAAATTCTCAATTTTGACTCCATTGTGTGGCTCACTATGATACATGTTGACCTTAGCAAGCCTATATAGCGATATATGTTGAAGCACAAATATGTACTAATGTCACATTATTCCCATAGTTGAACTCAGATGACAACATTTACAAGTATATCCTATAGAAATAAGCATTTATACACAACATCACAACTGCAATATGCAAACATGTATCAACATTTAAAAAAATTGTTGATATTTCATTGTTCCAAAACATCTTGTTGAGCTGTGACAAGGGGTGAAAGTCTACGCAGTAGGTGTTTTTTCTTCATGGACTCATCAATTCTCATTCAATGACTATAATTAAATTATGAGCATCAATTGCAATTATATGAGGTGATGTGCATGTTTGTTGTTATGGATATATGCTAAAACTTGTACTGTCAACGAGAAATTCAACATTGTTGCCAACTACATGAATAATGCAAAGGACTAGTGCTATGAGCCCGACCGTGCTTTTGCGATAAATAATTGCATTACATGTACAAAACATTATGTATGCATGAATTCACCTACAGTACAATGCATTTGCTTCTCCAAACATATCTTACAGTATATAAACATATATTTTGCAGAATAATTATTGATTCCATTAGTAGTTTGATTTGTGCTTATTAAACAAGCTTATGCAATTGCGAAATGCCACTTGTTAGTTCAGTAAAAAAAAAATGTTTAGCCATCCCATGATTTTGCTATTTTTTATTGACAAGCATGCCATCAAAGAGTTCCATCCATATCTCAATTATTCCACATGCTCCGAACTTGTATTATGTTAAGTAAGTTTCATCATCTAGGGGGTAACTTAAACATCTTATTTTCTTGCTAAAAAAAAACAGCTCATGTTTCCACAAGGGTTAGCCCACACAATTATTTTGCATTGAGTGTTGGATAGCTAGTTGCTGATGTGTTTAACAGAGGAAAGCCGGACCCTACACTAGACAGCAGCGAAGCTACCCTGAAGAAAGCAGCAACTGCTCCCTGGCTGCTTGGTAGGTGTCGTTTGTGCACATGAAAAAAAAAACAGAAAAAGATCATAGTATCACAAGTAGTGGCGCTGGTAGTCTTTGTTTAGTCCTCTCCCTCTCCCTCTCCCTTCCCTTGCTCTTTCTTCCTCCTGTCTATATCGTTTTGATAGTACACATGCATGCATACATGGTCAATGGGATCGAGCATGCATTTTGAGGAGAAAAAAATGTTGAGAGCAAGGACAACTCCAACGGGATCATAAAATGAACGGCACAAAATGTCCATGGACACGTCTAGACGTGTCCGCAGACAGTGGGCGAGGCGCCGGCCCTCCAACTGGAGTCAACTAATAAAAGCGGCCATGGTTTTTTATTGATTTTTGAATAATTTTTACATAGCAAAAGGACGTAAAAACAACTAAAAATTGTATTCTACTTCTCCCCGTTGGAGATGAGGCCGACGAGCCCCACACGGACGGTCTGGCCTTGTCGTCATTGGCGGCCAGTGCGAATGAGGAGGAGCTGACGATGGATGCCTCTTTGGCAAAATTGTCGTGCTGGCCAGCCACGTCACCATCGTCCGCTTCCAGCCCCGAAGAGCCGGTTGTGCTCGCCTACTTGTTCTCGCAGAGCTGCCAATGGTCATGGCGTATGGTGCGCTGTGCATGGAGGCAACCATGGCACGTTGACATCAACGATCGTCGGGTCCACCATAACCGTGGACACAACTGTAGTTTCATTCGCGCGCTCCGCGTCCAGCTAGTCATTTACCAGCCATTGCCTCCCCCCTCCCCCCCTCCCCCAGGAGTTGGAGGTTGTAGTTCTGCTCCGCCTGTAGCAGTCTGAACACGGATACGAGTGGCTCCTCCACCTGTGCCAGCTCCTCCTCCATATCCTCCTCCTTTTATCTCGGCTCCAAATCCGGAGAGCTCCTCCTCCATATCCTCCTCCGCACTGTTGCGAATACCATTTAGGCGGGCGGAAGGTCAGATGGCATGAATGATGGTAGCCGATCGATCACGTCCACTCTGAATGCGTGGTGGATTCTCGAGGAACGGTGAGGGATTTTTTTCAATCGGTCTAAGGTGTTGGAATCCGATGTGACGGGCGTCCGGACTCCCTCAAACCTACCCTCAGTTTGGTGTCGGTTTGCGAGAATTCAGATGTCTGAATCGGTCTAGACAAATTTAAAGACCGTGGCTGGATGGTTAAAAATGTCCGGACCGTCCGGTCCAATGAACATTTTGCGATCGATTTGGTGATCCGCGTTGTGGTTGCCCTAGGAACACAAAGTGTTGAGGACACATCCGGCCCAAAGAAGATCACGTGAGTACATATTCGAACCAGCATCACATTTTGATTTTGCAAGCAGAAGAAAAACAGCAATAAGAAAATAAGTACATTGCCCATGCAACTGTCCATGCATGCATGTCTTCTCTGTGGGGGTATACGCTTCTCTCTCCACAACAACCACGGCGACTTGTTGCACCGGAACAGCAAGGAGACGGCCCGGCCATCTTCGCCCAGTGAGGCAGGTGACACATACATGCCACTCCCGGACAAGCTACGCGCCAAGAGTTATTGCCAACGGACACGCACACACTCATCACTCTCCTCCCCTCCACTCTCCCTCACTCTCTCTCTCTCTCTCTCTCTCTACATCACAGTACACTACCCACATTGCTTTCTCCCAATCTCTTCTCTCTCCTGGCTGCCTTTTTAACCACCTCTGCGCCCTCCACCACGTTTCACAGCACAGCACAACCTCACTCATTCATACAGCTAGCGAGCCGGGCGAGCTTAGCCACCCACACGCCTCCCAGCAGCTAGCTCCCCCGGCTTCTCTTCTTGAGCGCCGACCGACCACACACTCGGGCCATGATGAGCGGCGGCAGGATGAACGCGGCGGCGAGCGACGACTTCCCGTTCGCGGCAATGCAGCAGCCGCCCTACGTCGGCTTCGAGCACGCCGGCATGGTGCAGGCCGGCGGCGGAGGAGGGGGAGGCCAGCGCCACCAGGGCGCGATGATGTACGACAACTTCGACTTCGCCGCGGCCGCGGCCGCCTTCGGCCAGTTCCAGGACGCGCCGCACCACCAGATGCTGGCGCTGCCGCCCAACGGGGGCGGCGCCGGCGGGCTGCTCCCCATGGCGCCGCCGCCCATGCCCGGGATGCAGCTGCAGATGCCGCCCATGGGCATGCACGGCCACGGCGACGTGTACCCTGCGCTCGGGATGGTGAAGCGTGAGGGCGGTGCCCGCGCCGGGGACGCGGGGAGGATCGGGCTCAACCTCGGCCGCCGGACCTACTTCTCCCCCGGCGACATGATGGCCGTGGACCGTCTCCTCATGCGGTCCCGGCTGGGCGGCGTGTTCGGGCTCGGGTTCGGCGGCGCGCACCACCAGCCGCCGCGGTGCCAGGCCGAGGGCTGCAAGGCCGACCTCTCCGGCGCCAAGCACTACCACCGGCGCCACAAGGTGTGCGAGTACCACGCCAAGGCGTCCCTCGTCGCCGCGGCCGGCAAGCAGCAGCGCTTCTGCCAGCAATGCAGCAGGTCAGCAGAGCCAGACCCCCACACTCCCACTCCCTCTCTCCCTCTCTCTCTCTCTACAAATGGAACAGTAGTTCTTGCATCGTGAGGTGATGTTCTTGCAGAAGCCCTGTATGGCTATAGCCAGAGCTAGGTTGCAGCTAGGCTAGGGGTAGGGCCAGTGGAAGCTGTTGGCCTTTTCAGTTCGCGCTCTGATTTGGCTCATGTCCATTGTCCGTTGCGGGCAGCCATGGAAAAGCTCGGCCAGCTCAGTCGCGCACTGAGACGACCAGTCATGTCAAACCAAAAAATGACAAGAGAAAACACTGCTCCATGGCATGGAGGAGGAGTACTAGGTCATGCTCATGCTCGCATCCGCACATGGCGTTTTCCTTGGTGGTTTTCCGGGGATCGATCCATGGGCGGAGAAAGGATCGTGGAAAGGGAGAGAATCAAAAGGCGGAGGGAAAAGGCTGCGTGCTTCGGGATGCCACTGGCAGGGTGCAGGGTGCAGACTAGGGGGGGAGGAGAGGAGGGAGACGCTGGCTGATCCGGCGCCAGCCGCCAGGCTTTTGCCCTGACCATATCTCTTCCCCGGCCTTTTCTCTTTATCCTCCCATTGACCAATGTTGTAGCGGAGGGTGCCAGTGCCGACTAGACTTTTGCATGCCAATTATATAGTTTTCTTGACCATCCATGCTCGTCATCATCTGGTGTATGAGCATTATTTGGTCGAACGGTAGATGCTATTTACTGCTACTATTTTTATTTTTGAGAAATTACTGCTAGTTTTTGGTTGGGTAAAGATTATTTTCTTGCGAGGTTTGTGAGCTAGCTAAAGATTGACTAGCTAGTTAGTTTGTTTTTTAACAGAGCAAAATATTGAGTTAAGTTTGTTGGTCGTGTAGGTTCCACGTGCTCACCGAGTTCGACGAGGCCAAGAGGAGCTGCCGGAAGAGGCTGGCCGAGCACAACCGCCGCCGGAGGAAGCCGGCGAGCAGCAGCACGACGGCGACGTCCAAGGACTCGGCGCCGCCTTCCAAGAAACCCAACCCGGGCGCCATCTCGAGCCCCTACGCCGCCGACAACAACAGTAAGCTAGCTAACGTGCATTTACCTTTGCTTCATTTGCATCCTACCCAGTGCAATTTATCACCATTATTAACCACGACGGCTAATTAGTTCCCTTTTGTACCTACGATCGAGCAGATTTGAGCGCCACCAAGTCCACCATCTCGTCCAACACGAGCGCCATCAGCTGCCTGCAGCAGCACGACCAGAGCAAGGTGGCGGCGGCGAGGCCGATGACACTCACGCTCGGAGAGCCGCGAGAGAAGGACGACCACCACCGGCAGCTCAGCAACGCCATGCAGCTCCACCACCGCCATCAGGAGCAGCAGCACTTCATCACCTCCCTGCTGCAGCAGAACAACAACGGCAACGGCAACAGCAACATCCTGTCGTGCTCGTCGGTGTGCTCCAGCGGGTTGCCGTCTGCCGGGGCGGCCAACGGCGAGGTCTCCGACCAGAACAACAACAGCAACCACGGCGGCAGCAACAACAACAACAATAACATGCATCTGTTTGAGGTGGACTTCATGTAGACGACCGATCGACGCAGGTGAGCTTGGAGATCCGTACATGGAGCCATGGAGTGGTGACCAGCCTAAGCCTAGCACTGTGTCAACAGTGTCCTTTAATTAATTTGTGTGTAGGTAAAAAAAAGGAGAGCAAAAACCTTAAGGGTATAGTCCATAGTCTCAAAGTGGTGAGATCAGCTAGCAAAGGCTGTGCAACCTAGCATGCTTGTGCTTGGCTAAAGCATGCATATGCCTTTCTTTCAACTTTCTTTCCTGCAGCGCTCCTCTAGTGCTGCAAGCAAGCATGCCTTTCTGCCATCTTCTGTTTCAGTGAGGAAATAATGTTTGTGCTAGTATTATTTTTCACCCTGTTCTTGATCTTTTTACTGCCTCCTTGCATTTAAGTTTCTGTGCTACTACATCTTATATCTTCTACAGCTAGCTAATAATCAACACATTACACATAGAAAGAGGTGTGTAGCTAGCTCCAAGAGGATAGTTCAAAATTCACTGCGTGCCCAAAGCTTTTGCCAACAGAGGTCCCAACTCACATTACTCGAGAATCTTTTCAAATCCGCCATTGCCTAAGCTCTTTCAACCCTGAGCGTCTTTACCGGCAGTGCAATGCAATGCAACGCATGCATGGAGTACCAAGAGTAATTCGAAGGGTTGGACCATGCATGCAAATGCTTGCTCTTGGTATTAACTGCGTGTCAAAATGGAGCCCTCCACGCCACAGATCCTGCCTGGGCACGCACGTACGTACGTACGTACACGAGAGGCCTAATCCACGACAAGGCTACCTGGCTAGGGTGCGTAGTACTACGTGCTCATCTACAGTGGTGGCGGTGGTAGTACTGCATCATCATGCATTCATGCGCATGGAGTTCATCGACATTAACTAAAGCCATGGACGGATCTGCGTGCATGCATGCATGGACACGGCTGCTAATTTTGCGTGGGGTGGCCGGGTGGGGATCGACCTACCTAGGCGCCTTGCTGCCCCCCGATACGACGTGGGACTGTATCGGCCCGTCCTGGGATCTGGGGCGTTCATCTCATCGTACATGTGTATTTGCCGGGCCGTACGTGCATGCATGCGGCAGAAGATTGAATGCTGTCTGCGTGCAGGCGCGATTAATTCGCCGGGCCCGTTGCGTTGCATGCATGCATGCGGCGCAGGGCGAGGCAAATCGTGTCTGCTCGCTCGCTATCGGGTTTGAGACATGGGTGGCCGATCGTAATGCATGCATGCAAGCATGAGACGGCCATTCATGGCGTATTTGCTTGCCGATTCGGTTGCCTCCGAGAGCCTGGTCCGCGCATTGAAACGTTAGGGCATCTCCAACACCGTCGTCTAAAACGGATGTGCTATTTGTGCGTGGACGCGGTTGCGGGAGCCGGTCATCCAACCACATCCCCTAAATGTCTGTTCAGGTCCCTGGCCCCGCCTAGCCTCGGTCGCCGCCCCGTTGCCCTCGTGTTTGCCGTCCATTTGATCCTTTGCTTTCATTTTTGTCGGCGGGCATGCCGTGCTGTCGTGTTGATCTTCCGGGTGACTATCTTCTCCGGATCCACCACACCCGCCAGCTCCAGCAACTCTTCATGCGGATCCATGCTGCTGTAGCAGGGAAAAGGGCGGGAATTTGGGTGAACAGCTGTGGAAAATGGGAGCGAAGAGGGCGAAGAAAGATGGAGGGGAAGGGGGTTTGGTGCGAAAACAGTGGGGACCGCTCCAAACGCACAGGCTCCACCTTGACTTTGGGTGAGATGCGTGTGCCAGAGTCCCTACGTGACAGATGTTCGGACGCCCACCAAACCCCCTAGTCTGCTTCAGGGTTGCGGGAAGACTGAAAGCTGAACTAGTCGCTTACAACAAGGGAGCCCGTTGGATGGCTTGCAGCGTCCAAATAGTTCGATTCAGATGTTTGCAAACAATTTGAGGTCCGCTTTGGAGATGCCCTTAGGGCAAAATTAAGAAGCGTCCACATAGATGCATACTACTTGTGCTCAAGGGAATGGATGCCGAGGGGAGTATACTTGATGTTTAGCAAAAGCGAAAAGAAATTTGACAACCCAGCCTTGTTCTTCAGCCAAGATTCCGCGAGCGCTCAATTAACCCAGTCCGCTAATATGAGCTGGGGCCGTGTCTAGCTCGTTGGTGCTGCCACGGACCGACCCCTCCGGCGACTTCGCAGGCACGCCAAATCTGTGCGTGGCAGTGCGTGGTTACCCACAAACGCCAAATCTGCGTGCCCTGCTCGCTCGCTGCTGCTGCTTGCAGCCTGCGGCGGGGGTCAGCTCCGGTCGCGCACGTCATGTGGGAACCGGACCTGATCGCTCGCAGTGGCTGCCCTACCCCGGTCAACTTGGGCTCCGGAGAGTGGGCCTGGAGAAAAAAATGGTCCTTCGGCTTACACACCACCTATTTTCGCCAGACTTGACATCCTACTCCGCTCGTAGGGCGTGGGATAACACCATTAGCACACACCCGGTGGTACTGGCCCACGGCCCATTTGGTTTCCATTGTTTAACTAAGAAAATTCAAAATGGTAAAACAAATGGTTGTCGTGTACTAAGAACAAAAAATCTTTGACCATTTCGTAAAACAAATCCGTCATGTATTCCAAAATATCCGTCTCGTAATTAAAAGATGTTCACTGTGTATTTTTAGGCTTTTCATGGTATGCCAAAAAGATGTTCATTGCATCCTCAAACGATGTTTTCTCATATGAAAAAACATTAATCACCTACTTGAATAATGTTCATGTATCAAAAAACCATGTATTTTTTTAAAAGATGTAGATTAAAATAGGAATACTAGTGTGCGTGTGAAAATATAATGATATACAACAGGAAAACATTTGAATTATAAGAGATAAACATAAAAGTGATAAATCTAGAACAAACAAATGGAAAGGCAAAAATAACAAAAAAATGCATGAAAAATAAAAATTAAAAAGAAAAAAATTGAAGAAAAAATAACAAAAAAAGAAGAAGAAAAAAACTCAACGTGGACTTGCCCATATAAAAAACCAGGAAGAATAAAAAATGAAAACAAAACCACTAGAAAAATTAGAGATAATAGGAAAACTGGCATCAATATATTTGGCCTGCAAAAAAAAAACATCTCGGATTGTCTGCATCTGATTGTTATTAAACGGACTTACACGTGAAAAATGAATTATGTGGCTCACATCAACAAATTGTCTTGTCACACAAAGGCAAATGACCTGGCCAACTATTTTGTCGTATTTTTGTGTTTCTCTTTCTCATTTTCTTTTGTTTTCTTTCAGAGCTTCAAATTTCTTTTGGTTCTTTTCCTTTTCAGTCCCCCCCACCCTCCTGTTGATGGACCTCTTTTTTATGATAAACACAAACTTCAAAAAATACATGAACTCTTTTATAACAACATGAGCACTTTATAAATTACATGTATAGTTTTTCACATACAAGAAAGAATTTTAAACATCAAAGGAACATTTTTTTAAATGCCCATGTATTTTCAAAAAGAGTTCACTTTGTTAAAACACATGTACTTTTAGAGAACAAATGTAGGTTTGGAGCCCAGAGTACAACCACAACTTGAAAGCTCCGGGAAAACACCAACCGTCTACGGTTCCCAATAAGTCCAAGAGTGACAAGATTCGCGCGTATAATTGCGCCGGGAATCCGCGAACTCGAGATTTTCTTTGGTGAAGTACTGGGTCGGGATCTCCTTTTGCTTTCCCTAAAAGAATCGAAGGAATGGATGGTTAGGGAGGAATATCTCTATCTTTTTAGGTATAGAACAATGGTGGAGAAAGTGGAGAAAGTGTCAAAGTCGTCCCCTTCCTTGTGGGGAACAAATGGTGTATAAATAGGCCCACCAATATTTTGCCTGTTGTGTGTTGTCCTGGCAAAGTCGGACTGTCCAACCTAAGTTGTACATTCTGACCTATTGAGCTGTTTAGGCAGGGTCCGGGGCATATCCGTGCATAACAGAGACTTCTTCCTAAGGTCATATGTGCCTTCTATATTCTTCACAAGGTCTGAGAGATTTGATGATCTGACCCGTGTCGGAATATCCAACCCATTCCAGAGAGTTGAATGAGCCAGAAAATTATTCTTTCATAACAAGGTTAAACAAAGGAGGGCTGGTATCATAGAATTCAACACTGGTGTGATAGTTTTGTGCATGAAATCATTGTTGTTGGTGGTAGAGAAATCAGACAACTAAATGCTTGTATTAATGATACCCATTACAACTACTAAACAAGGTTGTTTTCTTACTGCTTGAAGAAAAATCTTTCAGTCTTGGAAATGTTTCAAACAGACAATTTGCAGCAGATGTTTTCCTTGCCACTGTCTGAATTGGTCTTTCAGGAACTCAATCAGCTTTCATCCATGATGGGAGAGATCTCTCTGGATGCTAATGGCATGGATATCTGGTCTTGGAGACATGGAAAGAAATCTGAATATTCAGCCAAGAGGTTCTATGACTTTGTCCACCAACCTGTCATGTCTAACCCTATACTCAATTGGATATGGAGGAGTTGTTGCACCATGTCCATAAAAATGTTTGTCTGGCTGGTAATAATGGACAGAGTTAACACCAAAGATATGATACAGCGCAGACATTGGAAAATAAATGAGGGGCTGGAGTGTGCTCTCTGTTTATCAAGAGTGTTGGAAGACAGGAACCACCTCTTCTTCCAATGGAACTTCAGTGTACGTATCTGGAACTATCTTCAAATCAATTGGCTGAATAGTGATGACATGGTGGAAATTGCCCTTCATGCCAGGAAGGAGTTTGATAAACCTTTCTTTTCTGAGGTGGTCTTTTTAGCTTGGTGGAACATTTGGAAAGTTAGGAATGATAAGGCTTTTAGGCACATCAGGCCTTCTTTTAGGCAATGGAGAAATGGCTTCATACATGATATTACCCTCCTTTCTCACAGGATTAAAAGAAGATATAAGGAGGCTCTGCTCAAATGGATTGATTTCCTTCCTCCTTGATGCTCTTTCATATGTACTCTTCTTTCCTTTATTTTCAGGTCTGTTTTAGTGTAGCCTGCCCTGTATAGTTTTTCTTCTTTCTTCTTTCTTCCTTATTTTTATTTGTTTCTGTTCCCCCTCTTGAGGAACCTCTTGTATTCTTTGTTTTTCTTTTATCAATAAAATGCTGTGGGGCATAAGCCCTGCAGTCTTCAAGGTAAAAAAAAAAGATATAAAACAAGGAATACAACAAAATGTTACAGAACCTATTGCAAAAAACAATTACCTCTCTAGAAAGCTTGCGCTGAAGGCAATTTGATAAAGTAAAAAATTATTGCAGGGCACTTATCCCTAGGAGCAGTGCCAGAAAGCTTGATCTTAATGACTTGTGTCTCAAGTGCAGTGTTGGGCTTACAAGTGCAACAGTTTGGAGTGTGTAGTGAGCTTTCTTCAGTAAGAATCCAAGGTATCAATAGTTGGGGCAAATTAACCTTGTAGTAGTCGTAATGTTTGTAACACAAATGGAACTTCACTTGTGTCCCCAATAGTTCTAACAAGGTTGTCAACCTCGCTAGTCTTATTAGTTCCACAAGGTAATTATAAGATACACTAGTGGATAATATCTTAGAATTTTCGGAATAAAAGAAAACTGAAAATGGAAGTGCATGCAAAATTTATTGGAAGGTGATTCTTATGCGAAAAATTGGACCATAGTTCGTAGTTTCACTAAGTGTAACTTTCAAATACATAAAAGGCGGTAAGTAATGTGAAAAAGTGCACAGATTTCGTTCGACTGAATTTGAGGGTCAACTCACGGTACTTGACACCTAGCTTGAAGGTGCAAATGGCTTGGTGTTGGGTTTTGTTCTCATATGTGTCATGCAGTGTGGTCCATCTCTGGATGTACTCTCTCACGGTTTCATTGCTCTTCTAGACACAATGCCGCAACTCGGCTAGTCGACCCGGGCACTTGTAGGTGCCTTCGAAGGTCTTGACAAACACTCGGGAGAGATCGTCCTAGCTGAAAATACGGTTGGGGGCAACTGATTGAGCCAGGCCCTAGCGGATCCTTCTAACATTAGGGGAAGGTGCTTCATCGCCACATCATCATCGCCGTCTCCAATATGGATGAGCACTCAGAAATTTTCCAGCCACGTCTCTGGCTTGGACTCGGTGATGAATTTACTAATCTCAGTTGCCAGCCTGAAGTTAGCAGGAATTACTACCGAGCGAATGTATCTGCTGAAACATATTGGGCCTAAGGAGGTGGATACACTACGATAATCCCTGTCAAAGTTGTCTTTGTATGTTCGGCCCTAGTCGACTAGGTTCTGGGTAAGAACGTATCTTGCATTGAACTGTGGGTCACGGTAACCTATGCTCTCTTGATCTCGCGGACGATAACCACCTGACTGCCATGGAGGACTAGGCCTCCGATAGACGTCATATCAGCGTCTATCATCGTACCGCATGGGCACGTATGAATCCTCCCGTGGAGTGGTCGCCTAGATAGGGTGACGATCATCACATTGCTGAGGGGGCGTGGTCTGCTCATGGTTTCGATTCCCATACCGCTCATGCAGCTCAGTGTGAGCTATATCTCTTGGGGGTGGCGACTCCCGGTGCCTCTTGGGCATAATCGGGCAGTGAGCCGACTAAGTCTTATCTACATGCACTGACTTGCTGTGAATACGATCTTGTGGCTGAGACACGGCAGAGTTTTGTGCCATGGCTGTCTTCAACAGTACTTGAATTTTTCTAAGTCCTTCAGCTGATGAACTAGAAGGTTGAATTGAATCTGTGGTTCTTGTTACTGCTGCCAAGTTCTGCAGCAGAGTGCGCAACACTCAGTAACTTCGATCCTCGTTGTACGAAAACAATTGTCTTGTCCTCCGACTAGAACTAGGTTGCTGCTGGAGCCGATACTCGAGAGCTTTCTCCTACTGCTCAAGGCGCGTGCTCTCGGCCAAGGTGGCCAAACGTGTCGACTCCAAGGCGACAGTCTCGGGGGTCATTCCTGTGATAGGCGCGTGTAGAACTTGATCGTCCCTGCAGTTGATTTCGTTAATTTCATCCGAGTGAGAGGCATAGACATCAATTCATTGCTATGGGGCCATCTCGAAGCCCGTCGTCAGCGTGCTACCGAGACTAATGGCCGAGGCCGTCCTGGTTATTCGGAAAACTAGGTGGGTCATTATCCGGACCAGCCATCAAAACTTTCGCCGAGGACTTGATGCTATGGCAGTTGACTTCATCTTCCGACCCCTCATGGAGAGAGATGAATAAGTAATGCGAAGATTAATCGGGTTCTAAAGTAGCTATCTGCTCGGCCGTGGCCTGAAGAGCCATGACATGCTTCATCCACCGCTGGAACTGTGAGCGTCCGGAGCGCTTGCGACGACGCCAAACGGGGAGTTGGGGATCCGTCTGATACGGGACCGATAGCTGTTGGAGTAGAACTCCGTAAGCTCTTGCACGGAAGTGCCATGCGCCATGGATGGGCAGCGACTCCGCATCTAGCTGGGCTTCTTGAAACCACGCAGAATCATCGGCAATGAAAAAAATGGCGTCGAAATGGATCTCCCTGCCAAGCACCATCTCACCGCCGGAAACCATGATGAGTGAAAAATTCCACCTGCGGCGTAAATCATTAGATGCGCAGCCCCACAGTGGGCACCAACTGTCGCGGGAACGATTCTGATAGTCAGAGAGTGGTTGGATGAAGGAGGGTGGTCTAGCTACAGCGTAGATGTGACACAAGGGTTTTACGAGTTAAGACCCCTCACGGTGGAGGTAAAGACCCTACCTCTCGAGCTATGGAGCTATTTGTTTTTCTTGCGTATGGGAGATTACAGAGAATGCGAACCCCTGTCCAAGTGCTATAGGGCGGCTTATATAGAGTGTGCCGTCCCTTTGCCTTGCTATGTTATAGGGGGTTTGATGAGTCAAGTTTAATACAAGCGTTACTACTGCTAAATTAAGCATTGATGGCTAGTAAATCTCATGGGCGTGTGTCCGTGGATGCTTCAGATTCCATGCTAGCTATTCGTCTCCCTTGCCCGAGTGCTGCTGGGTGATAATCCCCAAGTGCAGGGAATCATCGTAGAAATTTCCAAAGGTGGAAGTGATAAGTATGGAGTGTCGAACCCACAAGGAGCTAAAGGTAATATCAATATTCTCTCAAGTCCTATATTCCACTGATACGACTCTACGCACACCGAACGTTTTCTTCCAACTAGAAACGAGAAATAAACTACGTTGTGGGTATGAAGAGGATAACTTTGCATGATACCGGAGAGCTAAAATATAAAAGTAGGTGCTGTTATAATTTTTTTAGAATATATTACTAAATATTATAAATAATGAGTGTGGAATAATGATGGATCGGTGTGCGGAATTATCCTAGGCAATCGTTAACAAGACCGGTAGTCGTCATTGCAATTTCATATGAGGGAGAGGCATAAGCTAACATACTTTCTCTTCTTGGATCATATGCACTTATGATTGGAACTCTAGCAAGCATCCGCAACTGCTAAAGATCATTAAGGTAAAACCCAACCATAGCATTAGAGCATCAAGTCCTCTTTATTCCCATACGCAACACCCCCTTACTCGGGTTTGTGTTTCACTCACTCACCAACACACTATAAGCGAATCATGAACGTGTTGCAACACCCTACAGCGGAGTCCCTCACGCTATGCCGACACGGAGAGCACCATAGGACAACACCAATAATAAAACATACAACTCATACCAATCTAGATCATCAATCAACCCAAAGACAAAGGATATCTACTCAAAACATCATAGGATGGCAACACATCATTGGATCATAATATGTGGCATAAAGCACCATGTTCAAGTAGGGATTACAACGGGGTGCGGGAGAGTGGACCGCGTAAAATAGATGAGGATGGTGATGATGATGGTGATGTTGATGAAGATGATCACCGCGGTGATGATTCCCCTCCCGATGGCACTCCGGTGCCACCGAGAGAGAGGAGGAGAGGTTCTCCCCCTTGTGCTTCCTCCTCCATGGCCTCCCCTAGATGGGGAGAGGTTCTCCTCCGTCCTTGGCCTTCATGGCGATGATGGCCCCTCCGGATCCTCCTCCATGGCCTCCGATGATGATGGCCCCCTCCGGCAGGGTGCCAGAGAGGGCCTAGATTGATTTCTCGTGGCTATAGAGGCTTGCGGCGGCAGAACTTCCGATCTAGGTTAATTTCTGGGGGTTTCTGTATTTACAGGCATTTTTGGCGTCGGTTTCACGTCAGGGGGGTCTCCGAGTCGTCCACGAGGCAGGGGCCCACGCCCAGGGGGTGGGCGCGCCCCCCACCCTCGTGGACAGTCCGGGACTCTTCTGGCCCAACTCTTTTGCTCCAGGGGCTTCTTTTGGTCCATAAAAAATCAACAAAAATTGGCACGTCAATTGGACTCCGTTTGATATTCCTTTTCTGTAAAACTCAAAAACAAGAAAAAAAACAGAAACTCGCACTGGGCTCTAGGTTAATAGGTTAGTCCCAAAAATCATATAAAATAGCATATAAATGCATATAAAACATCTAAGATGGATAATATAATAGCATGAATACTTCATAAATTATAGATACGTTGGAGACGTATCACTGGGGTAGCCAGCAGGTGGATGGTATGGTAGACGAATGAATCATCAGCATCTGAGTGGATTGATAACCTCCGAGTGGATGGTTGACATCCGAGTGAATAATGTCGTAAGATCATTTGAATGTGCTTGTGGCCCAGAGGCTTTCATGCTTGTAGATGTGGGGCCCTAGGTATCATCCAAGATGCATGTCTTGTGACCCTACCCGTAGTAGGTAACCCCAACAGCGGGAAAAATTTAGGGTTGACATATAGGAGTCACTCTTGGGTATATATAGATCCAGGGGCGTCGAGACTTGAGAGGCAATGAAACAGAGGTCTCAGTGCCAGGGCGGAGCTCTGTAGGGGCTAAACCGGGCCATGGCCCGCCCAGGAATTTAACAATTTTTTTTGTACCTACATGTCATCTTAGCCCAGCCCACGAACAGACACATCATCCCCATCCTCTCGTCTCAGGCACGCACAGGCACACGCTGACACGCATCCTCCGATTCCCCATCCTCTCAGCTAGGTTCACTGGATGTAGCCGCCGTGCACAAGGAGCACCACCGTCCACCGGAGCTTGTCGCCCGCTGTCTCGCGGAGCAACCGCCGGAGACGCCCGCTCGGCCGCGCCCCGCGGGATCTCGCCTAGCCCTCGCCGCCTCGCCCCTGCCCGGCTCCCTCACGCCGTCGCCCGGTCGCGCCGCCCACTCGCCCAGGCGCCCACGACCCACTATCTCGTGGTTCACGAAGCTACTGCCTCGCCCCTGGCCGCGGCGACGCCCGCCGGAATCTTGCGGCTGTCTCCTCCAACTCCAATCCCCGGCTGTTCTGTTCCAACCCCCTGCCGCATCACTGCATCAGTGCATCGCACTTCACAGTTCACACACAACACCAACAAGCAGGGCAACAGGGGCAGGTAATAATATTCCCCCAAATTCCTAGTTTAAAAGGCAAAGCAATAGTCTGATTTGGTCAGTTCCATACATCGAGTGATCAAGTCTACTACTGCTAGTGCTAGTGATAACTAATAGACTGATCTTGTGCAAATTGCAACAGAGGCAGCAGGCGGGCAGAGTAGTCATGGGCAAGGAAAATCGGACTCAGAAAAGAATTGATTTGGTGTTTAAAAGGAAAAGAGATGATACAATTGAAGTTGAGGAAGACCAAGTATTGCCCTTGCTTGAATTGGAACAGCAACAACCTGAACAACAACATAACCAAGATGGAGGAGTTCGAACAAATGAAGTTGTTACATTTCGGGGTATTGAGTTCTTGCAGCGGGATCCTGGATTGCGCCCTCAAATTTGGCAATATCCACCAGACCCGAGAGATATCGTGAGGAGAGCGTATTTGATGTTAGGTCCTATGCAACCCCGCCTAGAGAACTATAAACCTACTGGTGAACTACGGCATCAACGTCGCTTCCAATATAGTTGGTTTGGTGATTTTCCGTCATGGCTAGAGTATTCAGAGGAGAAAAGTTGTGTGTATTGTCTATATTGCTTTGTCTCCAATAACAAAGAGAATACACGAGGTGGTTCTCATGTGTTCACGGTACATGGATTTGACAGTTGGAAGAGGGTTTGTGGGAAATATTGTGCATTCATGACCCACATAGGATCTGGACCATGCTCACCACACAACAATGCAGTCACTAGTGGTCATGCCTTAATGAAACAACCATGCCACATAGAGAATGTTATGGCTGTGAGGGACAAGGAGAAGGTGGAAAGAAATCATTTGCGGCTGAAAGTCTCAATTGCGGTTGTTAAGTGGCTTGCATTCCAAGCTTGTGCTTTTAGAGGGCATGATGAGAGACCACAGTCAAAGAATCAAGGAAACTTTCTTGAAATGGTGAAGCTTCTTGCAGAATTTAATCCTGAGATTGCCAAAGTTGTGTTGGGAAATGCTCCATACGGCGCAAAATACACATCACATGATATCCAGAATGAGATCTTGAGTATATTTGCATCTAAAATCAGGAAGCATATTCGTGAGGAAGTTGGAGATTATAAGTATTCTATTTTAGTGGATGAAACGTGTGATGCATCAAAGAGAGAGCAAATGGCATTGGTTCTTAGGTTTGCTGATAAAGGTGGTATTTTGCAAGAGAGATTCTTTGATTTGATACATGTAGCGAACACGAGGTCTTTGACACTGAAAAATGAGTTGAGCTTTGTTTTGTCAAACAACGGTTTTGATATTCAGAACCTTCGAGGACAAGGTTATGATGGCGCTAGTAATATGAGAGGCGAGTTAAATGGATTGCAAGCTCTTTTCCTCCAAGAATGCCCATATGCTTATTATGTCCATTGTTATGCCCATCGCTTGCAACTTGCTATAGTTGATGCATCTAAAGAAGTGGTTCCTATCTCCCAGTTCTTTCAAAATTGATCTTTATCATAAACACGGTTGACTCATCTTCAAAGCGCCATGATGAGCTTCATTTTGCCCAACTAGTTGAACTAGAAAATGGAATCTCTAATGCTAGCATCGAGAGAGGTCAAGGGGCAAATCAAATCCGCTCACTTAAGCGACCAGGAGACACAAGGTGGGGTTCTCATTTTGGTTCAGTTTATAGCCTTATGAAGATGTTTGGTCCAGTTTGTTCAGTTATCCAAGATATAGCCGCCGATGGATCAATTGGCTCAATTCGTGCAGATGCAGACACTTCTTTTGGCTACTTGTCCTCATTTGAGTTCATTTTTATCTTATGTTTGATGAAGGAAATCTTTGAAATAACAGAATTGCTTGGCCAAGCTTTACAAAAGAAATCACAAGATATTGTGAATGCTGTCCGCCTAGTTTCCTCAACAAAACAATGTCTTCAGGAGTTGAGATCAGATGATGGCTACCAAGTATTTATTGCTACGGTTGTTGAATTTTGTGTAAACCATTCCATTGACATTCCAGACTTTGAGGAAACATACATCATGCGTGGTGGTCGTGCTCGTCGTCAACCTGATCAGTTCACCAAGGAGCATTACTTTCGAGTGGAAATTTTCTTCTCAACACTGGACACTCAACTATTTGAATTAAGCCGAAGATTCAATGATAAGGTAATGGATCTTCTAACCATTAGCGCCACCTTGATTCCTACAAACAAATTCAGAGGATTCAAAGCTAGTGATATATGTGAGATGGTGAAAAAGTACTACCCAGCTGATTTTCCCCAAGATATTTATGGATTACAACAGCAACTTAAGCACTTTGTTTCAGATGCTTCCAAGGATGATGATTTGAAAAACATATCTACCTTAATTGATCTATGTCGATGCCTTGTGGAGACAGGAAGACATACCGTCTACAATTTGATTGACAGATTACTTCGGTTGCTCGTTACCCTTCCAGTTTCTACAGCCAGTGCTGAACGCGCATTTTCTAGTATGAAGATCATTAAGAAAAGATTGCGCAACAAGATGGAAGATGAGAATCTGGTTAATAACTTGTTAGTACACATAGAGGGTGGAATTCTGGAGAACTACAGCCATGAAGATGCCATTGCAGATTTTATAAGCAAGAAGGATCGGAGAGTTGATTTCTAGTATGTGAGTAAGTCCATGTCTAATGTCTCGACACTTTTGTATTAGCTAAATCAATAGTGACTCATGGTTGAACTGTACTTTGATACATATATTATATATATATACATATTTGCTAGCTCAATCTTGTGACCTCGGTGCTTGTAACATGTCCTTATGAGTGAGAATTTGAAAAAAAAATATGCTCTTCTTAAGTCTGGCCCGCCCAACTTTTCCGTTCAAGCTCCGCCACTGCTAGGTGCCCATGCACCCATGGGGGTGCACGCGACCACGTTGGGAACTGGTGGCCCCCTTCCGTGTGATTTTTGTGGCACAATGGCTCTTCCAATGTAAAATATAGTTTTCGTATTTTTCTTTGATTTTTTACGCCCTTGAAAAATTATTTTTTTCTGCAAAGCAAAAAACATCAATTGACAATGGGCACTGGATGAATGTGTTAGTCTAGAAAAATGATGAAAAATGGTGCTAAAGTTATGCAATATAATATAAATATAGCAGGAGTACTTCAGAAATCTATAATACCTAAATAGTTGATGCCCACTATCTTATTTCTCTTAACATGCAGCCTATCCACATCAGCATTTCTGCCACATCAGCAACCCACCTTCCACTAATGAATTTTTCTGACATGTATGTTGAAGCCACGCCATTTGTTGTGTCATTGTTTTTCATAGAGCGCCTTACGATTTTACTATCCTTATCAGCGCTGTAGTTATTGCTGCTGTAGCTTCATACTACTTCTCCCCATAATAACCCACCAGTTGCATGCAGATTTGACATTTCTTCTCCGCACATAACTATGTGCATGTACACTAAACCGACGAGGCAGACAACCAGTCAGCTACCAAAGTAATTAAGCAGGTTTGTACCTTCCTCTCCTGACGCACTAGGTGCATGCACACAAGGAAGAGGCGAGGAATACGACTATCAAGCCGCCGAGGTAAACGAGCGGCTATCTATTTATTCTGCTATGCCATGACTTTGTGTCTTAGACGACCATTTGGCTGCTCTCATGGCCGCTCGTGGGTTCTGCTCAGCGGGTATGTTGATCACCACCGTGAGGTTCCCTTTGTTCACCATGCACGCGAATACACCCATGTCATCCTTTTTGGAAGATGCAATCAGCGGAATCACCATCTTCCTGGAAAACCACCGGAGGACCACAAACGGTGATGGACGCTGGACGTAGGGTGAGGTCCACCACCATGTTGCCAAGATCGAGCTTTGTAACCACTGAGGTACTAACCATGGGATTTATTTTTCATCATTGACTCCTACATATTTTATTCATTTTAGGATATTTTTTGCATTCCAGGATTCACATTAATTTGGTGACTTTAACCTTTTGCCATCTAACGGATCCTGTTTTTTCAACGTCTTTGAATTTGCATCAATAGGTCATTATGTGGCTGCAGTTTAGGGCAAGAGATTCCAATCGGCAAGCATAAAGCTCAACATTGGTGGGATAATATTTTTAACCATGTTGTATTTTCCTCCTTTCCTATATTATTTGACTACTTGCTTGCTAAATTGGAGGCAATTGCTCCTCTTCATGATTTAGAACAATCCAGTTTATCTGTCAAATATGTATCTTTTGCTCTGGGTATTTCAACATGTTTTGAGATATCGATCATTGTTCCTAACAAGAGGTAGATGGCGACCCTTTACCAAAGAACAGAAGAAAAGAATAAGATCCCACCTTTTTATTCCATGCAGATTAAATTTACATCTCCTTCTGAGAAAATGTTATGTTTTGGTTAGTTTCATTCCAAGTTAATCATTGGACGATATATAGTTACAAATTTGAAAATGCCTTCTGTTCTCTTATAGAGAATGAAAATATCCACATTGATGATAGAGTTACCATTTCCAGGAGTGTGTGTTTAGCAACTTATTCTATTTATCCTGTGTAAACAAAAAATAATGCTTGCTATTTACTGAAATTTTGTCTAATAATTCTTTAACTACTCATTGTATTTGTTTAAGATATTGTTGTTGTCGGTGTACAAAAGAAGGGGCGCACTTTTGTACCCCTTTACCTGTGCATGGGCAGTCAGAGCCGCGCCCACGGCCACACCAAGCAGAGCAGGGGAGGTGAACCAAGGCAAAACTGAAGCCCAAGACAGCCAGAGCAACGCCAAGACCAAGAACGCAAAGAAGCAGATGGGCGGAGCAGTTTCCCACGGCAAGATCCTTGCCGGGGAATGCCTCAGCAGCCCCGACAAGACCCTTGCCGGGGCAGCGCGCCCAAACGCCAACAGGGCGAGCCACCCTTGAGCCCACGTCCCCAACACCATCAGCCACGTGGGGCCAGGGCTCGGGAGGCACCTCTATGGTGGCATGCAGATCTTTGCCACGAGACCCCCGGCAAGATTCTTGCCGGGGACGACAGCGCGCCACAGCAAGACCCTTTCCGGGCCCCCCGGCGAGGCTCTCGCCGAAGACGCTAGCAGGGCCACTGCCAGGCCCACACCAGCCAAGTCTCCACCGCCGTTCGCATGCAGCTGCCAACCCAAACTAGCTGGGCAGGCACCTGCGTGGCAACATGCCGCTTCTAGGCCAACTCAGTAGGCGCCTGCGTGGCGGCATGCAGATGTTCGTGAAGACCCTACCACCGCGCCACCTCGCTTGCTCGCTCGCCTACATGGCGCCAAGACGCATCGCTGGCTGTATGCGTGTCGGCGAAGAGAAGCGGCGACGGACGGACGGGCCTCGCCCGTCCCGATAAAGCTAGGGGACACTCTCAGCGCGCATTAAATGCGATTTGTCCTGTAATACGAGCGATAAGCTCGCAATATCAGACGCTTTTCCACCTCCTCAGATGCCGCAGCCAGCCCTTTCGCTTATAAAAGGAGGCCCATGGCATACTGGAGGAGGGGTCGGCTCTTTCGAACCATGCACTCACCATAGCTAGTTCGAGAGTTCAAGAACTCTCTGAAATACACCCACCAAAGTAGGACTAGGGTTTTACGCATCCTCGCGGCCTGAACCTGGGTAAACGATCCTTGTGCTGACTACTGATCCTGCTCTTCTTGTAACCCTGCGCCCCGGTAACCGTAGTAGGGATTCTTGTGATCCCATAGGTGTCGTTCCACACCGACATTTTTGGCGCGCCAGGTTAGGGGCGCGCAATTGTGAGAATCTGGTCTAGTAGCTAGCCTAGCATTTCTTCGACGCCATGGCTCCCAAGAAGGAGATGGCTAGGAGAAAAGAGTGCCGCCCGCAAACGCGAAGGACGCCAGCACGGCGACAGAAAAGCTAAGTCATTCAGAGCCTTGAATTGTTTCCTCTTATACATAAGGTTATCGTCCTCAGAGGTCCTGCCTATGTATGAAAAACCTGCACGCAAAGGCCCCCGCGATTGGCAACGCCCTTGTTCTATTTCGAGTCCGCTCAACAGCTCAAGCGGCCGCGTCGAGAGTGGCGGGGTAGCCTTCCGCACTTGGCAACACTCCCGAACTGTCGAGCTTGCGGCCGCGCTAAGGTCGGTAAGGTGGTTCGCCCAGTAGCACGCACACCCGACAGGCCAATGGGGATCCGTCCCCAAGACGCCGCCTTGGGTTTACGCACCGGCAAACCTACCTAGTTAACGTAGGGTGGACATACAAAGGGAGATCGAACAGGAAAATACCATGCATAATCTCATGGTACTGCAGATTTATATTACATCAGTTGTTGCTGCGGTTCTAACTAAAGACAGAAATTGTCTTGGCTATGAACCTGCAGCGACGATAAGAAACGGGGTGCCTAATCCCGGCGCTGGCCCTCCACCCACAGAATTCCGCCGACACGGCTGATGATGGGCTTCATGCGCTCCCTGAGCGGCGCGAGGTCAGTTTCCTCCAGCAAGCTCTCCAGCGCGGCGTCGAAGTCGAGGTCGGGGTACCAGTGTGCCACCTTGGTGAGAACCCTTATCATGGCGCCCTCGCAAAGCCTCCGGGCCTCCTCAGCCAGCGAGGCCGCCCGGTTGGCGTCAAGCTGCTCCAGGGCCCCGAGAAAGCACTCAAAGAACAGGGTCAGCTTGGCATTGGTGGTCCCGCTGCTCTCTGGGGCGTACCTCACGTTTGGCATCCCCATGGTAGCCGGCTGCCCGGCGATCCTGCCAGCGACGTCCTCGAGGCGGCCGATCCAGCGGTTCACGCCCTCCTTGAAGTCCTTATGCTCGGCGGCCTCGTCCTTCTGCAGCTGCTTCTCGGTCTCCAGCTCCTTGGCCAGGATCCCCTCCCCGGCCTTGGCCTCCGTGAGCATCCCCTCGAGGCCCTCCAGTTTTAGCATGAGGTCCTTGATGGACTTGATGGCCTCGGAGAGCTTCCCGGCCTTGCTGATGGCCGCGCCCTGCGCCTCCGTCAGAGCGCCGTTCGGCGTGTCCCTCTCCTAGGACAGCTTCGAGGCCTGCTCCTTCAGCCTGTCGCGCTTCACCTCCAGCTCCTTCACCTTGCCGGCGTGAACCTGGTCCTGGGCATCGAGCGCCTCTTTGTGCCACTGCTCCAGCTCACTTGTCCGCTGCAGGACAAGCTTCCCCACCTCTTCATCCTAGCCGCGGAGAGTGGCGGCAAGCTTCCCCTCGCGCGCAGCAAGGTCCTCCTCCTGGGAATTCAGTGCGGCCTCGTGCTGGGTCCGGGTGGCTTCGGTGGCGGCAGCCAAGTTCTTCGCCATCTCTTGGGCCTTCTCGATGTCGGCCAGCTTCATGGTGAGCTCCACATCACGCATGGCCAGCTCGCCCTAGGCGGTCCTCAGCTCCTCGTGAGCCTGGCGGAACTAGTTTTGTGTCTCTGCGACGCGCTTCTGGAGGTCCGCCTCCGCTTTCTCCATCACCGCCGCCCTGGACCTGACTTTGTCCAGGCGGGCACGGTGGAGCGCCTGGAGTCTCCGGAAGTTGGCACCCATGGCCTGGAGCAGCCGCTCCTCCTGGGAGCCGTCGCCACCAACGCTCGGCTCGTCGACGACCTCAAGCCCGGCAGCGGCAAGCACTTCATCGTTGAACACCTCTCCCTCGACGGGTGTCCTAGTGCTCGACGTGCCTGGAAGGTGGACGAACAAGTCGTCACTCACCCTCAGGTACTTGCCGGAGCCGGAAGCAGCAGAGGAGGAGGGCCAGTCATCAGCCACCACCTCCTCCTCCTCGGCAGCGGCCCCGCCGGCCTCCCCGGCAGGCCCCTGGCCGGCCTCCTCTGCGGCGGCCTTGCCGGCCTCCCCGGCAGGCCCCTTGGCGGCGTCCTTAGGAGCGCCCTTGGCGGCATCCTCAGCAGCGATCTTCTCGGCATACGCCTCGGCGGCCTTGGCGACGTCCTCGATGATAGCGTCCACGTCCTCAGGGTTCACCGAGGAGGAATCTGGACATCAAAGAAGGGAGTGAGGCAAGGCCAAGACCAAGAGCCAGAAAGAAAAAGGAACAGGGACGAAAGGCGAGCGACTTACCAGCGCCAGTGCCAGGCTGGGAAAAAGAAGTCCTCTCCCCGCCAACATTTGGCGTCGAGGCAAAGCCGCCAGTACCCAAGTTCTCCTCCTCCTCCTCCATGTGCGTGGGCTCGGTGCTTGGCGCCCTTACCGGGGACGCCCCTCGGGGCGGCGTGGTCGGTGGGGGCGGCGTGTTCGGAGTAGCCCTCTGCGGCTCCTCCTGCTGCCGCTCTCCTGCTGCATACCCGGTAAAGTCAGCACCAAAGTATCATACCCCTAACACATGTCGATGAGGGGAGAGTAGTGAGCTTCTGTTGCTGGGGCTGGGCCGGGCTGCTGTCCGGCTACTCAAAGACCACCAAAGTGGCTCCCTTGAAGTACCAGCCGGGGGCTGGCCGCCCGCCGAGGTCTTGTCCCTCTTCACCCTTTGGGCCAGCGTCTCCGTGTCCCTGCAAAGATGAAAACAAGTTAAGACAAGCGACACAGGTTGAGGAGACAGATATGATAGGAAGAAGACAGATACTCACTCTTCGTCCACCTCCTCCTCTGCGGTTATCCCTTTTTATGGGTAAGGTGCGGGTCGCACTGCCCATTTACTGCCATGTGACGCATGCGTGCAGGAACCGCCCCACTTATGCCGCCCACGTCACGCGCACCCCTCCATGTCGCGCTTTCAACATGGGCCGTGGGAAGCGCAACGCGTGAAAAGTTTTACCGCGGTAAAAACCGCCCCGCCTGCCCGTGCACCATTTTGAGCCTGGCCCAACAACGCGTCGCGCTTATGTGTGGCCCAGGCCCGGGGGCTCCTGTCGGTGTACAAAAGAAGGGGCACACTTTTGTACCCCTTTACCTGTGCACGGGCAGTCGGAGCCGCGCCCACGGCCACACCAAGCAGAGTAGGGGCGGTGAACCAAGGCAAAACTGAAGCCCAAGACAGCCAGAGCAACGCCAAGACCAAGAACGCAAATAAGCAGAGGGGCGGAGGGGCGGAGCAGTTTCCCCCAGCAAGACCCTTGTCGGGGACTGCCTCAGCAGCCCCGGCAAGACCCTTGCCGAGGCAGCGTGCCCAAACGCCAACAGGGCGAGCCACCCTTGAGCCCACGTCCCCAACACCATCAGCCACGTGGGGCCAGGGCTCGGCAGGCACCTCTGTGGTGGCATGCAGATCTTTGTGAAGACATATTCAAGATCAGATGAGGAATAGGAGACAATGATCCTCGACAAGATCCTTGCCGAGGAGAGCCACGAGACCCCCGGTAAGATTCTTGCCGGGGACGACAACGCGCCACGGCAAGACCCTTGCCGGGCCCCCCGGCGAGGCTCTCACCGAAGACACCAGCAGGGCCACTGCCAGGCCCGCGCCAGCCAAGTCTCCACTGCCGTTCGCATGCAGCTACCAGCCCAAACAAGCTGGGCAGCCACCTGCGTGGCAACATGCAGCTTCTAGGCCAACTCAGCACGCGCCTGCATGGCGGCATGCAGAACTTCGTGAAGACCCTACCACCGCACCATCTCAGCTGCCTACCTACCTACATGGTGCCGCACGCATCGCTGGCCAGGGTGCCTGTCGAAGCGAAGAGAAGCAGCGACGGACGGGACGGGCCTCGCCTCGTCCCCGATAAAGCTAGGGGACACCTCAACAACACATTAAATGTGACTTGTCCTGTAATACGAGCGATAAGCTCACAATACTGTACGCCTTTCCACCTCCTATATGCCGCTGTGGCAGCCCCTTTCATCTATAAAAGGAGGCACATGGCATACTTGAGGAGGGGTCGGCTCTTTCGAACCATGCACTCACCATAGCTAGATCGAGAGCTCAAGAACTCTCTGAAATACACCCACCAAAGTAGGACTAGGGTTTTACGCATCCTCGCGGCCCGAACCTGGATAAACGATCCTTGTGCTGACTACTGATCCTGCTCTTCTTGCAATCCTGCGCCCCGGCAACGTAGTAGGGATTCTTGTGACCCCATAGGTGTCGTTCCACACCGACAGTTGTATTTGATCTTGAAAACCTGCTCAAATTAATACACGGGGTCCACTGTCGCAAAGCAGAGGAACTTAGCAAGAAAAAATAGTTTTAGCTCTTATTCTCCATCACTCAATGTCTACTCTTACTACTATTTTTGCAATTCTATAAAGATACAACTACATGTACCCGCAGCAATGCGCGAGATATCATCTAGTTATGGATACGTTTGAGGCGTATCATCCATGCACACAGGGTCAAAAATATCTAATTGATTCGTATATGTTTCGAGCTTACCTATCTAATAATCTACCAAATTCAGTGCCATTTGATTCAGCAGTATGAGAGCAGCTCATAGGTTATTGAAGGTGTAAGTGCATCTAGTGCCACCCCTAATTGGTTTTGGAGTATTGACGACAAACTTGGTTGAGGGACTAATGTGTTTGTGAGAATTGCAGGATAACACAGGTAGTAGTCCCTTATTGATTCGGTTTACCTACCAGAGATGACCCCTAAAAATGTGTGAAGACATTGAAGACAATGGTGGTTAGTGAAGATATTCACACTGGAGATTTTGACATGAGAAGACATTCACGTGAAGACTATGGAGTGCGAAGACATAGTTGTTGGGGAACGTAGTAATTTCAAAAATTTTCCTACGATCACGCAAGACCATGGTGATGCATAGCAACGAGATGAGAGTGTTGTCTACGTACCCTCGTAGACCAGCAACGGAAGCGTTGACGCAACGTAGAGGAAGTAGTCGTACTTCTTCCCGATCCAACCGATCCAAGTACCGAACGTACGGCACCTCCGAGTTCTGCACACGTTCAGCTCGATGACGTCCCTCGAACTCCGATCCAGCCGAGTGTTGAGGAGAGTTTCACAAGACGACGGCGTGGTGACGATGATGATGTTCCACCGGCGCAGGGCCGCCTAAGCTCCGCAACGGTATATTCGAGGTGTAGTTTGGTGGAAGGGGCACCGCACACGGCTAAGAACGATCTCAATGATCAACTTGTGTGTCATGGGGTGCCCTCTGCCTCAGTATATAAAGGAGGAAGGGAGGGGCTGGCCGGCCACCAAGGGCTGCGCCTGGGAGTCCTACTCCCACCGGGAGTAGGATTCCTCCCCCCCAATCCTAGTCCAACTAGGATTGGCCAAGTGGGAAGGGAGAGAGGGGGCGCCACCCCCTTCTCCTAGTCCTAATAGGACTAGGGAAGGGGGGAAGGTGCGGCCAGCACTTGGGCCCCTTTCCTCCTTTCCACTAAGGCCCATCAAGGCCCATTGACCCCCCGGGAGGTTCCGGTAACCCCCCGGTACTCCGGTAAAATTCCCAATTTCACCCGGAGTGATTCCGGAGTCCAAACATAGGCTTCCAATATATCAATCTTTATGTCTCGACCATTTCGAGACTCCTCGTCATGTCCGTGATCTCATCCGGGACTCCGAACAACCTTCGGTACATCAATATCATATAAACTCATAATAACTCATCGAAACGTTAAGCGTGCGGACCCTACGGGTTCGAGAACTATGTAGACATGACCGAGACACCTCTCGGTCAATAACCAATAGCGGACCTGGATGCCCATATTGGTTCCTACATATTCTACGAAGATCTTTATCGGTCGACCGCATAACAACATATGTTGTTCCTTTTGTCATCGGTATGTTACTTGCCCGAGATTCGATCGTCGGTATCCAATACCTAGTTCAATCTCGCATTCTTGCAAGTCTCTTTTCTCGTTCCGTAATACATCATCTCACAACTAACACATTTAGTTGCAATGCTTGCAAGGCTTATGTGATGTGCATTACCGAGAGGGCCCAGAGATACCTCTCCGACAATCGGAGGACAAATCCTAATCTCAAATATGCCAACCCAACATGTACCTTCGGAGACACCTGTAATGTACCTTTATAATCACCCATTACGCTTGTGACGTTTGGTAGCACCCAAAGTGTTCCTCGGGCAAATGGGAGTTGCATAATCTCATAGTCATAGGAACATGTATAAGTCATGAAGAAAAGCACTAGCAACAAACTATACGATCAGGTGCTATGCTAATGGAATGGGTCATGTCAATCAGATCATTCAACCAATGATGTGATCCCGTTAATCAAATAACAACTCCTTGTTCATGGTTAGGAAACATAACCATCTTTGATTAACGAGCTAGTCAAGTAGAGGCATACTAGTGACACTCTGTAGGTTTATGTATTCACACATGTATTATGTTTCCGGTTAATACAATTCTAGCATGAATAATAAACATTTATCATGATATAAGGAAATAAATAATAACATTATTATTGCCTCTAGGGCATATTTCCTTCAATAGTTGTTTCGTAGTTTCCTTTTCTTCTTTGTTGAGTCATTGGAACCACCGTACTGTTAAGTGGGGTCCAAGTGAACAAAGTCAGAGTGACTGATGTGATGCTCAACCAAATCATATGTCTTTGAGCGAAGACAATGAGAGAAAATCTTATCTAGAGCTGGATGAGTTAGCTTTACTTGTAGCCCAAGTCAAGCAGCTTCGTGTGTTCGAAATCTGACCGTTGGACATGTGTCAGTTCCTTAGTGACCCAGGGTCATTTCGGACAAATCAGGTCGGGTTGCCTCCTGGCTATAAATAGCCTACCCCCTACACCATAAATTGCTGGCTGCTCAGAGTTAGTGCACGTCTTTTGTCGTTTGAGAGCAACCGACCTCCGATGCATTTGAGAGAGAGATCCTTGCGAGGACAAAGCCCAAAACACCCAGAGCCAAAGAGTGTAAGGCATCACTGAAGACTTTCTGTCCGCGTGATCTGAAGACTTGTTACACTTGAGGACTGTGAATCCTCCAGCCGGTTAGGTGTCACGTTCTGAGCATCCAAGAGCCATTGTGGATTGCCAGTGAATGATGTATGTGAAGGTTTGGAAGTCTACCTTGAAGACTTACCAGAGTGATTGGGCGAGGACTAAGTGTTCTTATCTCAAGGGGAATAAGGTGAAGACACGGACTTTTGAGTTAAATCTCAGCCTCCCTAACCAGGCGTACAGTTGTCACATCAACTGGAACTGGTCTACCAAATCCTTGTCCTCACCGAGCAACTGATTCTATCCCTTACCTCTCTTTACTTTCAGTTGATCTTCGTGAAGTCATTGCTTGCTTGGATGATCTATTGTCTTCACTGTGTGAAGACTACTTACTGTTTGGCTTCATACTATCTTCAATCCTGATCCATACTACCTAGCTGTTGATAGTCTTCGTGCTTTCACTTCATTGCTTACTTGACTTTGTCTTGTCTAGTGTAGTCTACCTTCCACTGCATATCAATAGGTTCATTTCTAATGTTTGTCTTCAAAGCCTCTGTGTTTTGAAGACTTTCATAAAAATTGCCTGTTCACCCACCTCTAGTCGATAACTAGCACTTTCAATTGGTATCAGAGCAAGGTGCTCCCTTGTTCTGTGTGATTCGGTTTAACCACCTGGAGTTTTAGCTATGTCGACTGCAAGGATAATTAAGGTCTCCATTGCGTGCCTTATCTTCGATGGCACTGATAACCCCTATTGGAAGAATAAGATGCGTATGCATCTTGAAGCCATTGACGTCAACCTCTGGTATGTCGTCAAGAACGGCATTCCCAAGGTCGATGAAGGTGTCACCGCTGCTGATGTCAAGAGGTTCATTCAACTGGACTCAACCTCCAAGAACATCATCTGTGGTCATCTGACCGAAGGACAGTATGGCCGTGTGAGTGAAACTGCGAAGCTAGTCCGGGACTGTCTCTCCAAGGTCAACGAAGGCGTCTCAACCCAGAGAGACTCAATGATTGATGTTCTTCGCAACCTCTTCAACCGCTTCAAGAGAAACGACAATGAAAATGTCCAGCTCACGTTTGACCGCCTCACTGATATCAGAAATGAGCTTCACGCACTCGGAACCACTGAGATCACCAAGCACGAAATCGTCAAGAAGCTCCTGAGATCACCTGACAGCTCATTCAGGAACATCCTGACTTCAAGACTCTCAATCCGTCTGACATACTTGAGAGGCTCAACACACATGATTCCAGTTATCTGAGAAAAGAGATATCCACGGTCCCGATTATGGTCGAACTCGCGCTTTGAAGGCAAAGGTTGTTTCCTCATCTGAAAAAGAATCTGACTGCAGTTCTGGGGATTGTGAAGATATTAGAAAGGAGCTTGCTATGCTTGTAAAGAAGTTCCAAAAGTTCACCAAGAAGAAAGGTTCCAGAAAGTCTTCAAGATCCAGCTCAAGAAATGATGAAGCTTCTACACGTGACCACAAGAAGAGGACATGCCACAAATGCAAGAAACCTAATCACTACATCTCAGAGTGTCCATAGTGTATGAGACCAAGAATAAGAAGAAGAGCAAGGAATATGATTCTGATGACAAGAAGAAGAAGAAATCCGCAAAGTCTTCTTCAAAGTCTTCGTCAAAGTCTTCATCACATAAGAAGAGCTCATCAAGCAAGGCTCATGTGTTTGTTGGCAAGGAGATGGATTCAGAGGAGGAGTCTGCTTCTGAGGAGGCGGAGGTGCAGTCTGAGGAGGAGTCCGATTCAGGCCTGGCAAGCCTGGCTCTAGCTTCAGCCTATGTCGCCAAGTCCATCTTCAACAATGAAGACAATGACCCCGTCAGCAACACTGATGCTAATGATGAGGATGACTCTGCTCCCACCTACTGCTTCATGGCACGTGGTGCCAAGGTAAACTCACGCGATGCTTACTTTCAAACATCAAATGAAGATGACTCTGAATGTGAATCTAAACCTATCTACAAATCACTTGCTAAAATTGCAAGTGAACAACAGAATGCTATGGAACATATTCAAAAGTTGCTAGACAAAAGCGATGACCCGTTGGACGCGGAAATGACCCGATCTCAGTCCTTAATTAAATACATAAAAAATATTCATGTTAAGTACGAGGAACTTGAAAGTCGTCATGAAACTCTCTCAGCTACTCATGAGAAGCTTTCCTATGATTACTTCAAAGGAAGCAAGAACTTGAGAACCTGAGAGCGTCTCATGAAGATCTTCAAATAGAGAATGAGTCACTCTGCGCTCAACAGATCAATTCCGCTCAGGAAGGATTTGAACCACCATGTCTAAAATGTCTTGAGCGTGATAATGCTATCTCTGTTGCTGAATGTTCTACTGCTGCTACTGTTGCAAAATCTTCAACTGCTGACGTGGTAACTAACCCCTCTGCTGAGGATACCACTACTATTGCTGATGAGAATGCCAGTTTGAAGACATTGCTTGAGATAGGAATGTACAAAAGTCTCAAAGGGCATCAGACACTATGTGATGTCCTCAAGAAACAGATTCTGAACCGAAACCCTAGGAAGAGGGTGTTGGGTTCGAGAGGAAAATGAATGTTGATGGTTCTTACTGGAAGCCTGAGCAGTACCCCAAAACCACATGGGTTGCTGCAAATGGACCTTCAGTAGATCCATCTACCTTATCTGGCTTCATTTGTGCTAACCCAATTATCATTCATGAATCCTCTGATGCAAACTATAAACTGTTTAAGAATCATAATGGTGAAGTGTTTGCCAGGTATATTGGTAGTAACTATAGGAATGGACCACCTTTGAAGAAGATCTGGGTGCCCAAAAGTTGTCTTGAGAATCTTCCTGTGAATGTCATCTTGACACCGCCTCGGAAGAAGACAAACCCCAGACCAAAGGCTTCACATGGTCCAAAGACTTCGTACAGACAGAGGACTCACCAGAGTCACCCTAACGCTAATGTTTTGCAGGGAAACCATACTCAGACTTATGAATATGAGCGAGTTTCGTCTAACCGCTATGTTCATAAGACTAAGAATTTTTCTGCTTATTCTTATGAGTATTATTCACCACCTGCAAGGATATTTGCTTGGGCTCCAAAGCCGAAGTTCTCAGATGCTGCACTTAGACTCATTGCTTCTAAGCCACCCCTGAAGATGTGGGTGGTTAAGAAAAATTAACTCTCTTTTGCAGGGAAAGGTCTCCAGCCGAAAATCAAAGGCGTCTGATGCTTATGCTGGGGACCTAAAACTTCTTGTAGGACGCAAGATAAAGTGCTCAAATTGTCTTACTATGTATTTCGTCCCAGGATTTCTTGACAAACATCCTATCTACCGTAACCAGGATCTGAACTTTGATAATATGCTTGTTCGTCAAATGTTTATGCTTCACATTTCCCTTGGTGAAGCCTATCCCCCTAACTGCACTGTAGGGTACGACACCAAAGGTTTCTGAGTGGATTATGGATAGTGGATGCACTAACCACATGACTGGAGATCGAAGTCTTATCATGGATTAAACCCTATGTCCATCTGACAAGAGTCACATCACATTTGCTGACACTGGTAAAAGCAAGGTATTGGGTCTAGGTAGAGTTGCAATCTCAAAGGATCAACACATGGATAAAGTGACGCTTGTTGAATCCCTTGGTTTCAACTTAATGTCTGTCTCAAAGCTTTCTGATCTGAACATGATTGTGATATTTGGAAAATATCATTGCCTTGTTCTTATGGAATCTGACAAATCTCCAGTCTTTGAAGGGCATCGAAAAGACGATCTGTACATGTTAGATTTCTCAGCAGGACCACAACTAGCCGTATGTCTTCTAGCGAAAGCTTCAGAGTGCAGGCTCTAGCATCGGAGGCTAGGGCATGCCGGCATGAGGAACTTGTACACTCTCGCAAAGAAGAAGCATGTCATAGGCATCGAGGGTGTCAAGTTCAAGAAGGATCATCTATGTGGTGCCTGCGAAGCTGGAAAGATGACTAGGGCCAAGCATCCCTCGAAGACAATCATGAAGACGTCCCGTCCCTTCGAGCTGCTTCACATGGACTTATTTGGCCCTACTCATTACTCTACCCTTACTACCATTGCTTGCCTCTATGGCTTCGTTATTCTTGATGATTACTCAAGATATACATGGGTGCACATAATCCTCTACAAGAATGAAGTGCAGGATGTCTTCAGAAGATTTGCCAATCGTGCCCTGACGAACTATGGCATCAAGATCAAGCACATCAGAAGTGACAACGGCACTGAATTCAAGAACACCAGCCTCGACACTTATCTTGATACATTGGGCATCACTCATGAGTTCTCAACTCCATACACACCTCAGGAGAATGGCATCATGGAGCGCAAGAACAGAACCCTCATTGAGATGGCACGGACGATGCTTGATGAGTACAAGACTCCAAGAAAATTCTAGCCTGAAGCCATTAACACCGCATGTCACGTCATCAACCGCATTTATCTTCACAAGCTTCTAAAGAAGACATCATATGAGGTACTAACTGGTAAGAAGCCAAACATTAGTTACTTCAGAGTATTTGGTGCTAGGTGCTGGATCAAGGATCCACATCACACTTCAAAATTTGCACCGAAAGCACATGAAGGTTTTATGCTTGGCTACGGAAAGGATTCGCACTCCTATAGAGTCTTCAATCTCTTTCACTATAAAGTGGTTGAAACTATGGATGTGCGGTTTGATGAGACTAATGGCTCGCAAAGAGAGCAGCTGCCAAATGTGCTAGATGAAGCCTCACCTAGTGAATCTATCAAGCTTATGGGTACTGGAGAAATCATACCTTCAGAGGCACAGGCTGAAGAAGAAATCATCATTTTTGCACCGATTCAACCCGAAGACACTGGTCAGCCTGAAGTCAATGCTGAAGATGAAGACAATGATCAGCAAGGGCAAAATCTTTGTCCAGTTCATCCTCGTGTTGCAAATGAAGTACAGATTGAGAAGATAATTGATAGCATCAATGCACCTGGTCCACTCACTCGTTCAAGAGCAACACAGCTAGCAAATTTCTGTGGGCACTTTGCATTTGTCTCTATATCTGAGCCCAAGAAATTTGCTAAAGCCTTCATGGAACCTGAATGTATTCAAGCAATTGCAAGAAGAGCTTCAACAGTTTGAGCTAAACAATGTGTGGGAATTGGTTAAGCATCCTGATCCTCGGAAGCATAACATCACTGGCACCAAATTGATCTATCGCAACAAACAAGATGAGCACGGTCAAGTTGTCAGAAACAAGGCTCGTCTCATTGCTCAAGGTTACACTCAAGTAGAAGGGATTGACTTCGATGAAACATTTGCTCCTGTGGCTCGGCTTGAAGCCATTCGCATACTGCTAGCTATGCCAACCATCACAACATCCTTCTGTACCAAATGGATGTAAAGAGTGCCTTTGTCAACGGAAAAATTGAAGAAGAAGTGTATTTTGCACAACCTCCTGGCTTTGAAGACCCAAAACATCCTGACATGGTATACAAGCTCAACAAGGCACTGTATGGCCTCAAACAAGCCCCTCGCGCTTGGTATGACACGCTCAAAGACTTCCTAAAGAGTAAAGGCTTCAAACCTGGTTTCCTGGATCCCACACTCTTCACGAAGACATAAGATGGTGAACCGTTTGTGTTCCAAATCTATGTGGATGACATTATCTTCGGCTGCACTGACAAGAAATACAGTGATGAGTTTGGACTTATGATGCAAGAGCAATATCAGATGTCCATGATGGGTGAGCTGAAATTCTTCCTCGGTCTTCAAAATCTGTAAGCAGAGCAACATCGTCTTCCTATCACAAGGGAAATACCTCAAAGATTGCATGAAGAAGTTTGGAATGCAAGGCTGCAAAGGATACACGGCGCCAATGCCAACCAAAAGTCATCTGGGCCCTGACGACAATGGTAAAGAGTTCGATCAAAAGGTATGCCGCTCCATGATTGGTTTTTTACTCTATTTATGTGCATCTAGGCCAGATATAATGCTTAGAGTTTGCATGTGCGCCCGATTCCAAGCGGCACCAAAGGAGTCGCATCACTTAGCTATGAAGCAAATTCTTCGATATTTGGCTTACACCCCAACACTAGGATTATGGTATCCAAAGGGCTCAGAGTTTGATCTAGTTGGATTCTCAGATGCTGATTATGCTGGTGACAAGGTTAATCGCAAGTTCACATCAGGCACATGTCACTTTCTTGGACGATCTCTTGTCTGTTGGTCTTCAAAGAATTAGAACTGTGTACCCCTCTCCACTGCTGAATCTGAATACATTGCTGTTGGATCTTGCTGCGCTCAGCTTCTATGGATGAAGCAAACTCTCAAGGACTATGGCATCCACCGGAAGCAAGTGCCACTCTACTGCGACAATGAAAGCGCCCTCAAGATTTCCAACAACCCAGTTCAACACTCGAAGACAAAGCATATTCAGATCTGTCGTCACTTTCTTAGAGATCATGTCATGAAGGAAGATATTGACATCATTCACGTCAACACTGAAGAGCAATTGGCAGATATCTTCACAAAGCCCTTGGATAAGAAAAGGTTTTGCAAGTTGCGGTGTGAGCTAAATATCTTAGAATCCTCAAATGTCCTGTAATTGGACACACATCCTAATGCTTATGCATGTTGATGACTTAGATGTGCAACACACGAAGTAACGTATATCTTCAATCAATGAAGACATACAATCTAAGTGTGAATACATTAACACGGAATTTGACTTCGGAGCGCCACGATAATTGTGCGACGTGTCTGGGTCTAATACTTCCTATACGGTGGGTAACGACACCACCAAAATCTTATTGAAGTGTTTCATTTGGCGTCATAATTGCATAGTCTTCGCATTTGGTTGGTCTTCAACGTTAGTTTGACTTTGAGGTTTATCTTTGCAATGTTTAGTTGGTATGATATATATATATATATATATATATATATATATATATATATATATATATATATATATATATATATATATATATATATATATATATATTAAATATTGTCCTCTACAACATTCACTTATAGCTATGTCTTCATACTTGAATTTTTCTTGATCTAAGTGAATGTGATCAAACCCTAACCTCTTCTATGCTACTTCCTCAAATTCTATTTGTCCAAATCATATGCATTCTGTTGAAACCTGTCGATTGTCTTCTCTGAGTCCTTGTCAACAGAAGACAAAGAGACAAACATTTAAATCTGTTTTTAATGCCATATTCTTATTGCCTGAATACCGGAGAAGCCGGAATGACCACCCGACAATCCAGGCATGCGTGAGAACATAGAACAACTTCCAATAAGTTGCATGCAAGCCACGTGTTCTTCAGATGTGAACCGCCAGGGGCACCTGCGTAATTACGATGTGCAGTCCCTTTTATTATAAGTACACACTCACCGCGGTCATTATCTCTTCTTCCACCTCGCCGCCTCGCTCAAACCCTAGCGCCACCGCTAGCTCGCGTCAACGCCGGAGAAGAAGCGCTTAGCTGCCGCGACTTCTTCGACGCCGTTGTCACGCCGGCCGCGGACCTCGTCCTCTCCGCCGCCACCGTAGGTGTCTTCCGTCGCCAAGTTAGGGAGCGGGAGATTGAATTGTTCGGCTTCTAACTCTGCCTCCTCGAGCAGTTCATCAGCGGTAATTAAATCTCACTTTTTACTACCTTTTTGATCCATCAAATCTATCCACTTTTACCAAAAGTGGTTTCTTCACTTCCAAGTATGGATCCATCCTTATCTACATCTCATATCATGCTAAGAATATTCACTTATGCTTCATAACTAGTTAGATTCCTCACTTGTACTTATTCGTGGATTCGTGCAAATCTGGAACAAACTCTCTTCAAATAAGTGAATGTCTTCGCTCTATGAGGTCAATGTCTTCAAACTGATTTTTCGTCAAAATCTTCTGAGAATGCATATGACCTCTTCCCCTTCCCTCGCATCTCTAATGCTATCACAGGTACATGTCCGTGGGAGAATCCCTTGGTTCTCGTAGTCTGTATTCATTTGCAGAGTTCTTACATCATCATATACACTCCCCTAAAGCCAGCTCTTGTCTGACCAGTAGAAGGAAGCCACTCACTGTTCTGAAGCCATTCAGTCTGAATATAATGGCTACTGAGAAATCAGCAAGAAAAGGTGGCAGGCAGCACAGTGGATATACTGCTAAGGATTTACCCCAGATCTGTTTGAACTGTACAAGTCAGATCCTGAGGAAAGTTATGGTCAGCGCAAGACCCGAATCAAATGGATTCGAAGATATTGGGCTGAACAGTGGTTTAAATATAACTTCGTAACCCCTGAATATGCAGAGAAGAATGCTGCCAAGCGGCCATGGGGAGATATTTTGTACAAGAACCTACAACCCAAGTCGAAGCTTGAAGCCATTGCCCAAGGCTTCTACCCTTGCATGGTCCGAGGACCACAGCCTGAGAATGTTGATCCGTTATCTATGCTATGGTGTCACGAAGACAATCTCTTCAAGCGCAATTTTCAGTTTGCAAAGGAGTCAGCTGCTAAGAACAAGAAGGCATCTGGACTCGACTTCAACACTGGTCCATCTGCTCCAAGGGCTGATGGCACACATGATGCAAATCCAAATGTCATTGGCCCCTTCGACAACTTCGATGGCCTCCTCACACACATCGTTGCTCAGAGGGCTACGGTGGATCAATCTGCTGATGACGCAGATTCTGAAGATGCGCCAGCGCCACCGAAGCAGAAGAAGAAGTCAAATGCTTCGAAGCCCTCTGCCTCACCAAAAGCTTCGACTATGAAGCCATTGACCACTGCACCTCCTGAACCCAGTGCGCAGTCTGAAGATTTGTCTCGTGTCTCCAAGAAGGCTGAGAAGTCCAAGCAAACCAAGAAGCCCAAGAAGATTTCTGGGCATGATCTGACTCCTGCTGCCATTCTGCGCAATAAGGAAGACACCATTGATCTTTCAAGTGATGAAGATCTTGGTGATGAAGCCCTTGAGATGTTGATCAAGAGCAAGCAAGAGGCGGAGATCTTCAACGATCTGCCCCTCTTTGATGTTGACATTCTGAACAACTTCATCGATGAGTGGTTCGATGATCAAAGCATCAGTATTGATGATCTTCAGCTGTCTGTGGACATCAGCATCACATTCCATGGAGCCATTGCAAATGAATTGGCCTTGGCTCAGAAAATTGTCAAGCTGAAAAACAAGATGACTATGAGAAGGCTCATTTCAAGAAGAACTTGGCCAAGCTCAGCGTGGCAGATGTTCAAATCTTCAAGAAGATGATGCATGATCCAAAAGAAGAGTTCCACAAGAAGCGTGATGAAGCTAAAGGCTCACGAGAGCGCATGAAACTTAACAGAGAAATGTTTTCAAGCCCACAATGAAGCTAAAAAGCAAAAAGCTCTTGGGCGTCTTGGCATCGACCCCAAGATGGCTGCCAAGCAAAAGTAGAAGCCTGCTGCGGCCCCAACTGAAGCTTCAAGGCAGGAAGAACCTCGCATTGTCTTCCCTGCCAGTATGACTGGCTCGAAGCCAAAGGTGACCTCAGCAGCTTCAGAGCTGAAGAAAACAAGGGCAGCTGAAGCTGAAGCCAGAAAACAAAAGCACAAGGATGCTTCTGATGATGCCCCATCCAAGAAGAAATTGAAAACAAAGCCTTCAAAGAAAGAGTGTGCTACTGCCTCTAAGCCCCTCATTGTTGAACCCATTTCTGTTGCACTTCCAGCTTCAAACAACCAAGAGCGTCGTCTGGTGATCCATGAGACTGCTTCCACAGAGGCTCCTGAAGATGAAGAAGTTCCAGCTGTTGACATTGGTCATGATGACAATGTTAATGATGTTGACGTCCTTCCTCAGCTCGAGCCCCAGTCGGTATCATCGCCTGCTCCAACGGGCAGTGAACTTATCAGCATTGGTCGTCCATTGACGCCAATTGCTCAGGATGCCTCATGGGTCGAGCGCTCACAACAAGACACCCCAGTACTTACTCCCAGAACTCCACCACCTCAAGTCACCACTCCGGTGCTTGACGATGACAACTACATGGTGCAGACCACTCCCTCACCAAAGGCGTCGCCCGCATTTCGCAGGCTTCGCAAAGGCCTCAGGCAACAGGTCACCATGTCGAACATTCCGGAAAGGGAAGTGCACCAAAACTCAGTTGCACGCCAAGTGTTTCCTGAAGCCACCCCTACTACGAATGTCTCTGAGTCTGAAGCCAAAGTCAGCCGATAAAGAACAAGGATAAAGAGAAGAAGAAAGAGTTGCGACACCCCCTGCTACTGAACAAGTCATTCTCGAGGAGAATGTGATTGTGCCCGACCCTCCGGTTCTTGAACAAATGGAGGTTGAAAACACTGAGGCTGACACAAACAACGCCACTGAAGCCAATGGCACTGTCATGGCTGAAGACAATGTGGAGCCTGAAGCTTGTGTGGAGCCTGAAGCCAATGTGGATGCTGAAGCCACTGTTCCACCTCCAAGGCTCACACAATTGAACAAGCCTATTACCATGGCAAGCTTGTCACGGTGAGATGGCTCATTATGATCCCTCCCACTGCTCCTTGACCACAATATGACTATCATGTGGAGCAAAGACCACAAGTTCAAAAGCCCAAGCCACGACTGTCAAGGCTTCCAGGTGCTGCAACAACGCCAGGTTCTTTCAGTGTGCACAGCTTCAGAGCCCACAATGCATTCTTCGACAGTGCCAAGAATCCCTACTCGAAGCCAAAGATCTCTTCTGGAGCCATCAGCAGCGTAGCTATTACTCCTGCATTCTATACAATCAAGAGCGAATCTTTCCACACATGCGTCTTGATTGTGAAGCTATTGCTGGGCTGCCCTGTCTTGAAGAAGCTCATGAATGCTTTAGAGATGTTGGTCTCTTTCCATTTGTGACAGACAAAGAGCACCGGAATGAAGAGCTTCTGCTGCAGTTATATGCCACACTTCATATTCGTGGCTACAACAGGGGTCCGAAGACATGGATCTTGAGTAGATGTCAGGTGATGTGCATCATGAAGCCAAATCTCAAGACATCATCGAGCTTACTTCCCTGCCCACTCCAGGTGAGTTGTATGAGCCTGGTTGCCAGCCTCACAGAAATGAACTGCAGAGTATTTTTCAGAGGCCTGAGCCAAATGTCGGTGTGGAACGACACCTATGGGATCACGAGAATCCCTACTATGGTTGCCGGGGCGCAGGGTTGCGAGAAGAGCAGGATTAGTAATCGGCACAAGGGTCGTTTACCCAGGTTCGTGCCGCGAGGATGTGTAATACCCTAGTCCTTCTTTGGTGGATGTATTGAGTGTTCTTGAGCTCTTGAACTAGCTACGGTAGCTGAGTGGTTCGAAAGAGCCGAATACTTCCCCAGTATGCCATGGGCCTCCTTTTATAGTCGAAAGGGGCTGCCACAATGGCATACAAGAGGTGGAAAGGCGTACAGTGCTACGAGCTTATCGCTCATATTACAGGACAAGACGCATTTAATGCGCCGCTGAGGTGTCCCCTTGCTTTATCGGGGACGGGAGCGAGGTCCGTCCCATCCGTCGCCGCTCTTCCTTTCTTCGACACGCGTCCTGGCCAGCGATGCATCCGGCGCCATTTAGGCATGCAGGCAGCTGAGGTGGCGCAGTGGTGGAGCCTTCACGAAGATCTGCATGCCGCCACGCAGGCGTGTGCTGAGTTGGCCTGGAAGCTGCATGTTGCCATGCAGGTGCCTGCCCAGCTGGTTGGGCTGGCAGCTGCATGCGAACGACGGTGGAGACTTGGCTGGTGCGGGCCTGGCAGTGGCCCCGCTGACGCCCTTGGTGAGGGCCTTGCCGGGCGGCCCGGTAAGGCTCCTGCCGTGGTGCGCTGTCGTCCCCGGCAAGGATCTTGTCGGGGGTCTTGTGGCTCTCCTCGGCAAGGATATTGTCGAGGATCATTGTCTCTTAATCCTCATCTGATCTTGAATATTCCTTGGTCTTGACAAAGATCTGCATGCCACCACAGAGGTGCCTCCCGAGCCCTGGCCCAATGTGGTTGATGGTGTTGGAGACCGTGGGCTCAAGGGCGGCTCGCTCTGTTGGCGTTTGGGGCGTGCTGCCCCGGCAAGGGTCTTGCCGGGACTGCTGAGGCCGTCCCCAGCAAGGGTCTTGCCGAGGGAAGCTGCTCCGCCCCTCTGCTTATTTGCGTTCTTGGCCTTGGCATCGTCTTGATTGTCTTGTGCTTCGGTTTTACCTTGGTTCACCTCCCCTGTTCTGCTTGGTGTGGCCGTAGGCGCGGCTCCGACTGCCCATGCACAAGTAAGGGGTATAAAGATGCGCCCCTTCTTTCATACACCAACACCAAATATGAGTGAGATGCTTAGTATGATGAAGCCATTTCCTCAAGATGTTGAATACCCGAAAGAGTTCTTCGTGAAAGACCTCGAGTACTTTCCCCGCACAGTATACCACATTCTGAGGCGTACTGTATGGCCACTCAAGGGACATTCTTCTAAAGGCAAACTTGAAGGAGCCATGAAGACTTTGGTATTTTATATCATCAATGGCATCAGATTCAATTCCCAGGATTTCTTCATCAGACAACTGGCTGCATCTGGGATTGATTTATTTGGACTAAAATTCTATGCTCCATGGGTGATGCACCTAATCAAGCTCCACTCTACTGTTGACTATCAACCCTCAGCACGCAACCATCTTGTTTTTCTGCTTGAGGTTGATAGTCCATTGAAGCCATCTACCCCGAGCCTGCCAAGAAGCCTCTACATCTTCAGAATGCTGAAATCCAAAGCTTCTCGCAACATTCTCGTCCCCAATGCTGGAACTCCCACTTATCCTCTGGCTAGCAATATGCGAGTGCCACATCATGCGAACACCGAAGCCACTGCCAGTACGATTGCCCAAAGGCCTCGGAAGCGTTCTCGTGTACTCAATGACCGAGAGCTTCTTGTGGCCTTGCATCAGAAGCAGGATAAGCATCATGACTGGCTCAAGCGTCAGATGCAGAGTGTCTTGGTGGATGTCAATCGCATTCGCAACCTGGCTACCAAGAACTCGTTTGTTTCCCATGAAGCCTGTCGGCGGTCCTGGAAGAGTCTCACACTGATCTGTCGTGAAGAAGATCTTCGCGAAGATGGCTTCACTGAGGACTTCAAGTTTGATTCCAGGCCTCCACAAAATGCAAGCTGGTGTCGCACTCCCTCAATAGAAGATTCTGAGCGTTCATCTTCGGTTGTATCTGTTGTTGCGCGAGTCGTCGATGAAGAAGACGATGCCACTTCACCGTCCTTGGTTGCGCTGCATCTTGACACTGCATCAGGCCCGTCTGCACCACTGAACTCCAATGTCGACCCTGCTCCTTCATCTACTCCTGATGGGAATGAGTAGATACTCTATGTCTTCCAATCTTTTTTGTCCTCGCTGACAAAAGGGGGAGAAGTTTATGAGTTTATAGTCTTCAAGCGGGCCCTTAAGGGTGGTTGCATTATTTTTTTGCTAAATCTTTACAACTCTCGTCTTTTGAAACATTTGGTTCTTTGATTTGTAACACTTAAACTCGATGGTCGTGTGCTACTTGTTCTGCTACCTTGTGATGCGATGATAAATTCCGCATTAAGCCATTCCGCAGACACCCATTTTTCATTATGCATGTCATTATCTTCGTTATCTCTTTATATGCATGACGAATTTTCTTCATAAGTTGAAGAGGATCTCCACAAAGTAAAACCTGTCATGTGCATTTGCATTCAAAAGCAAACTACTTATATGCACATCTTCAGGGGGAGCCTTTTGCCACTTATGAAGACAATGCCTTAATCCTTAACTTTCACATACTTTTATCCCCGTTGAGAACCACAACCAGTTTGTCATCAATCACCAAAAAGGGGGAGATTGTAAAAGCATTTAGTCCCACCCCTAGTTGGTTTTGGAGTATTGATGACAAACTTGGTTGAGGGACGATAGAGAGAAACTTGAGGATGGCTCTCATCTCCTCTTCTCTCCTCCCTCCCACCTGCCCCCACCACACACCATCCAACCATGGCAAATTTTGATCTAACCGATCATGGAAGGCCTTCTGCATTGGGATTTTTCTCCCAGCCTTGCAGTCGCGGCTCAGGTGCGTCATCGCTTTGCATCTACCATTCACTTCTCCCCCTCTGGTTCAAACAAAGAGTTCTTCTTGGTGGTCCATTTCTCTTCGGCAAGCTTCCCTCTCAATGAAGATTCGGTTGCCATTGCCCTACAATGTTGCATTGGGGGTCTACCATCTGGTCTTAATGTGACACATATCTCTGGACGAAGGTTTCGTTTTTCAGTGGCATCCAATAAAGTTGGTCAATTCATCTGTGGTCTCAAGGATCGAGTTTGGCCAGATTTTGTTTGCCACTTTAGTCTATTCCGCCAGAGCTACATTGGTGCTTTATCTATGGATTCATCTTGGCATCTTGATTCTCATATTCCTAAGGTGGCTGCACATTCTCCCATTGCTATCAAGTCAAAATATAAATTCTCAAGGCAGCATGACAACGATTTGAGCCCATCCCAACATGTTTTATCAAAGTTTGGTTTCTCCTATTCGGAGGGAAGGGTGTCCGATCATGATCAGTCGCCGGAAGGCTCATCGCCGGCACCTCAGTTACCGGAGCCGACACGGTCAGGCCTGACAGCCAGTCATCCTATAATTGCAGGCCTTAATCCACCTTCCATGACCGCTGGCATCATCTTTGGAAGCCTCCAACCATCAATTATTACAGGGATTAATGCTATTAATCGTAGATTTCAAGGCTGTCGGTTTAAGGAGAATGCTTGGAGCAACATTCCGAATTTTATGCTGTATTCTAGATCAACGTCACTTTGGTTATTCTGATACATGTATTGCATCTATCTGGTCTCTGACATCGGTCCCTCCATCGGATTACATTTATGGGAGGCTCAATTTGTGTTCTCATTGCAAACCGCTTGGCAACCTGGCTTCTGTTTGCCCTGACAAAAATTGTTCGGCCTGTCTTAATGACATTTGCTGCTGTCCCCCGCCTGCTAGTCAGGTGAATAATGGTTAGCCCACTAAGGTGTTGGGCCCTGGGCTGCATTTGAGTCCATGAGTATGTACTACTTGTGGTTCCCCTGCTCATCTTTTTTTTCCAATGCCCGACCTGTCTCAAATGTGACTCTTGCTTCTTTCTGGGCCACACGAAGCGCACCTGCCTTGACCCTAAAGCTAAGCATTATTTTTGGAAGCCCAAGCCTGCTCAAGATGTGGTTCTTCCTATTTCTGGGGTAACAAATCATATCGATCATTCTTTGAAAGGCAAGAATCCTATTTATCCGATTTTAGAGTTGGAATCATTACCCTGCTTACCATCTACTAGTATCTCTGCAATGGCCAACTTGGGAAACGAGAGGCTAATTGATTTTGGTATAGTCAAATCATGGTCTGCACGGATTCTTTACTCTAGCATGCATTTACCGCAGTCACCTACTTTGTGCCCCACCGTTCGACCCAAGCAATCCTCGACCATCCATTGCAATCTTTGTGGTTGGCTGGGACACGTGGCATCATGCTGTAGCCAGGGGCGGCGCTCCAACAATGAAATTTGGCTCTCCAAGCCATCCATAACCCCTGCCGATACGCATTCCACCTCGCCTGGCATGCCTCCTGCGCATGCTCAGCTCCGCTCTCCTCCACCAACAACGGCGAACTTCCCCGTCAACGCCGTCCCCTACCACAGGGCATGACGGTGGAGCTCGGGCCGACTGATCAAAAAGTGTGATCTGATATGGTGGTCAGTGCGGTGCCTCCTCTACGGCATGATTTCTTGGCCATTGCTGAGGCCAACAGGTTCATCCCGCAGCATCAGAAAGAAGCTCTCAGAGATACAATCCAAGGTTTGCTCCATGAGTCCCATTACTTCCCTACTGAAGTTGAGGATCACCCTTTTGGGATTGGTATTTTTGGATTTGATGATCCCCTAGTTAGAGACTCTGTTGTGGGGACTACTTTTGAATTAGATGAGCTACAAGCTGATGAACATACGGTTATCTCTTTTGTACTTCATGATGCTGCACTTAATATGAGGCTCACCTCTTTCGACCCAGAGATTTGGATTCTGTATGTCGGTTTCCCTTACGACTATCAAACACAGCATTATATTCATAAGTCAGTGGAAAGTTTTGGTACTCTGCTTGAATGGCATAACCCAAGGGGTGATAGGCGATTTGTTCTGCTGAAGGCTAGGGTGATTCATCTTCGCTTAGTACCTAAGAGTATCATTATGAGGCAGATTGGTGGTGCTCGTCGTTGTTGGACTGTTGTTGTAACTATGTTGCGCAGTAGTGATTGGAATGCACATTTACCTGAGGTTCCACCTGCTGGCGAGGATCCTCCTCCTGATGATGGTGTCCCTCATCCCCTCTTTGGAGAGGGCCTGACTGCTAAACAGATTTATCAAGCCCAACTTCATAACTGGATTTCTCAGAATGTGGCTGCTGATCATGCTATGCACCAGGCAAATCAGGCTAATCACGATGTGGTACTTGATCAGCAAGTTCAGTTTCATGTTGTTTGGGGTGCCTGGACAGCCCCTCCTCCTTCTGTTGTGTATAATTTTCAAGCCTGGTTGGCTGCTGAGGGTTTACAGGTTGCTGATGGGATTGTCCCTGAAAATAATCTTCTTGACAGCCTTGCAATGGCATGGAATGACTCCATCTCTTGGAGCAGCAACTCTGATTCTTCTGTTAGTTCGGACGGCCTGGTTCTCGTGCCTGTCAACATTCTCAATAATCTTTGGAGAAATAACTTCGAGAGCTCCGCTAGCACCTCCATGGTTCCTTTGCAGCAGCCGAGAGACGCTCTCAGCATTGATCTTTCTCTGAACAATTCTGGTCTGCACCTGTCCATGTCGGACCATGGAAATCTGGTGGCCACAATGCTTTTTCACTGCTCCAGGCCGGCTAGGCAAATCAATGACTTCCTTCTTCAGGCTATCAAACTGATTATGGCTACGTTTGCCCTTGGAGCACAGGGCTGGGCTTCAGGGATTGTCTGAAGGTGCATGCTGAGGTTCATCGCAGCAATGATTCACTTGTGATTACTGCTGGGCACTAGATCACTAGGAACAATGAGGACTGCCTCTTTGTGGTTTAGTCTTGGTCTGTCCCTACTGATGATTCATATCTGTGTCAGGCCAACTCCAGTTCTCTAGTTCTGCCTTCTTCTGATGGGCTTCAGACTGAGTTCAGCGCCCCCTCGCTTCGTGGAAAAGTGCAGGTGCCTGAATGTGAGATCACTCTTCATCGCAGTGCTAGATCGAATAAATATGACGGATTTCGGGTTCATGCACTGACTGATACTAAGAAGAAACTGTCCAAGGTCAAGCCCCTCCACACGCCTGCTGCTCCTTCCTCGGTGATCATCACGGAGCTGGACAATGTTGATGCTCAGGAGATACCACCTCCCACTCCCATTCAGGTAATCCAACAGGTGGGCATCCTCAAATGCGCCATCCCGGCTGAAGAACTCACTGAAGCTGCCCTCTTGGAGTCCAAGGAGGTGGGTCCTTCGTCCTCGGCTTAATCTTCGGGTTTTCTAGCTTAAATGGGTCTTTTGGTTAATTGGAATGTGCTTTGTTGGAACATTCATGGGTTAAACTCTGGTGATAAACAATTAGCTCTCTCTAATGCTATCAATGCTAGTGGATGTTCGGTTTATGTTTGCAAGAAAGTAAGAAGCCTATGATCGACCATGATTTTATCAAATCTTGTTGTCCCTGTCGTTTTGACCAATTTGCTTTTGTTCCCTCGATTGGGGCTTCGGGTGGAACAGTTCGGTATTCACTGGTTCGGTCATTGCCTCTGAAGACTTTGCTCTTGTGATTAAATTTCAGTCCACACAATCATCACAATCTTGGACTCTTGTGAATATTTATGGCCCATGTCAAGGATAATCGCGAATTAACTACACTAATCGGCTTTTCTCATTAAACATCCCAGCCAACGAAGATTGGCTTCTTCTCGGCGACTTCAACTATATCCGTAGCCCAGGGGATTGTAACAAGCCGGGCGGGAGCACTAATGACATTATCACGTTCAATGATTTCATAAGAACACAATGTCTTGTTGAACTACCAATAAAAGGCCGCACTTTCACCTGGAGTAATATGCAACAGGATCCACTTTTGGAGCAACTAGATTGGTTTTTTACCTCTTGTAATTGGACGGTGTCGGTGTCAAAACCGGCGGATCTCGGGTAGGGGGTCCCGAACCGTGCGTCTAGGCGGATGGTAACAGGAGACAAGGGACACGATGTTTTTACCTAGGTTCGGGCCCTCTTGATGGAGGTAAAACCCTACTCCTGCTTGATTAATATTAATGATATGGGTAGTACAAGAGTAGATCTACCACGAGATCAGAGAGGCTAAACCCTAGAAGCTAGCCTATGGTATGATTATTGTTCGTCTTACGGACTGAAACACTCCGGTTTATATAGACACCGGAGAGGGTTAGGGTTACATAGAGTCGGTTACAAATGGGAGGAGATCTACATACGTATCGCCAAGCTTGCCTTCCACGCCAAGGAAAGTCCCATCCGGACACGGGACGAAGTCTTCACTCTTGTATCTTCATAGTCCAGGAGTCTGGCCAAAGGTTATAGTCCGGCCATCCGGACACCCCCTAATCCAGGACTCCCTCAGTAGCCCCTGAACCAGGCTTCAATGACGATGAGTCCGGCGCGTAGATTGTCTTCGGCATTGCAAGGCGGGTTCCTCCTCCGAATACTTCATAGAAGATTGTGAACACAAGGACAGTGTCTGGCTCCGCAAAATAAGTTCCACATACCACCGTAGAGAGAATAATATTTACACAAATCCAATCTGCTGACGTATTCCGCAGCGTGACATCACACCACGGCCAAGCCTTTATTCGAATCGTTTTTACTGTCCCACCTCAGCGCACTTAGCGAGGCGGTTTCCTTGGCACGTCTTGTCGAAGCAGATATCGTGTCCCCTTATTCCGGGATTCTCGTCAATACAGGCGTGGGTAACCCAACCGTGCCATTAATTTACGGTGCTTGGGAGATAAGCGAGTTTTACCAGGCTGGTGGGGGCACATAGTTTCGTCCGCCCATATAAAGGGATAAGGATCCACCTTTTCCATCTACGCCTTCTTCCTCCTTTGCTTATCCATTTTCGCGCACTCGAGCTCCAGCGCCCAAGTCCGCACATCTTACCTCAACCTTCTCCATCCATGTCCGGAGCAGGAGGCAAGTGGATGGTCTCCTCCGTCACGGAGGGACATATGAAGAAGCCGAGGGAGGCCGGATACTGGTCTAACGACATCGCGCACCGGCTCCCAGACAAGGGGCAGCTCATCCCCACCCCCAGGCCCCATGAGAGGGTGGTGTTCCTCACCCATTTTCTCCGCGGACTAGGTTTCCCACTTCACTCATTTGTCCGGGGGCTCATGTTCTACTACGGCCTGGATTTCCACGATCTGGCCCCGAACTTCGTTCTCAACATCTCGGCATTTATCGTCGTGTGCGAGGCCTTCCTCCGCATCAAGCCCCACTTTGTCTTATGAATGAAGACCTTCAATGTCAGGCCGAAGGTAGTGGGCGGCCAGCAAGCGGAGTGCGGAGGCGCCATGGTGGGAAAGATGCCCAACGTTACATGGCTTGAGGGCTCCTTCGTGGAGACCATAAAGGGGTGGCAATCGGGGTGGTTCTACATCACCGAGCCGCGTGACCCTGAATGGGCAGCGGCCCCCGAATTCCGATCTGGCTTCCCTACACGGCTCACCTCCTGGAAAGAGACGGGCTTGTCGTGGGGTAATTCGGAGGAGCTGACCGGACTCCAAACCTGCGTCCAAAACCTGGTGAGCAAGAAGCTCAAACTCGTCAACGTAGTCCAGGTCATGCTCATCCGACGGATCCTCCCGTGCCAACAACGGGCTTTCAGTTTGTGGGAGTTTGATCCGGCACAGCACCGAACCCTGAGTAGGCTCTTCGACACTACGTACGAAGACGCCTGGAAGGTGCTGTTCAAGGGCACCGAGGCCCCCGCATCCGCTACCGAGGATCGCGTATTCAGCGTGCGGCATCAAGCCAACATGGTAAGCTATTTTACCCTTTACGGGTTACTTGTTTGCCATAGTTTGATTCTATACGGGATCTAAACTCCCTTACCTTTGACAGGATTGGCAGAAGACGTCCGGACAGATTGACTGTCCGGCTCCCTTGCCCGAAGACCCAGCGGACGCCCGCTTGACGGGGCTGCTGGTTCCGGCACCTTACGTGGTGCCGGACAAGACGCACTCCTCTTCCGAAGACGAGGAGGAGGAAAAAGAGGCCTCTCCCCCTCCAGCGGGGGGAGGAATGAAAAGGAAGGCCGCCCCAACCGGGGGGGGGGGGGGAGGTCCAAGAAGGGAAGGACCCTTCCTCCGGACTACTCCACCAACGCCGACGACGGCGAAGAGGAGTGGCCATCCAGGGCCAAGCCCTTGGCAAAATCGTAAGTATCCAGAATAACTCATGGCGTTCCTTTGTTGCACAGTATATTCTGACGCCGAATATAATCATGCAGTCCGCCCAAGGCCGGGCTCGATGCTTCATCGAGCGGTTCCCTGGGTTTGTCGGATGTGAATAGCACTTCACTTCCGGCCGCCTCCTTTCCTCGCGCTACGGATGATGCCGAGGTGGCGTCCCAAAAGGGGCCAAGACAGGAGGAGGTGGTACTGGAGGCGCCACAAGGCAACCTCCCGGACTCCAGGCGCAAAGGGGACAAAACCCCAAGGGCTCCAAGTCCGGCCCTAGGCCGGACACCGCCTCGGAACCTTCAGTGGTTCCGAGTCCGTGGCGCCCCCTAGTAGGAAGGGCAAGTTTACGACGCGGTGACCTCCGCCCAACTGAGGCACCGGATAATCTGCTGGAGGTGCTTAACGGCGCCCATCAGCGAGGAGCACCACACTATTATGAGTGTGGTGATCCGAAGGTTCACCCGCCAAGAGTGGGTTGGCTGAAGCCTGTGCCAGCCTTCTAACAGGCTTTGAGGTATGTATTTAAGATATGTAAAAATATTACCGCATAGACAGTAGCCCCTGATGCTCAGTTTGGTGTTCGGAAAGAAAAGCCGAACTGAGGATCGAAAAGATATACGCAGGAGTCTAACATAAGTATGTCAATATGGGAATGCAGATTGTGCTGCTGACCTCTGTCGCACTGACTGTGGAGGTCGATGCATTGAAGCAGAGCCTTGAGCGGTCCGAGAACGAGCTCGGCCTTGCCAAGAAGCAGCTCGAGGACAAGGAACGTAAGTAATACCTTATGTAAATATATAAAAAGATGTAGTTGCAAAAAATGACAGGACCAACGTGAGTATTACAGGGCCACAACCTGTGGCAACCACGAAGGCGTCCAAGACCGAAGAAAATGCGGCCGTGGAGCGTACCCAGCGAGAAAAGCAGGAGGCGCGGGTGGCGGAGGTGCAGCAAGAGCTCCATGCTCTCGTGGAAAAACATGAGATTTTGGAGCTTTACTCAAAGATTCGAGAGTCCGAACTCGCCTCGGCGCTTGAGAGCGCCAGATCTGCCAAGGCCGAAGCCCAAAAAGCCCTCCAGGAAATTGAGGCGATGAAGAAGATAGAGGCGGGTAAGGCATTCTTTATGCAAAGCAAGCACGTGAAAGTGAATTACTTGTTACTTACCCGAGTCCGGAGCTCTCCAGAGCATTCGCAGATCTTCCCGTAGTGTGTCCGACGCTGCCGCATTCTACCGAGCCAAGAGGGAGCTCGGCGGAGAAGGTGTTCTCGTCTCAAGATATCTGAGGCGGACACCGGTGCCCTTGAGCGACCAGCTGAAGCAGCTGGTCGAGCTCCATAAGGTGGCCGAACAGGCTATGAAGGGTCTCATAGTCCGGCTGTGGCCTGGGGAAGCCATGCCTGGGAGCTACTTCGGGCTAATGAGGCGGCTGGTGGATGCCTGTCCATGGCTTGAAGTCATCAAGCGCTCTGTATGCATCGAAGGTGCCCGTAGGGCCCTTGCCCATGCTAAGTGCACTGGGGCAAGATGGACGCTGAGAAGCTTGTGACGGACGGACCACCGCCGGGCAAGGAGCATCGCAAGCCCGAGATGTATTATGAGGGCGTCCTGAAGGGTGCCCGCCTTATAGCGGATGAGTGCTCCAAAGATGTAATTTTTGAGTAAACTCGCATTTGTGATCATGTACGCTGAAAACTTGTTCATATGCGCTAAGCAACGCTTTTGAATTTAAAATATTACCTTCTGTGCGGCCGTTTATTAAAATTGAGAGATGGCGAGTCGTCGGCTTCTGCCCCCATGCCACGAGTGCTGGGGTGTTCGGGATAAACTTGAGCGCTCTTTTCCCATTCTTGGGTCCTTCGAGGGAGGCGCTCAACACAACGAACAAGGCAATCGGACTATAATGCTTGAACACTCTCACTTAGCCATAGAATTCTATAATTTTAAATTTCGGCGAAGCCCCTAGTATTCGGAAGACCGAGTTCGGGGCGCTATCCATGCCTAGGCCGGACAAAGCCGACTCCTCGCTCTAAGCGGCATAAGTCTTTAGGGACTCGAAAACCTCTCGAATAGCGACCAGCTCTCGCCCTACCATGACGGTCAGTTTTAGCTTTCTCCACTAAGGTGCTTAGCCCAGCTCAACCGGGGCACAATCGCAGTGGTTCTCCCAGCGCTACCTTAGCCGATATAACGGAACATAAGGTACCAAAACATGGGAGCCGGGCAAACCCAACTATTGACCCAAGACATGATTCAGAGCTGATGCATATAATGCTATAAGTTAGGGGTGCCGCACTCGTGAGAGTGTTCGGACTTCTCACACCATGTTCTGGGGTACGTAAGCCCCTGGTGTATTGGCCGTACCAAAGTGTACGGGTGCAACATGTCATTAATGAACATATATAGATAAAAAAGGGAATGCAATAATAGACAAAAGCTATGCATTGTTTATTCGAAAAGGCTGCGGTAAAAGCAGGACGATACAAATAGTGCGTTAAGCAAGAGATGGGACAATTTGCCAAGTCCCCCTCCAGGGGCGAGCTATGGGATGATATGTGAAACAAGTATACTGCTCGTTATAGAGACCACCGGACACTGACGTAGCTTCGCCTCCACGGCTGTTGCATCGTGTGTTCGGCGATTGATCTTGCGGACAGGCCTTCCGTAAGTGGAGTCCTGAAAGTAAGAAAAGAATGACAAAATCGGGAGCCCCTGGTGCGGTTGAGCCGCATTTTGGGCATGCCGTGGTCGTGCCCCTCCCCCTATGCCCATAGTATTTCCATAGCGTAGTTATGTACGCGTAGTACTAGTTTCGCAATTTCGCGAGGGCTGGGGTTGGGGCCGCATTGCTGGGGCTGGGGTTTTCGCCAGGCGGTCTTGTTGTAGGTTACTCCGGGTGCGCTTGACGGTGTCCGGACATTTAATATCCGGACTGGAGAATTTCGTTGAAAGGCTGCTTTGTACTTCCGCCGCGAGGGCCGCCGTATGCTCCTCCGTTCGGAGAGAGCGTTCAGTGTTTCCATTGACCGTAATGACTCCTCCAGGGCCTGGCATCTTGAGCTTGAGGTATGCGTAGTGCGGCACCGCATTGAACTTTGTGAATGAAGTTCTTCCGAGCAGTGCGTGATAGCCACTGCGGAATGGGACTATGTCGAAGATTAACTCCTCGCTTCGGAAATTATCCGGGGATCCGAAGACCACCTCAAGTGTAACCGAGCCTGTACAGTTGGCCTCTACACCTGGTATGACGCCTTTAAAGGTCATCTTTGTGGGTTTAATCCTTGAGGGATCTATGCCCATTTTTCGCACTGTATCCTGATAAAGCAGGTTCAGGCTGCTGCCGCCATCCATAAGGACTCTAGTGAGGTGAAATCCGTCAATGATTGGGTCTAGAACCAATGCGGCGAATCCGCCATGGTGGATGCTAGTGGGGTGGTCCCTTGGATCAAAAGTGATCGGGTAGGAGGACCATGGGTTGAACTTTGGGGCGACTGGCTCCAACGCATATACGTCCCTGAGTGCACGCTTCCGCTCCCTTTTGGGGATGTGGGTTGCCTATATCATGTTCACCGTCCGCACTTGTGGGGGGAAGCCCTTCTGTACCCTATTGTTCGGCGGCCGGGGCTCCTCCTCGTCATCGCTATGCAGCCCCTTGTCTCTGTTTTCGACACTTAACTTGCCTACCTGCTTGAACACCCAACAATCCCTGTTGGTGTGATTGGATGGTTTTTCGGGGGTGCCGTGTATCTGGCACGAGCGATCGAGTATTCGGTCCAAACTGGACGGGCCCGGAATATTTCTTTTAAATGGCTTTTTCCGCTGACCGGGTTTAGAGCCTTTGAATCCGGCATTAACTGTCGTATCCTCAGCATTGTCGCTGTTAATGCGGCGCTTGTGCTTGTTGCGACGCAACCTGCCATTGTTATCCTTGGTATCCGAATTACCAGGGTTCTTGGTCATGTTATTACTATGAGCTAGCCAGCTGTCTTCTCCCACGAAAAAGCGGGTCATGAGTGTTGTGAGGGCTGCCATGGATTTCGGCTTTTCCTGTCCTAGGTGCCGGGCAAGCCACTCGTCACAGATGTTATGTTTGAAGGCTGCAAGGGCCTCTGCATCCGGACAGTTGACTATTTGATTTTTCTTGGTTAGGAACCATGTCCAGAATTGTCTGGCCGATTCCTCTGGCTGCTGTATTATGTGGCTTAGGTCATCGGCGTCTAGTGGTCGCACATAGGTGCCCTGGAAATTGTCGAGGAATGCGGCTTCCAGGTCCTCCCAACAACCAATTGATTCTGCTGGCAAGCTGTTAAGCCAATGCCGAGCTGGTCCTTTAAGCTTGAGTGGGAGGTATTTGATGGCATGTAGATCATCACCGCGGGCCAGGTGGATATGAAGGAGATAATCCTCGATCCTTACCGCAGGATCTGTTGTGCCATCGTATGATTCGATGTTTACGGGTTTGAAACCCTCAGGGATTTGATGATCCATTACTTCATCTGTGAAGCATAGTGGGTGTGTGGCGCCTCTGTACTGGGCTATATCACGACTTAGCTCAAACGAGCTTTGTCTACTTTGTTCGGCCCGACCAGATTTACCATATCCGGCATAACGGTTATCGTCACTTGTCGTGGGGCGCCCACGCGATCCATAGATCGATCTTTTTTGCCTTGCGTTGTCCTCCAATATATCTCGCAGTTCTGGCGCATTTCCCCGTGCCTTGGTATTCTTTGAGCGACGCCGGGGTGCGGCTTGAGTGGAGGGCCGAGAGGCCTCTCTGTCACAGCCACGAGGTGGCCGGTCGGCCGCATCATGCGCTGGTGATGTAGGTCTAGGTGCTTCCTCCTCTAATCGGGGTAGCAGCCTGCATTTTGGGTAGCTCTTGGAGGGGCGTTTGAGTTCGTACTCTTCGGCCGCAAGGACTTCAGTCCATCTGTCGGCTAGCAAGTCTTGGTCAGCTCTAAGATGTTGTTTTTTTTCTTGAGGCTGCTCGCCGTGGCCATAAGCCTGCATTTGAAACGCTCTTGTTCGACGGGATCCTCAGGCACGACAAATTCGTCGTCTTCGAAGCTTGCCTCGTCTTCGGAGGGAGGAATGTAATTATCGTCCTCTACCTCTCTGTCTGCCGCTCTCTCATGAGGGCTGGCTTCTCCATCCTCCTGTGTTGAATCCTGCTGGAGGGGGTTGTCTTCGGCACTGTCCGGGGTGTTATTATCTCCCGTACCGGAATCGTTGTTTTTGCTTTGGCAGGATTTAGAGCGGCGCCGGTGACGCCGACGCTTAGGCTTCTTCTTGGAGGGGTCATCCTCCGTTGTTCCATCGCCGTTCCCTTCTTTTGGGGTGTCCACCATGTATATGTCCTACGACGAGGTGGCCTTCCAGTGCCCTGTAGGTGCTGGTTCTTGGTCGTCTCCTGCATGGGCGTCCATACCGTCGATGTCATCGGAGTCTAAGTCGAGCATGTCGGTTAAATCATCGACAGTGGCTACGAAGTGGGTGGTGGGTGGGCTTTGAATTTCTTCGTCGTCCGCATCCCAACCTTGCTGACCATAGTCCGGCCAGGGCTCTCCTGATAAAGAGAGAGACTTTAGTGAATTCAGAATGTCGCCGAAAAGCGAGTGCTGAAAGATGTCCGCGGTGGTGAACTCCATGATCGGCGCCCAATCGGATTCGATTGGCAGGGGCGCGGAAGGTTCGGAGTCCGGAGGGGAGTCCGGCACCATGGAGTCACAAGCTTCGCAAAGGACAAGGCTAGTGTTCGGCTCGATCACCGTAGAGATTGCAGCCCCCGAGGCGGTGTCCAGCCACCCGTCCTCGATTGGCGCAGTCGGCTCCGAGCTAAGGGTCGGAGCGGACATGGGTGCGGCCTCTAGGGCACTGTTCGGTGACAGAGCTAGATCATGCCCATCATAACAGTGCGGCGCGCTCGGCTGTGGCTCGAACCTGTCGAAGATCAAGTCTCCGCGGACGTCAGCCGTGTAGTTCAAACTTCCAAATCTAACCTCATGGCCAGGGGCATAGCTTTCGATCTGCTCCGGATGGCCAGCGAATTAGCCCGCATGCAAAGCCGCCAATCTGAAGATCTGTCCGGGGAGAAAAGTCTCACCCTGGACCGCATCATTGTTGATGATCGGAGGAGCCATCGGGCCTAAAGGTGACGACACAGAGGAACTCTCAATGAAAGCACAAATGTCGGTGTCAAAACCGGCGGATCTCGGGTAGGGGGTCCCGAACCGTGCGTTTAGGCGGATGGTAACAGGAGACAAGGGACACGATGTTTTTACCCAGGTTCGGGCACCCTCGATGGAGGTAAAACCCTACTCCTGCTTGATTAATATTGATGATATGGGTAGTACAAGAGTAGATCTACCACGATATCAGAGAGGCTAAACCCTAGAAGCTAGCCGATGGTATGATTGTTGTTCGCCCCACGGATTTGAAACCCTCCGGTTTATATAGACACCGGAGAGGTTAGGTTACATAGAGTCGGTTACAAGTGGGAGGAGATCTACATCAGACGCCAAGCTTGCCTTCCACGCCAAGGAAAGTCCCATCCGGACACGGGACGAAGTCTTCAATCTTGTATCTTCATAGTCCAGGAGTCCGGCCAAAGGTTATAGTCCGGCCATCCGGACACCCCCTAATCCAGGACTCCCTCAGACGGGTTCTTACCCTAACACCATTGTTAAACCCTTGGGTAAGCCAGTATCTGATCACATCCCGTGTGTGGTCACAATTGAAACCTCTATCCCAAGGAGTAAACTCTTTCGCTTTGAACCTTTTTGGATACAACATCATGGTTTTATGGACATTGTGCAGTCTGCTTGGGATAAGCCAATATGATCAATAAATAGTGCAACCATTCTTTGCAGAAAATTCAAGCACTTATAGTACTATCTGAAAAATTGGAGTAAGAACATTTCCCGCCTCTCTATAGCCATTGATAACTCCAACAAAGCCCTAGGAGAATTAGACACGACTGAGAACAGAAGGCATCTGGCCATTCCTGAGGCAAACTTTAGGACCATACTCAAGGCACACATTCTACAGTTATTGTCATATCAGCAACAATATTGGAAGAAACGATGCACAATCCGGTGGGTTCGATTTGGAGATGAGAATTCCAAAAAAATTCAAGCTATGGCTTCCGAACGATACAGAAGAAACAATATTGCCTCTTTAACTTTACAGGATGGAACCATAATTGATGACCATGCAAGCAAAGAATCTGTCATTTACCACTCTTTCAAAGAAAGACTTGGGATCTCTTCTAAACATGAGATGAAATTCAATCTTCCCTCCATCATCAAGCGAATTGAGGGGCTAGATGACCTAACTGTGCCTTTTACTAGACAAGAAATTGATCTAGTAATCAAAGAAATGCCAGCAGATAGAGCACCGGGTCCTGATGGGTTCAATGGTGCGTTCCTCAAATCTTGCTGGCACATAATTAAGGAAGATTTTTATGCTCTCTGTGATCAGTTTTTTGATGGTGGCCTAAACCTGGAGAGCATTAATGATGGATTCATCACCCTCATTCCCAAAGTTGCTGCCCCTCAAGGAGTTAATGACTTTCGACCGATTACTCTGTTAAATTGTTGTCTCAAAGTCATCACAAAACTCTTAGCTAATCGGCTTCAAAAAATCATTCTCAAGATCATACACCGTAACCAGTATGGTTTCTTGAAAAAGAGGTCTATCCAGGATTGCCTTGCATGGGCGTTTGAGTACATATATCAGTGCCAAGCTTCTAAAAATCCAATAGTTATTCTCAAATTGGATTTTGCAAAAGCGTTTGATACCATTGATGATGATGCTATGTTGGATATCATGAAGCACATAGGCTTCAATGATAAATGGTTGGGGTGGATCAAAACCATTTTTCCTCCGCTAAATCTTCAGTACTACTTAATGGCGTCCCTAGGAGACAATTTAATTGCATCTGTGGAGTACGACAAGGTGATCCGCTGTCCCCCTTAATCTTTTTCTTGGCGGCATATTTATTGCAGGCTGCAATTAATGACTCCTTTCGAAGAAATGATCTTCGCTTGCCTTTTTATCGTCCCAACCAATCTGACTACCCGGTGATCCAATACGCTGACGACACTATCATTGAGATACCGGCGTGTCCAGACCAAGCTACTCTTGTCAAAAATATACTCACCGATTATGCAACTTCTATTGGGGTAAAGATCAATTTCCACAAGTCAATTCTCGTGGCCATGAATTGTGACGATCCAACCACTCAACATATTGCACAAATCTTCGGTTGCGTGATGGGAAAGCTACCTTTTACCTATCTTGGGTTGCCAATGGGCACTACAAAACCTTCTGTGCAGGATCTCATGCCTTTGGTCTGTGGAGTTCAACGAAGACTTTCCTCAACTTTGTCAATGATCTCCTATGGAGGAAAACTGTCGCTTCTCAACTCGGTCATTACATCCCTTATCATGTTTGCGCTCTGCACCCTCAAACTGCCACAGAAGATTATTGATCTACTGGATAAGATCAGAAGGCAATGCCTTTGGACTAAGAAGACTGATGATGGGGACAAGTGCAATTCGTTAGCTTCATGGCAAATGGTTTGCAGACCCAAGGAGTGTGGAGGTCTCAGGGTGCTTGATTTATAAACTCAAAGTGATGCTTTGCTCATGAAATACCTACACAAGTTCTATAACCATTGGGATCTGTCATGGGTTGATTTGATTTGGTCCACATATTACACTGACAAAATCCCACATGCCTCAGACCCATGTGGTTTGTTCTGGTGGAAAGATGTGCTCAAACTTACTCCTATCTATAGAGGCATCCCGCATGTGATCGTTCGCAGAGGAGATACTGCGCTTATGTGGAAAGATCTCTGGTTGGATGATGTCCTTGCAGATCCACATCCCCGTGCGTTTTCTTATGCTAAACTTGAAGATATTTCGGTCTGGGATTTCCTTGGCTGCACCAACCTCAATCAAACCTTTCACCTTCCCCTCTCCATGCAAGCCCACAATGAGTTGCGTGATATCCACGAGATCACAGCAGACGTTGGCAATGATGCGGGAGAGGACATGGACTCTTGGGTATCACTACTAGGGAAAACCCTAGCAGTAGCGCTGGTTTTGTGCTCACTAGTAGCGCGGGTAGGCGCGCTACTAATAAGGCGCTACAGTTCTTGCTTAGCAGTAACGCGATGCGCACGCAGCGCTACGCTAGGACGAATAAGCTGCAGCGTTTGTTCACTCCCACGCCACTGCAAATGTAACTACTGGTAGCGTGTTTTCTCTCCATCACTACTAGTATTCTTTTTTTATTTTTTCATTTTTAGTTTATTTATTCGCCATCGTAGAAATAATGATACAATACCAGTTATGAGGTTTACATCATTATGTCCATAACAGTGTCAAATGAAGGTGGATTAGGTTCAAGTGGAGGCAATATGTGGTGCATGTCAAAAGTATACTACTAATCCAAACTTGATCTAGTTTGGACTAGTAGTACTTTCAATGTGCACCACATGTTGCCTCCACTTGAATCTAATCCGCCAGCACAAGATATTTAATCATCATCATGGTCATTACCACCAATAGTCACTACACCATGACAAAAACTTTGGGGTCACCATATCTGCCGGGAAAACTAGCCAATGGAGGCAGAATATCCGCCAGGAATGATTTTTGCTGGCATTTACAGACTGCCCTAGAAAGTCCCGTCGGGAAAGACCATTCTCGGCAGTTACAAGAATGCCCGGCAGTTACTCTGACCCACATGTTAGAATCTTTACCGGCAGATAGAACTATTCCCGGCATATAGTTCTTTCCCGGCAGTGTTATAATTCAGGGCAGATAGAAGTAGTTCCCGGCAGTTATCCCGCCCTTAATTGTGTACGCTGCTAGCACACAGACCCCCTTCCCATTAAAAAGCTAACATTTATCTTCACTCCATTTTGTGCCATTAGTATATATGTGACATGCATGCATAGTAATTAAAGTTGCATCACTTAGGCATAATATATATGTATAACTCAAGGATCCATCATGGTTACAAGCATATGTAGGTTCACAAGCCCAGTATTACAGCACAACATCCTTCATGTAATTCACTATTCCCATGCGCACAGAGGCATACATATGTAGGTCAATAGGTCCAATATTGCATAATAGAGAAAAGCGCAAAATACAACATCTGGTTTCAGCTACAAACATATCCCAGCAGAAGATCCTTCCAGCTCACAAAACACAACTATTTAAAGTTGTGGATGCAAGAGAATTACACCGGTGACCTATCAAAAAAGAAGCGGCCAATTAGATAAGCTGGGAAGAACACATGTTCCAGAAATCCACTGCAGAACTACTTGCAAGCAAGAGCAAATCAGAATTCCACAAGGCACACCCATAATGTGTGTTATTGTACTCATAAGAATAGATAAGGCACATGGTGATCATAGTTAAGGTTCTCATTTTGCAAATCATCGCCAACTAACTTGGATCAAGGTTTACTTTTCCAATTTAATAGAATATAATGATTAACTTGGAAGTTGCTATGTTTGTTATTAGCAAAGATGGAAAAGCTATAATTATTTTTCAATAGAATGGCCCTTGTGATTAGAAGAAAAAATTGTAATTTTAGATGAACTAAATATGGATCCATGGTAATCTATCTTGATTGAAAATTACAAGCTCAGGTAGGCTCTATTCAGACAGTGTGAGAATAGCTCTCGGAGAACAAAAAGAAAGAAGAGCGTTGGCCCTAGTCTCTGCTAGCATTCATCCCAAACAACCAGGAAAAGTAAGGTCTAATTTTTTTCAATAGCTAGTTCATTGTACACTTTGTCTAGATGATAATGAAAACAGAATTAGCAAGAATTCTAGAATCTGCAATACCTTCTAGATGTGGGGACTGCTACCGGCTGTGATGGTTGCTTCTGCGTAACTTCACGAACAAACTCCAGAACGAGTGAAGCAAATGGTTTCACAAGGTGAGTAGACCAGCCTTGTAGCAACATTGCCAACCTGAAGAGGAAATAAGTCAATTAACACGTACATGTATTGTAGAGGATTCATGCAAGAGAGTTCATGCAGAAAAAAACAAGTGCACCCCATTTAGGAAAAATGAAAAGAAGGACATGCAGAAAAAAAATCAGAATGAAAAACAGTAGAGTACTAGAAGTGCATGTGAGCACTATTTAAAGGGTCTAGCTTGCCATGTACCGGTGGTGAAGTTTTTGTTTAGTCAATTGAAAAAACAAAAGTCAACGTTTTTTCATTTGCCGAGCAAAATTATCAAATGCGCTACACAAGCTTGCATGAAACTGCAAACAAACAGGTCATTTTACTATATCACCAAGCAGACCATAAGAATGGCAGCTCAAACAAATACATGTTTTACAAACAAAGTGGTTATTCTATATTAGAAAAATTGTCGGTTAGTGATTAACAAATACATGTTCGCTCAACCTAAAAGCTGAAGAGCTGATGTCCAAATGTGAGTACGTGACTAACTAGACAACAAATTTTGCTAGCTTAAACTGAACAAGGATATGCTGTTTTGGTTTTATCTGGGATTTTTTGAACCATCCAGCAACACCCTGCCTATGTATGTACTAGCTGAAGGAGTAGTACTGTTGGGACTTCAGAGTACCCTAGTAGTATTGGTTTTCGAGAGATGTCTTTTTTGAATGACAACTGATGTACCATGTACTAAAACTGGGTGTCTAAAGCAAGAAAGTTTCAGCTAGGTTTAGAAACAATTTCTAGTTTTCACACTAACTACTATGAATAAGAAAATTCAAAACTTTAGATTTGTGGTACTGAAGCTTAGGCAATTAGCAAGTTGCATAGCTAACAGGCTTAGCGTTTGAAGATGAGCCCTCGGCCCTAGGCAGGGACAAGGCTTAGTGTTCATAGATGAGCCCTCACGTTGCCCTGGGCGAGGACGAGGCTTAGTGTTTATAGATGAGCCCTCCCATCGCGCTGGGCAGGGACGACGCAAGTAGTGCGTTTTCTGTCTAGAGTACAGACGGATGGTGAATGGCAGCAAGCAACAATAAAAATGAGTTTTATTTTGTATGCTCGAGGCACAAGAATCATTGGGCCTGGAATGCGAAGCTACAGGAAGTTGCACAGCAGTACAACAATCCATCCAACCGAAAACTCCATCCAGCACTAGTAGGACAACACAATTTTCAACCCTTGCCTAAATATAACCAGCCAACACAAATCAATTGTTTTACAAACCTAAATAAGGCCGTGAAATAGTAATTACAAACCAAAGCAACCTTTGACGTATTCAAAACATAGTCAAACGATACCATACAACGATAGAACCAAATTACGAGATATTCTAAATATAGTTAAACCATTGGTCGATACCACACAACGATATAAACGAATCAAGTCTTCAGTTAAGATCAAGAATCTCACCAAAAGATGCAGTTGGCACTTGTTCAGTTACTGATGGCTGCAGCTTGATACCTTCTTCACTTGCCAACCAAGACCTTAAAACTTGTGTTTAAAGTTGAGTTTATGCCGATTAGCCTGCAAAGCAGGAAAACGTAATAAGCATGGATGAAGAATAATCAACAACACATGTAATATGAATAGAATATATAAGTTAACAATGTACAACAGTTTATATTTGAATAAGTAATTTTTCTACAGGCCAAAGCGTCGTGCAAAAGTAAACATTGGCAAAACATTACACCGATAGTGTATATCACATAAGTATTTGTTCAACTAGCAAGAACAACAAGACGAACCTAACTTCTCCGGATAATCATCATAAGGTCACAAACCTTACTTGTGCAAGATATGACCAGGAAATGGCAACCGATATACTGTCCATGAGAAGACAGTCAGTATCAACAACATATAAAATGGGCAAAGGTGGAAGCATACACCAGCAGTATTTATGGCATGAAATGCTCTGTTGTAGATGGATTTATATTTAGCCCAGCAAGAAGTACCACAAACTAGTCTAATGCATCATCCAGATCATTTATGAAACTAAATCAGAAGTACTACATCATGTACACTACATAGCACCTGATAGGCATTAACTACGAATCATGTTTTTGGCAGTCATGCAAATTTTTCCTAGTGGAGGAAAGTTCAAGTTACAAGAATCTATTAGACTCATAGCTCATAGCCAAATCTACTATATATGTCGGCACATCAAGACAATCTTTGCCTGTCCGCGCAATAAGAACATGGTTCAAAAAGCATACATGTAAAGACCAAGCACGAATGGACAACAAAGCTTAGTGGCAGCCTCTATGTGCGAATCTGAGATTGTTGTTGTTGCTGCTGCTTCAGTTAACGAACATGTGGCAGAGGACAATCCTGGTAGCACGAACAGACAATCAATTATATCTTAATCACGCTATGCTGTAGTGCAAGGCAAAGCAGGTGATGGGGGTAGCAAGTGGGATGGGGAGGTGTCGTTGTTGGGGATCGGGACGACGTTCAGGGTGATAAGGAGGGGATGGGGCGGTGTCATGGTCGGCCAATGGGGCACCAACGCTGGATTGGGGGATACTGGTGCGGCATGGACGAAGATGGGGTGCCTGCTGGTTGGGGAATGTGCGGCGGCGGATCTGGGAGTGGGATCCGGGTGTGGTGTGGATGGGGATGGGCAGCGGCGTGAGTCGGAGGTGCGAGTGTGGGGGGTCGTCGATGGAGATTGGGTGGCGGCACGGCTGGGTGGAGGCATGGATGGAGGATGCGGGGGCGTCGGGCGATGGGTGGGTGATGAAGGGAATGGTGGCGGCGGTGCCGGGCGGGGCGGCAAGGATGGGAGTGAGTCATTGACGGCGCTAGGGTTGGCGGAGTCGACGGCGAGATGTAGTGCGGCGGCTGACAAGGGAGGGAGAGCGGCTGAGGAGATATGTTTTTTTTAGTCCGGCTGGGGGATATGTGGAATGGTGGAGAAGGGGAAAATTAAGCCCACGAGGCCGCGGTGGGCTTCGAGTGGCTTCTAATTTCCAATATCCCGCGAGTGCCTCGCGCTCCTTTTTTGGGCCTCAAATTGTTCGTCCCCGCCAGCGTGCTAAAGGGCAGTGCATTCGCCCTCAAATGGATTTCAGGGCAATTGGGCTGACCCTAAAGATGCTGGCAGATGGCCTGCCCTTCTAACACTACCATTGCCGACAGTTATCATGACCTACATAGTCTTTCTCGGCACATACAGCTTTGCAGGCAGTTAATTGCCCCTAATTCCTAATCATCCCCGGCAGTTAATTGCCCCTAAACTTTTGTCATGGTGTAGTGAGTATTTATTTAATCACCACAAACACTAGCTAATAGTAATCATCATAATCGTTACCACCAACACTAGCTATTTTATCATCATAGTAATAGTGTAGCACATCATCATCCTGAAACTCATTTCTAGCTAGCTAATCACTCCTGCTGCTCTCTCTTAGGTAAAACAACATAAAACATGTGTAGCTCTCCTCCTTGATCAAGTTTGAGCATGCAAATGAACCTGTCTCCTAATCGTGGGTAGCGCCTCTGTTTGCTGCCCCCTAGTACTTCTCTGCGCTCCCCCATCACATATTTGGTCCAGTCTTGCACTGTTAAGCATCCGTAGCTAATCTTGAATGCACTAAAGTAATCTGTAGGATATCTTGGCCGTAAGCTGATAATACTCATGGTACCTTTAGTCTCGATCCCATAAGGCACAACATTCATCGGGAGTCCCTGTTGAAGAACATCGTATGGTAACATACTTAGCAATGAAGTTTAGCATCAAAAATAATGTATGGAAAAGATGCACTGAGGACAAATAGTAAAAATCTTACTATCCTTCCTAAATAGATGTGACCGTAGTTCATTACGAACACTATTGGTCGCAGGTTTTCAGTACTAACATTTCTAAATCCAGGAAGAAAATTTGTCTTGACAGTATCAAGATCCTCAAGCCATGAAACATAATGACTTAGCTCCTCGCAGTTTAGTTCAGCCTCGGGACAGTAGTAGGTCCTGTCTACCAAGCGCTGGACATGTTTGCTTGCACCGAAATAAGCTAACAATACAAATTAGTTGTCAACTATTTTTGAATAAAGACATAAATATGGTTGAGAAACTTACATAATGGTATAACTGGAGGCGTCTGCACATCGACCCAGATGTCGGTATTACCTTCAATATCATCTTCCGGACGAATATCAAAGGTGATAACCATATCAGGCTCAAATGCATAAGTCTTGCATAGTGTTCGCCATGTTTTGCATCCAAAATAGGTGTAGTCGTCTGAATTGTATAATTTTGCATGGAAAATATAACCATGCTCGGTCTTCAAATAAAGTTTCTTTACCTCCGTAGTATGACTGAAACCTATCTTATCCAATACAAAAACTCTTTCATGGCAGGGGATACGCTAGTAGAATAGTAAAAAAAAATATAAGTTGAAGCAAATGAAGCAGATGTCATGCTTAATTACGAAAAAAGACTTGTCGTTACGACTTACTGTATCCACTTCGAAGTTCTCGTCCAGCTTGATGCTGAAGCGCCTATCATCATCTAGGAAGATTCCACTAGTGCAGAACCGGGCAATAGCACCGGTTCGTAAGGCCCTTTAGTGCCGGTTCCATAACCGGCACTAAAGTGTGGGCACTAAAGCCCCCCCCCCCCTTTAGTACCGGTTCAACACGAACCGGTGCTAAAGGAAACCACGTGTACGAGCCAGCTCGAGGGCTCGAGCCCTTTAGTACCGGTTGGTAAGACCAACCGGTACTATAAGGTTTGGGGGTTTTAGTTTTATGATTTCTTTTCATTTAATTTTGTGTTTCCATTTTAATTCTTTTTCGTTTGCTGGTATTTTACGATACTACACATTGTACATGTTATGCATATATATATATATATATATATATATATATATATATATATATATATATATATATATATATATATATATATATATATATCATCATCAGTGTCTCACAAACCATCATATTAATTAATTCACACATACACACATGTATAGCTATATACAATTTCTCCTACATATGCATGTTGCCTTGAGCCAGTGGCATTAGCCTAATTGGTGCCTTGAACACGATGACAATTGGAAGTGGTTTTCATGGGGGCGGTAGCGGTAATAGTATTTTCCTTGGATTTATGACCTGGTCGAGCAAAAATCCCGCTATTTCCTCTTCAAGTGCTTCTCTGGCGCTCCGTTTCTAGGAGCTTCTCCGCACCTCTGTGAACTGTTAAGAAGGAGATCAATATGCATGTGTATTAGTTGTGTGACTAGATATCGATAATGGTGTAAAAATTGTGAATAGTGTTTTGACAAGCGTACCCATTCCTGTCTTTGAGATCTGCTCCTTTCGGACGCCATCATGCGAATGTTCTCGCAAACGCAGAATGCACACAGATCAGTCCCCTGCGCTTGCTTCAAGGCCTTTACGAGAATGGAATTTGATCAGATAATAATTAATCAAGCATGATAATTAAAGAGATGGCAGCTAGCTAGCTAGCTAGTACTACTTAATTACTTACCTTGGGTCGAAACCATTTAAGCTTTTTTTTCCATTCTCCTGGGGTCACGCTGATGAACCTTGCCCAAGCCCTGCCCGCCGACAAAGAAAATGAATAAAGGGGTTATTAAATAGTTCATATCATGAAAAATGACAAACTAAATAGGCCGAGATATATAGTTAATAATGATTGAAATTACCTGTTGACTATCCCAAACAAGATGTTATAGTCAGTTTTTTCTTTGAGTAGTGAGTCCAGTATTTCAACTGTTCCGGCGTCAACTTTAATGATACACAAGACCCAGTGAAATCTGCATGCACACATGTTTGCATGTCTTAATTAAGCGGGCATATGTAAGTAAAAACATGTAGCTAGCTAGTAGGCAAAAACAGAGAATTTGTAGTACAAGACAGTGTGACTCACTGGAAGTTGTAAGGAAGTAGTATATCTTCATTGTATTTGAGGCGCTTCAAGAACTCTAGCATGTTGTCCTCTACGGCCTATTGATGACGTGGATTTATTTTCCATGTGTATTCATTAACGGTGTTTGGGTCAATGAACCCAATGCCAAAGCGTCCACCTTTTCTCATTTCATACATCTTCATCCTGCATATAATACCACAGAAAAGAATATAGTGAGGATAATTACAGGTAATGATTGATCAAAAGGATCACTATAGCTAGCTTGAGACTTAAATTACAGAAAGAAATCACTTACAGACAATAGCAACTGACGATAGATTTGTCGAGTGCGTCTTGATTGTATAACTGAAACATTTCAGAATACTCAACGGACACAGCTTTCTCATGGAAGTAATGCTCCTCCTTGACATTCACCATGAGGGACAATCGATCGAAATCTTGGTAATGTTCATGTACCATTGATGCAATTCATACATTCTCGTTGGGAGGTTCTTGACCTTGTCTGCTCGACCAAAGGTTGGCCCCGGACATATTTCCGTTTTATTTCATCCTCTCTAAGCACGACATGGGCTCGATCTCGAGGAGTTGTCCAACAGTGATTTTGAGAACTTCAGCCTGCATTATATGGTCCTCCGTTATTATCACATTGCCCACCTCAGGACGTAAACTGTTTGCCCAAAATAATATTGGGCGTAGCGTCTTTATCACGTGTTGTTGGCACAACAAGCGAGGGATCGATTACCGCTGTTCTCCCAGTGGGAATGGTTTTCCGCATTTTTGACAGCTGCTTCTTGTTTGCTCGATCCCGAGCTCGCCTCCTTACGTGACGTGCTCGATTTAACTTCCTGATGTGGCGCTCATAGTCTGTGTCAACAGGCTTGGGAGCTGGTGGTTGAGCCATACGAATGAAGTGGTCAATCGTTTCCTCGTGCACTTTCTCCCTTGGCGGCGGTGGCAGTTTCATGCAAAATGGGCTTCCACCTCGGACTTCGATATGGCTGCGATTTCCTCCTCGGACCTGTCATAAGACCTCTGCGGAAGAGGCGTGAGGCTTGGACGATATTTATATCGCTTGCCTCCGCCTGTACTTCTGTACTACCTCGACTCAGATCGCTCACGCACCATAGCTGTGGGTGTCTCTTCTGCGATTGCTTGGCGGCGGAGACGCCGGCCGACGGGCTGAGTTGGGCGAGGAGGAGGGCCGCTGGCTGTGCGGACTTGGAGGAGGAGGCCTGAGGTTGTGCGGACTTGGAGGGGGAGTGGGCGTCGGACGCTCTGGCGGACTTGGAGGAGGAGGAGGGCTGACACTTTGCGGACATGGAGGAGGAGGCTGACACTTTGCCGGACTTGGTGGACTTGCAGGAGCGGGAGACTGCTGACTCGGTGGCGAACTTCGACGAGGAGTCGGATGACGCGGTGTCGGTGGCCTTCGAAAGATGATGCAATCCTTTTTCCATAGGATGATACGATGGTTGGCGTCTCCAGAAAGCGCTCGTCGTCACCTCCAGGAATGTCAAGCTCTAGCCCCGAATATGGGTGCACCACCTCGTCAACCATGACACGAGCATAGCCCTCTGGAATCGGGATGCAATGGTAGGTTGCTTTGGGGGTAACTGGAAAAGCAACGCCGTCCGCCACCTTCATGGATATGTTCTTCATTTTGACGTGTAGCTCGCAGCTAGTGTTCTCCGTGATGTCATCCACGGGGTATCTACCCAGCATTGTGTCGTCCGGGGCGGAACCCACGCTGCTTCTCGGCATGGATGGGGCGGTGCTATTCAATGTTGGATCATTTGCTAGCTGCTGCAGCTGCTGAGACCCCCTTTGCTGGTTAAGTGAGTCGATCTGCTCCTGCTGCCGCTGGAATTTGACTACCAATTCCGCTTGACTTGCTTCTAGGCCTTGAAGTCGTTCATAGTCCCGCTTCCTCTGCTCCTCCTCCATCTTCCTCTTCTTCTCCTCCGCAATCTTCTTTCTCGCACGGGTTCTGTAGTCGGTGTTCCAGTCTGAAAACCCCTCATACCACGGAATAGCGCCCTTGCCTCGTGTTCTTCCCGGGTGTTCAGGATTTCCCAGGGCACGTGTAAGCTCGTCGTTCTCTCTGTTGGGTTGGAACACCCCCGATCGTGCCTCTTCTATTGCAACAAGTATCGCATCATCGGCTCCCTTCAGACTTGCCCTCGTCGAAACATTGCCTGTCTTCGGGTCCAACTCCCCCATGCGCATAGAACCAAGTCCTGACCCTGGGGGGCCAGCTCTTAGTAACCGGAGTGGCACCTGCATCCTCCATCTCTTTCTCAGACTTATCCCACTTAAGCATTGCCACCGCATAGCCACCTGGCCCCAGCTTATGGAACTTATCCTTTTTTTCGGCATTCTTCTTATTTATTCTCGACCGTTCCTTAGCTAATTCCGAATCCTTGAATTTCACGAAATCGTCCCAATGAGCACGTTGGTTCTCTAGTGTTCCCTCGAATCTGGAGTCTTCCTTCCTCCTTGACGTACTTGTCCCATTCACGATTCTTGTGGTTCTTGAATGCAACCGCCATCTTCCTAAGAGCAGCGCCCTTGACTTTCTGCACATCTGCTTCGTGAAATGATCTGGTAGGGTGAAATGTTCCATGAGAGTATCCCAAAGCAGATCTTTTTGATTCTTGTCGACAAAAGTAACATCTGGACGTGGAGCAGCGTCCTCTTTGCCTTCTTGTCCTTTGTCTTTTGCTGGCTCTCTCCATTCTTGAAGGGAGATCGGGAGTTGGTCCTTCACAAGAACTCCGCACTAACGAACAAACTTGTCCGCAATCTTCTTAGGCGCTAATGGTTCGCCATTAGGTCTGACTGCCTCGATATTGTACTTTACGCCCTCCTTCAACTTTTTGTTCGGGCCTCATTTCGTCCTTTTGCCTGAAGATTTGCTCGATCCGGATGGCTGAAAGAACAAAGATCGATTCGTTAATATATCTTCAAGTAATTTAAAACATGTGATGATCACCAGATACCTGCTTATATAAATATATATACCTCGCCGGTCTTTGTTGTTTCAGGATCAACATGTTCTTCGTCATCGTCATAATCGTAGTTCATGACTTCATCAATTCGGTCGTCGCGATCGAATATCATATCACCCTCGCCGGTGTTGTTTAGAAATTCGGAGCCGTCATAATCTTCTTCATTCTGATAATCATCTGGCCCGCGTATCATATTGAACATGGTCTGTTCTCTCTCTCTGTCGGTATTGTCTGCCATAGCTTTTATTTAACTAATTCAAAAGAAATATAAAACAATTTTGTATTCAAATTACATCGTCTCGAATAATAGATATAATCTCGAATACTTCGTCTAGAATAATAGATATAATCTTGAATGCATCGTCTCGAATAATATATTGTATTGAATAGTACATCACTGGCTAGCTAATTAAAGATCGAATACTACAGAAGAATCTAGGACACTCATGGTTCTCGCGGCGCAGGCGGTGGACACCCAAAGAGAAGGAACCTCACAGGATCATAGCTGAAGTGAGATCCCGAAGATACTGCCGGTATTGGAGAACCTGCCGCCTCTAACGCAACCATGTAGCGATGGACATGCTCGTCCTCCTCCCTGACACGGCGACGTACCTCCTCCGGCGGGGCGGGTCCCTCCATAACAAAATTGGCCCACGAACGCCACCAAACGAGATCAGGGTCGACGACGGGACCCGGGCCGGGTTCCTAATCAAGCGGTGCGCCCTCCAGCAGCACCTCCCGGTGCCAGCCAGCGGAGCCCAGTCCGGACATGGGTCGGCTAGACGTCGTCATGACGGGTCGACGCGAGGATGTGGGCGGGCATCGTCGAGAACAAATACTAGCTATATGCCCATAAAAAGTAATATTTTTTAATGATTGGATTTTGATAACTAAAATTTCTAACATTTCTACTATTTCAAAAATCTATATACTATTTCATACTAATTAAGCATCTAACACTAAAAACAGAAAACACAACTTCTATACATCCATTAAAAACTGAAAAACAACATTATATAAAAATTTCCATACTAATTAAACACTAATTATATCCATCTAACATGCATTCATACATATATAATAGTGAAAAATAATAATCTAAATAATCTAAACTAATTAAACATACAAAATACGTATATACTAATATATACATGCATTAATTCATACATATATGTGTGTGTGTGTGTTCATCATGCTTGTGTGTGTGTGTGTGTATGGGCTCGGGGCGGCGCCATGGTGGCCTTGGGGCGAGGGAGAGGGGTTAGAGGGAGAGCTCACAGCGGGCGACGGCGACGACGGCGGCGGACGGCGAGGCGACGGCCGGGCGGTGACGGGCCGAGGCGGCGACGCTGGGACGGGCGCGACGGGACGGGCCCAGAGCGGTGATTTGAGACGAGGGCGGCGACGGGACGAAGCGGCGGCGGAGATTTAGGGCGGCGACGGCGACGGGCGCGGCGGCAGCGGCGGAGACGACGGAAACAGAGGAAGAAACAGAGGGGAATGAAATTTTCAAGTGTTGTATATATAGAAGGCACCTTTAGTACGGTTGGAGCCACCAACCGTACTAAAGGCAGTTTTGGCCAGCCCAAGCGGCGAGAGCGACCCCTTTAGTACGGGTGGTGGCACAAACGGTACTAAAGACCCTTTAGTACCGTTGGTGGCTCCAACGGTACTAAAGGCCTCAGCTGCTGACCCCAAAGTTTAGTCCCACCTGCGGGCGAAGGCAGCCGCACTGGTTTATAAACCCAGCCGCGCTACCACTTCGAACTCCTCTCAGATAGCAGGCTTGTGGGCCTAAACTCTGCGCTGCTGCCCTGTGAGTCTGCTGGGCCTTTAAGGCCTGTAATTACGCACTGTGGCCTATCAGGCCCAGAGGCAGCGCTAATTTTTTATAGTTTTTTCTTTTCTGCTTTATTTTCTTCTATTTATTTTTATGTAGTTTTTGTATAGTTTTTTCTTTTCTGTTATATTTATTTTCTTCTATTTATTTGTGAGTAGTTTTTCATTTAGTTTGCCAAAATTCAACATTTTCAGAGTTCATTTTGTAGTGATTTTCAATTTCACGGTCATTTTGTAAACGATTGAAAAATAGCAAATATAATTTTTTCTTTTCTGCTTTATTTTTGTTCTATTTATTTCTGAGTAGTTTTTCTTTTCTGCTATATTTATTTTTTTCTATTTATTTTTGAGTAGTTTTTTATATATTTTTTCTTTTCAGCTATAGTTTTTCTTTCTTTTCTGCTATTTTTTCTTTTCTGCAAAACTTGATGGTCAAAGTCTGGAGTTATAACTTAAAAAAAGAAATGTCGACGTGCAATTAGTTTTTGCCATAACAGAAGAAGTCTGGAGTTGTAATAAGTTATTAAAAATAAAAAAGAGGTGCAATGTTAGTTAATTTGCTTCAAGCCTTTCGAATAGTAAAAACTGCACTGCGCATAGCTCCGTGCAGTCTACCGTATTCTGAAGGCTTGAAGCTAAGCAACGTGAGCATTGATCCTCTTCTTCATCGTCTCTGCACTCGGGGCTTATAAACGCTCCTAGTCCCTCTCACTTGCATGAGGTGGGACTAAAAACAGCTTACGTCTGGTTCATCCATGAACCGGTACTAAAGGTGCTCGTGGGGCCCCAGCCTTACCTGACACAACCTCACTAGTACCGGTTCGTGGTACGAACCGGCACTAAATGGTGATGGTGGGGCCATAGCCTGACCGGAGGCTGACACAGCCTCTTTAGGTACAAAAAATTACAAATTTTCTGTTAGTGCCCGTAGTTTTCAAATTTGAATAGTTTAAATTTCGAATTATTTGAAATTAGTGTGAATTTGTTTGCACATAAAATTTCTTCGCGTTTCAAATGCCAAAACACATAACTACCCTAACTATTATAGAGATTCCCCTCTCGGTGCGAAACACAGAAGAAAGTGATGATAGCTAGTGAAGCCGATCACATCCCAGATCTTTGGGTGTGAAACTTTTTCTTCGCGTGTGTCCCTTTGCGCCGTAACCATGGAAAATCTTCATCATTTAACGGGAAGCTCGGGTCAATATTCACTGTGAATGGAGCAATTTCATCAAACTTTTCATAATCTTCTGACTTGTCTGTCTTGTCATCCACTCCCACGATGTTTCTCTTCCCAGAAAGAACTATGTGCCGCTTTGGCTCATCGTACGATGCATTCGCTTCCTTATCTTTTCTTTTTCTTGGCTTGGTAGACATGTCCTTCACATAGAAAACCTGTGCCACATCATTGGCTAGGACGAATGGTTCGTCTGCATCGCAAGATTGTTGAGATCCACTGTTGTCATTCCGTCTCGCGGGTCTTCCGTTACCCGCCTCGTGTCATATTGACCCATTTGCACCAAACAAAGGGACCTTTAAACCACGCCGATAGTCAAGTTCCCATATGTCCTGTATATAACCATAATATGTTTCCTTTCCCATCTTGGTTTCTGCATCAAAGCGGACACCACTGTATTGGTTGGTGCTCTTCTTATCTTGGGCGATCGTGTAAAATGTATTACCATTTATCCTGCACTTTGAAAGTCATTATATTCAAGATGGTAACTGGGACAGCAAGTACAGGTCATCTTCAATAGAGGTATCATGCATGGTACGTGTCGCAACCAGTGGCGAAACTCCTGGTTTGTTCACGTGTAATCCAGTCATCGACCGCCCGGGTGTTTGGAGCGTAGCAAATTCTTGTGTTCATCCATATACGGAGCCACCAAGGCGGAATTCTGTAGAACTGTGTAGTGTGCTTAAGTGAGAGAATGTCCGTCCATACATATTATTTGTTCCCCTCCTAGCGTGCCTTTTCCATCCAGTCTGCCCTTATGCCGCGATTCAGGAACACCAATCGGCTTAAGGTCAGGAATAAAGTCAATACAAAACTCAATGACCTCCTCATTTTGATGGCCCTTGGAGATGCTTCCTTCTGGCCAAGCACGGTTATGAACATATTTCTTTAAGACTCCCATGAACCTCTCAAAGGGGAACATATTGTGTAGAAATACAGGACCCAAAACGTTAATCTCTTCGCATAGGTGAACTAGGACGTGTGTCATGATGTTGAAGAAGGATGGTGGGAACACCAACTCGAAACTGACAAGACATTGCACCAAATCATTCTGTAACCTTGGTATGATTTCTGGATCGATTACCTTCTGAGAGATTGCATTGAGAAATGCACATAGCTTCACAATGGCTAATCGAACGTTTTCCGATAGAAGCCCCCTCAATGCAACCGGAAGCAGTTGCGTCATAATCACGTGGCAGTCATGAGACTTTAGGTTCTAGAACTTTTTCTCTGCCATGTTTATTATTCCCTTTATAGTCGATTTAGAAGCCGACGGTACCTTAATATCGAGCAGGCATTCAAAGAAGATTTCCTTCTCTTCTTTGGTAAGAGCGTAGCTTGCATGACCTCGATGTATGTCGCCTTCTCCGTGCATACGTTGCTGGTCCTCCGTGCCTCGGTGTATCTTTTGTCTTCCCATACATGCCCAAGAAGCCAAGCAGGGTCACGCAAAGATTCTTCGTCACGTGCATCACGTCGATTGCGGAGCGGACCTCTAGGTCTTTCCAATATGGCAGGTCCCAAAATATAGATTTCTTCTTCCACATGGGTGCGCGTCCGTCAGCGTCCTTTGGAACAGGTTGTCCTCCAGGACCCTTTCCAAATATCACCTTCAAATCCTTGACCATATCATGTACATCAGCACCAGTACGGTGGCGAGGCTTCGTCCGGTGATCCGCCTCACCTTTGAAATGCTTGCCTTTCTTTCTTACGGGATGCCTGCTCGGAAGAAATCGACGATGTCCCAGGTACACATTCTTATTACAACTATTCAAATATATACTGTCGGTATCATCCAAACAGTGCGTGCATCCACGGTATCCCTTGTTTGTCATCACGAAGGTTACCGAGAGTAGGCAAATCATTGATGGTCACGAACAGCAACGCCTTTAGGTCAAATTCTTCCCCATGTGCTCATCCCACGCACGCACACCTGTTCCATTCCACAGTTGTAAGAGTTCTTCAACTAATGGCCTTAGGTACACATCAATGTCGCTGCCGGGTTGCTTAGGGCCTTGGATGAGCACCGCATCATAATGAACTTCCGCTTCATGCACAACCAAGGAGGAAGGTTATACAAACATAGAGTCACAGGCCAGGTGCTATGGTTGCTGCTCTGCTCCCCAAAAGGATTAATGCCATCTGCGCTTAGACCAAACCATACGCTCCTTGCGCCATCTGCAAACTCCTTCCCGTACTTTCTTTCAATTTTTCTCCACTGCGACCCGTCACCGGTACTCTCAACTTTCTGTCTTTCTTACGGTCTTCTTTGTGCCATCGCACGCCTTGGCATGCTCTTTGTTTTGGAACAACGTTTCAACCGTGGTATTATAGGAGAATACCACATCACCTTGGCAGGAATCTTCTTCTGGGCGCCGCCCTCGACATCACCATGCTCATCGTGGCTGATCTTATAGCGCAATGCACCACATACCGGCAAGCGCTCAAATCCTCGTACTCACCGCGGTAGAGGATGCAATCATTAGGGCATGCATGTATCTTCTGCACCTCTAACCCTAGAGGGCAGACAGCCTTCTTTGCTTCGTACGTACTCTCGGGTAATTCGTTGTCCTTTGGAAGCATATTCTTTATCATTACCAGCAACTTTCCAAATCCCTTGTCAGATACACCATTCTCTGCCTTCCATTGCAGCAATTCCAGTGTGGTGCCCAGCTTTTTCTTGTCACCTTCGCAATTTGGGTAAAACAATTTTTGTGATCCTCTAACATGCGCTGCAACTTCTTCTTCTCCAAATCACTTGCGCGTTTCTCTTTGCATCGGCAATGGCCCGACCTAGATCATCAACGGGCCCATCCGATGCCTCTTCTTCAGCTTCTTCCCGCATTGCCGCCCAGCTTCTTCCGCATTACCGGCTCAGCTTCTTCCCCATTGTTGTATCATCGTATTCAGGGAACCCATGGTCGGGATAGCTGTCGTCGTCCTCTTCTTCTTCATTGTCTTCCATCATAACCCCTCTTTCTCCGTGCTTGGTCCAAACATTATAGTGGGGCATGAAACCGGACTCAAACAGGTGGACGTGAATGGTTCTTGACATAGAGTAATTGCGACCATTCTTACAGCCAGCACATGGACAAGGCATAAAACCATCCGCCCGCTTGTTTGCCTCAGCCGCAAGCAGAAAAGTATGCACGCCTCAACGAACTGGGAGAGCATCGGTCATCGTACATCCATTGCCGGCTCATCTTCATTACACAACACCGAATAGACCAAATTAATACAAGTTCATACATAAAGTTCATACAACACTTAAATGCAACAAACAAATAACTCTCTAGCTAAAGCATTTAAATGCAACAACAAATGCGATCAAGATCGCAACTAAGGTAACAATTGATCCAACAGCATAATGATACCAAGCCTCACTATCGATGGCATATTTTCTAATCTTTCTAATCTTAAAGCGCATTTTCTCCATCTTGATCTTGTGATCATCGACGACATCGGCAATATTCAACTCCAATTCCATCTTCTCCCCCTCAATTATTTTCAATTTTTCTTTCAAGTACTCATTTTCTCTTTCAACTAAATTTAACCTCTCGACAATAGGGTCGGTTGGAATTTCCGGTTCACATACCTCCTAGATAAAAATATCTATGTCAACTTGATGGGCATAATTTGTCATAAACAAGAAATGCAACAAATAGTTTTAAAAGAGAATATACCACATCCGAATCATAACAAGGACGAGGGCCGACGGGGACGGATATCAAAACCATGGCACTATGTATAACAAACAACGTACGGGTAAGATAATTATCATACGAGTAACTATATATCCAAATCACACAAACATCAATTTTTTATATAAAATTTCATGAACAAGAGGCTCACCACAAGGTGGTTCCGGCGACGGGACGGTGCGGGCGATCGACGGTGGTTACGACAGAGATTTAGAAGGCACTAAGTAAACCACACCTACATATGCAAACTAAGTGTTATTTTGACCTCAAATTACATATAAATCAAATACTACCACATATAATTCCTCCCAAATTACTAAAACCCACAATTGATCACTATATAAACCAATGCAAGAGCTAATCTAGCAATGAGAGATGAAAGGACAAAGTTGCTAACCTTGGTGATCATTTGAATGGATGAGGGCCTGCAAATCTTGACAAATTTGGGGCAAATTTTGTGATGAACTCGAGAGGAAGAAGGGAAGAACTGAGGAGAGGGAGAGGGGAAAGGGGGAAGAACAGAGTGCGGGTGGACGAAGGATTTATATAGGACGACATTTAGTACCGGTTCGTGCCACGAACCGGTACTAAAGGTGCTGGAAGGGCCCCATTCTGACAACATCCTGCCACCACTCTCATTAGTACCGGTTCGTGGCACGAACCGGTGCTAAAGGTTTGCCACGAACCGGTACTAAAGAGTTCCTCCCGGCTAGCCGTTGGAACCGGCACTAATGGCCACATTAGTGCCGGTTCTGTTACAAACCGGGACTAATGTGTCTCACATTTGACCCTTTTTCTACTAGTGTTCCGTCGCACAGGCCGCGCTCGTCTTCGCAGTATTTGCAAATACCGAAATCCTTTTCGACGTCAGACATTTCCTATGTTCATAGTTAAAACATTAATTAAAAATCGATCAAAGACAACTACCAGGATACTCAACACACAAATCCGGGGCACTCGATATTTCCTACATAGTCTGGCACAAGTCATGCCAAAATTCACGGAAAAATCCGGCATGACCTTTGCTAAAATAGGACATATCGAGCGGCTGAAATTTGCCGGAACGGAAATGAATCAACACTCCGGCAAAACATAGGCCACTCGGAGGTGTAACCTGCAAACATGACCGGCCACTTGGATATTGAGCAACACAAGATATACATTTCAAAATATCTTATAGGACTCAAATTAGCATGCACTCAATAAGCAAAAGTAAATCATCTCATGCGTCCGTACATCGTCGAATATTATCACTAATACATCACGAATAGTGTCATACATATAAAATCACTAATACAACTAAAACCCTAGCAGACGACGGGTATCGGCGCGAGCGGTGGACACCCACAGAGAAGGAACCATCACGGGATCATAGCTCCAGTGAGTTCCCCGGAGAACCTGCCAGGTATTGGAGAACATGTGCTCCAACGCAAACAAGTAGCGACGGACGTGCGCGTCCTCCTCACTGACACGGTGACGCACCACCTCCGCGGAGTCCTCGAGCCTCTGGACCGTCACTGGCCCACGGGACCGCCACCAAAGAAGGTTCGGGTCAACGACATGCTGACTCCTCACCAACCTGCGCCCCCCGGTAGGTAGCGCCTCCCAGTACCACCACGGCGGAACACAGTCCCGGACATGGCCCATCTGGTCAAGCAGGTGTCGTCCTCCGCCGACTCGACGACGAGGATGCGGGATAGGCATCGTCCACGTCGATGCGAGAAAAATTGCTTTAACTAAAAAATAGCAACAAGTTCTTACTAACTAGTTCTATTAATTCAACTAGTTCTTACTAAAAATAAACTTACTATAAATAAAAATATTCCAATACCTAATTAGTACCTAGTTCTTACTAACTAATTAGTGCCTAGGAACTACTGCCCTAATTACCATCTAATTTGATGAACCTATAGGGGTGGAAAGTGGTAGCGGATATTCCAATTATCCAACTATAAAGTGAAATAAGTGGTCAAATTTTACTCGTTTTATGATTCATCTTAGAAATTTGATTCGTTTCCACCCTTACATGAACCCTAACTCATTTGCCGCATCCGCATCTGATTTGTTTCCACTCTTACATGAACCCTAACTAATTTGATGCAACTAAAATATAAAAAAAAACCTAGGCAGAGGTAGGGGAGAGGGAGGAGCAGGCATGCTCACCTTGGGTGCCTGCGACGAGGGAGGGGCAGGCGGCATCGAGGTCGGGGTCGGGGGCTCGGGCGCGTGGCGGATGGCGGCGCGAGATCGGGTCGGGGGCGGCGTTGAGGTCGGGGCAGGGCGTCGTTGAATCTGGGGTCGGGCGGCGAGAGGGTGTGCGGAGAGCCTTGGCCAACGGCACGGCGGCGTAGAGTGTGGACAGTTGATTTGGGGAAGTGGTCGTGGGAAGGACGAACCCGTGGTTAAGTCGAGAGGTAGCAGTAGCGCGTTCCAGGAAGAGCGCTGCTGCTACGTTAGCTACAGCGCTTTCTGGGATACACGCTACTGCTACTCCTTTCTCTTTTCCCCCCCTTTTCATTTAGTTTTCTTCATATTTTATTTTTTTTCCTTTCACCTTATTCTATTCCTTTCATTTTTAATTACCTTTCTATTTGCTTTCCATTTAATTTTATATCCTTTAGCAGCAGCGAGTTTAATATAAAATGCGCTGCTACAAAGAATGTAGCGGTAGCGCGGTTCGTTACAGGTTGCTACTACTATGTGAAGCCTGTCGGCTAAGCCGTGGGAATTTTAGTAGTAACGTGTTTAGGGCAGCACACGCTACTGCTAGAACTTTATCTGCAGCGCGGTTTACCCAGGCGCGCTACTGCTAGTTAGCACCAACGTGCTTTTTTGACCCTCGCTGCTGCTAAGGTTCTGTGTATAAGGTTTTCCCTAGTAGTGTATATGAGTGGGGCTCTGAGATCTACACTGCAAAAAGATATTACAAATTCTATTTTCGGGAGGTCACTGCACACAATAGTTACAAATGGCTCTGGAAATCTTCGGCCACAATGAAAATCAAGGTTTTTGGTTGGCCTCTACTCTCAGATCGTCTGAACACCAGAAACATGCTTAAGAGAAGACACTATAACATTGGTGACAATCATGGTTGCATCCTGTGTGGCAGCACCGAGGAAGAAACGATCGAACACATGATCTTTACTTGTTATTTCAGTGTGAATTGTTGGGATACTTTGAACATCCACTGGACAACTAATGGAGATCATCTAAATTGGATCAAGGAAGCAAAGACAATATGGAACAACCTAATGTTTATGGAGATTTTTTTTACGCCTCCTGGAGTCTATGGAAAGAAAGAAATAACAAGCACTTCCGAACGATAGATCCCATTGTTGGCTCATGGGCAAGAAGATTCAAAGAGGACTTCTCTATACTCATACATAGAGCCAAAGAGAAACGCAGACAGTTTATTTCCTCTTTTGCCCAATCCCTTGTTGTACCCTAGTCCAGTATTTACCTTGGTTTCCCTACTCCTACTTTATATTTACAATGGCCATGGATGTAAGGCTATGACTTTGTAAGAACTTTTTTTGATACTCTAATTTAATACATACAGTAGGAGCCTCTCCTACTGTTTCATGTGTCAAAAAAAACTTGGTTGAGGGACTAATGTGTTTGTGATAATTGTAGGATAACACAGGTAGTAGTCCCTTATTGATTCATTTTACCTACCAGAGATGACCCCTAAAAATGTATGAAGACATTGAAGACAATGGTGGTCAGTGAAGATATTCACACTAAAGACTATGACATGAGAAGACATTCACGTGAAGACTATGGAGTGCGAAGACATAGTTATTTCGTAGTTTCCTTTTCTTCTTTGTTGAGTCATAGGAACCACCGTACTGCTAAGTGGGGTCTAAGTGAACAAAGTCAGAGTGACTGATGTGATGCTCAACCAAATCCTATGTCTTCGAGCAAAGACAATGAGAGCAAATCTTATCCAGAGCTGGATGAGTCAGCTTTACTTGTAGCCCAAGTCAAGCTGTCGCGTGTGTTTGAAATCTGGCCGTTGGAGACATGTCAGTTCCTTAGTGACCCAGGGTCATTCGGACAAATCAGGTCGGGTTGCCTCCTAGCTATAAATAGCCTACCCCCTACACCATAAATTGCTGGCTGCTCAGAGTTAGTGCACGGCTTTTGTCGTTTGAGAGCAACCGACCTCCGAAGCATTTGAGAGAGAGATCCTTGTGAGGACAAAGGCCAAAACACCTAGAGCCAAAGAGTGTTAGGCATCACTGAAGTCTTTCTGTCCGCGAGATCTGAAAACTTGTTACACTTGAGGACTGTGAATCCTCCAGCCGGTTAGGCGTCATGTTCTGAGCATCCAAGAGCCATTGTGGATTGCCAGTGAACAAAGTCTATGAAAGTTTGAAAGTCTACCTTGAAGACTTACCAGAGTGATTGGGTGAGGACTAAGTGTTCTTAGCTCAAGGGGAATAAGGTGAAGACGCGATCTTCTGAGTTAAATCTCAGCCTCCCTAACCAGACGTCCAGTTGTCACAGCAATTGGAACTGGTCTACCAAATCCTGGTCCTCACCGAGCAACTGGTTCTATCCCTTACCTCTCTTTACTTTTAGTTGATCTTCGTGAAGTCATTGCTTGCTTGCATGATCTGATTGTCTTCACGGTGTGAAGACTACTTATTGTTTGGCTTCATACTATCTTCCATCCTGATCCATACTACCTAGCTGCTAATAGTCTTCGTGCTTTCACTTTATTGCTTACTTGACTATGGCTTGTCTAGTGTAGTCTACCTTCCGCTGCATATCAATAGGTTCATTTCTGCTGTTTGTCTTCAAAGCCTCAGTGTTTTGAAGACTTTCATAAAAATCGCCTATTCACCCCCCTCTAGTCGATAACTAGCAGTTTCAGAAGGTAACATAACCTGCATTAACTTTGTTTTGTTGTTTTCTTGGCACTTGTGGTTACTGCTAGTTCATGATGGGGATGTATATCCTACCTGAGGGCGTCCATAGTGCCTTCGATAAGGATCTCGCTAGGTTCTTTTGGGAGGCGGCCAACGGCCGCCAAAAGTACCACATGGTAAAGTGGGTAGATAATTGCATGCCTAAAGACCGTGGTGGCCTGGGCATCACTATCTCCCGCCATATGAACGTTGCGCTCATGTTGAGATGGGTCTGGCGGATCTTACGCGCCGAGGGAGGACTTTGGCTACAACTCATTCAGGCGAAATACCTTTGGGGTGAACCGCTCTTGGCATGCAACCGGACGGAGGGCTCACAATTCTGGCGAGCCATCCAAAGGATCAAGGAGGACATCCGCCTAGGGATCTCCTTCTCCTTAGGGAAGGGAAAGGGATCCAATTTTTGTTGGATCCCTGGCTGGGTACTGAGCCATTACGCGTTTGCTTCCCTGGCTTATTCTTGATCTGTGTGGATCCGTCTATGCTAGTGTCTACGGCTTTCCAAGTGGGACAGTGGAACATCCGGTTTCGTCGCACCTTTGGACAAGCCAAGAGTAATGACTGGAATAGGTTGCGGGCCGCCCTCCCACTCGTGCTTCCGGATTATCCGGACACGGTATCCTGGCGGCTCGCACCGACGGCGGAGTTCTTAGTGATCACGTTATACCATGCCCTTTGCCCGTCTCCTGCCACTCCCTCGCTGTCCCCATTATGGAAAGCCCCCGTACCTTTAAAGATTAAGATTTTTGTTTGGCAACTATGACGGGATCGCCTCCCCTCGGGGACAGAGGTACTTAAGCGGCACGGACCTGGTGATGGTTTATGCCCTCTCTGTTCAGTACCAGAGACCGAGACCCATATCCTATTCTCTTGTACGGCGGCAAGGGTATTATGGACTTATGTCCGCGAGGCGTTGGGGCCCGACTGGGAGGCCTTAAATCTCGTGTTCTCCAACATAGAGCTTTACAGCAGTCACGATATCGCCGCCTATTTTGGCTTGTTTTTGCGGCGATGTCGTGGACTCTTTGGACGACTCGGAATAAGATGGTGATCGAGAAGGTTTTTCCGAGAAAGGCATCTGACTCCTTCAAATTCATTACTTTTCTGCAGCACTGGCACCCGCTCTCGAGGCAACATGATCGCGATCGACTCGGTCTTATGATGGACGGGCTGCCACTAGGTGGCTTTTTCCTTATTTCTTTTATGTTTTTTTTGGGCTTGACTGTGCTGTGGCCCGAGCCGTTGTCTATCAGATGTGATTCGAACATGGATTGTATGGACCGTTGCTTTATTTATAAAGCGGGGCGAAAGCCTATTTCGAGAGTGGTTACTGCTGGTTGGTAAGGTGGTGAGTGTATTGTAAATTCTACAGTTTCTAGAGAAGACTGTGTACCATGATTCTCATAATGACACTTGTGTGGGACGGGTCGTCCGTGCCCCTGTTCTTATTTCCTTTTTCTGGAGGTTCTTGCACACGTACAAATATTGTGCAATTTGTGCTTATTGTTCTGTTATTCGGTTGCTTACTTGGTGGCTAAAACTATCTCAAAGTCCACTATAAACTGAGGTACTAAGGGTGCCAATTAGTACAATGTTTTGTTGCTGTTTATCCCCAATACACCAAAGCATGCACTCGACCTCGCCATGTAACCGGTGAAAATAAAACACTTCCGCTTACAATCTAATGTGGTGTTCTAACTGTTAGATCATAATTATGTTAAGCCAAATGCTCAAGATCCAACATCTACATAAAGTCAACCTCAAACATATGCATATTGTTGTTGTCGTTGTCGTTGGTCTGGTCGGAGACCTCGCCGTTGGCCGCCGCCGCCGATGGCATGGTGCTGGAGCTCACCGAGGAACACGACAGAATATTGCTGTTATTGATGTTGTTGCGCAAGAGGGAGGTGATGAAATGCTGCTGCTCCTGATGGTGGTGGAGCTGCTGCTGGTGGTCGTCCTTCTCCGGCGACGCGCCCAGGGTGAGCGTCGTCGGCCTCGTCGCCGCTACCGCCCCGGCCTGGCCCTGCTGGAGGCAGCTGATCGCGCTGGTGTTGGAGGAGATGGTCGACTTCGTCGTGTTCAAAGCTGACCAATGGATCGTAGTACGTGCGTACAAATTAGCACCGATAAATGATGATCAATTGCAGGAGGTAGGATGCAATTAGACAAGGCGAACGTGTCAGCTTACTGTTGTTGTCGGCGGTGTAGGAACTGGAGATGGCGCCGGCGTTGGGTTTCTTGGAAGCCGGAGCCGAATCCTTGGACGACGCCGCCGTGCTGCCGGCCGCAGGCTTCCTCCGGCGACGGTTGTGCTCTGCGAGCCGCCTCCGGCAGCTCCTTTTGGCCTCGTCAAACTCCGTGAGCACGTGGAACCTAAGGCCAATCCAATTACAAGAACAATTTAGGCTAAGCTAACCTTGAGCACCAAAATCCTTTAAGTCGTACTACGTACTACACTGAACAAAATTAAAATTCTAGCTAGCTCAACAAGTGATGCATGCATGTGAACCCATATGCAAAAGTCTAGTCGCCACTGGCACCGCCACACAACATTGGTCAATGCGAGAAAGGCAGAGATATGGCCAGGGCAAAAGCCTGCCACAGGATCAGCCGCTCGTTGCAGCACGCAGCAGTCTGGAGTCTGCAGCTGCTAGCCCAAAGAACCTCTTTTTCTTTTCGTGATCCTGTCTCCATCGATCCCCAGGACGGGAAAACGGCCATGGAAAAGCTCTCGTTTTCGCTACATGGGCTAGTGTTTTGTGTTGTCTTTTTAATTTGACATGACTGGTCGTCTCTGAGACTGAGACTTGCTTTTGCACCATGGCCGCCGCAACGGACAAGTGACGTGAACCAAAAACAGAGTGAAGACTGAAAAGGCAAACAGTTCCCACCAGCCAAGCTGAGACCTAGCTAAGCTATACGGAGTATGCTTGTGCAAGAACATGAGTAGAGCGAGAGAGAGTTGATGGAGAGTGGGGTCTGACCTGCTGCATTGCTGGCAGAAGCGCTGCTGCTTGCCGGCGGCGGCGACGAGGGAGGCCTTGGCGTGGTACTCGCACACCTTGTGGCGCCGGTGGTAGTGCTTGGCGCCGGAGAGGTCCGCCTTGCAGTCCTCCACCTGGCACCGAGGCGCCTGTTGGTGGGCGCGCCCGAATCCCAGCCCGAACACGCCGCCGAGACGGGACCGCATCAGCACCCGGTCCACGGCCATCATGTCGCCGGGGGAGAAGTAGGTACGCCGGCCGAGGTTGAGCCCGATCCTCCCCGCGTCCCCGGCGCCGCCCTCGCGCTTCACCATCCCCATCGCCGGGTACACGTCGCCGTGGCCGTGCATAGCCATGGGCGGCATCTGCAGCTGCATGCCGGGCATGGGCGGCGGCGCCATGGGGAGCAGCCCGCCGGCGCCGCTCCCGTTCGGCGGCAGCGGCAGCATCTGGTGGTGCGGCGCGTCCTGGAACTGGCCGAAGGCGGCCGCGGCCGCCGCGAAGTCGAAGTTGTCGTACATCATCGCGCTCTGGTGGCGCTGGCCTCCTCCGCCGGCGTGGTCGAAGCCGACGTAGGGCGGCGGCTGCATTGCCGCGAACGGGAAGTCGTCGCTCGCCGCCGCGTTCATCCTGCCGCCGCTCATCATGGCCCGTGTGAGTGGTCGGTCGGAGCCCAAGAAGAGAAGGCCGGGGGGAGCTAGCTGGGAGGCGTGTGGTTGGCTAAGCTCACTCGCTAGCTGTATGAATCAGTGTGGTTGTGGTGTGCTGTGTGAGGTGGTGGACGGCGCAGAGGTGGTTAAAAAGGCAACCAAGAGAGAGAGAGAGTGAGCGAGAGAGTAGGGTGTGGGAGTGTGTGCGTCTCCGTTGGCAATGTATGTGTAAGGTATGTGGCTTGTCCGGGAGTGGCATGTATGTGTCAGCTGCCTCACTGGACGAAGATGGCCGGGCCATCTCCTTGCTGTTTTGGTGCAAGAAGTCGCCGTGGTTGTTTTAGAGAGAGAAGCGTATACCCCCGGAGAGAAGACATGCATGGACACTTGCGTGGGCTACTTACTTATTTCGCACTGTTTTTCTTGTGCTTGCAAAATCTAAATATGATTCTGATTCGAACATGTACTCACGTGATCTCTTGAGGCCCGTGTGTGCAACTTTCTGTACGTGTTCCGAGGCCAACTCCAACGTGGATCACCAAATCAACCTCAATTGTCTGGATGAAACAACTCGAAAGCTTTTAGCCATCTAAAGACGGTTACAAACATTGTCAGGGCCAGTCTGAACGTCTGCCGCAATGGACTGCACACCGTACTCACCCAAAGCCCCTCTCTCGTGTGTGCTCGCTCAGAAAAACTTTGTCACATTCATTCTGGCTGAAAAGCGATCCGCCAATTCGACATTCTCACATCGCTGCAGCGACCGAGAAGCCTACTCCATCAAATTGAAGCTTCGATAACCCTTCCCGGCTATTAAAGCCAGACGAGCACAGAAGCAAACCCTATCCTCCTCCTCTCCCGTCCAGCCTCCTTCGCACACCAGCACACCTACAGGACCGGTCGCCGTGATGGGCAAGAAGCCCTACGCCTCCAACGGGTTGGTCGGGACCTGGTTCCGGATCTGGTGAGCGGGGAGGGGGGATGAGGAGCTCTGGGCCCCCCTCCTACACGATTCAGACTGATGTGAAGGTGGAGCCGATCTCCTTAGGCGAGGAGGAGTAGAAGGCACCCCTCTCAGCGGAGGCGGGTGCAAAGGGCAAGGAGTTCATACGATAGATGAAAATTGTCCTGCAGCAGACTTTCATCGACTGTGGTCCGGCACCACCGTCCTCTCCGCACAACTGGGGCGTCCAATTCGGATGCCGCGTGAGGAGAATCCACCCTCGCCACCACACAACTGTGGCGTCCAAATAGGTTTCCGTGTGAAGAACGAGTCGTCATCCCCGCCATATCGCAAGACGGGCATCCAATGGCGCCCGGTCCTCCCCGCTGTCAAGAAGGAACTCGCGTTCCCGCCCCATAACTAGCCCCGCCTCCACTACTTCCTCAAAGGTGTCAGCGCCAGTGTCTTGTCATCCAAGAACAAGTCCAAAGCGGAGGTGGTGCATCGGTAGCGATGCATTGCGAGGCGCGGGGTGGCGTTGACAAAGAATCACGTCGTGCCGACCTAGGTGCTCTAATACCATCATCGAGTCGGAGACCTGTCGCCGGTGCTGACTCGACGATCATCTCCGCAAAGTGGGGCTGGCGGAGTCCAAGCGCGCCGCCTTCATTCAAGCTGCTAATCGCGCCGAAGACATGTTGGCAAGCTAGCTTATCGATGAATAACACGCTCAAAGATATGGCTTAACTAAAAAAAGTTTACAGGGCCAACAAGTGGCAATTTTGGATTGCACAAGCTTAGTTAATAAGTGCAAATCAAATTACTAATGGAAATCACTGATTATTTTGGAAAGGTATTTTCTATATTGTAAGCTATGTTTGGGGAAGCAAATGCATTGTACTGTAGGTGAATTCATGATGCATAATATTTTGTACATATAATGTGTTTATATATCGGGAAAGCAAAGTCCGATTAATAGCAATAGTACTTCCGCATTATTCCTGTAGTTGGAAACAATGTTGAATTTCTCAATAGTACAAGTTTTAGCACATATCAATAGCGACAAACCTGCACATCACCTCATATAATTGCAGTTGATGCTCATAATTTAATTATGTCAATGAATGGGAGTTGATGTGACCATGAAGAAAAAACACCTACCACATAGATTTTCACCCCTTGTCACAGTTCAACAAAGACGTTTTGGAACAGTGAAATATCAATATTATTGCATGTATGCATATTGCAATGGAATGTAATGGGTGTATAAATACTTATTTTTATGGGATATACTTGTGATTGTTGCGATTTGCGTTCAACTATGTGAATAAGGTGATATGAATTATGAGTACATATTTGCGCTTCCACATATAGTCGGCCTATTTGTATGGACAAAAAACACTGGCTCAATGGAGCTTCGCAAACCACCCCCATTTGTCCCAACAGACAACACTGCCCCAAACCCAGCACAAATGCGGGGCGGGTATGCAGCTGTTCGAACACATTTGGACATGTCCTCTGCGTTGGCCCACACATGCTTTGCCCACCCGGACCCCATAAGGTCCTCCTCCGACTGATCTACCCAAAACCCTAACCCTAGCTCTCACTCTCACTCATGTGTCCTCTCTGCCCCTCTCCTCTATTCTCCTTCCTGTGTCCAGCTCCAAATTCGGATGGAGCTCCTCCAGGCCGAGGAAGGGCAGCAGCTCGCCTTCGGGTCACACTTTGCTGGTCATGGGTGGAGACCCATGGTTGTGTGCCGTCCCCACCAGCCCACCACGGATCCAGCAGTCGACCAACCTCCCGGCCATCCCGACGCTAGTCGAGCAAAAGCGGGCTGTCATTACTGTATGAGTGGAGCAGCGGCAGGGACAATTTTTCATAGTCCGCTCCATCCTAGGCTGCCCAAAAGGGCGGGTGCGGCGCCGGTACCTACTGTGAATTAAATTATGACTGACACAATTTGTCTTGTCTTTAGGTTCAATGTCATAGTATGTCATGTCCTATGTTTTTTTCTGTGTGGCTATGTGTTAAATTTTAAAATTGTTTGTATGTTGAACTATGAAATGCCGTATACTAAACTATTGAATATCGAAAATTGAATGTTCTACGTTTCATAAGTTGCATGGATTTGGAGAGGGGAAATGAAGTGTGCCATTATAGAGGCGAACAAATGAGACTCGGCCCCTGCAGTCGGCGGACATCTGGGGGCTCAAATTTGTCCACTGCCACTCAAAATGCACACATTAGCATTGGACCCTGACAAGTGTCACAAGTGTGGCACGAATACATGGCAACTCCCAATGTTTTTTATGTCAAATTTAATGATGCGAGGATGGCAACTTTAGTTTTCAAACATGACAAATTTCTTTTCGGATGGCAAGTTTGAATTTTTTTAGATTTGTTTTTTTCTTTTCGGATGGCAAATTTAGTTATTAAAAACATAAGGGTTGAAGTGCTTCGTGTCACATGTGTGGCACTTATCATTTCGGTTAGCATTTGCTCAGCTAATTTGCATCCTAGCCCCACACACGCAACGCATCCATACACGTGGTGCACGGTGCCGTAATCAGAATCAGTAGACGAATTGGTGAGCAATGGAGCAGTACTAGTACTGCCCTGACCCCTGCCATACATTGCCTTGTGTACATGAAAAACACAACCTGTAGCAGTTCACAGAACACAGAGACGATATCGCCTTAACCGCTCTTTCCCTCTTCAGAGGACTGACATGTTCCGGACCGGAACGATATACACTCCCCCCCTGCCATTTGTTACCGTATCATGTACATTGCCTTCTGCCTACTGCATGTGATGACACGGAGTAGGAAAACATGTTCCCATGGTGTGCACAGTAAAACTACAGCAGCAACCGGCTGCGCGAAGCTAGCACATTTGCACGTATTGACCGTCTGAGTATGTACTCCCTCCGTCTCATAATTCAAAATTTTTAACATTATATTAATGTTAAAAAAAGCGTCTTAGATTACGGATGAAGTAGTAGTTACCACGTGGCCGGGTAAATGCACGTGTACATGACAAGCTGCACATCTCTGAAGGGAGTTTTTTTTTATCCATGCCTTCGTACACAGTTACTTGGGAATATATGTGTTTTACTTGAACTCTTTTTTAAATGGTACAAGGCCACGCTCGCACATCACTACACTGCACGTACACCCCACGCGCAAACAGATTACACATATAAATGTGTCCTTTATTCACGTCTGGATAACAGAGATGAATAATCATGCGAGTCTCACGAATTTTTTAGGATTTTGCAAAGGCTCAACTGTTGAGTTTTCCTTAGTCTCAGCTGATTGAGATTTTTGAGGTCTCGGTCTTTTCAGAAAAATCCAGCTTCAGTTTGGTGGAAACCAGAAATTAGACACAAAGTTTTCAATGGGGGTTAGTGAGACTCACGTTTGGCTTCCGCATTGTGGAAAATTTCTTTGATGCATTCCTGCGATACGTACGAACAGGAAAGGAGTTCTTATTCTTAGTATTGTAGTCCCCATTTTTGCTTCTCCAAATTTATTTATTCCCAAAGAGCCTCGCAAATGTTACCATCAGGATTTGAACCCCGAAAGATGAAGTCATGCCCGCATAGCTCCACCACACCAAGAGTCGCTTCACTTGAACATGTTCTTATGACAAGTGTTTACCGCAAAAATTAGTGCAAAAATATGACTGTGTAATACACATTAGAAAACTAATGTTTGCAATTTGAATAATACCTTTGAAAGATGTAATTCTCCACTCTCAATGTCGGAATCATATGGCCGATCACAATTCGCACCATACATGCATGTCCTGCTATTATACTACTTGGCGTGGCATGCATGTCCTGCTATTATACCACTTGGCGTAGCATGCATGATGGTAGCGCATCTCTAACTTGACATTCCTAAAACAAGTTAACATGGCATTTCGAAGCTTAATTGGAAAACACACACTTGAATGCATACGGCTATGTACGCATGGACATTTGTGTGTAGTACTACGTGCTTGTGTGTGGTTACCACGTACACGCGCAAAAGGAATGATCGCGCACGTACGACGTGACATTGCTCGATGATTAATTGGCTATCATGTCGTCCGCCACCCGTGGATCTTTCGTGCAAACGTGCACGAATCTTTCGCTGTCGATGCATGCTACGGTACATCCAAATTCATGGATCCAACGACGTGTGGTATTCAAGCTTGCATGCATGGCTGGCTAGCTAGCTAGCTGCTCTTGACTTTGCATGTCATCACGTGCGCGCGCATGTTACCCGCTTTGAGTGTGACACGGGTACGTAGGTACACCGTACACGATCCATCGATCCTAGTTTGTACACAATGTATGGCTTCCGTGTACGTATGCTCTCTCTCTCTCTCTCTCTCTCTCTCTCTCTCTCTCTCTCTCTCTCACACACACACACACACACAAATAGTATCTCTCTGATTCAGATCGGCCCGATCTCTCCTGGCATTTGTATGCAAGAGACAAAGGGAAGAAATAAGGACAAGAAACAAAGCCCAACGGATCGACGATAGATATCATCACGGCATTATTAACTGGATCCACATGCTGACATGCGTGCATGCATGCATTAGTTGCACTAGCATTGAATTCCGTGTGAGCAGGATCCTCCTCCCAGAGATTTGGCCTCAGAGGCGGTAGTAAAGGAGGCCATGCCTAGGCTTGCTAGGCGCGGCGGTACGTCATTTGCCCTAGTTAGCGCAAGCGAGGCCACTGTTTTGCAGATCTATGTATGTCGTTGGATCCATCATATGCATGGCATCGACATTGATGTTTTTCGCCTTTCACAATAGGCATGGGACAACAATATGACAAACGCATGCAAGCACATAGTAGGAACTTCATCGATCCTAAGAGCATCTCCAACACCCGCGCTATACTAGCGCCGCCCCGCAAATTAGACCGTTTTAGCGCGCGCGCAACGCGGCGGGTCGCTCCAGCGGGCGCGCAAAAACGGCGCGCGCTATAACGAGTTGGGCGCACGGTTGGAAACACTATCCCGCGCGGTGTATTTCGGGCGCAAGCTACAACGCGCGGCACACTCGACTGCTCGCGCCGCACTCTCTCCTCTCCTCCTCCTACGCCCCGCGCGCGCCGGCGCCGGCGCCCTTCCACCCATGGACGCGCACACCGGCATCCCGCTCATCCCGCTGTACAGCCGCGACCCCCCCGCCGCTGCAGCAGCCGCCGCAGCCGCCGGAAACCCTAGCGCGGGGAGCGTTGGCGTCGCCACCGCCGGAGCTCCGCCGAGCGTCGGCCTCGCGTGCAGCCTCTTCTTGCCGCCGCGGATGACCACAGCGACGGGTGGCGTCGCGCCGGCGCCGTCCCGTGCCGCCGCCGCACCGTCGAAGCTCCCCAATGCGGCGCGGCCGAAGAAGGGCAAAACTTCGGCGAAGAAGAACAAGGCGGCGGACGGCTCCGGCAGCACGAAGGCGAGGGGAAAGAAGCTTGCAGGGCATTCGACGGCCGCGGCGGCTACCGAAGCGCCGGCGAGCTCACTCGTTGAGCCGGCCGCCGACGCGCACCACGTGTTCGATGAAATGCCCCCAAGGTGAAAAAAATTTCAACTTTTATTTTCTTCTTGTTTTTTCAATGCATCATCACATATAGATAGCTTATTTGCATTGTTCAAAAAACTTTGTAGTCTCAATGATGATGCATACATGTCAACTATGGGTGTTGGGTCCAACAATTCGCATTGGTCTCAAACCAATGACATCCGTTTGGAAGACCATGAGTTTGAGGTGGACGAGGAGGGTGAGGGCATTGTCGACGCACCGAAAGGAAGAGCGGGCAATTACAACACCAACAATGACAAGTTACTATGCAATACTTATTTGCAAGTGTCGAGGGATCCATCCATTGGAGGTGATCAAAGTAGAGATGCGTATTGGGGGCGAATGAAAGAATACTTTGATGATCACAACGTGAGTGGAATTGACCGCTCCGAGAGATCACTTCGGTCCCGATGGTCCACAATCAACTCGGATTGTCAAAAGTGGGCGGCCACACAAATGGCAGTTGACAAGATTAACCTAAGTAGGATGATAGAGTAAGTGGCATCTCATATATGTTCATCTCATACTTGTTTTTGGTGTCCGAAGTGCTAACTTGTTTTGTTTTTCTTGTAGTTCAACATTGCACAAAACTTGTTCAAAGAAGAGACGAGGACAACCAAGAAGGGGAAGATCAAGAAAGGAAGGGTCTTTACCTTGCCTCATTGCTATGAAGTGTTAAAGAATGATGAGAAATGGAAGAAGCGTGATGGTTTGGATGATTTGCATTTGAGCAACAAACGCAAGCGAACAATTGAGTTGGATGATGATGATGAGGAGGATGATGCATCAAGTGATGACGGCAAGAGAAGCCCCACACCCAACTCGGTTTCATACTCGAAGCCAAAACGACCGGATGGGTGCAAGAAAGACAAAACCGAAAAGAAGAAGAGGAAAGGAGATGATGAGCTCAAAAATGCTATGGAAGCTATTGTGAAGGCAAGAAAAGAAGCCAACAAGGTGAGGAAAATGGCAAGGAACCAAGATGCCGCGGCCGAGGAGAGGAGGGTGGCCGCCGAGGAGAGGAAAGTGGCATTGGAGGAGAGGAAGGTGGGCATGGAGGAGCGATCTAGGTTGTTGAAATGGGAGAAGCACTTGTTCTTCTTGGACACATCTTTGTTCAATGGTGCGGAAAAGGAATATGTCAACCTTGCCCGTGAAGAAGTCTTGATCCAAAAAAGAGCCATGATCCGCACAATGGGTGGCGGTGCCCTTGGCGGCATGGGTGGCGGTGGCCTCGGCGGCATGGGTGGCGGTGGCCTCGGCGGCTTGGGTGGCGGTGGCCTCGGCGGCATGGGTGGCGGCGGCCTTGGCGCCATGGGAGGCATGGGTGCACCTCCGGCCGCCATTGGAGGCATGGGTGGCTTTGGAGCACCCTCTGACCCTATGGCCGCCATGGGAGGCATGAGTTTCGCTTCTCTTATGGGAGGCATGGGTGCACCTCCGGCCATGGGTGGAATGTCTTTCGATGTGCCTTCTCACACACATTCCTATGAAGATGCTGTTGAAGATCTTGCCAACACCGTCGGAGCTTCATGTGATGTGATGCGTGATGAGGATAGGGAGGAAGATTCATCTTCGGAGGCGGAAGAATCGTCTTCGGAAGATGAGGACGAAGACGAGGAAGATGTTTGATGTGTCTTTCATTTATGTCTTGAACTTTAGTTTGCATTTTGAACTTGGTTGGATGAACTTGTGGGCATGAACTTTTATTTTCGTCAACTTGTTTGTGACAAATTTCACATGTTCATTGCATTTTGATGATTGTTTCAAACTCATTTTGTGGCTAAAATACCATGCCGACGAGTCGCGCGCGCTGCATTATAGCGCGGCTGCTGGAGCCAGCGCTGGCGGCCGCGCTAAGCTAGCCGAAGTGTGAGCAGCAAACAGGTTTTTTGCGCGCGGCGCATAGCGCGGCGGTTGGAGATGCTCGTAGTGGAGTTACTATGTGACCATGGGCTAGCTGTAGCTAGCTAGGGGTTATATGTCGATCTGCGCGATATACGCATAGATCCTATATTTATATGACTATATTCGTGCCGACTGTACGTAAGCTGTACGTGCATTACACTGATCATCGACCGATGAAGAGCTAGCTAGGTATAGCCCAAGATACGCGTTGGCATGATCGCGTCACGTGCATGCATGCATGGCGTACGAACGCACGCAGCCGGCCGTCCGTAACGCGGCATACAGATCGATATGCACTTACTTAAGTGTACCTGTACGTGCCAAGTTAGTATCGACCAGCGCACGTACGGGCTGGCCGGCCGGCACGTGGGAACCGTTAGAACGTACTCCCTCTGTTCGGAATTACTTGTCGTAAAAATGGATGTATGTAGATCTATTTTAATTTTAGATGCATTCATTTTCAAGACAAGTAATTCCGAAGTACTTAGAATGAGTAGTAGGCACTAGGCAGTCTCTGTGTGTCCGCCGTAATAATAAACCGTATTATTCCCTCTGTCCGAAAATAGTTGTCATCAAAATGAATAAAAGAATATATATCTAAAACTAAAATACGTTTAGATACATCTTTTTTTATCAATTTTCATGACAAGTATTTCCAACGGAGGAAGTATTGGATAGTTACACAGTGTGCATGGTCAGTAGCACCCATGCACGCACAACCACACGGGACACGGCCTTCAGCTCGTATAGTACCTACTCTGGAGTGAGTGAACCCTCTGTGCAACCATTTGAAGCCAATCAGTGCTCAGCAGGTAGTAGGTCCAACAAACAATTACCTCGCGTCTAGTTTATTTTTACTTTGCACCGCTTTGTTTGACACAGCAGGAACAAAATGCAAGCGTCGGTCGATCCAGCCTTAATAAATTCTAGTACTAGCTAAATTAACCAACAAATATAATAAGTGGACTTAGGACGCATGTTCATACGTCTGCAGGAAAATCTGGTACGCATGCAGGCACGTACATTGTGGCAAATGGCAACTAGTCTGCGGCTGGCAGGCTAGGATACAAATTTCTCGCCGGGATTTCACTGGGCTAATGATGCGTATGTGTATGTATATTCATTTATAGACTGAACATATTCCCCTCCGTGTAAATTGGCTCCAGGACGTACGTACTGAGCCAGTGCAGCGGCTAGCTATATATCCGACAGGCACGCAGGATCGACGCATGCATGCAAATATATCAGGGCAGAAGATCTTCGCCGTGATCTCATGGTAGTAATTAGGATGTCTTCATGAGTATTAATAGCGCTGGGTTGCAAAAAAAAAAAAAGACTTTACTCACCGCAGTGGTTAAGGCCTTAATGATTCATCAATGGACCTCTGCTCTTGTTTATTGCATTCTTGTTCCTGTCCTTGGTCGATATATAAATAACACGACAAATTACACTACAGTAGTTTCTTTTACCGCATCCGATCGACGCAGAATTCAGTTGTTAATTATGATCGCGATAATTAAGTTTCACCACCATATATGTCTCCGTTGGGGATTTGGGTCGGTTCCACTAATCACAGTATCCAGCTGTGTATGGTGAATGATCACACACCAATGAAACTCGCGGTTAATTTTGCATGGATACATATGGTGCACCCCGTACGACTTAGACAGGATAATGAGTAATGTCGATCTGACAAAGCTTGATTATACTAGAAGAATTAATAATAGGAGGCCCTGTCATTTCAGACCAGGCGGCTGCCCTACTATTTATTTCGATGGATTAGGGTCAAGTGTACGTTAATGCCGTGTTGGCCTGTTCCATCGTGGTAAGAAATTAAGAGTATTAATATCCTGCACTGCACACCGGCTCACAATAATGTGCACACACTGTTGGGAATTCATATCCTGAAAGAACGCAGTTTGCTAAAGCCGTGCATAGCACATTCGCAAAATAAAAGTAGAAATGGAAGGGCGCGGTTTGCTAAAACCGTGCATAACACATTCACAAGATAAAAGTAGAAATGGAAGGGCACGGTTTGCTAAAAGGGTCATGACATTCGCAAAATAAAAACAAAAATGGAAGCTTGGGGTTTACTAAAGCCGTCGATTGGAGGCCTAGCACTATGAAGAACATATGATTTGACCCCGTTGAGCTTACTTACGGCCAGAGAAGCCAATTGAAGTGCCACCGATTGAGGGGTTATATGTAACATATGATGGATTTGAAATTAGCGTGACATACGCAAGAAGCGACCAACGGGTTGAATACCAACTGGGTCCAAACTCCTACGGTTTCTGAATGGGACATCTTGATAGGGCCATGGATCTGGAGAAGCTTCGACGGTGGAACAGATGAAAGCTACAATCTTGGTAGTTGGCTACGGCGGCGAAGACAACGCCATGGGCGCCGTTTTGTTCTTAGAGATGTCGTTGTGGCGTGATGCTCGCCTTCTACTCAGACTATTCTGAGCGAAACCTTAAATCTCCTTCGTTTTTGATAAATAGGGCACTGTACTTTGGTCCATTTCACGAAATGAAACCACACACAACATCGTAGGCTACAATATCCAACTAGTCAAGTTAACTGCAAGTAGTTAAGAAAGGTAATAAATAAAAGAAAATGTCACTATCTAGCTAGTCATCTGGCGTGAAGCGTAACAATCAACCAGAGAACATCGCATGGATAGAGTCGCTTTGGTGTTACTGGCTGATCGGGCCAGTAGATGCGTGAGGTTAGTGGGGGTCACGGAAACAACTTGTGGAACATGGGTGTTAGCGTCGCCAAGCCATCTACTGAAGATGATCACGCTGCTTCTGAAGACAAGGAAGAAGAGGTGACAACGGGACGAAGCCTTGTTGCTGATCCGGCAATGGCTGCGAGCGTGGGAACATTCAAGGGGGCTCATGGGCCGGAAAGGCGGCCCGTTCGCATGAAGCGAAGCGTCGTTGGATAGTAGATCCAGTCTGGGCCCAATAGAGGGTAACAATCGTCGGCCACTTAACTGAAGAGACGACTGTTACGAAAAAAAAAACTGAAGAGACGACTTTGACAGCGTGAGCGCTGGTTTTGGCTCGTGTTCTTGTGTTCCCTCCTTTGACGCCGAAATGACACGCAGATGCTGTGGAGCCGGTGATCTATGCTCCGCATGCATAGTGCCATATATAGTGGTGGATGTACGTGCGCGAGCAAGGGAGCAGGGAGCGCTGGTTTTGGTTCAGTAGGGCTTTTAGTGCGGCCCATAACCGGCACTAAAGAGTGGGCACTAAAGCCCCACCCCCCCTTAGTACCGGTTCGGCACGAACCGGCGATAAAGTGCCATCACGTGGCGTGAGCGCACGTCCTGTTACAAACCGGTACTAAAGGTTTTTTTTTTATTTTTTTTTTGAAAATTTTGGAATTTTTTTTTGATTTTTTATTTTTCTGAATTATTTGATGATTTAGTCTCTAATCACCTCTCTTAACTGCTCAAGTGTGGATCACTCATACCAAATCATCTAACTTTCCGACCGGTCACCCATCCCTCTCACTACTCTAGCCCGAGCACGCTTAACTTTCGGGTTCTATTCTCCTTCGTTTCCGAGTCTGCACTTGTTGTTTTCCTGACAATAGTAAGATGTCAATCCTATTAACCCTCAGGAGTTTAGCTTGAGCATGAAGTCACACATTTCACCGTTTGAGTTTTTGAAACTATTATTCTAAAAAACAGTAATTATTTAGTAACGCTAATATTTCTTGAATAAGTTTGACCAGATTTGACCAAAATTCAAAAAATTGAAATAATTATTTAGTAACACTAATATTCTTGAATAATTATGTAGTAACATTAATACTTCTTGAATAAATAGTTTGACCAGATTTAACCAAATTTTTTTAAAAAAACTGAAATTTGAACATATCTTTTTTTCCTTTTGGAATTTGAGGATTCTAAAAAATTCCAAACAGGCCATAGGCAGTCTCCATCGGATGCGGATTTTCGTGCTGAATTTTTTGATATATTATACGTTTTTTTCCGACATCGTATGCAAAAGTTATAGCCGTTTTACATTTTCCCTACACTTTTTGCAAAACATGTCCAAATTTAAGTTTTTAATTTTCCTAACTAGTAGATAGTAATATAACTACATCTCGAAGAATTTTATTTTTTGAATTTTTTTATCTTTTTCTTTTGTATTTTTCAAAACTGAAATGGCGATATACCGGAGGGGGGGGGTAGGGATTGAAAATTGCCCTTTAGTGCGCGGTTCGTGGCAAGAACCGGTACTATAAGTCAAACCCTTTAGTACCGGTTCGTGGCACGAACCGGTACTAAGATTTACCCTTAATGCCGGTTTGTGCCACGAACCGGTACTAAAATGATCATGAACCCCGGCTTTGACGCCACCGCCACCACCCTTTTATTACGGTTCGTGCCACGAACCGGTACTAAAGGTTCAACACGAACCGGCATTAATGCAAATCCGTTCGAACCGGCACTAATGGTACAATTAGTACCGGGTCAAAATCAAACCGGCACTAATGTGCTTCACGTTTGACCCTTTTTCTACTAGTGGCACTTACACGGTTACACCTATACGTACAGTAGTACTTATGCACGACGCCACTGTCGCGCTCTCGCGTGCAGTCACCATGACTACGTAAATGATGGGTTGGCGGCTGGACCGGCGGCGCTGGGGGGCGGTGCGCCGCACCGCCGTGGGGATCGGCTGCCGGCCGGCGCGCGGACAGCAGTAATTAAGCTGTTCCTCTCGCGCCGAGTTCTGTCTGTTGAGCTCACACGGCCCACCGGGGCCCGGGACGTCTTTGCCATTGTTTTATGGTGCCTCGCTCGAACCCGCTTGACCCACTATGGATTGGCTGCCTCTGTGTGCATGCGCATGCCAAACAGTGAAAGGCTCTCATCTTCAGCAGACCGTGTCCGAGGAAAAAAAAAACGGACAGGATCCAAGAAATGGTATTCTACCGTCCAGATCTTCTAGTTTGTGACATGATTTATTTCATTTCATGGTGTTACATAATGTTTCGTCAAGTCATTTCCTTGTTTTAAAGTATATAATCATCATGTTTTGTTGGATGTAATTCAGAGTGCATTTATTTCAAGGTGGAATTGCTGGTACACAATGGTACGTCACGATACAATTTGAAACGAGAAAAGTAAACCAATGAATAATGCTTAATTTTTGAACAAAGCAAAATTTCCAAAGATATTGGCACAAATCTCAAAGCAATGACTATCTCAAACATGTGGGCATTGGATCTTGATCCCAGGAGCCGTACCATATGTAAACGGCGTACGTACATCTATGGTCTCTCTCCCCTCGAAATGGAAACTCTAGAGCAGAGTGGCCTGGCGGATATGCATGCGGACCGTGTCCTCTCCTCGCTCGCGGCCATAGGAGGAGTGGCCGGGCCGGCCAACGGCCGTGTCCTCGCACCTGAATGATGACTTCAGCTAGCAGCAGCAGCTGGGCACTCATGCATGCATGCATGCATGCTACTCACTGGCACGCACATGCTCGCTCCATGGAGGGAGGCCCTGCGCGGGGAGGATCAGCCTCGACGACATGGCGCAGATCCTGTAGGCCCGTGCAGTGCACCACGTTATCAGCGAGCGAATGGTCGACATGGCCGGTAATACTCCCTCCGTTTAAAAATAAGTTTTTTTTAAAAAAAAAGATTCTCCGCCTCTGCGTGAGCGAACGATGCATACGACCATATTTATATATAAATAAAGAAGTTCAACAAGGTTTTAAAGTCTGAAAACAAAATAACGGCAAGCTCACAAAGAGCCACAACGCCAAGAAACAAAAGGCCCAAAAGCCAGCATAACAAAGATAGGTAAACTAATTGTCTATCCTATTACATACCGCCATCCAAACCGGTTGAAGATATCCCGCGCTACCATCTCCTACCGAACAGATACAGTAACCAAACACTCCCTGGCCTCCGTCGGAGTGAGTAACGATCACATACGGATCAGCGTAGTAGCTCGGAATAAAACCTGCAAAAAATGAATATTTGTTGTTCTATTAAAAGCCAAATCATTTCCGCAATTTCAAATTGCCCACAACAACGCACATACTCCTACATGAATGTGTCTAGCTGTTTCGGACTCTATTCCAAGAAGCTACGTTCCAAACAACATACTGACCGAATTCGAAGGAGTAATGTTAAAGGCAATATGCATCGTGTGCCACAAAACTCTTGCCAACGGGCAGTCAAAAAAGAAGTGCTTGATAGTTTCACAACTTTATACTAACTTTAGTACAAAGTTATACTAAATTCGAGACATTAATTTTGGGACGGAGGGAATAGTTAACAATAACTCTGCTGCGCGCGACACTACGGTCTACGGGCCAAGCTGCATGGCATGTTTCGTCGTGAATTCACAGTGGATGGGGGCCGTTCGTGTATATGAACGGCGCACCGAACGGGGGTTCCTAGCAGTAGCAGATCGTCTGTTATCAAACGAAACAACCGGGGTTCCTGCCTTGGCACATCGATCATATCTCTGCTCAGAAGAGAGTAGTACGTGCCGCCGGGAAATCAAGGTGCACATGGAATGTACATTGGGAGGGTTGGTTGGTAGCTGTTGGCCAATATAATGGGCATCATCTTCAAGGGAATTTTATTGGGTGCCGTCCGTGGCCATTCCATTTTCAAACGGATTTGCACAGCTTTACTCCGGCACTCAAGTTCTTCCGTGGAGTTGTTTGTCATCACCTGACCGTAGGAATGAGCAGGTTCTCCATGCCAAGCACCGTGTCAACCCCCATCCGTTCGGAGGTGATTGCTGACGTACATCCTTGTTAAAATTCTTTGTACGACCAAGCGTACTGCCCAAAACAACCTTGCCAATTAAGCCCTGGACTATTGATGCCATGTGCTCGTCGACGCCACCCTTCTTGTACAACTCGAGCCTCCAGCACTCCTCGGTGACGAGCTCTGAATACATCCGGCGAAGCTCAGCCATGTAATCTTTATCGACGCGCGCCTCCTTGAGTCGCTCGACAAGCAAATCAAACAACAAAGAACGAAATCAACATAGGAAGCTAGCCGAAGTGTGAGCAGCAAACAGGTTTTTTGCGCGCGGCGCATAGCGCGGCGGTTGGAGATGCTCGTAGTGGAGTTACTATGTGACCATGGGCTAGCTGTAGCTAGCTAGGGGTTATATGTCGATCTGCGCGATATACGCATAGATCCTATATTTATATGACTATATTCGTGCCGACTGTACGTAAGCTGTACGTGCATTACACTGATCATCGACCGATGAAGAGCTAGCTAGGTATAGCCCAAGATACGCGTTGGCATGATCGCGTCACGTGCATGCATGCATGGCGTACGAACGCACGCAGCCGGCCGTCCGTAACGCGGCATACAGATCGATATGCACTTACTTAAGTGTACCTGTACGTGCCAAGTTAGTATCGACCAGCGCACGTACGGGCTGGCCGGCCGGCACGTGGGAACCGTTAGAACGTACTCCCTCTGTTCGGAATTACTTGTCGTAAAAATGGATGTATGTAGATCTATTTTAATTTTAGATGCATTCATTTTCAAGACAAGTAATTCCGAAGTACTTAGAATGAGTAGTAGGCACTAGGCAGTCTCTGTGTGTCCGCCGTAATAATAAACCGTATTATTCCCTCTGTCCGAAAATAGTTGTCATCAAAATGAATAAAAGAATATATATCTAAAACTAAAATACGTTTAGATACATCTTTTTTATCAATTTTCATGACAAGTATTTCAACGGAGGAAGTATTGGATAGTTACACAGTGTGCATGGTCAGTAGCACCCATGCACGCACAACCACACGGGACACGGCCTTCAGCTCGTATAGTACCTACTCTGGAGTGAGTGAACCCTCTGTGCAACCATTTGAAGCCAATCAGTGCTCAGCAGGTAGTAGGTCCAACAAACAATTACCTCGCGTCTAGTTTATTTTTACTTTGCACCGCTTTGTTTGACACAGCAGGAACAAAATGCAAGCGTCGGTCGATCCAGCCTTAATAAATTCTAGTACTAGCTAAATTAACCAACAAATATAATAAGTGGACTTAGGACGCATGTTCATACGTCTGCAGGAAAATCTGGTACGCATGCAGGCACGTACATTGTGGCAAATGGCAACTAGTCTGCGGCTGGCAGGCTAGGATACAAATTTCTCGCCGGGATTTCACTGGGCTAATGATGCGTATGTGTATGTATATTCATTTATAGACTGAACATATTCCCCTCCGTGTAAATTGGCTCCAGGACGTACGTACTGAGCCAGTGCAGCGGCTAGCTATATATCCGACAGGCACGCAGGATCGACGCATGCATGCAAATATATCAGGGCAGAAGATCTTCGCCGTGATCTCATGGTAGTAATTAGGATGTCTTCATGAGTATTAATAGCGCTGGGTTGCAAAAAAAAAAAAAGACTTTACTCACCGCAGTGGTTAAGGCCTTAATGATTCATCAATGGACCTCTGCTCTTGTTTATTGCATTCTTGTTCCTGTCCTTGGTCGATATATAAATAACACGACAAATTACACTACAGTAGTTTCTTTTACCGCATCCGATCGACGCAGAATTCAGTTGTTAATTATGATCGCGATAATTAAGTTTCACCACCATATATGTCTCCGTTGGGGATTTGGGTCGGTTCCACTAATCACAGTATCCAGCTGTGTATGGTGAATGATCACACACCAATGAAACTCGCGGTTAATTTTGCATGGATACATATGGTGCACCCCGTACGACTTAGACAGGATAATGAGTAATGTCGATCTGACAAAGCTTGATTATACTAGAAGAATTAATAATAGGAGGCCCTGTCATTTCAGACCAGGCGGCTGCCCTACTATTTATTTCGATGGATTAGGGTCAAGTGTACGTTAATGCCGTGTTGGCCTGTTCCATCGTGGTAAGAAATTAAGAGTATTAATATCCTGCACTGCACACCGGCTCACAATAATGTGCACACACTGTTGGGAATTCATATCCTGAAAGAACGCAGTTTGCTAAAGCCGTGCATAGCACATTCGCAAAATAAAAGTAGAAATGGAAGGGCGCGGTTTGCTAAAACCGTGCATAACACATTCACAAGATAAAAGTAGAAATGGAAGGGCACGGTTTGCTAAAAGGGTCATGACATTCGCAAAATAAAAACAAAAATGGAAGCTTGGGGTTTACTAAAGCCGTCGATTGGAGGCCTAGCACTATGAAGAACATATGATTTGACCCCGTTGAGCTTACTTACGGCCAGAGAAGCCAATTGAAGTGCCACCGATTGAGGGTTATATGTAACATATGATGGATTTGAAATTAGCGTGACATACGCAAGAAGCGACCAACGGGTTGAATACCAACTGGGTCCAAACTCCTACGGTTTCTGAATGGGACATCTTGATAGGGCCATGGATCTGGAGAAGCTTCGACGGTGGAACAGATGAAAGCTACAATCTTGGTAGTTGGCTACGGCGGCGAAGACAACGCCATGGGCGCCGTTTTGTTCTTAGAGATGTCGTTGTGGCGTGATGCTCGCCTTCTACTCAGACTATTCTGAGCGAAACCTTAAATCTCCTTCGTTTTTTGATAAATAGGGCACTGTACTTTGGTCCATTTCACAGAAATGAAACCACACACAACATCGTAGGCTACAATATCCAACTAGTCAAGTTAACTGCAAGTAGTTAAGAAAGGTAATAAATAAAAGAAAATGTCACTATCTAGCTAGTCATCTGGCGTGAAGCGTAACAATCAACCAGAGAACATCGCATGGATAGAGTCGCTTTGGTGTTACTGGCTGATCGGGCCAGTAGATGCGTGAGGTTAGTGGGGGTCACGGAAACAACTTGTGGAACATGGGTGTTAGCGTCGCCAAGCCATCTACTGAAGATGATCACGCTGCTTCTGAAGACAAGGAAGAAGAGGTGACAACGGGACGAAGCCTTGTTGCTGATCCGGCAATGGCTGCGAGCGTGGGAACATTCAAGGGGCTCATGGGCCGGAAAGGCGGCCCGTTCGCATGAAGCGAAGCGTCGTTGGATAGTAGATCCAGTCTGGGCCCAATAGAGGGTAACAATCGTCGGCCACTTAACTGAAGAGACGACTGTTACGAAAAAAAAAACTGAAGAGACGACTTTGACAGCGTGAGCGCTGGTTTTGGCTCGTGTTCTTGTGTTCCCTCCTTTGACGCCGAAATGACACGCAGATGCTGTGGAGCCGGTGATCTATGCTCCGCATGCATAGTGCCATATATAGTGGTGGATGTACGTGCGCGAGCAAGGGAGCAGGGAGCGCTGGTTTTGGTTCGTAAGGGCCTTTAGTGCCGGTTCCATAACCGGCACTAAAGGGTGGGCACTAAAGCCCCACCCCCCCTTAGTACCGGTTCGGCACGAACCGGCGATAAAGTGCCATCACGTGGCGTGAGCGCACGTCCTGTTACAAACCGGTACTAAAGGTTTTTTTTTTATTTTTTTTTTGAAAATTTTGGAATTTTTTTTTGATTTTTTTCTGAATTATTTGATGATTTAGTCTCTAATCACCTCTCTTAACTGCTCGAGTGTGGATCACTCATTCCAAATCATCTAACTTCCCGACCGGTCACCCATCCCTCTCACTACTCTAGCCCGAGCACGCTTAACTTTCGGGTTCTATTCTCCTTCGTTTCCGAGTCTGCACTTGTTGTTTTCCTGACAATAGTAAGATGTCAATCCTATTAACCCTCAGGAGTTTAGCTTGAGCATGAAGTCACACATTTCACCGTTTGAGTTTTTGAAACTATTATTCTAAAAAACAGTAATTATTTAGTAACGCTAATATTTCTTGAATAAGTTTGACCAGATTTGACCAAAATTCAAAAAATTGAAATAATTATTTAGTAACACTAATATTCTTGAATAATTATGTAGTAACATTAATACTTCTTGAATAAATAGTTTGACCAGATTTAACCAAATTTTTTTAAAAAAACTGAAATTTGAACATATCTTTTTTTCCTTTTGGAATTTGAGGATTCTAAAAAATTCCAAACAGGCCATAGGCAGTCTCCATCGGATGCGGATTTTCGTGCTGAATTTTTGATATATTATACGTTTTTTCCGACATCGTATGCAAAAGTTATAGCCGTTTACATTTTCCCTACACTTTTGCAAAACATGTCCAAATTTAAGTTTTAATTTTCCTAACTAGTAGATAGTAATATAACTACATCTCGAAGAATTTTATTTTTTGAATTTTTTATCTTTTCTTTTGTATTTTCAAAACTGAAATGGCGATATCTGAGGGGGGAGGGTAGGGATTGAAAATTGCCCTTTAAATGCGTGTTCGTGGCAAGAACCGGTACTATAGGTCAAACCCTTTAATACCGGTTCGTGGCACGAACCGGTACTAAGATTAACCTTTTAGTACCGGTTTGTGCCACGAACCGCACTAAAAATGATCATGAGGCCCCGCCCGACGCCACCGCCACCACCCTTTTATTACGGTTCGTGCCACGAACCGGTACTAAAGGTTCAACACGAACCGGCATTAATGCAAATCCGTTCGAACCGGCACTAATGGTACAATTAGTACGGGTCAAAATCAAACCGCACTAATGTGCTTCACGTTTGACCCTTTTTCTACTAGTGGCACTTACACGGTTACACCTATACGTACAGTAGTACTTATGCACGACGCCACTGTCGCGCTCTCGCGTGCAGTCACCATGACTACGTAAATGATGGGTTGGCGGCTGGACCGGCGGCGCTGGGGGGCGGTGCGCCGCACCGCCGTGGGGATCGGCTGCCGGCCGGCGCGCGGACAGCAGTAATTAAGCTGTTCCTCTCGCGCCGAGTTCTGTCTGTTGAGCTCACACGGCCCACCCGGGGCCCGGGACGTCTTTGCCATTGTTTTTATGGTGCCTCGCTCGAACCCGCTTGACCCACTATGGATTGGCTGCCTCTGTGTGTGCATGCGCATGCCAAACAGTGAAAGGCTCTCATCTTCAGCAGACCGTGTCCGAGGAAAAAAAAAACGGACAGGATCCAAGAAATGGTATTCTACCGTCCAGATCTTCTAGTTTGTGACATGATTTATTTCATTTCATGGTGTTACATAATGTTTCGTCAAGTCATTTCCTTGTTTTAAAGTATATAATCATCATGTTTTGTTGGATGTAATTCAGAGTGCATTTATTTCAAGGTGGAATTGCTGGTACACAATGGTACGTCACGATACAATTTGAAACGAGAAAAGTAAACCAATGAATAATGCTTAATTTTTGAACAAAGCAAAATTTCCAAAGATATTGGCACAAATCTCAAAGCAATGACTATCTCAAACATGTGGGCATTGGATCTTGATCCCAGGAGCCGTACCATATGTAAACGGCGTACGTACATCTATGGTCTCTCTCCTCGAAATGGAAACTCTAGAGCAGAGTGGCCTGGCGGATATGCATGCGGACCGTGTCCTCTCCTCGCTCGCGGCCATAGGAGGAGTGGCCGGGCCGGCCAACGGCCGTGTCCTCGCACCTGAATGATGACTTCAGCTAGCAGCAGCAGCTGGGCACTCATGCATGCATGCATGCATGCTACTCACTGGCACGCACATGCTCGCTCCATGGAGGGAGGCCCTGCGCGGGGAGGATCAGCCTCGACGACATGGCGCAGATCCTGTAGGCCCGTGCAGTGCACCACGTTATCAGCGAGCGAATGGTCGACATGGCCGGTAATACTCCCTCCGTTTAAAAATAAGTTTTTTTTAAAAAAAAAGATTCTCCGGCCTCTGCATCAGAACGATGCATACGACCATATTTATATATAAATAAAGAAGTTCAACAAGGTTTTAAAGTCTGAAAACAAAATAACGGCAAGCTCACAAAGAGCCACAACGCCAAGAAACAAAAGGCCCAAAAGCCAGCATAACAAAGATAGGTAAACTAATTGTCTATCCTATTACATACCGCCATCCAAACCGGTTGAAGATATCCCGCGCTACCATCTCCTACCGAACAGATCTGATAACCAAACACTCCACGGCCTCCGTCGGAGTGAGTAACGATCACATCTGGATCAGCGTAGTAGCTCGGAATAAAACCTGCAAAAATGAATATTTGTTGTTCTATTAAAAGCCAAATCATTTCCGCAATTTCAAATTGCCCACAACAACGCACATACTCCTACATGAATGTGTCTAGCTGTTTCGGACTCTATTCCAAGAAGCTACGTTCCAAACAACATACTGACCGAATTCGAAGGAGTAATGTTAAAGGCAATATGCATCGTGTGCCACAAAACTCTTGCCAACGGGCAGTCAAAAAAGAAGTGCTTGATAGTTTCACAACTTTATACTAACTTTAGTACAAAGTTATACTAAATTCGAGACATTAATTTTGGGACGGAGGGAATAGTTAACAATAACTCTGCTGCGCGCGACACTACGGTCTACGGGCCAAGCTGCATGGCATGTTTCGTCGTGAATTCACAGTGGATGGGGGCCGTTCGTGTATATGAACGGCGCACCGAACGGGGGTTCCTAGCAGTAGCAGATCGTCTGTTATCAAACGAAACAACCGGGGTTCCTGCCTTGGCACATCGATCATATCTCTGCTCAGAAGAGAGTAGTACGTGCCGCCGGGAAATCAAGGTGCACATGGAATGTACATTGGGAGGGTTGGTTGGTAGCTGTTGGCCAATATAATGGGCATCATCTTCAAGGGAATTTTATTGGGTGCCGTCCGTGGCCATTCCATTTTCAAACGGATTTGCACAGCTTTACTCCGGCACTCAAGTTCTTCCGTGGAGTTGTTTGTCATCACCTGACCGTAGGAATGAGCAGGTTCTCCATGCCAAGCACCGTGTCAACCCCCATCCGTTCGGAGGTGATTGCTGACGTACATCCTTGTTAAAATTCTTTGTACGACCAAGCGTACTGCCCAAAACAACCTTGCCAATTAAGCCCTGGACTATTGATGCCATGTGCTCGTCGACGCCACCCTTCTTGTACAACTCGAGCCTCCAGCACTCCTCGGTGACGAGCTCTGAATACATCCGCGAAGCTCAGCCATGTAATCTTTATCGACGCGCCTCCTTGAGTCGCTCGACAAGCAAATCAAACAACAAAGAACGAAATCAACATAGGAGATACAAGATTTTAATGTGGACCCCCCAAGGTGCCAGGCAACAAATCTTGACTATATCGAGGAGTTAACAAACGCCGGATATTTACAACTGATCAACTTATCCCGTATGGTGTCTTACAAGAGGTGTATATATATAGCATCGGTGATCTAGGTCAAACTTGGCTATGCTCCGGTTCGGTGCAATCCTACCTTGAGTCGGGTTCCCTTCTTCTTGTACAATTCGTTGGCGGCCCGCTTCTTGTACAACTCGAGCAGCAGGCACTCCTCGGCGCCGAGCTCTGAATACATCCAGTGGAGTTCGGTCATGATATCTTTATCGACGCGCACCGCCTTGAGTCGCTTGAAAGCCTCCCGGTTCTCCTACACCCCGCGCCAGCAGAGCACTCGGGGTCAATGTTGATGACCACCGCGATCTCGCCACAGTCGATGGGGAAGTTAGGCTTCACCTGGCTGCACTCGCCGTTGGCTCCGCCAACTGGAAGGAGCCAAGCCAATGCGGGGTGGCGGGGTCAGTGTCCTTTATTTCGGACACCCATGTCCGCCATGGTCGTTTTCGCACACCCTGGTTAATTTTATTGATAAATTCGAAGCTCTTACTTAAAATGATGTGCTCTAAAAATTAGAATCATGCCCTATTGGTATTGCAACACTATGGGCCATCTCAAGTTGAGATAAAACTTGCGCAGAAGTGTAAATCACCAATGCAAGAACAAGTCTCTTACGAAAATAGTAATGTCCATTACGTATTACTAACCTTGTTTTGACCGGATCTAACACTTAAAGATTGAATTCCGGAAACATTTGTGAAGCATGTGGGCCCCACTGTCATGACATCTAGCTTAACGGTTCAGTTAAACAGAGTTAACTTTTGTGTCACGTCAGCCCTGATGATTGGACTACAGATGTCATGAACGGGGTCAAATTTAACCAAACCAGTCATGAGTGTTTTTAGCAAAAGAAGTGGGCACAATACTGGTAGAAATTTGTAGACTGGTCGTTTTTCAGAACACTAAAGACATGTAGTGATTTTATGCTATTTACTCATAGCCATCACTCACGATTCATTTGTCCGGTCAGTGGTGATTGTTTGTGGAACTAAAGAGTCATGTGGATGGATTAGATGGCCGTAACTCTCAAAAGTGGCAGTTTTGCTCTAAGGGTATACTCCAAACTTTCAAGTACGCGTTGAGATAAGCTCTCAAGTGAGTGGAAGAAAAAGAGGTACAATGCTAGCTATAAACGTATACATGCATTGGTGAGCTGATTACAGACATGGACACTCACATACCTGCATGCAGACTGACCTCTATGAACGTACGCATGCACGCCCTATCCCTACGAGCACCTCAAAGAGACCGAGTCAACGGATCTTGAGATTCACAAAGTCGCCATAAATGTCTCATAGTTCACGAGCATGCCATAACATTGAACGAGTAATGCTGGAAAGTGAAGTAAATCCACAAAACTGCGACCGTTCATGCCAAGTCTAGGACTTGAAGTCAGTGGCGGAGCTTCAAGCCCAATGTTGGGCAGGCTTGGTGGGCCAAACAAAAGGAAACAACCCATGGGCTGGTGTTCCAAGGCCCAAAAGTAAAAAAAAGTGAATAAACTACAAAAAGCTGGGCGGGCCATGGCCCATTCGGCCTTGCCGTGGCTCCGCCAGTGCTTGAACTTGAGTGGGCTGGTTCCTGCACAAGGAACCTAGCCATCCGAGGTAAGCTTAGTTCTCATACAAGCCTATGCTATATAAATAAGCACCAACGCTTAAAAAACAGTCTATTTTATTAATCACCTCTCTAAGCACCTTGCCTTGGACATGTAAGTCTGAAAATTTGCAGGGGCACGCACCTGTCAAGCCCTGCCCGGCCGCTTGATTGCCTCACGATTCACGAAGTGGTTGAATCACGCACGAGGGCACGGTAAGTTTTAAGTTTCGGTTGTAGGCACAAAAATCATGATTTTATCGGCTGCTCGTACTAAGTTTCAAGAGTCCAAAGTTAAGATTTATTTTCTAAATTCATCAAAACAAATTTAAAATGGATCTTATTTGAAAGACCTCATCATGAGAAACACAAATATGAAAACTGAACATAATTTGGACTGTTTGTTCAAAAGATATAAAAGTTTAAAAATCGGAAGCCAAAAATAAAGCCATGCGCGAGGACCTGCATGCCACAAATCGGCTCCCATGTAAGCTTTTCTTCCATCTTTCTTTCCTTGGTGTTTCCGGGACAAGAATTTTTTTTGTGTGGTCTTGGTTCTTTTTTTCCTTTTCTCAATTTAGTTTCTCAGTATTTTGTTGGTCGATTTTATCTCCCACAATCAACTAACAGAGATGTCTTGTCAAAAAAAAAAAAAAAACTAACAGCGATGTGACTAGGTACTCTATCAACAATTCACTGCATGCCCAAGAGGTCCCAACTCACGTTACTCCACAATCTTTGTGGATCTGGCATTGCCTCACATTCAAAATTTGGCCAGTTTTACTCACATGGAGTAGGCCAGTAGTAACTTAGAGTAATAACTACACTTATTAACTGCATGTGAAAGTGGAGCCCACCTTGCACAGAGATCCTTCCCGGATACACATAAAGCTTAAATTCACAAGAAGCCTACTTGCGCTACGTACGCGCCTTTTGGTTCCTGGGTACATATATACCCTATATGAAAAAAAAATTAGTGATTCAATAAAAACTAAAAAATTTCTAAAAATATTTTTGATAAAAACTTGACCTTCTATTGTACTAGTGAGAAAAGTGACAAAAACATAAAATTCCTCTTTGACTTCTTTTCAAAAAAGACAAATTTCCGGTCAAAATAGCGTGAATAGTGATCTATAATAGCAAATAAATTTTGTCTTTTTTCTGTGAAGTCAAAATAGTTTTCTTTTTTGTGAAAATGTGTATACTAATGCGCAAGTAAGTCAACTTTATTCTAAAAATAATTTCTTAACTATTTTGACTTTTTATTTAACTATTAAAAATAATACCCCATATAGGGTACCCAGGAACCATTGGGTATTTCCCTCGATTGGCACCCATATATACTACTCTGTCCGTCCAATAATACAAGATCATTTTGTAGCAAAACGATCTTATGTTATGGGACGGGGAGTAGTATATGTATGCCTGTATGGATAGATGTAGATCGGTCCTCGCTATTATTTTGTGTGGTCCAGAACGCAGAAACAATGTAAATAAACCTTAGCCGTAACTAGCTCTCGTCCGTACCACGTACAATTTGTGGCCTTCGTTTCATCGTACCCATGCGCCAGAAGTTTGAATGCGGGTAGGGTTAATCAGTGTGGCCCTGCATGCATGCATACACACTGTTTTGCATTATTGGCTTAAGCCATTCACGGCATATGCTTTGGCCGATTCGGCTGCCTCCAAAGGTAGGAAAGTGCTTTCAAGTTTAGTAGAAACTTGGTTATTTTTTCACGTACTTTTGTACTTTATGCAAACATGTGGGTGTTTGTAACTTTGTATGCATGCATTTCCATAGGCAGTCCCAATATCTTTACATATCTCCTTTGTGTAAGAAAAAAAAACCTACAATTGAGTGTTTCATCATCTTTTTTTTTTGTTCAACGTACGGTTGCCAGATCTTGGCCTTAGATGGCTCTCCTCTCCCCCTCCTCCCCTCTCCCGTGCTCCACCCCCACCCACTCCGTCGTCCTGCTCCCTCCGGCGGCCTCGAGTCGCTCCTTCTTCCTCTCCCCCCTGCCTCCTCTCCGGCACCGGCCTCTCCGTTCGACGCTCCCCTACCCCCCTCCCATGGCTCCCCTCCTCGCCCCCCCCCCCCACTCTTGGATCTGGCTCCGGCAACAAGTTTTGGGCCTTGTTGTCTGATGGGGGTGAGGTTGACTCCGACTCCGACTCCGACCTTCCCCCTCTCGCCTTGGCCTCCCCTCCTGTTGTGGCGCCTCCGCTGAAGTTGGGGCCGGCGGGGCGTGTCCGGAAATTTGCCCCGGGTGGGCGCGGGCAGCCGGTGCAATCTGATGCAGCGGCTGGATCGGGCTGGATCTAGGTCGGGCGCGTCCGTCGGCGGAGCCGTTCGGGGACGGTCTCCTTGCCGAACCGTGCTGTTCTTGGGGCTGCTCCTGTGCTGGGTGTTGGTCCGGCGCGATCTTCTTGCTCCACTGCGTCCTCGTCGCCGGTAGTCAGGTTGGGCCCGGTGCAGCTGGTGGCGGCGGTGGCCGCTCCTCCCTCGCCTTCAACCCTAGCTCGGGTTCCCGAGCAGGAGGCTTGTGGGCCCCTTGTTCGGCCCACTCTGGCGCTTTCTGGGCCGTCCGTTCCAATTGGGCCGCCCCCGCTGTCGTCTTCTTATGAATTTCCCCCTCTCTCTATTCTGGGCCCTGGGCCTACCTCGGCCCAGCCACCCCCTCCCCCTTTCCCGAGCCCGGCATCCATGGCCCCTCCTGGCCTGGCGTGCTCAGGATATTTATGGGTTCGCAAGGGTTCTGCCCACCATTCCTAGGGTTTCCTGCCTCTCGATCTGATCTGCGTCGCTTCCGCCTCTGCGTCCCGCTCTACCGCAGATCCCCTCCCCCCACCTCTCTCTCTCTGCTTCGCGGCTGTGGTTGCCATGGATCAATCCCGTGGCTCCTCGAGTGAGGCCATGTCTGGCCAGAAGCGGCGGCAGGAGGACTCGGGCGGCAGGGCGATGGATCTGGAGCTCGAGGCGTCCCTTCGTTCGAAGCTTGAGGCCGAGCAGGCGGCTCGGTCGCAAGTGGCCCGCGATCGTGAGGCCTGGGCAGCGGGGCCCGAGTGGCTCTAGAAGGACGAGCGTGCGCGGTCGGCTGCGGTGTCCGCGGCGATTCGGTGTCGGAGGCCCCTGGATCTGGGGGATCTGGGGTCGACCCCTAGGAGGCCGCGGCGGCTTTGGTCCTAGTTCCCGTCCTCCTCCTCCTCCTCCTCCGCCGCGCGGTCCGCTCCCCTTGGCCCGCGGTGGTGGTCGTTCTTCTGGCCCCTCGTCGGGGCTCGGCGGGCGTCCGATGAGGCGTTGGGGCGCTGGGTCTGGTACTTTTGGGCGTCGTCCTCCAACTTCTGGCCCTGGCTCGTCTTCTTCGGCCCTGGGCGATGGGAACCTGCCCCCTCCCCCTCCTCCGCCTACTCACCCGTCCCCTCCGCTTCCCTAACCGCCCAACCCTAACCTCACCTGCTTTGCATGCCATCAGCCCGGTCATTTCCAATCTCGCCGCTTCAATCCACCATTCTGTCTCATCTGCAGAGAAGATGGCCACCTCATGGTGCACTGTCAGAACCGTCGTAAACCTGCTTCCTATAAGCTCTATGGTCAAGGCCTTCCTGGGTTCTCCTTTTATGCCCTTGACAGCGAGACCCCTCAGGCGGCAGTGGTCCCTGCGCTGTCCAATGCTGCTATCATTTCCATCAAAGACCACAAAATCTCTCCCCATCCTCCTGGACGAACTCAAGCTGTGGGATGACAGAAGCTGGGATTGGCAGATCCGGGAGCTCTCTGACTTTGAATTCGCAGCGGTTTCCCCCTCCAAAAGTAGCCTCAAGATGATCTCCTCTTGCACCTGTTTCACACCCCCTCTCAACCAGCTTGTTGTGTCAGTGAAAGCGGCCTCTAATGGCGCTAAGCCCATATCCTCCCTCTCGGAAACCTGGGTCCTCGTGGATGATATTCCTCCTACCCTACGCTCTACTGAATTTGTTATGTCCTTTGGTGTCTTGATCGGCAAGCCAATCATGGTTGATCCGGAGTCCCTCTCTGTCCTTGGCCCCGTTTGTCTCAAGCTTTGGGCTGTGGATCTTCTCTATATTCATGGCTTTGTCGATGTCTTCCCTTCGCCTGACGGCTTCAGATTGCGGGTTCGCTTGGACGGTGGTGCCAACCCCAATTCTCCTCCTCTCCCTCCTCCTCCGGCTGAGAATCGCGGGGGAGGTGGGGATGATGCTACCAACCAGAGCGGGGGATCGCATCCACACTTCACTACCTCAGAGTGGGATGGCATGGGCTCGGAATCCAGGGAACATTTCAAAGATAATGCCCTGAAGAGAAAGGACTTGGGGAAGGATGGTGTGGCGGAGAAGTTGTCTGACCAGGCTGCCCCGGCTGCTCCCCTGGCCGGCACGCCTGTGTCTGGGGTCTGCTCCAACATGCCGGTCCGTCCGGGCTCGCCGTCCCTGTATGCATCGAGGACCACCCTGCCTCCCCTCCGCGTGCTCCTGCTGGCTCCCTAACCAAGCGCATTGTTGGAAATATGCCCTAGAGGCAATAATAAAAGGATTATTATTATATTTCCTTGTTCATGATAATTATCTTTTATTCATGCTATAATTGTATTATCCGGAAATCGTAATACACGTGTGAATACATAGAACACAATACGTCCCTAGTAAGCCTCTAGTTGACTAGCTCGTTGGTCAACAGATAGTCATGGTTTCCTGACTATGGACATTAGATGTCGTTGACAACGGGATCACATCATTAGGAGAATGATGTGATGGACAAGACCCAATCCTAAGCATAGCACAAGATCGTGTAGTTCGTTTTGCTAGAGCTTTTCCAATGTCAAGTATCTTTTCCTTAGACCATGAGATCGTGTAACTCCCGGATACCGTAGGAGTGCTTTGGGTGTACCAAATGTCACAACGTAACTGGGTGACTATAAAGGTGCACTACAAGTATCTCCGAAAGTGTCTGTTGGGTTGACATAGATCGAGACTGGGATTTGTCACTCCGTATTACGGAGAGGTATCACTGGGCCCACTCGGTAGTGCATCATCATAATGAGCTCAAAGTGACCAAGTGTCTGGTCACGGGATCATACATTTGTTGGAAATATGCCCTAGAGGCAATAATAAAAGGATTATTATTATATTTCCTTGTTCATGATAATTGTCTTTTCTTCATGCTATAATTGTATTATCCGGAAATCGTAATACACGTGTGAATACATAGAACACAATACGTCCCTAGTAAGCCTCTAGTTGACTAGCTCGTTGGTCAACATATAGTCATGGTTTCCTGACTATGGACATTAGATGTCATTGACAACGGGATCACATCATTAGGAGAATGATGTGATGGACAAGACCCAATCCTAAGCATAGCACAAGATCGTGTAGTTCGTTTTGCTAGAGCTTTTCCAATGTCAAGTATCTTTTCCTTAGACCATGAGATCGTGTAACTCCCGGATACCGTAGGAGTGCTTTGGGTGTACCAAACGTCACAACATAACTGGGTGACTATAAAGGTGCACTACAAGTATCTCGAAAGTGTCATTGGGTTGACACGGATCGAGGCTCGGATTTGTCACTCCGTATTACGGAGAGGTATCACTGGGCCCACTCGGTAGTGCATCATCATAATGAGCTCAAAGTGACCAAGTGTCCGTCACGGGATCATGCATTACGGATGCGAGTAAAGTGACTTGCCGTAACGAGATTGAGCGAGGTATTGGGATACCGATGATCGAATCTCGGGCAAGTAACATACCGTCGACAAAGGGAATATTATACGGGTTGCTTGAATCCTCGACATCGTGGTTCATCCGATGAGATCATCGAGGAGTATGTGGGAGCCAACATGGGTATCCAGATCCTGCTATTGGTTATTGACCGAGAGTCGTCTTGGTCATGTCGCATGTCTCCCGAACCCGTAGGGTCTACACATAAGGTTCGGTGGCGCTAGGGTTATTAAGAAGACTTGTATGTGATTGCGAATGTTATTGAGTCCGGATGAGATCCCGGACGTCACGAGGAGTTCGGAATGGTCCGGAGGTGAAGATTTATATATGGGAAGTTGTCATACGGACACCGGAAAGTTTGAGGGCATATCGGTATTGTACCGGGGCCACGGAGAGGTTCCGGGGTCCACCGGAGGGGTCACCCTCTCGGAGGGCCTCATGAGCCGCAGGGGCAGGGAACCAGCCTGGAGGGCTGGGCGCCCTTGGGCCCATGCGCCTAGGGTTGGGGGGACCTAGTGGGGCGCCCCTTTGCTTGGGGGCAAGCCCCTCCTCAGCCGCCGCCCCCTCTAGATATCATCTAGAGGGGCCTTCTTCCCTTCCCTATAAATAGAGGCGAGGGAGGCTGAACACCTGATCCAAGGCGCAGCCCTCCCTCCCAACACCTCTCCTCCTCCGTTGAGTGCTTGGCGAAGCCTGACGAATCTCGCCTCTCCACCATCATCACGCCGTCGTGCTACTGCTGGAGCCTTCTTCCTTAACCTCTCCTTCCCCCTTGCTGGATCAAGAAGGAGGAGACGTCGTCCGTTCCGTACGTGTGTTGAACGCGGAGGTGCTGTCCGTTTGGCACTTGGTCATCGGTGATTTGAATCACGGCGAGTATGACTCCATCATCTACACGCGATCTACAAGTGGTATGTAGATGCAATATCTCTCCCATGACTCGTTGCTTAGATGAACTCATAGATGGATCTTGGTGAAACCGTAGGAAAATTTTAATTTTCTGCAACGCTCCCCAACAGTGGCATCATGAGCTAGGTCTATCGTAGTTCTCTTTGCACGAGTAGAACACAATTTTGTTGTGGGCGTAGATCTTGTCAACTTGCTTGCCGCTACTAGTCTTTTCTTGCTTCAGCGGTATTGTGGGATGAAGCGGCCCAGACCTTACACGTACGCTTACGTGAGACAGGTTCCACCGACTGACATGCACTAGTTGCATAAGATGGCTAGCGGGTGTCTGTCTCTCCTACTTTAGTTGGAGCGGATTAGATGAAAAGGGTCCTTATGAAGGGTAAATAGAAGTTGACAAAAATCACGTTGTGGTTATTCATAGATAAGAAAACGTTCTTGCAAGAACCCAATTGCAGCCACGTAAAAGATGCAACAACAATTAGAGGACGTCTAACTTGTTTTTGCAGCAATTGTCATGTGATGTGATATGGCCAGAAGTTGTGATGAATGATGAATGATATATTGTGATGTATGAGATCATGTTCTTGTAATAGGAATCACGACTTGCATGTCGATGAGTATGACAACCGGCAGGAGCCATAGGAGTTGTCTTTATTTTTTGAATGACCTGCGTGTCATTGAAGAACGCCATGTAAATTACTTTACTTTATTGATAAACGCGTTAGCCATAGAAGTAGAAGTAGTCGTTGGCGTGACAACTTCATGAATACACGATGATGGAGATCATGATGATGTAGATCATGGTGTCATGCCGGTGACGAAGATGATCATGGAGCCCCGAAGATGGAGATCGAAGGAGCTATATGATATTGGCCATATCATGTCACTACTTTATATAATTGCATGTGATGTTTATTATGTTTATGCATCTTGTTTACTTAGAACGACGGTAGTAAATAAGATGATCCCTTAGAATAATTTCAAGAAAGTGTTCCCCCTAACTGTGCACCGTTGCTAAAGTTAAATGCGTTTGAGCACCATGTGATGATCGGGTGTGATAGATCCTTACGTTCACATACAACGGGTGTAAGACAGTTTTACACATGCATAAACACTTAGGGTTAACTTGACGAGCCTAGAATGTACAGACATGGCCTCGGAACACAAGAGACCGAAAGGTCGAACATGAGTCGTATGGAAGATACGATCAACATGGAGATGTTCACCGATGATGACTAGTCCGTCTCACGTGATGATCGGACACGGCCTAGTCGACTCGGATCGTGTAACACTTAGATGACTAGGGGTATGTCAATCTGAGTGGGAGTTCATTAAATATTTGATTAGATGAACTTAATTATCATGAACTTAGTCTAAAGTCTTTGCAATATATGTCTTGTAGATCAAATGGCCAACGCTCATGTCAACATGAACTTCAGCGCTCCTAGAAAACCAAGCTGAAAGATGATGGCAGCAACTATTCGGACTGGGTCCGAACCCGAGGATCATCCTCATAGCAGCCAAGAAACAATATGTCCTAGAAGCACCGCTAGGTGAAGCACCCATCCCAGAGAACCAAGACATTATGAATGCTTGGCAGTCTCGTGCTGATGATTACTCCCTCGTTCAGAGCGGCATGCTTTACAGCTCAGAACCGGGGCTCCAAAAGCGTTTTGAGTTACACGGAGCATATGAGATGTTCGAGGAGCTGAAAATGGTTTTCCAAGCTCATGCCCGGGTCGAGAGATATGAAGTCTCCGACAAGTTCTATAGTTGTAAGATGGAGGAAAACAGTTCAGTTAGTGAGCACATACTCAAAATGTCAGGTTGCACAACCGCTTGTCCCAGTGGACATTAACCTCCCGGACGAGGCGGTCATTGACAGAATCCTTCAGTCGCTCCCACCAAGCTACAAGAGCTTTGTGATGAACTACAATATGCAGGGGATGATGAAGACCATTCCTGAAGTATTCTCAATGTTGAAGTCAGCAGAGGTTGAAATCAAGAAAGAGCATCAAGTGTTGATGGTTAATAAAACCACTAAGTGCAAGAAGGGCAAGGGTAAGAAGAACTTCAAGAAGGACGGCAAGGATGTTGCCGCGCCCGGTAAGCAAGTTGCCGGGAAGAAGTCAAAGAATGGACCCAAGCCGAGACAGAGTGCTTTTATTGCAAAGGAAGGGCCATTTGGGCGGAACTGCCCCAAATACTTAGCGGACAAGAAGGCCGGCAACACTAAAGGTATATTTGATATACATGTAACTGATGTGTACCTTACCAGACTCGTAGTAACTCCCGGGTATTTGATACAGTGGCGTTGCTCATATTTGTAACTCACAGCAGGAGCTGCGGAATAAGCGGAGATCGGCGGCGAAGGGCGAGGTGACGATGCGTCGGGAATGGTTCCAAAGTCGATGTGATCGCCGTCGGCATGCTACCTCTATATTTACCTACGAGATTAGTTTTAAACCTCAATAATTGTTATTTAGTGCCAAGTTTGAGCATGAACATTGTATCAGGATCTCGTTTAATACGAGATGGCTACTCATTTAAATACGAGAATAATGGTTGTTCTATTTATATGAGAGATATGTTTTATAGTCATGCTCCGATGGTCAATGGTTTATTCTTAATGAATCTCGAACATAATATTACACATATTCATAGTGTGAATACCAAAAGATGTAAAGTTGATAACGATAGTCCCACATACTTGTGGCACTGCCGCCTTGGTCACATTGGTGTCAAGCTCATGAAGAAGCTCCATGCTAATGGAATTTTAGAGTCTCTCGATTATGAATCATTTGACACATGCGAACCATGCCTCATCGGCAAAATGACCAAGACTCCGTTCTCCGGAACAATGGAGCGAGCAACCAACTTATTGGAGATCATACATACTGATGTGTGTGGTCCAATGAGCGTTGAGGCTCGCGGAGGATATCGTTATGTTCTCACTCTCACTGATGACTTGAGTAGATATGGGTATGTCTACTTGATGAAACACAAGTCTGAGACCTTTGAAAAGTTCAAGGAATTTCAGAATGAGGTAGAGAATCAACGTGACCGAAAGATAAAATTCTTACGATCGGATCGTGGAGGAGAATATTTAAGTCACGAATTTGGTACACACTTAAGAAAATGTGGAATCGTTTCACAACTCACGCCGCCTGGAACACCTCAGCGTAACGGTGTGTCCGAACGTCGTAATCGCACTCTATTGGATATGGTGCGATCTATGATGTCTCTTACCGATTTACCGCTATCATTTTGGGGATACGCTGTAGAGACAGCTACATTCACTTTAAATAGGGAACCTTCTAAATCCGTTGAGACGACACCGTATGAATTATGGTTTGGGAAGAAACCTAAGCTGTCGTTTCTAAAAGTTTGGGGATGCGATGCTTATGTCAAGAAGCTACAACCTGAAAAGCTCGAACCCAAGTCAGAAAAATGCGTCTTCATAGGATACCCTAAGGAAACCATTGGGTACACCTTCTACCTTAGATCCGAAGGCAAGATCTTTGTTGCCAAGAATGGATCCTTTCTTGAAAAAGAGTTTCTCTCGAAAGGAGTAAGTGGGAGGAAAGTAGAACTCGATGAAGTACTACCTCTTGAACCGGAAAGTAGTGCAGCTCAGGAAAATGTTCCTGTGGTTCCTGCACAGACTGGAGAGGAAATTAATGATGATGATCAAGGTACTTCGGATCAAGTTACTACTGAACTTCATAGGTCCACAAGGACACGTTCCACACCAGAGTGGTATGGCAACCCTGTCCTGGAAATCATGTTGTTAGACAACGGTGAACCTTCGAACTATGAAGAAGCGATGGCGGGCCCAGATTCCAACAAATGGCTTGAAGCCATGCAATCCGAGATAGGATCCATGTATGAAAACAAAGTATGGACTTTGACAGACTTGCCCGATGATCGGCGAGCGATAGAAAACAAATGGATCTTTAAGAAGAAGACGGACGCGGATGGTAATGTCACCATCTATAAAGCTCGACTTGTCGCTAAGGGTTATCGGCAAGTTCAAGGGATTGACTACGATGAGACTTTCTCTCCCGTAGCGAAGCTTAAGTCCGTCCGAATCATGTTAGCAATTGCCGCATACTATGATTATGAGATATGGCAGATGGACGTCAAAACGGCATTCCTTAACGGCTATCTTAAGGAAGAACTGTATATGATGCAGCCGGAAGGTTTTGTCGACCCTAAGAACGCTAACAAGGTGTGCAAGCTCCAGCGTTCCATTTATGGGCTGGTGTAAGTGTAACATCCCAAAATTCTAAATTTTGGAATGTTGTAAACAAATAGATAGATTTGATTGATTGCTTGATTGATTGACTGAAAGTGAGTGAATTGAAACTTTTGAAAGTTAAATGAGAGGAATAAAGGACTTTCCCAAACTTTCATTTTTCTTTATGATCTTGAGAATTCAAATTCTTTTCATCACAAAACCCTGGAGAGAAGATGACATGACTTCTTCCATTTATTTAAATGACAAGGGTGTTGAAAATATTTGAATTTCATTTGGAAAATATTTCCAATTCTGAAACTTTATGCAACTCAATGATTTTCACGAGAGAAGATAAAATGACTTCTTCAAAACATATGAAATATGAGTTGGAGTTTCAAAGAATTAAATTCAAAGTTCCTTTGAATTATTTTTCAATTGGAGTTATTTGAGTTTTATTCAAATTATTTTCTCCAAAAATAAAATATATGGAAATAGGGTAACATGATTCCCTACATCAGAAAATTGGAGAGAAATTAATTTGAAATCATTTTGGTATTTTTAAAATGATTTTCAGTGGATTTTATTAGGGAAGTAGCACTGTTTGTTTTATTTGAATTTTTATGTATTTTATTTGAATCTAGAATAATGTTCATCATGTAGAAAATCTTTTTCTGAAAATTTTGATATATTATATGCCTATATAATATTTTTATTTATTTGGTTTTATTATTTTTATTTGTCTCTGTTTAAAATAAATGTTTAAAAAAAAAACTGCAGCGCCTTGGGCCAAAGGCCCAAGCCGCTAGCCAGCGGCCGGCCGAAGGCCATGGCCACGCACGCACCACGCACCTAGGGGAGCCAGGGAGCCCCAAGTTTCCTATTCTATTACGATTCCTAGTAGAATTAGACCCCGTTTTGTTATTCCGTTTTTTATTCCTAGGATTCCTAATTCTAATCTATTTCTTGTCCCCTACCCCAAGCAAAACCCTCCCTCCCCAATATAAATACCCAAGCACCCCCTCCAACACATCAAATCAACTCTCCTCTCCTCCTCCTCCTCCAGAAAGCAGTGCCGCCGCCATAGCCGCTTGCCGCCGCCCTCGCCGCCGCCCCTCACCAGCGCCACCCCGCCTCCAGCCCGCCGCCGCCCTCCTGCGCCGCCGCCGCCACTTGCCACTTGCCGCCGCCGCCCTCGCGCCACCATTGAGCCCTCGCCTCTTGAGGTACTAGCCCAGCAGCGTCACGTTTTCTAGATCGGTTTCCGTTCCGTTTTCTAGATCGGTTTTTCGTTTGGTTTCTTTCCGAAACCCTAGATCGGTTTTCTCGCGGTTTTCTTTCCGGTTTTGTTTAGCGGCGTTAAGCTCGATAGAGTTTTCTTTTATTTTAATTTCCGTCATGGACCTATCCGTAGTGTCCCTAATCTTCAAACGGCTATAACTTTTTACTCGTAAGTCGGAATCCAACGAAACCAACGCCCACTTTTTCGTTACGATCTCCTCTATCCAGTAATACAACTCAAACATGTTTTTGAAAGTTTTAAAATTTGAATTCAAACAGATTTGTATTTGAACTTCGTTTGATCATAACTTGAGTTTTATAACTCCGATTTAGTTGATTCTTTTTGCTAATCGAAGCTCTTGACCTAAACTTTCTGATAAGGCCAAATTAACATAATTTTGGTACTGTTAGAAATTGTTTTATGCTGCAAGAGTTATTTGATTTGGTTTTGACGTTTTCCGAATTGTTTTCTTCGTTCTTTCCGATCTTTTGAGTGATTGCTTATGTGTGGTTACTATTGCTTGATTACGATAGATTGACCGGAGTGTGACGAGTAGAGCTATCAAGAGTTTTGAGTGCGAATCATCTTCATCAACTTTGCAGGCAAGTAACACTTGATCATACCTTTTCTACTACCCAGTTTTTATGCATTAGATCAATCCTCAAACACTTGCATGGTTAGGATCTAATTAAATTGTGGGATGGGAAGTAGATTGAGGTAGTACCTATTACCTGTTTTACTTATGAACCTTTGGAAGTTACTTCTCGTTTGCTTATTACGCCATGCTATGCTCAGAGACGTGGATTGGGTTTAAGTGAATATCCATGACAGATGTGAGATTGATAATTAAAGGTTTATCTAAGGTGGCAACTTAAACACACATCTGGGTGGATTGAGGCACTGGCTATTCCAGACTTGCTGTCAAGGCACACAGGTAGACAGGATTTGCCTGTATTTCTTCGGACCGCCACCCAGGCCCAAAGGGATCATGAGATTATTCAAACTAGAAACTTCCGTGTGCAGCCACAAGCCATTATGGGCTCTGCATAGTTGACTAAGTTGTGCGAACTCTTACGGGTAGACTAGCTGATGTAGGGGATGTAGGTTGGTACGGTCTACCCACATGTAAGGTGCTAGCGCTTCGAAAGACTATGTCTCGGTCATCCGTCTCTCAAACACCATGTAGTCACGAGAACCAAGCGGAGGCGATCGAGTCTTGTGGGGAAAAGTCGCAAACCTCTGCAGAGTGTACAAACTAATCATGGTTAGCCGTGTCCCGGTTATGGACAATTTTGAGTATCTAGTACCGGATATCCTGTTGATCTCATCACGTTACTTAATATAATTTGTTTGGGTTTAATGAGTACTTTTAATTGGGATTGAGAATGCTGTCAACCATTCTCAATGTTTAACAACCACCATGATAGTTAAATAAATTTATTCCTTTGCAGTAGGGAAAAATTGGCTTTTCGCAAAAAAACTGTAACCATAGAGCTTTCCACCAGCCATATATGCATGTAGTATAGCCTATTCTTTCATTACTCTCTATGTGTTACATTGCCAGCATATTCCATGTGCTGACCGTTTCGGGCTGCAACTTTTCATGTTGCGAGACTTTTGAACGACAGTAAGTGATACGTTAGGGTTACGATTTCCTATACTCAACTTTGCCGTTGGTGTTGATGGGAATCCACAACCTTGTTGCTTCCGCTATATATATTTGGATCGAGGTAATAGTATTTACGTTACTTTATACATGTGATTTACCTCTGTTATAAATCCTTCGAGTACTGTGTGTGTCAGCATACCGATCCAGGGATGACACGAAAGCACAGAGACTTGATCCATTCGGGTCGGGTCGCTACAAGATGGTATCAGAGCACATGTTGACTGTAGGACGTGACCCTAGAAACTGATAAGCCCATAGGAAAGATTTTTCTCTACAACTTCATTTTCAAAAAGATCTTTTACCTCTCTTCTCTTCTGAGCTTATTCAAATATTCCTTTTTAGTGAGACCATACCCCTTTTCCCTTTTGACCACTCGAAGATTTGACTGATGAGACCACTCCAAGGAGACAAGATATCGGACAACTAAGACCATTTGGAATGAAGATGATTTTACCGTGTAAACGGAAACTACAACGGTGAAGACTCCGAAGACTAGGAGATTTGAAGGCTCCAAATAAATTCCGGATTTGTATGACCTAGGAAGGTTACGCTTATGGAACTTGGCAGACTATGGAAGTTATCAATAACGGAGATCAAGGTGTATCGGAGAAAGACTGGAACATGGAGCATTAGAATTCAAAGCTTTGTCAGGAAAACCCTAAGGCAGGAGATATCAACTATGGAATGATAGCTCATGAAAATGACAAGAGCAGAAACATGCTATCCATGATGTTATCGCCCGCCTATGCTATTGTCACCATGCGGAGTTAAGCATGCAGATGCATGGAAGGATTGGATGGTAGAAAGCTGATGGAGCATCTATCTGCAAACGTTGGAGTTTTAACCTTAGCTGGTGTATCACCGGGATCTGGAGTATTACATGAAGAAGTTTAAGGTGGATCTGCAGAAGCGGATTTGATAAGGAAGCAGTTCGTGAAGAACTCAGGACCCGAAGCTGAAAGTAGACAAGATGAAGGAGCAAAACATCGAGATACCGGAGATTTGACATGGCGAAGGACAGTAGGATAATGGATCATGTCAAGGATGTTGAAACCGGCGGTTGGAACGTAACTCCAGAAATATTGAAGGGCGTCGCGAGAGACTTCGCGTCAACAGAGATGATCCGCAAAAGAACTTGAGAAGGACAAGCATGATCAAGGAGCCATCGAGACATGATCAAGATTGGAAGAGTTTGATGACTTTGAAGATTTATTGACCGTTAGAAGACCAAACCCTGTTACATACCTCGTTAGATCGATTTATTGTGAGCTGTCATTTGTTTGATGTTTTCCGACAGCCACAATAAAATCTGTCTTTTCAAAACCATTGTTTGTATTGTGTGCATCCTCTCGATCTCTCTTATCCCACCCCAAACCCATGGACCCATTAGAGGATGGATGGATATGAGCTTGTAATTTCGGACCAATGAGTCAATTGGAGACAGACCGATGGATTCAGAACATGGAGGATCACATGAAGAATAACCCGATAGTCAGAAAAGATATGACCCAGCATGCTCTTCAGTGCTTTGAAAGAGGTGCTGCTATCTAGTGGAGGATGTACCAAACCATCAATGTGGCCAGGAGTAACCACTTGGGAAGAATTTAAGTTGACTTTGCTAAAGTCTCGGTTTGTGTCCCAGAAGTTGAAGCCTTATGGAAATGATATGGAGAAAGTGCATGCAAGCTTTGTGGAGAAATAGGACACAACCATAAAGAAAATAAGGACGAATACCCTCATAATCGGAGGATTATCAAAGGAGTTAGCCGAGGATTTTCAGGGAACTTTGGTTGGAGATTGTTCCCAAAGGTTTTGTTGCAGCAATGGAAGTTCAGTCTACATTGTTGAGAAAGATCCGTGAAGCTCAGAAGGATGACAAAGATATTGTTGAGGTAAAACAGAGGATGAGCAAAGGAAAGGCCAAAGGTTTTCGTAAGGATGAGCACGACACCTTATGGTTTGAGGACAGTGTACATATACCCAATAATGCAAAGATCAGGAAGTTAATACTTCAGGAGGCTCATGACTCACCATACTTGATTCGCCCTGGAAACACCAAGATGTATTTGGATTTGAAGGAGTGTTTCTGGTGGACTGGTATGAAGAAGGATATTATGGAGTATGTAGTCGTAAGTGATGCATGCGGAGAAAGTAAAAGCGAGCATCGAAGCCAGCAGGATTACTACAGCCTATGCCGATACCGAATGAAAGTGGGATAAGCTTGGCATGATTTCATTTCGGATTTCCCGAACCCGATTGGGATATGATTCTATCTGGGTAGTAGTTGACTCGCTTGACCAAAGTGGCTCACTTTATCCCATGAAATCTGAGTCTGAAGTTGGCCAAGATATATTGGACAAGGATCGTATGTCTGCATGGAGTTCGAGGACCATCATAGAGGAACACAGTTTACCTCAAAGTTTTGGAATCAGCCGCACTGACTTTAGGTACTAGGCTAGAGTTCAAGACAGCCTTTCATCCGCATACAGATGGATAGACCGAGAGAGTCAATCAGATACGGAGGACATGTTGAGAACGTGTCGCTAGATTATGGATCTAGTAGGGATGATAATTTACCTTCGCTGAGTTTCTCATACAACAACAGCTACCAAGTCAGTTGAAGATGGCCCCTTTTGAAGCTTTGTATGGGAGAAGGAGCCAGACACCGTTGATGTGGGATGAAGTTGGAGACCGTCAGTTGTTTGGACCAAATATGATCAAGGAGTCAGAAGAGAATGTTAAGTTGATTCGAGATAGACTGAAGATAGTTATGCAGACTAAAAAACGCAAGGAGGTAGTCTATGAAATCGGAGACAGAGCATATCTTTGTGTGACATCTCTGCGAGGAGTTAAACGATTTGGAGTTAAGGGAAAGTTAGCCCCGAGAATTGTAGGACCATACTGAGTTTTGGAGCGTATGGGAGAAGTTACCAACAAGTTGGAGTCACCCGAAGGACTGTCAGGAGTTCACGATGTGTTTCACGATTCCCAGTTGAAGAAGTGCCATGCAGAGATGGCCAATATTCCCCTGTAAGGACGCTTGACCCTGGAAAGGATAATGATGTTCCATGAAGTGGAGTATGGACTTCATAAGTATAAGTTTTTATCTTGGTAGGTGGGATATCCCACGAGGATGAAGAGATGAAGTACTATTGGATATAAAGGAGGTATGATGTTGGAAATATGGATCAATGGAAATTCCATGATGAGTCTGAGTAATCACGTCTTAGTTTGGTGCAAATATAAGGAAAAGAGACAGTACAATTGGATGGATTTAAGTATGCCAGGGAGTTGGATGTTGGGATAACGATCAGTTGCCCCGAGGATGTGTTCAAGGATTGCAAGTGATGAGATGGGCCATAACCCACAGGCCCCAGGACCTGCCAAGAAGCAAGCACACTCTTGCTGAAGGAAAAAAAACCTGGAAGAGTTACGACTTGTATCAACCGACGATTCTATAGGAGTTTACGCAAAACCTGAGAGTTGTTAAGGAACGATAGATGTTTGTTTGGCTTGCAGAATCAATGGATTTTCCGGACTTGGTTCGTCGACAAGAGAAATTCTGCAATGCTTGTGAGGATGACCGAGTGTTAGAATGCGAGATTCGCTAAACCATGTACAAGGTAATGATTTGGGTGCGGGATGGATTGATCACCATACCGACTTACTCTTATTATTCGCTTTGCTATATGGGATAGTAAATCTGAGTGACTTACCTATAGTTGCAAGACGATGATATTAAACCTTGTTTAAACCTTAGAACAGTATAGGTATTTCTTTTCCCCTTGTACACGAAAGCTGTTGCCAACCGTAGGTCATACGGTGAGGTTCAACCCAGACCTGTTTTCTGCAGGAGAAAACCATAAATCGTTGACCACCATGAGATACCGATATTTGTTTAGAATTGGCGCCAGACCCGTCAGCTAAGAAGACCCGATTTCGGGATAACCTTACCAAGAGGAAAGGACAAAGGAATTGAGGAAAAGGTTATGCCACTACCGGAAGAGCCCAGAGAAGGAATTATCCTTATGATCTGAGAAGACCGACACTGTCAGTAATAAGGATGGAGTATATGAGTTTTGATGGAACCGTAACCATGCTTCTAAGGGTGGTAGCACCCGAGACCCCGGAGACGATCGATGGATTTTGAGAAGACCCCCAAACCCTAACCTATTTCTTTCTAGCCTCTCCGAATCTCGAGGACGAGATTCATTTTAAGGGTGGTAGTTTGTAACATCCCAAAATTCTAAATTTTGGAATGTTATAAACAAATAGATAGATTTGATTGATTGCTTGATTGATTGACTGAAAGTGAGTGAATTCGAAACTTTTGAAAGTTAAATGAGAGGGAATAAAAGGACTTTCCCAAACTTTCATTTTTCTTTTATGTTCTTCGGGAATTCAAATTCTTTTCATCACAAAACCCGGAGAGAAGATGACATGACTTCTTCCATTTATTTAAATGACAAGGGTGTTGAAAATATTTGAATTTCATTTGGAAAATATTTCCAATTCTGAAACTTTATGCAACTCAATGATTTTCACGAGAGAAGATAAAATGACTTCTTCAAAACATATGAAATATGAGTTGGGAGTTTCAAAGAATTAAATTCAAAGTTCCTTTGAATTATTTTTCAATTGGAGTTATTTGAGTTTTATTCAAATTATTTTCTCCAAAAATAAAATATATGGAAATAGGGTAACATGATTCCCTACATCAGAAAATTGGAGAGAAATTAATTTGAAATCATTTTGGTATTTTTAAAATGATTTTCAGTGGATTTTATTAGGGAAGTAGCACTGTTTGTTTTATTTGAATTTTTATGTATTTTATTTGAATCTAGAATAATGTTCATCATGTAGAAAACCTTTTTCTGAAAATTTTGATATATTATATGCCTATATAATATTTTTATTTATTTGGTTTTATTATTTTTATTTGTCTCTGTTTAAAAAAAATGTTAAAAAAAAACTGCAGCGCCTTGGGCCAAAGGCCCAAGCTGCTAGCCAGCGGCCGGCCGAAGGCCAAGGCCACGCACGCACCACGCACCTAGGGGAGCCAGGGAGCCCCAAGTTTCCTATTCTATTACAATTCCTAGTAGAATTAGACCCCGTTTTGTTATTCCGTTTTTTATTCCTAGGATTCCTAATCCTAATCTATTTCTTGTCCCCTACCCCAAGCAAAACCCCTCCCCTCCCCAATATAAATACCCAAGCACCCCCCCTCCAACACATCAAATCAACTCTCCTCTCCTCCTCCTCCTCCAAGAAGCAGTGCCGCCGCCCGCCCATAGCCAGCCCGCCGCCCCTCGCGCCGCCCCTCACCAGCCCGCCGCCGCCCCTCACCAGCCCGCCGCCGCCCTCACCAGCCCGCCGCCGCCACTTGCCGCCGCCGCCACCCCTCGCCGCCACCGCGAGCCCCTCGCCTCTTGAGTACTAGCCCAAGCCACGCGTCCGTTTTCTAGATCGGTTTCCGTTCCGTTTTCTAGATCGGTTTTTCGTTTGGTTTTCTTTCCAAACCCTAGATCGATTTTCTCGCGGTTTTTCTTTCCGTTTTGTTTAGCGGCGTTAAGCTCGATAGATTTTCTTTTTATTTTTAATTTCCGTCATGGACCTATCCGTAGTGTCCCTAATCTTCAAACGGCTATAACTTTTTACTCGTAAGTCGGAATCCAACTAAACCAACGCCCACTTTTTCGTTACGATCTCCTCTATCCAGTAATACAACTCAAACATGTTTTTGAAAGTTTTAAAATTTGAATTCAAACAGATTTGTATTTGAACTTCGTTTGATCATAACTTGAGTTTTATAACTCCGATTTAGTTGATTCTTTTTGCTAATCGAAGCTCTTGACCTAAACTTTCTGATAAGGCCAAATTAACATAATTTTGGTACTGTTAGAAATTGTTTTATGCTGCAAGAGTTATTTGATTTGGTTTTGACGTTTTCGAATTGTTTTCTTCGTTCTTTCCGATCTTTTGGTGATTGCTTATGTGTGGTTACTATTGCTTGATTACGATAGATTGACGGAGTGTGACGAGTAGAGCTATCAAGAGTTTTGAGTGCGAATCATCTTCATCAACTTTGCAGGCAAGTAACACTTGATCATACCTTTTCTACTACCCAGTTTTTATGCATTAGATCAATCCTCAAACACTTGCATGGTTAGGATCTAATTAAATTGTGAGATGGGAAGTAGATTGAGGTAGTACCTATTACCTGTTTTACTTATGAACCTTTGGGAGTTACTTCTATGTTTGCTTATTACGCCATGCCATGCTCGTAGACGTGGATTGGGTTTAAGTGAATATCCATGACAGATGTGAGATTGATAATTAAAGGTTTATCTAAGGTGGCAACTTAAACACACATCTGGGTGGATTGAGGCACCTGGCTATTCAGGACTTGCTGTCAAGGCACACAGGTAGACAGGATTTGCTGTATTTCTTGGACCGCCACCCAGGCCCAAAGGGATCATGAGATTATTCAAACTAGAAACTTCCGTGTGCATCCACAAGCCATTATGGGCTCTGGCGTAGTTGACTAAGTTGTGCGAACTCTTACGGGTAGACTAGCTGATGTAGGGGATGTAGGTTGGTACGGTCTACCCACATGTAAGGTGCTAGCGCTTCGAAAGACTATGTCTCGGTCATCCGTCTCTCAAACACCATGTAGTCGAGAACCAAGCGGAGGCGATCGAGTCTTGTGGGGAAAAGTCATAAACCTCTGCAGAGTGTACAAACTAATCATGGTTAGCCGTGTCCCGGTTATGGACAATTTTGAGTATCTAGTACCGGATATCCTGTTGATCTCATCACGTTACTTAATATAATTTGTTTGGGTTTAATGAGTACTTTTAATTGGGATTGAGAATGCTGTCAACCATTCTCAATGTTTAACAACCACCATGATAGTTAAATAAATTTATTCCTTTGCAGTAGGGAAAAATTGGCTTTTCAAAAACTGTAACCATAGAGCTTTCCACCAGCCATATATGCATGTAGTATAGCCTATTCTTTCATTACTCTCTATGTGTTACATTGCCAGCATATTCCATGTGCTGACCTGTTTTCGGGCTGCAACTTTTCATGTTGCAGACTTTTCAGACGACGAGTAAGTGATACGTTAGGGTTACGATTTCCTATACTCAACTTTGCCGTTGGTGTTGATGGGAATCCACAACCTTGTTGCTTCCGCTATATATATTTGGATCGGGGTAATAGTATTTACGTTACTTTATACATGTGATTTACCTCTGTTATAAATCCTTCGAGTACTGTGTGTGTCAGCATACCGATCCAGGGATGACACGAAAGCACAGAGACTTGATCCATTCGGGTCGGGTCGCTACAGTAAGCATCTCGGAGTTGGAACATTCGCTTTGATGAGATGATCAAAGCGTTTGGGTTTATGCAGACTTATGGAGAAGCCTGCGTTTACAAGAAAGTGAGTGGGAGCTCTGTAGTATTTCTCATATTATATGTAGATGACATACTTTTGATGGGAAATGATATAGAACTCTTGGATAGCATTAAGGCCTACTTGAATAAAAGTTTTTCAATGAAGGACCTTGGAGAAGCTGCTTACATATTAGGCATCAAGATCTATAGGGATAGATCGAGACGCCTCATAGGTCTTTCACAAAGCACATACCTTGATAAGATTTTGAAGAAGTTCAAAATGGATCAGTCCAAGAAAGGGTTCTTGCCTGTACTGCAAGGTGTGAGATTGAGCCCGGCTCAAAGCCCGACCACGGCAAAAGATAAAGAAGAGATGAGTGTCATCCCCTATGCCTCAGCCATAGGATCTATTATGTATGCCATACTGTGTACCAGACTGGATGTAAACCTTGCCGTAAGTTTGGTAGGTAGGTACCAAAGTAATCCCGGCAAGGAACACTGGACAACGGTCAAGAATATCCTGAAGTACCTGGAAAGGACGAAGGACATGTTTCTCGTTTATGGAGGTGACGAAGAGCTCGTCGTAAAGGGTTACGTCGACGCTAGCTTCGACACGATCTGGATGACTCTAAGTCACAACGGATCGTGTATATGTTGAATGGTGGAGCGATAGCTGGTGCAGCTGCAAGCGAGAGCGTCGTGGCGGGATCTACATGTGAAGCGGATTACATGGCAGCCTTGGAGGCAGCGGATGAAGCAATTTGGGTGAAGGAGTTCATCACCGACCTAGAGTCATACCCAATGCGTCGGGGCGATCAAACTCTTCAGGACAACAGGGGCTATTGCCCTTGCCAAGGAGCCCAGGTTTCACAAGAAGACCAGGCACATCAAGCGTCGTTTCAACTCCATCCGTGAAAATGTTCATGATGGAGACATAGATATTTGTAAAGTACATACGGATCTGAATGTCGCAGATCTGTTGACTAAACCTCTTTCGCGAACAAAACATGATCAACACCAGAACTCTATGGGTGTTCGATTCATCACAATGTAACTAGATTACTGACTCTAGTGCAAGTGGGAGACTGTTGGAAATATGCCCTAGAGGCAATAATAAAAGGATTATTATTATATTTCCTTGTTCATGATAATTGTCTTTTATTCATGCTATAATTGTATTATCCGGAAATCGTAATACACGTGTGAATACATAGAACACAATACGTCCCTAGTAAGCCTCTAGTTGACTAACTCGTTGGTCAACAGATAGTCATGGTTTCCTGACTATGGACATTAGATGTCGTTGACAACGGGATCACATCATTAGGAGAATGATGTGATGGACAAGACCCAATCCTAAGCATAGCACAAGATCGTGTAGTTCGTTTTGCTAGAGCTTTTCCAATGTCAAGTATCTTTTCCTTAGACCATGAGATCGTGTAGCTCCCGGATACCGTAGGCGTGCTTTGGGTGTACCAAACATCACAACTTAACTGGGTGACTATAAAGGTGCACTACAAGTATCTCCGAAAGTGTCTGTTGGGTTGACACGGATCAAGACTGGGATTTGTCACTCCGTATTACGGAGAGGTATCCTGGGCCCACTCGGTAGTGCATCATCATAATGAGCTCAAAGTGACCAAGTGTATGGTCATGGGATCATGCATTACGGTACGAGTAAAGTGACTTGCCGGTAACGAGATTGAACGAGGTATTGGAATACCGACGATCGAATCTCGGGCAAGTAACATACCGTCTGACAAAGGGAATAGTATACGAGGTTGCTTGAATCCTCGACATCGTGGTTCATCCGATGAAATCATCGAGGAGTATGTGGGAGCCAACATGGGTATCCATATCCCGCTGTTGGTTATTGACCGGAGAGCCGTCTCAGTCATGTCTGCATATCTCCCGAACCCGTAGGGTCTACATACTTAAGGTTCGGTGACGCTCGGGTTATTAGGAAGACTTGTATGTGATTACCGAATGTTGTTCGGAGTCCCGAATGAGATTCCGGACGTCACGAGGAGTTACGGAATGGTTCGGAGGTGAAAATTTATATATGGGAAGTTGTCATACGGTCACTGGAAAGTTTCGGGGTAATATCGGTATTGTACCGGGGCCACCGGAAGGGTTCCGGGGGTCCACCGGGAGGGGCCACCCCTCTCGGAGGGCCTCATGGGCCGTAGGGGGCAGGGAACCAGCCCCTGGAGGGCTGGGCGCCCCCCCTTGGGCCCATGCGCCTAGGGTTGGGGGGAAACCCTAGTGGGGGCGCCCCCCCCTTGCTTGGGGGGCAAGCCCCCTCCCTGGCCGCCGCCCCCTCTAGATCTCATCTAGAGAGGGCTGGCCCCCTTCCCCCTTCCCCTATAAATAGAGGGGCGAGGGGAGGGCTGCACACACAATCCAAGGCGCAGCCCCTCCCCTCCCCAACACCTCTCCTCATCCGTTAAGTGCTTGGCGAAGCCCTGTCGGAGTTCTGCCTCTCCAGCATCACCACGCCGTCGTGCTGCTGCTGGAGCCTTCTTCCTCAACCTCTCCTTCCCCCTTGCTGGATCAAGAAGGAGGAGACGTCATCCGCTCCGTACGTGTGTTGAACGCGGAGGTGCTGTCCGTTCGACACTTGGTTATCGGTGATTTGAATCACGGCGAGTACGACTCCATCATCACTGTTCCCTTGAACGCTTCCGCACGCGATCTACAAGTGTTATGTAGATGCAATCTCTCTCCCATGACTCGTTGCTTAGATGAAATCATAGATGGATCTTGGTGAAACCGTAGGAAAAAATTTAATTTTCTGCAACGTTCCCCAACACGCATATCCTCTATCCGGAAGTTTTTGGCCCATAGCCGGGCCTCCTCGGGCACCAAGCTTTCCACGGCGGGGCTCTGCTGCCGCCTGGACGCTGACATGGGCGACACGGCGGGCCAGGCGTCTCTACTGGCACCGCGCTCTACTCCGATCCGCTTCCCTTCCTCAACAGCGCGCAAGAGTGGTCGAATTCGCGACAGTGGAGTGCGGGTGGCGGACAAGGCTGCTCGTCGTGCGGCGGCCCGTGACCTCACGGCTTCAGGTATCCACCCAATCCCTTCCCCGTCATTTTCTATGAATTCCCCACCTCCCATATTAGGCTTGTTCTCCCGTCCTACTCGGATGATCATTTGACAAAGGTTCTTATGGATGCTGGTATTTCGCTTGATCACAATGTTGGTTCCCCCTCCTCCCTGCTTGCTTTGATTAGGGCCAACGAGGTGGCCCAGGATATTATTGCCAAAGCAAAAGAAATTGCTGCGGCTCCTCCTGCTCCTTCGGTTGTGGCCAAAGTGGACTCGGGAGAGGGGGTGGCTGATACGTCTCCGTCGTATCTACTTTCCCAAACAATTTTGCCCTTGTTTTGGACTCTAACTTGCATGATTTGAATGGAACTAACCCGGACTGACGCTGTTTTCAGTAGACTTTCCATGGTGTTATTTATGTGCAGAAACAAAAGTTCTCGGAATGACCTGAAACTCCACGGAAAATCTATTTGGAAAATAATAAAAATACTGGAAGAAAAATCCACGTCAGGGGGCCCACACCCTATCCACGAGGGTGGGGGCGCACCTGCCCCCTAGGCGCGCCCCCCTACCTCGTGGGCCCCCTGACGCTCCAACGACCTCAACTCCAACTCCATATATTCACTTTCGGGGAGAAAAAACCCAGAGAGAAGGATATCGCGTTTTACGATACGGAGCCGCCGCCAAGCCCTAAAACCTCTCGGGAGGGCTGATCTGGAGTCCGTTCGAGGCTCCGGAGAGGGGAATCCGTCGCCGTCGTCATCATCAACCGTCCTCCATCACCAATTTCATGATGCTCACCGTCGTGCATGAGTAATTCCATTGTAGGCTTGCTGGACGGTGATGGGTTGGATGAGATCTATCATGTAATCGAGTTAGTTTTGTTAGGGTTTGGTCCCTAGTATCCACTATGTTCTGAGATTGATGTTGCTATGACTTTGCTATGCTTAATGCTTGTCACTAGGGCCCGAGTGCCATGATTTCAGATCTGAACCTATTATGTTTTCATGAATATATGCGAGTTCTTGATCCTATCTTGCAACTCTATAGTCACCTACTATGTGTTATGATCCGCAACCCAAGTGACAATAATCGGGACCACTCCGGTGATGACCATAGTTTGAGGAGTTCATGTATTCACTATGTGTTAATGCTTTGGTCGGTACTCTATTAAAAGGAGGCCTTAATATCCCTTAGTTTCCGCTAGGACCCGCTGCCACGGAGGGTAGGACAAAAGATGTCATGCAAGTTCTTTTCCATAAGCACGTATGACTATATTCAAATACATGCCTACATTACATTGATGAATTGGAGCTAGTTCGTGTCACCCTATGTTATGATCATTACATGATGAACCGCATCCGCATAATTCTCCATCACCGATCCAATGCCTCACGAGCTTTTCATATATTGTTCTCCGCTTATTTACTTTTCCGTTGCTACTGTTACAATCACTACAAAATACCAAGAATATTAATTTTGCTACTGTTACCTTTTTCTACCGTTACCACTACTATCATATTACTTTGCTGCAGATACTAAGTTATCCAGGTGTGGTTGAATTAACAACTCAACTGCTAATACTTGAGAATATTCTTTGGCTCCCCTCGTGTCGAATCAATAAATTTGGGTTGAATACTCTACCCTCGAAAACTGTTGCAATCCCCTATACTTGTGGGTTATCAAGACTATTTTCTGGCGCCGTTGCCGGGGAGCATAGCTCTATTCTTTGAGTCACTTGGGATTTATATCTGCTGGTCACTATGAAGAACTTGAAAGACGCAAAAACAACAATTTATCCCTCAACCACGAGGGGAGGTAAGGAACTGCCATCTAGCTCTGCACTTGATTCGCCTTCTGTTTTGAGTAAGCTTGCGACACCTAAACCTGCTTCTGCTATTCATTCTGATATGTCGCGTGTTATTGATGATGCCACTTCTGCTATGCATGATACTTATGATGAAACTACTACTATACTTGATACTACTGTGCCACTTGGTGAATTTCTTGATGAACAACTTGCTAGGGGTAGAGAGAATGAAATTATTGAAACTGATAACATTGATGAAAGTGATGATGAAGACTCTCCCCCCTAATAAATATGAACCGCCTTTTATTCCTGAGGGTTATGTTTTTGAAAAAGAAGCTGCTTTAGCTATTTTAGCTTGCAAAGATAGATACGAGCTCAAGAGGTTATTAGCTAAATGGAAGCAGCAATCTCTTAATGCTAGAATGAAACCTGGCCCTACTTTTGCTACTTCACCTATCTGTGTTACTGATAAGGAATATGAATTCTCTGTTGATCCTGATATAATTACTTTGGTTGAATCTGATCCTTTTCATGGCTATTAATCTGTAACTGTTGTGGCACATCTTACTAAATTAAATGATATAGCCACCCTGTTCACTAATGATGAGAAATCTCGTTATCTTTATATCCTTAAAATATTTCCGTTCTCACTAAAGGGTGATGCTAAGATATGGTTTAATTCTCTTGACCCTGGTTGTGTGCCTAGTCCCCAGGATATGATTTATTACTTCTCTGCTAAATATTTCCCTGCTCATAAGAAACAAGCTGGTTTGAGGGAAATATATAATTTTGTGCAAATTGAAGAAGAGAGTCTCCCACAAGCTTGGGGGAGGCTTCTCCAATTACTTAGTGCTTTGCCTGATCATCCTCTTAAGAAAAATGAAGTACCTGATATTTTTTATAATGGACTAACCGATGCTTCCAGAGATTACCTGGATAGTTGTGTTGGTTCTGTTTTCAGGGAAAGAACTCCGGATGAAGCTGAAATTCTATTGAATAATATGTTGACAAATGAAAATAATTGGACACTTCCTGAGCCAGCTCCTGAGCCAATTCCTGAACCTATTCCTAAACCAACTCCGAAGAAGAGAGGTGTTCTATTTCTCAGTCCTGAAGATATGCAAGAGGCAAAGAAATCTATGAAAGAAAAAGGTATTAAAGCTGAAGATGTTAAGAATTTACCTCCTATTGAAGAAATACATGGTCTTAATTTACCGCCTGTTGAAGAAACTTACGATCTTAATCCTTCACCTATTGAAGAAACACATAGTCTTGATAACCCAACACAGGTAGTAAAGGTAAATTCTCTCTATAGATTTGATGAAGGTGATATTCCTCACTATAAGTCTGCTAGACAATGCTTAGAAGAGTTTCATAATTTTATTGTCAAACAAGAAAAATTCAATGCTTATTTTGGTAGATAATTGAAATACAATTCCGATATGCTTGAACACTTGAGTAATTACATGGCTAATGTTAAAGGTGAACTTAAACTCATTACTAAAGATGCTTCGATGGTCACCACTCAAGTAGAACAAGTACTTAAGGCTCAAAATGATTTGCTCAATGAATTAAATAGTAAGAATAATGATTATGCTATTAGAGTGGCTACTAGAACTGGTAAGATGACTCAGGAACCTTTGTATCCGGAAGGCCACCCTAAGAGAATTGAGCAAGATTCCCAGAGAAATAATATTGATGCACCTAGTCCTTCTAAAAGGAAGAAAAAGAAAAATGATAGGACTTTGCATGCTTCTAGTGAACCTATTGCTGAACCACCCGAGAATCCAAATGATATTTCTATTTCTGAAACACAATCTGGTAATGAACATGAACCTAATGAAAATGTTAATGATGATGTTCATGATGATGCTCAACCTAGTAATGATAATGATGTAGAAATTGAACCTGCTGTTGATCTTGATAACCCACAATCAAAGAATCAACGTTATGATAAGAGAGACTTTGTTGCTAGTAAACATGGTAAAGAAAGAGAACCTTGGGTTCAGAAACCCATGCCTTTTCCTCCCAAACCATCCAAGAAAAAGGATGATGAGGATTTTGAGCGCTTTCCTGAAATGATTAGACCTATCTTTTTGCGTATGCGATTAACTGATATGCTCAAAATGAATCCTTATGCTAAGTATATGAAAGATATCGTTACTAATAAAAGAAAGATACCGGAAGCTGAAATTTCCACCATGTTTGCTAATTACACTTTTAAGGGTGGAATACCTAAGAAATTAGGAGATCCAGTAGTACCAACTATACCATGCTCCATTAAAAGAAACTATGTTAAAACTGCTTTATGTGATCTTGGAGCCGGTGTTAGTGTTATGCCTCTCTCTTTATATCGTAGACTTGACTTGAATAAGTTGACACCTACTGAAATATCTTTGCAAATGGCCGATAAATCAACTGTTATACCTGTCGGTATTTGTGAGGATGTGCCTGTTGTGGTTGCAAACGTTACTATTTTAACGGACTTTGTTATTCTTGATATTCCCGAGGACGATAGTATGCCTATTATTTTTGGAAGACCTTTTTTGAATACTGCAGGGGCTGTTATTGATTGCAACAAAGGCATTATCACTTCTCATGTTAATGGTAATGAGCATACGGTACACTTTCCGAGGAAACAACCTCAAGTCCACAGTATCAATTCTATTGGAAAAGTTCCATCAATTATTTTTGGAGGTTTTGAATTTCCTCTTCCTACTGTCAAGAAGAAATATGATATTCTTATTATAGGGGATGTGCATATCCCCGTTGAGGTAACATAGTGTTATTCCATATTTCTCCGGTTCCATGTTATTCGGAATGAGTTTGTTAACAAGACTTGATCAACCTTGTTAGTGGATTCCTTTTGATGAGCATGAGATGGATGAAACTAGAAGGCACAACCTTCTGTACCCTCTCTCTATTTTCTGTTATTTAGTTGAAATAAAGTAAAATTAGTATTTTCCTATCTATTTTCTGATATATCCGTGCAATATAAAAATACCTCAAAAATAAAATTTCTCCAAATGCCCTGAAAATGGAATATGATTTTTTCTGGAATATTTGAGAATATTTGGCACTGAGAACACAACAGGTGGGGAAAGCACCTGGCCACGAGGGTGGAGGGCGCGCCCTACCCCCCCTGGGCGCGCCCCCTGCCTCGTGGGCCCATGGTGGCTCCCCTCCACTTATTACTGCATCCACACACTTCTTCTTCCTCCCAAAAAAATCACCATCCAGCTCAAGCACGAGTTCTAGCTCATTTTGCTGCGATTTTTGATCTCCTTGCTCAAAGCACCTCTCACAAAACTGCTTGGGGGGATTGTTCCTTGGTATGTGACTCCTCCATTGGTCCAATTAGTTTTTGTTCTAGTGCTTTATTCATTGCAAATTTGTGCTGCCTAGGTGACCATGTTCTTGAGCTTGCATGTCAAATTTATATGGTTCCAAGTAGTTCTAATGCATGATATAGGCTCTAGGCACTTGTAGGAGTAGTTGCTATCATTTTTGTTGAGCTTGGTTTACTTTTATTTTAAGTTACTAAAAATTTCAGAAATAATTCAGAGGAAGAAATATGCTTAGGAAAATGTTCCAAGGTGGTTCTTCAAGGAAGCAAGGACCCATGCTTGCAATGCGTGATGCTGACGATGAGCCACCAAGGGACGCTCCAGTGCGGCCTTGTGAATGGCCTTCAGAAAACTTTATGGATCGAGCGGGAATCAAGGACGAATTTAACGCATATTTGCGTAACGCTGATCTTGTGAGCTTCGAGGAAGAAAAGTGCCGCAAGTACCACTATATCACTAGTTCCTTTGTGAGGAGGTTTGAATTTTCATCTTCACGTAATTCTCCAACTGTCATGTTTGATCTCTATGAAAAATCTTATACGATGGACTTAGAGGATTTTACCACTGCTTGCAAACTTCCGCAATGGGGTAGTGCTAGTGAAACCCGCAAATCTGAATTTAGAAATTTTCTTGCTAGTATAACTGTGGGGGAATCTAGAGATATAGCAAAAGCTACCATAGGGAGCATTCATTTTCCTGCTATACATTATTTTGCTCTCTTCATAGGTAGGTGCATAAATGGTAAAGATGAAGCATGTCATATGTGTGTTCCTATCCTCAGTATTCTTAGGAGTGCTGTGTTAGGAGACAAATCTTATAACTTGGGAGCCATTGTTGCACGTAGGTTGCATAATAATAGATTTAATGGAGATTTCTTCGGTGGAATTTATGCAACCCTCTTTGTCGGGGAAACTGATCTGACCCACGAACACCTATGGGACCGGCGGACCGAGCCCCTTTCAGTTCGGCGGGGGGCGGAGATCGCACGAAGAGCAGATCGAGGCGAAGCACACGGGCAGTTTACCCAGCTTCGGAGCTCTCCGGAGAGATAACACTCCTACTGCTGCATGTCTGAGTGTATTGAGTTCTCGCTAGGGAGCGCTGAGTGCTACAGTACACACCAGCTGCTAACGAGACCTAGCGCGAGTGTTTTTTCTGCCTTCGAACCCCTCTACGTTGCGCATGGGCCTCCTTTTATATGCTCAAGGGGTCTCCGACAGGTGGCAACGTAGACAAGGGTAAAAATTGAAAAGGAATTGCGGTTGGTATAGCTACCTGTACAGTGTATCATACCTAACCCTGGCGGCAGGGGACAAAGGCATTAAATGCCCGTCTACGTCGCTCAAACAGTGCAAACAGGGACCGTCAGGGACGCCACTGCTTGCCACAATGGCAATCTTGTCAGCGTCGCTTGCCACCGCGCACCGCTGACCGCACAGCCTCTCGCCACACGCGCCTGGAAAGGTCCCAGGGCGACACGTTGGTGGATGTGCTGGAGCGCGGGTACAGAGTGGTCGCTTGCCGCGGCAAGTGCCTTGCCGCGGTCGTTGTCTTGTCGTGTCCGGAAGCTTGTCGCTCACCGGGCCTTGCCGGGACCCGTGGCGCGTCGCGGCAAGTTCCTTGAGATGCCTTGGTTGGCCTTCCCATCAAGCTCCTCTTGCCGGGGCCTTGTCTCCTTGGCTTAAATGCTTTGGTCATGCCTTGATTGGCCTTCCCGGCAAGCTCCTCTTGCCGGGGCCTTGTCTCCTTGGCTTGAATACTTTGTTCTTGAATGGCTCCAAAGGAACCATGGAGGACCTTAGCGATCACCCGGCAAGCCTTGCCGCTGGCGCCAGAATCTGCCGATGCACAAGTTCGGGATACTAGGGTACCCTACTCTAGTACACCGGCAGAGCCCCAGTTCAGGGCCACACACAGTGCCGAAGCGCTGTTGGGCCAGGCCCAAAACAGGCACGGCACGCGCGCCTGGGATCGCCGTATCTCACTGGACCCACCACGCCCTCCACGAACGGCACGCGTCGAATGCGGCGTCGTGGAAGAGATCGTGGGTGGTTTCTTTATTCGGAAAGGCGGAACGTCTGCCCCCTCCCTCTTTATAAGCAGGGGAAATAGGGGCAGTTCGCCCATCTCGCCGGTTGCTTTGTCTTGTATCTGATTTGCTTCACTCTGAACCCATTCCTTTTCAGGACGCTGGCCCAGAGAGCGGCGAAGAGAGCCAAGGTCCCGGCGATTGTCATCGAGGACGAACCCACCGCGACAGCAGGAGGCGTGTCCGAGACCACCTTGCCGGACCCGGCAACCTTTCCTCAAAGCAGCCCCCAGCGCAGCCCCCATCGTGAGTATATGGTTTACCTCCTGCTGTTAGGCGTGCATGGGTGCTCTTTATTTGCTGATATCTGACTGTTGGTTTGTGTAGGAGCAGAGCAGCCTCACCAGGAGTGCTCGGAAGCCGCTCCCGAAAGGCCATCTGCTTCGACTACCCCGCCAAGGGAGGATTCCCCGGCAGGGGAGCGTTCTCCTTCAAGGGAGGCTTCTCCGACAAGGAACAATTCTCCGGCAAGGGATAGCACCAGCGACACTCCGGTGGTTGAGACCACGACTGCAGATCCTAGCACAGGTAATCCTCTCGCTTGGAAACTTCCGTTGTGTTCTTCCTTTTCTGATTTTCTCTTTTTTTTTTGAATATTTGCTTGACTTTTCTTTCTTTTCCGGTCGTCAGATCCATCTGCCACAGAGCCGATGGAGACCGAGGTCGCCGGCGAGGAGGACGCACGCGGCAATACCGACGGCGCCGCTGTCACCGAAGAAGAAGCCGACGCTGATGATCCCGCCGGCGGAGAGGCCGCCAAAGCTGCCGCCGCAGAAGCTGGCGAGGGGTCCTGCGATCGCACTGACGGCCTCGAGGCGCAGGAGCGTCAGCGCTTCGCCGACCGCCGATCCCTCCGCCGCTGCTGCAGCGTCGAGTTCAAGAGCCCCAGCCCGGCGCCTATTTGAAGGCCGGCGATGGCGTCTTCATCAAGCTCCCCTGGGCGTCGAGCTCCAGGGCGCCGATTGAAGGAGAGACCTTTGATGAAGAGTTGCTCGCCTCCGCTGGGCTGACGCTGGTCGACGCGCCGGACAGCAGCAGCGGCGAGCCTGAGGAGGAGCAGCTGCTGCGGAAGCTATTGTCGCTCTACCACGCCCGACAAGCCAAGCTGGTATCCCGAGAAGCGCTTGTCGCGAAGACGGGAGCAGACATCGAGAAGCGTGCGGAGGAGCTCCGGGGCCTCAACCAGGAAGGTCTCCGGTCCCTGGCAGCGGAGCGGGAGCAACTCGCCGAGGAGCGTAAAGCCTTCCTCCTCGAGAAGGCTAAAGTTGAAGAGCAACAGCGGCTTGCTGCCGAAAAGCTGTCTGCGCAGGAAAGCGATTTGGTGCAGCGGAAGGTCAACCTTGACAGCCACGAGGAGGAGCTTGCCACGCGCGAGCAAACATTTGGCGGGGCTCTCAAGGAAGTAGAGGATGCTGCCGCAACTGCCGAGGCCGCCAAGAGGGAGTTGGAGACGAAGGTGGCGCAGCTGGAGGTCGATCTCAAGATGATCGGCGAGGAGCTTGCTGCGCTCAAGCGTGAGCGCGAGAAGGACGCCTACACCCTTGGCGAGCTGCAGGGTCGTCTCGTCGAGAGGAGCAAGGAGCTTAGCGCCGCCAAGGACTCCAACGCAGATCTTGAATTGAAGCTGACTACTTTGACCAATACGCTGGACGGCGCCAGGGAGCAGGAGGTGGCCTTGAAGGAGAAGATCAAGGCCGACGAGGCGTTGCTGGCGAGTGCTGCTGCCGCCCAGAACACTTTTAGTGAGAATGTGGAGCACTGGACCGAGGGTCTCGTGGATGTTGCCGCAGCCATTGGCAGGGAGCTGGCGCAGCTGGGGATGGATGATCTCGGGTATTCCTCCGATGAGCACCTCCAACCCAGCGCCAAGCTCAGCTTGTTCTTCAAAGGCGTGGCGACGGCCCTCCAGCGACTCCGGGAGAAGATCCCAAAGTAGCTGGCCGACGAGTCGCGTCAGATCTGCGCGGGAGCTCTTCAAAAGGTGCTGGTGAAGGTGGCCTTCCGCAACCCAGGCCTCAACCTCACCAACGTCCTCAAGACCTTGCCGCCGGACGCTGATCTGGAAGCGCTCAAGACCCTTGTCGCACCCATTGTGGACAAGGTGAGCGGGATTAAGAGGGTTGAGGGCGATCGCGTAGATTAGGCCGCCCGTTTTCTCTTTTTCTTGTCGCTGCTGGTCATGTCATGAGAACAATCTATTAGAGCTGCGACAAGCTATCTTGTAATATAACTCTATTTCGGGTAGTGATTTCTATGTTATTTTCTTTACTTGATTCCTTCCTTTGTATGTTTTTTCCCTACGCTTTTAGGGAACTTGTCGGCGCAGGCACCTTAGCCGCTAGCGCTGAGTGCGGGACGTCAGCAGCCTGCTGGCGGTGCCGCTACCGACAAAAACCTTGTCGCAACTAATCGCAGCTCACTTAAGTTGTTGAGCGGACTCGAAACAAAGTAAGGGCGCAACTAGCTACAAGTTGGTTCCTCCGCGCACAGGTTTTCCATACAAAGCACGGTCGTTCGAGGAAGATAACTTCAAAAAAATTTAAAACTGATTGCTCAAACTTTTGCAACTTAGCTTTTCTTTCGTTTGCTTCCCGGTAAGGCGAAACTTCCTCGAGCGACGCTTGGTCCACACCGTTATCTTCTCCTTTCCCCCCGGCAAACTTGTGGGCGAGGGAACCTTCTTTTCTTTGAGAAAGAGAAAGAAGAGAAAATAAAGATATGGAGCCTTATGGCTCGTTATTGCTTACCGGGGGTAGGTGCTGCACAAAGTGTCAGATAACGCATGCAAAAGAAGTAGAAAGCATGAAATTGACAAGATGTGCGGAGCACATGAGCTTTACTTATGCACGGGTCTGCGCCCGCTTCGTACAAAAGGATTACATGCAACATCGGCAAGACTTGTACAAAAGGTGGTTTCGGAACAGGTTCCGCAACCGCGCCTCTGAGTAAAACTTACGAAGATGCTCAATGTTCCAGGAGTTGCTCACGGAATGCCATCTTCGGTCTCAAAGCGGACAGCGCCAGCCTAGTGACTCGTTTCACCCGGTAAGGGCCTTCCCACTTCAAGTCAACTTGTTGGAATTCTTGGCGGACTGAACGCCGAAGAACAAGGTCGCCTTCCTCGAGACTTCTGGCGTTAACTTTGCGGCTATGGTAGCGGCGCAAAGCTTGCTGGTATCGAGCAGCTCGTACAGCGGCCTAAAGACGGTCCTCCTCAAGGAGCAGCGCGTCATCTTGTCGCAGCTGCTCTTGCTCAAGCTCATCATAAGTGAGCACTCGAGGTGACCCGTATACGAGTTCCGTGGGGAGAACTGCCTCTGCTCCATAGACTAGAGCGAAAGGTGTCTGGCCAGTGGCTCGATTTGGCGTCGTCCTGATCGACCAAAGAACCACCGGCAGCTCCTCAATCCAGTTCTTTCCGCACTTGTGCAGCCTGTCGAAAGTCCTGGTCTTGAGCCCGCGCAGCACTTCAGCATTCACCCTCTCCGCTTGACCGTTACTTCTCGGATGAGCAACAGAAGCGAAGCAGACCTTGGCGCCAAGATCTTGGACGTACTGCATGAAGGTGCGGCTCGTGAATTGCGTGCCGTTGTCGGTAATGATCCTGTTAGGGATTCCGAAGCGGCAAATAATCGACCTGAAGAACTTGACTGCTGACTGTGCTGTCACCTTCCTCACTGCTTCCACTTCCGGCCACTTTGTGAACTTGTCGATTGCGACGTACAAGTACTCAAAGCCCCCGACAGCTCGGGAAAGGGGCCGAGATGTCGAGCCCCTGACCGAAAATGGCCAGGATAAAGGGATCGTCGTGAGAGCTTGAGCTGGCTGGTGTATCTGCTTGGAATGGAACTGCACGCTTCACACTTGGTTACTTGTGCGGTTGCATCACGGAGGGCTGTCGGCCAAAGAAACCCTGCCGGAACGCTTTGCGGCAAGTGCTCTTCGCCAATGTGGTGACCACATATGCCTCCATGTATCTCTGCCAACAGCTTTTGTCCGCCTTCCGGTGAATACACTTCAATTTCACACCGTTGAGTCTTCTTACATGCGGTGTGTTGTCGACAAACTGGTACATACTTGACTGCCGGGCTACTCTTTCCGCTTCTTCTTGCTCTTGGGAAGTTCTCTGTCTCAAAGAAAGCGGACAATCTGATGTGCCCATGCTGGAGCTTGCGGCTCGACAACAAGGACTAAAGGCACATCTGCTGCTACGGGAACATCCGCTTCTACGGCGAGAACATGCCGCTCAGCCGGAGCTTGACGTTCCCCGGCAAGCTTGCCGGAGCAAAACTTGTCGGGAGCGTCTGCTTCAATGGAACAAACCCTAGGGCTTGCCGGAGCAGACTGCTCCTCAGCGCCCTTGGTGTTGATCTTGAGGACCTTCTTGGCGGCGGCTTCGGGGAGCTCTGCCGGAAAATAGTCACCAGAAATCAACTTCCTCTTCTTGCCCTGTCCAGTTGATGGCGTTATAGACGGTTGAGTCAGTTTGAGCACAAAGATCCCTGGTTCCACAGGTAGCTTAAGTGCGGCGCACTTCGACAGGCCATCAGCAATGTCGTTTTGAGCTCTTGGAACATGTTCCATCTGTAGGCCGTCAAAGTGTTCTTCTATATTTCTCACTTCATCAACGTAAGATTCCATCAACGGACTCTGATAATTCTTGTTCACTTGGCGGACGACAAGCTGTGAGTCACCCCTGACAATGAGCTTCTTGATCCCAAGGTCTGCTGCGATCCTGAGACCGGCAAGCAAACCTTCATACTCTGAAGTATTGTTCGTTGGTTGCTCCTTGGGAATGCGCATCTGGACTACGTACTTGAGGTGCTCTCCGGTGGGTGCAACAAGTAGCACGCCCGCACCGGCGCCTTGCAGCTAGAAGGCACCATCAAAGTACATCAACCACTCTTTGCTTGCCTCCTTGACGGGGATGCTCGTTTCTGGAATTTCTTCATCTTGTGTTGGCGTCCATTCTGCTATGAACTCCGCCAATGCTCTGCTTTGGATAGTTGAGGTGCTCTCAAACTCGAGGCCAAAGCTTGACAGTTCCAAAGCCCACTCGACAATCCTGCTGTTGCTTCGGATTTTGCAGTATCCTCTTCAGCGGAAAACGAGTGACGACTGTGATCTCATGTGCTTGGAAGTAATGGCGCAGCTTTCTCGAGGCCATGAGAAGGCCGAAAAGCAATTTTTGCACGCCAGAGTACCTTGACCTAGCCCCCGCGAAGGGAACCGACAAAAAACTGGGCGCTGCACCATTCTTTCTGCATCTTCTCCACGCTCTGCAGATCCATCTTTGTCGGGACGAGCTTGCGGTGAAGTCGCTTGCTTGTTGCTGGATGCATCTGCCGTGGTTGCTGGCTCATCATCCGCCTCCCTCTCCGCTACTAACGCAGCACTAACCACTTGATTGGTTGCCGCTATATATAGCAGCAACTTTTCTTGTGGCTTAGGTGCGACAAGTGTTGGAGTGGAGGACAGGTATCTCTTTAAGTCCTGCAGTGCAGCCTCCGCTTCCGGAGTCCATTCCATTGGACCTGCCTTTTTCAATATTTTGAAAAATGGTAGGGCGCGCTCAGCAGACCTAGAGATAAACCTGCTGAGAGCAGCTACGCAACCGGCAAGTCTTCGTACATCCTTGACGCGCTTTGGTGCTTCAATCTGCTCAATGGCCTTCATCTTGTCGGGATTGGCTTCAATTCCCGCTGAGACCACGAAGAACCGAGAAGCTTGCGGAGGGGACTCCAAACACACACTTCTCGGGGTTGAGCTTGAGGTTGATCTTGCGCAGATTTGCAAAGGTTTCGTCTAAATCTTGAATCAGAGTTGCCTTGTCCTTGCTCTTGACCACTATGTCATCCATGTAGGCTTCCACATTTCTGTGCATTTGCGGCTCAAAAGCGTCATGGACCACCCTTGCAAATGTTGCACCAGCATTCTTTAAACCGAAAGGCATCCGTACGAAACAGTAGGTGCCACATCGGGTGATGAATGCGGTCTTCTCCTCATCCTCTTCTGCCATGAAGATCTGATGGTATCCTGAGTATGCATCAAGAAATGAAAGCAAGTCACATCCGGCCGTGGAGTCAACAATCTGGTCGATGTGCGGCAAAGGAAATGGGTCTTTGGGACAAGCTTTATTGACATCGGTAAAGTCGATACAAAGCCTCCATTTCCCGTTTGCCTTGCGCACCACTACAGGGTTGGCCAACCACGTAGGATGGAGCACTCCTCTGACAAGGCCTGCTGCTTCCAATTTCTTGATTTCTTCTGCAATGAATTCTTGGCGCTCCACTGCCTGCTTCCTGACTTTCTGCTTGACGGGCCACGCGCGAGGACAGACGGCGGATGGTGCTCGATTACTTTCACAGGAACACGGGGATGTCGACGGTTGCCACGCAAATCGTCGGCGTTAAGCCCAAGAAAGCAACAGCGGCGCTTTCCTATTTAGGGTCGAGAGTGGCACTGATGGTGAAGGTACCACCAGTGCCATTCTCCTTGGCGGACATGTTCTTGGTCTCTGGTGGAGCTGCCATTGTCTTCTTACACTTGCCGGTGGAGCTTGATGGTGCGTCCTCGACGGTAGCGCAACACTCCGAAGAGGTGCGCTTGCCGGAGTGGGCATCAGAACTCTTGCCGGACTTGGTCTTCTTCTTCGCCTCGGGAGCTTCAGCGGCAAGTGACTTGCGATCTGTTGCGGCTGCTGCTTCCCGGTAGATCTTGTCGGCGCAGATAAGAGCATCCTTCTTGTCGCCAGGGACAGAGATGACACTTATCGGGCCTGGCATCTTCAGCATGTTATATGCATAGTGAGAGGCTGCCATGAATTTGGCGAGTGCCGGACGGCCGAGTATCCCATTGTAAGGCAATGGAAAATCAGCAACGTCAAAGGTGACCCTCTCAGTCCTGAAGTTCAACTCGCTGCCAAATGTCACCGGCAACGTGATCTTTCCCTTCGGCTTGCTCCTTCCCGGATTGATTCCTTGGAATGTGCCGGTCTCTTCGAGCTCGCCATCAGAGGTCTGGAGTTTCTGGATTACCGCGGAGGAGATCAGGTTCAAGCCGGCCCCGCCGTCAACTAGCATCTTAGTGACCTTGAGGTTGCGGGTAGTTGGTGAAACCAACATCGGCAAGCACCCGACCGCAGTTATGCGATCAGGGTGGTCCTCAATATCAAAGATGATAGGCGTGCTGGACCATTTCAGAGGCTTGCGTGACTCGGCGGGTGGTTCTGCCGCATTGACTTCCCGCACCCACTGCTTGAGCTGGCGGTGTGAAGTATGCAGAGAAGCACCGCAGTCAACGCACAAGACCTCTGTGGCTTTCTGGAACTCCTGCTCATCGGTCTCGTCATCATCCATATCTTCATCGTCGTCGTCATCTTCATCCTTGTCACGGCCGCGGGGAGGTCTGTCTCCTTGCCGCTGCTTGGCCTTGCCACGGCGTCCTCCTCGGCCGGGGCGTTTCCTGCCGGCTCCTCCAGCACCTTCCTGGGACTTCTCCTTGTCGCGTCGCTCGTATTCGGCCTTTTGCTGCTCGACAAGCTGCTCGACCTTCTTGCAGCTCTGGAGGTCATGGCCCTTGGAGCAGTGGTGTCCCTGACGAGGTGGATCCGGCGAGTTGGCGATCTTGGCCTTCGGGGTGGAGAGTACATGGTGGTTGCACCCCACCGGTTTCGTCGCCATCGGCTCGTGCCTGGCAGTCCTGCCGCGGCAGCGATGTATTCGGCTGCCGTGGAGTGTCGCCGTTGGTGAAGCCGATGAGACTCTGAATGGTGGCCCTCCATTCTTCGATCTTGTCTGCCGTTGGAGGGTAATCCAGGAGCAGTTGAGCTCGCGCCAAAGCTTCCGCTGGAGTGGTGGGCGGCAGTGGCGAACGGCGCGAGGAGCGGGATATGCTCGGACTTCTAACTATGTTAGAAGGAGCAGTATCCCGTCCAGGCGACCGTGCCTCGCTCGTGCCTGCATGTTGGCGTGCATGCTGGTCTTGAGCACCCCGAAATCCACCAGCTCGATCTTGGTCCAACGAACGCATGGCACTGTGAATACCATGACGCTGTCGGTCCCGCGCCTCCTGAGATGGGCGCGGTGCATGTACGGACGCCGAGGTCTGCGCAGCCTTGTCCTTGGACTTGGCAGCACTGTGGGCTCCCTCGTCGACGCCCGTTCTTCCGCCGGCGTCTACCCCACCACCCGTTTGCTCCGGTGGTGGTGGGATCGACGTGGACGGATCAGCTGCCGCCGAAGCCTTCTTCTTCGGTGGCATGTCGATGAAGAAGATGAAGATCTAGCTCGTGTGAACGCTGAATCAGGTTCACACAGCCTCGACGCCCCCTACCTGGCGCGCCAAATATGTCGGGGAAACTGATCTGACCCACGAACACCTATGGGACCGGCGGACCGAGCCCCTTTCGGTTCGGCGGGGGGCGGAGATCGCACGAAGAGCAGATCGAGGCGAAGCACATGAGCAGTTTACCCAGCTTTGGAGCTCTCCGGAGAGATAACACTCCTACTGCTGCATGTCTGAGTGTATTGAGTTCTTGCTAGGGAGCGTTGAGTGCTACAGTACACACCAGCTGCTAACGAGACCTAGCGCGAGTGTTTTTTCTGCCTTCGAACCCTTCGAACCCCTCTACGTTGCGCATGGGCCTCCTTTTATATGCTAAGGGGTCTCCGACAGGTGGCAACATAGACAATGGTAAAAATGGAAAAGGAATTGCGGTTGGTACAGCTACATGCGATGTATCATACCTAACCACGGCGGCGGGGACAAAGGCATTAAATGCCCGTCACGTCGCCCAAACAGTGCAAACAGGGACCGTCAGGGACGCCACCGCTTGCCACGATGGCAATCTTATCAGCGTCGCTTGCCACGCGCAAGACCGCCGGCGCAGACCTCTCGCCACGCTACTGGAAAGGTCCTGTATGCACGTTGGTGGATGTCTTTGGCAGCGCGGGTACAGAGTGGTCGCTTGCCGCGGCAAGTGCCTTGCCGCGGTCGTTGTCTTGTCGTGTCCGGAAGCTTGTCGCTCACCGGGCCTTGCCGGGACTCGTGGCGCGTCGCGGCAAGTTCGTTGAGATGCCTTGGTTGGCCTTCCCGGCAAGCTCCTCTTGCCGGGGCCTTGTCTCCTTGGCTTAAATGCTTTGGTCATGCCTTGGTTGGCCTTCCCGACAAGCTCCTCTTGCCGGGGCCTTGTCTCCTTGGCTTGAATACTTTGTTCTTGAATGGCTCCAAAGGAACCATGGAGGACCTTGGCGATCACCCGGCAAGCCTTGCCGCGGGGCACTGCAACTGCCCGTGCACAAGTTCGGGATACTAGGGTACTCCTACTCTAGTACACCGACACTCTTAGCTACTTTTATTGGTGTGGACATACGTAATGATGATATTGAATTGCCTCCTGCTTACCTAGACTTTAATGCTATGGTTCATCACCAGTTTGTTGATAGGAATGAATCACCTCTCCATTATCGCTTAATCTTTGACAGACGTCGTGCTGTCTGTATTACTCTCCCTGCTCCTGCCTTCTTTGATTACCAGGCAAAAGGAAGATATGTTATTACCAGAGGAGAGGCAGATGAGTACAAGAGGAGGGCAGAGGCAGCTCGCCGCCACGCTGCAGCTCAGGAGGCGATAGCCGCTGCATCTCTGTACGACCCCGGCTATAACTATGGATATCCGCCAGGCGATCCGTGGCAATAAACCAACTTAGGCCAAAAGCCTAAGCTTGGGGGAGTACGTATTTCCCACCGACATTACATTTATGTTCACACACTCATTGCTAGATGTAGGTGCTCATACTTTTTCACTATAACATCCATGCTAGTTTATTTTCTTTTTCTTGCTTTCTTTTTGTGTGTTTGATAAACCTTAAGAAAAACCAAAAAAAATAGTGTAGCTTTTAGTTAGTTTACTTTTCTTGCTGTAGTAGTAATAATTAAAAAGAAAACCCAAAAAGATTTCCGCTCTTCTTTTGCTTGTTGGGAGCTTTCCCGTGTAAATAGTTTTATTTATTTTCTTTTCTTTGGGGGTCGATAGGAGAAGACCATAATTAAAATTGTTGAAGTGGCTCTTATATGCATTATTGTTGATTTAACCAAGAGCCCATATTGCCTTGTCTTCTCCTGTTTATTGAATGCTCGCAGATTCCAGCTTAGTCCAATGCACGTGCACTCTTATTATTTTCACATCGTTCGGTCGTGCAAGTGAAAGGCAATTATGCTATATATGATGGACTGACTGAGATGAGAGAAGCTGGTATGAACTCGACCTCTCTTGTTTTTGTAAATATGATTAGTTCATCGTTCCTGATTCAGCCTATTATGAATAAACATTGCAATGACAATTAGAGATTATAGTTGCTCGTGCCATGCTTGATTAGCTATGAGTTATAATGGTTTACCTTGCGTGCCAACATGCTATTAAAATGGTTGTGATGTGGTATAGTGGGGTGGTATCCTCCTTTGAATGATTTAAGTGACTCAACTTGGCACATGTTCACACATGTAGTTGAAACAAATCAACATAGCCTTCACGATATTTATGTTCATGGTTGATTATATCCTACTCATGCTCGTACTCAATGTCTATTAAATTTAATGCATGTTCATGACTGTTGTCGCTCTCTAGTTGGTCACTTCTCAGTGTTTTGCTAGCCTTCACTTGTACTAAGGGGAATACTGCTTGTGCATCCAATCCCTTAAACCCCAAAGTTATTCCATATGAGTCCATTATACCTTCCTATATGTATATCTACCATTGTTCCAAGTAAATTTGTATGTGCCAAACTCTAAACCTTCAAATGAAATTCTGTTTTGTATGCTCGAATAGCTCATGTATCAACTAGGGCTGTCCGTATCTTCCATGCTAGGCGGGTTATTCTCAAGAGGAGTGGACTCCGCTCCTCACTCACGAGAAAATGGCTGGTCACCGGGATGCCCAGTCCCATGCTTTATGCAAACTAAATCAAAATAATTGCAAACAAAACTCCCCCGGGGCTGTTGCTAGTTGGAGGCACTCGTTGTTTCGAGCAAGCCATGGATTGATTCTTGTTGGTGGAGGGGGAGTATAAACTTTACCATTCTGTTTGGGAACCGCCTATAATGTGTGTAGCATGGAAGATATCGCCATCTCTTGGTTGTTATGTTGCCAATGAAAGTATACCGCTCAAAATATTATTTATCTCTATTTCAAAACCGAGCTCTGGCACCTCAACAAATCCTTGCTTCCCTCTGCGAGGGGCCTATCTATTTACTTCTATGTTGAGTCATCACCCTCTTATTAAAAAGCACTAGCTGGAGAGCGCTGCTGTCATTTGCATCCATTACTGTTAATTTATATTGGGTATGACTATGATTGGATCTCTTTTACCATGAATTACAATGTCTAGTCAGTCCTTGATCTTTAAAGGTGCTCTATATTTATGTTTTGCGGTCTCAGAAAGGGCTAGCGAGATACAATCTTGTTATATCATATTATGATTGTTTTGAGAAAGTGTTGTCATCCGAGATTTATTATTATCGCTCACTAGTTGATTATGCCATTGACATGAGTAAACATGAGACCTAAGAGTTATTGTGAATGTGGTTAGTCATAATATTTGCTGAAAACTTGAATGCTGGCTTTACATATTTATTACAACAAGAGCAAACCGAGTTTGTAAAAGTTTTTCTTTATCACTTCCAGTTTATCAACTGAATTGCTTGAGGACAAGCAAAGGTTTAAGCTTGGGGGAGTTGATACGTCTCCGTCGTATCTACTTTTCCAAACACTTTTGCCCTTGCTTTGGACTCTAACTTACATGATTTGAATGGAACTAACCCGGACTGACGCTGTTTTCAGCAGACTTTCCATGGTGTTATTTATGTGCAAAAACAAAAGTTCTCGGAATGACCTGAAACTCCACGGAACATCTATTTGGAAAATAAGAAAAATACTGGAAGAAAAATCCACGTCAGGGGGCCCACACCCTGTCCACGAGGGTGGGGGGCGCGCCTGCCCCCTGGGCACCCCCCTACCTCGTGCGCCCCCTGACACTCCACCGACCTCAACTCCAACTCCATATATTCACTTTCGGGGAGAAGAAAACCAGAGAGAAGGATTCATCGCATTTTACGATACGGAGCCACCGCCAAGCCCTAAAACCTCTCGGGAGGGTTGATCTGGAGTCCGTTCGGGGCTCCGGAGAGGGGAATCCGTCACCGTCATCATCATCAACCATCCTCCATCACCAATTTCATGATGCTCACCGCCGTGCGTGAGTAATTCCATCGTAGGCTTTCTGGACGGTGATGGGTTGGATAAGATCTATCATGTAATCGAGTTAGTTTTGTTAGGGTTTCATACATAGTATCCACTATGTTTCGAGATTGATGTTGATATGACTTTGCTATGCTTAATGCTTGTCACTAGGGCCCGAGTGCCATGATTTCAGATCTGAACCTATTATGTTTTCATGAATATATGTGAGTTCTTGATCCTATCTGGCAACTCTATAGTCACCTACTATGTGTTATGATCCGGCAATCCCGAAGAGACAATAATCGGGACCACTCCCGGTGATGACCATAGTTTGAGGAGTTCATGTATTCACTATGTGTTAATGCTTTGGTCCGTTACTCTATTAAAAGGAGGCCTTAATATCCCTTAGTTTCCTCTAGGACCCCGCTGCCACGGGAGGGTAGGACAAAAGATGTCATGCAAGTTCTTTTCCATAAGCATGTATGACTATATTTGGAATACATGCCTACATTACATTGATGAATTGGAGCTAGTTCTGTGTCACCCTATGTTATGACTGTTACATGATGAACCGCATCCGGCATAATTCGCCATCACCGATCCAGTGCCTACGAGCTTTTCATATATTGTTCTCCGCTTATTTACTTTTCCGTTGCTACTGTTACAATCACTACAAAATACCAAAAATATTAATTTTGCTACCGTTACCTTTTGCTACTGTAACCACTACTATCATATTACTTTGCTGCAGATACTAAGTTATCCAGGTGTGGTTGAATTAACAACTCAACTGCTAATATTTGAGAATATTCTTTGGCTCCCCTTGTGTCGAATCAATAAATTTGGGTTGAATACTCTACCCTCGAAAACTGTTGCGATCCCCTATACTTGTGGGTTCTCAGTGGCAGCCAGTGTTGCTGCCCCCCGGGTCTCTGTGAAGAAGGGTGCCCCTAAATGCGCTAAACCCTGCCTGGCACCCTACAGGTCGAGCTTATGTATTAAAAACCTGTCCTTCAAATGAGAGCCCTCTTTTGGAATGTGAGAGGTTTCGGGGCTCTGGGGCACTAGGACCAACTCAAAGATATTGTTAGGGGCGATAATATTGACCCGGTCGGCCTGGTTGAGACTTTTAAGTCCTCCTTCTCCCCCCACGAGATTGCTGCAGTTGCGGGAGCTGATTGTTTTGATTGGAATTTTCTTCCCTCCTCGGGCCACTCGGATGGCATTCTGATTGGTTCCAAGCGTGAAGTTTTTGACTTTGTAGCCTTCTACAATGGGATTTTTTGGGCCAGCTCTGTTGTGTTTCTCCGCCAAATGAATGCCCTTTGGGAAGTCATGGTTTTTTAGGGCCCGACTGATCATTCCCTCTCCCCCTTATTCCTGGACGAGATCTCTAATAAGGTGGAATCTTGCACCCTCCCCCTCCTTGTTGGTGGTGATTTTAACTTGCTGCGTTATCCGACTGATAAGAACACCAACAACTTTTCCTGGCCGCTGGCTGATGCTTTTAATGACTTCATTAGTACCTGCGCCCTTCATGAGATTCCCAGGGTGGGTTCTAGGTTCACTTGGACTAACCATCAGGTCTCCCCTATCTGCTCTGTTGTTGACCGTGCCTTTGTTTGCCTGAGTTGGGACTCCCTTTTCCCATTAGCTCTTCTCAAGGCAAAGGCCATTGTAGGCTCGGACCATGCCCCGCTCATTCTTCATGCTGGGCTTCAACGTGCCCACACCCCTCCTCGGTTCCAATTCAATGCATCTTGGCTTCTGATCGATGGCTTTGGCGACCTTCTCGCTTCTAACATCTCGGATTCGCTTACGACTGCTCGTCGGTCCTTTGGCCCTATGGATGATTGGCACCATTGCTCCTATTCCTTACGCAAATTCCTGCGTGGCTGGTCTCGTAACCATGCGGCGCAGGAACACAGAGAGAAGGCCCTCCTTCCGGCTCAGATCGATGCTTTAGACCTTCGGGCTGACTCCTCCGGACTCTCTGATTCTAAATGGGTTCTGTGATTTTTTTCTTGAGGAGTCGTTGGTGCAGTTACATCGCCTTGCTGAAATATACTGGTGCCAAAGGGGCACGATCCATTGGGTGCTTAAATGATACTGCCCCACTGCTTACTTCTTTGCCATTGCTAATGGGAAACGACGTAGATGCATGATAGACAGCTTAATGATCGATGGGGTTAAAATTTCAGACCAAGGCATTATCATGAATCACGTTGTCGACTTCTTCTCCTCCCTCCTTTCTGCCAAACCTGATCAGAGGTTTAGAATCTCCTCTACTTTTTGGAACCACGACGACCGGGTGTCTCCGGATGAAAACTCTGCTCTTATGCTACCTTTTTTCTGAAGAGAAATTTTTTTACTTCTATTAATAAAGCTAATGCTAATTCTGCTTCTGGACTGGATGGCTTCTCTATCCCTTTCTTTAAAACCTTCTGGCCTCAGCTTAAGGCGCTCATTTGTGCTATTATTCAAGGGTTCTGTTTGGGGACGGTGGACATCTCTAGACTCAATTATGCTGTAATCTCTCTCATTCCTAAAATCAAGGGCGCGAAGCTCATTTCCCAGTTTAGGCCTATTGCTCTTATTAATAACTTTGCCAAGTTTCCGCCCAAGTGTCTGGCCACTCGCCTTACTCCTGTGGCTCACCACAACCTTTCTCCTACTCAATATGCCTCTGTCAAAGGTTGCTTTATCCTGGACGGGGTCCTCTTCCTGCATGAGATCATCCATGACATCCACAAATCAGGCAGCAAGGCAGTCATTCTTAAATTAGACTTTGAAAAGGCCTATGATTCTGTGAGCTGGGGCTTCTTAAGGCAAGTGCTTTTGTCCAAGGGCTTTGACGGTGGCGTTGTCCATAGAATTATGCAGTTGGTCTCGGGGGGCCACACTGCCATTTCTGTCAATGGGAAAGTTAGCAACTTCTTCAGGAATTCTAGAGGCCTCAGACAAGGTGACCCGGCCACTCCCATCCTATTCAACTTCATGGCGGACGCCCTCTCTAATATTTTGTCTAGACCCGCGGGGGCTGGACACATTACTCATGTTAGCTCCCATCTTATCCCTCAAGGGATTACACATCTTCAATACGCTGATGATACGTTCATTACGGTGGAACTTAATGACCAGTGCCTCTCCCACCTCAAATTTCTCCTTCTCTGCTTCGAGGCACTTTATGGTCTAAAAATTAACTTTTCCAATAGTGAAGTTATCGTTACTGGAGTCTCGGATACCGAGGCCTTACGTGTTGCCCACTTGCTGAATTGTTCTCTTGGCTCTTTCCCTCTTAAGTATCTTGGTCTGCCTATTGCTTCTGACAAACTCTTGGCCAAAGACTTCGCGCCACGGTGGCCAAAGTTGGCAATTGTGTCATGCCTTGGAGGGGCAGATGTAATATTCAGGCCGGAAAAGTTGCCCTAATGAAAGCTTGCATCTCCTCCCACCCCATGTTTGTGATGGGGTTCTATTTGCTTTCTAATGGTACTCACGCTGGGTTTGATAAACATAGAGGTTCTTTCTATTGGAACGTGGCTGATAACAAGCGCAAATATCGCATGGTAAAATGGGACCTTATTTGCAGACCAAAGAGCCTAGGGGGGCTGGGTATTATTAACACTCTAGTCATGAACAAATGCTTGATCATCAAATGGTGGTGGAAGATCATGACCACCACCTCGGATAAACCTCTCTGGTACAATATTCTCAAAGCTAAATATTTCCCTTCCTCTAGCCCCATGTTTGCTCGCGCCACAGGCGCTTGTCAGTTTTGGAAAGATCTTGTTAAGCTTAGGCCTAATTTTCAAAGCCTTGTCAAATTTGTTGTTCGCAATGGCAGATCCACTAGCTTCTGGCTTGACTGGTGGTGCGGTTCGACCACACTGGCGAATCTTTTCCTGTTCTTTTCTCTTACTGCCCCGACCCTGAGATCTCGATCTCTGAGCTCTCTGCCAATAATTGGGACCTTCAGCTGCGGCGTGCTCTTTATCCTGAAGAGTTGGTTGACTGGCAGCGCATTGTTGCCTTCTTCCCTTTGCTCTCGGAGGAGGAGGACTCGGCGGTTTGGCCCCATTCCTCTTCTAGCCATTTTTCCGTTAAATCTTTATATGGCAAGATGATTTCCGGTTCCAACACTTCCAAATTCAAGTGGATTCGGAGGGCTCGTATCCCTCCAAAGATTAGGATTTTCCTCTGGCAAGCTTCTCGCGGGCGGTTGCGGGCTGGTGATCAAATCCGCAAACATAATGGCCCTGGCTCTGACCGATGTGCTCTTTGTGGGCAAAGAGAGGACACGAAGCATTTTTTCTTCAACTGTGTTTTGGCTAAACTTTTCTGGTGTTGTATCAGATCGTGGTTGCATGTTTCTTGGAGACCCTCCTCCTTCTTAGACCTTCGACTCTTGGCCTTCAACCTGGTTGGGGCCCAGAGAAGAATGTTTTGGGTGGGATTGGCAACGATGTGTTGGACTCTTTGGACGACAAGGAACAAGTTTACCATTAAACATGTTTTTCCTGCTAAACCTGCTGATTGCTTATTTAAAACTTGTATATTCTTGCAGCAGTGGAGATTATTGACTAAGGGGGAGGACCGAGATGCTTTCGATGCGACGATGTCCAAGATTCGGGCTTCTGCTATTTCCCTTTCTCAAGTTCAAGCCGGCAGTTAGGAGTTGTTGGCCCTGATTTTTGCTGTCTTAGGATTCTCCGGCTTGCACGCCGTGTACTATCATGGGAGCCATGTACGCTATACTTTTGCTCGGGTGGCTTTGGTTGATACTCTGCCCATGATGTACTGTAGATCTTTGTGGTTGGTTGTGACAATGCCTGGTGGCTTTATTCATAAAGTCAGGCTCTGGCCTTTTCTCTAAAAAAATCATCTTTTTTTAGGAAGAGTGTGTCATAATTTTGTTGGACATCTGTGTTACGAATGTGTAAAGAAATGTTACACTTGGGAGTTTTATGGTGCAATGGTCTTGCGAAACAGGCTTTTGATCCGCTTTATAGATAAAGCATAATATACCAAAGTACATCGTCGGGCGACACAAGAAATTGAGGAGGCCCTCCAACAAAGAAAATCTAAAGATAAAACATAAAGCAACAGACGAGCCTAACATGACGACGGCCCCAGGAGGATGACAACGCAAAACGTCATCCCTGCCGAGTCCGCAGAGATGGATTTCATCCAGAGCCCTTGTATTTGGAAGAAGCCCGCAACGACGTGCTCAAGTGGATAGTGGCACCAACGGGTATCGCCACCGCTGGCGCCAACGCGTGAAGTTTTTGCTCGGTAACACACTCACATGAGCAGGAGACACCTATGTCACACCGCGACGAAGACCAGCTTGTCCAAACCAGATCTGGGCACCGCCACTCCCCTAGGAAGAGAACATGCTAGAACCTCCTGCGACAACTCCCTTTGTCGTCTACACGATCAAGAGGTGAAGCCACAACCACCACGTAGCCCGTTGGAGAGCCTAGCCGGTAGCCCACCTTCCGGGCCACTGCCACAACATCCCAACACAAAGCCATCACCTACGCCATAATACCTAGATGCCACCCCTAACGATTCCATGAAACTCTGCCTTGACGTAGCCGGAACAAACAGAGAGTACGCACGAGGAGCAAGGAGCCCCGGCTAGGAGGACCCGTGTCCAACTCATGCATCCACGGCCAGCCTGCACCACATGCACGGTGCCAAATGCCCACGGAAGGAGAACACCACACACCCACTCCTGCCGTGGTCGAACGGGCAAGATTTCACACTTAGAGCATCTATAGCCGGACTTGGCAAAACCGGGCCCTCGAATGTCCATGGACGCACACAGACGCGTCCGCGGATAGTCACCGGGCACTTTTCAAATCGCGTCGTCCACATCCCTGTCTCTCATATCCGAACCCGTATATCGATACTATAGCATGCAACGTCGATCAAACTACGTAGATCAGCTCCGGACATAGAAATTGCACAATCAATAGTTCTTCAAAAGATCCACCAAAGTCCACACAAATGACGGACAACTATATACTGCATCTAAAACTTGAAATTAAAACCAACTTCACCACTTCCGGACCAGCCCTTTCCCCTTCTAGTCGTCGGCGTAGCTGTACTCGTCGTCAGTTGGTGGAGGATCGTCCGAGTCGTCATAGGAGGAGCCGCCGTCGTCGGAGGACGAGGAAGAGTCGATGATGACGAGGCCCCTGGGGCACTGGACGGCCCGGTCCGGCTGGCGCCTGAGCTTGGGCAGCCGTGCCGCCTCCTTCGCCTTCTCCAACGCCTCCCGCTCGGACTGCTCGATGGTAAGCCGAAGAGCCTTGGCGTTCTTCTGGCGGAGCCGCCGAGCGTCCATTTCCGTCATCGTAAGCAACTGGCGGTAGACCCACGCGAGGAGCCATTGGTCCTCGTCGGGCTCTGCCGGTAACTCATGCCGGTGGCAGACAGAGCTCTCCACAACCTCCCTTTGCCTTGCGCACTGCCTGTCGCGACGGGTGGTGCGCGCTTCCGACTCTGGCTTGCACGTCCGGGCCGGCGGGGCGGGCTCAAACCGAGACTAAATATGCTCGTGGGAGCCAAGCCTGACACAAGCCTGCCACCACCCCTTTAGTCCCGGTTTGTGACACGAACCGGGACTAGAGGCACGCCACGAACCGGGACTAATGGTCACATTAATACCGTGCCGTTATCAAACCGGGACTAATGGGGCTCACGTAAAGTCGTTTTTCTACTAGTGAGCACCCACCGGCCGGAGAGGCGACGGGATGGCGTGGGGAAGCAGCAGCCGTCGGGGTGATGGGACGGCGTGGGGGAGGCGTCGATTGCGCTGGCCGCCTGTCGGAGCTACCAATGGGCAGGGAGGGGCCAGCGCCGGCTTCCGAGATGTGCCGACAGGGAAGCAATGGTTGCGGCGAGGCTGCAGATCCGAAGCTGCACCCGGTGTCCACCTTGGATCGCTCCAAGGTGATGCGGAGGACAAGCTCATACTCCGGATCCACCTCATCCTCGGAACGGCTGCCAGAGCTCGAAAGTGCGCCAGAGTCGATCGGAGTCGGTGAGGGGAGAGGAGAGGACAGAGCGAGAGAGGAGAGTGAGTGAGCTAGGATTTCGGACCGACGAGGCCGATACGGGTTTTCGTGGGACATCCGTGTGGTCGGTGGTGGGTCGGGCTTGTCAGACGGACGCACTCGGGCGTGCCCGGGCCACCCCATATCCGGCGCATATTTGGGCTAGATATGGGGGTGCCGGTCAGTCCAGGCGTTGGCGTTCGTCTGGGTCGAAAAAAACTTGACCATGAAGTGACCGGGCAGCCCGCCCGGGCGTATGAGGTGGCTTTGAAAGGTCCGGCTGTAGATGCTCTTAGACTAGCCATAGTAGAGAGTAACATACACTAGTAACATACACATATCTCTAGAGTATGTTACTTCCTTCATAGTGGGTAGTAACATAAGTGTGGTGACATGCAAAGCATCATTTATTAGGTTATAGACTCATATTGCATTGGGACATGTGAAGTTATAGTAACTAGCTAAGTTAGGCCCCTCCCAATGCCCCACCTTGTACAGGTGCTAAGGCTGCCATGTAGGCAAAAAATCTGATGTGGAAAGGTAATCAAGGGGAGAGAGATGAGTGTGGTGACCTAGGAAGAAACAATGCCAAGCGCGAGAACCTAGGCAAAACACTTAAATGGAAGAATCCCACCAATGCATGAAGAACTTTAGTTGCAAAATTATTAAATGAAGGATACTTAGCACCAAGTTAAGCACCTATGCATTGGGATCTTTAGTTGCTAAAGTATTTAATATGCTTAGGACCTCATGTAAGCACCAATGCATTGAAAGCAGCCTTACTCAAACTACCTCTCTCCACATTAACTCATTGCCACATAAGCAAATTTGCTGAGTTGGACTCGATGTTACTGCTGAAGTTACTCCCACCGTGGCTAGTATCAGGCTAGTCATAATGGGAGTAACTTAGGAATTAACAGAGCGCATTCCAAGAAATTTTTGCTTATATGGCATGTAGTTAATGAGGAGAGAGGTGTTTAGAGTAAAATAATATGTTACTGTGGCCTAGCACTTTCCGAGAAAGGCGAGTCTACAAGCTAATAAATGAAGCCATCTACTATGATGCTAGTACTAGGTCACTTTGAACTATGAAGATAGTACTAACCTAGCCATTTGAGAGGAGTACTAGTAATGAATTTCATATCTAGCCCAAATATAGGGCGGATATGAGGGCGGATATAGGGCGATATGAGGTGGCGCGCCTGTCCACCATGTCCGCCCAAGCCCGCCTCTACCTCTAGCCCATAGTGACCCTGCAAAGTCCCCATCCGGATCGAACCCTAGCCTCACTTCACTCCGATCCGCTCTGCTTCCCTTTTTTCCAATCCGTCAACTCCCGATCTCCGACGACCATGTCCAGCACCGGCAGCCACTCCGACGGCTCCGGTGACCCATTTTGACGAGTTGCTCCGCGATGTTGTTGGAGATGAGGATGAGCTGTCCCTCCGCATTGCGCTGCAACGCTCTCGGATGGACTCGGGAGGCAGCTCCAATTCTGCTGCTACGCCACCTGTCGCCTACAGAGCAGCGCAGACGCCTGAGCTGTCCTTTCCCGCCTTGCGCGCGGATCTGCAAGGGCAGCACAATCGACACCGCACGTCTGTCGGCCTCCTCCCTCTCTGGCCGTTGCTCCGCGTGGGTGGCGGTGGGTTCTAGTGCCCGCTCTGCCGGCCCCGCAGATGCGCACTCCGGAATTGGAGGCGTGCCGCCCGCCGCGAGAGGCAGAGGGCAAGGGAGATGGCGACCGCGTCAGACGCGACCTCGCAGTCCTCCTGCCGTCGTTGCGTGATGTCGTCGGTGCCCGATGAAGACGGATGGCTCGCCCAATGGGTGTACCGCTGGTCATGTACGACGGCCGAGACAGACACCCGACGACTCGGAAGGATCAAGAGCGGAGTTGTGAATCGATGCTTGATTTGCAACTGGGATAAAAAAAGGTATCCCCTAGTTGCGAGTCGATGGTTGACTTGCAGCTGTGACGGGAAAAATCCATGCCCAATTGCAAGTTAAGGGTGGATTGCAACTGATGCAATAAAAGAGTTGGCTCCAGTTATGATACAAAAGAAACATTGAGCCCAGTTCTGAGTCCTGGATTGACTTGCAATTGCCTCGAAAAAACGTTGGCCAATTGCATGTCAAGGCTAGACTTGCAACTGGGACAAAAAAGGATCAAGGCCCAGTTGCATGTGAATGCTGGACTTGCAACTGGGACAAGAAAATGGCGGGTGGGGGGGGGGGGGGCAGTTGTGAGTCGTTGGTTCACTTGCAACTGCGACTAAAAATGAGCAAGAGCCGAGATGTGAATCGATGCTTAATTCGCAACTGTGACAAACAAAGTTAGCCGCAAGTTGCGAGTTGATGATTGACTTGCAGCTAAGACAAAAAAAGCCAAGCCCAGTTGCAAGTTAAGGGTGTACTGCAATTAATGCAAAAAAAGAGTTGGTCCCAGTTATGATACAAAAGAAACATCGAGCGTAGTTCAGAGTCGAGGGTTGACTTGCAGTTGGGTCAAAAAAATGCCGGACCCAATTGCATGCCAAGGTTGGACTTGCACCTGGGACAAAAAAAGGATCACGGGCCCAGTTGCATGTCAATGCTAGACTTGCAATTGTGACAAAGCAATGGTCAGGGGCAGTTGCGTGTCATTGGTTGACTTGCAACTACGAAAAAATGATCAAGATCCTAGTTGTGAATCGATGGTTGATTTGCAACCATGAAAAAAATTTAGCCCCTAGTTAGGAGTCAATGTTTCACTTGTAGCTGAGAAAGAAAAAAAACATGCCCAGTTGCAATTTAAGGATAGAGTGCATCTAATGCAACAAATGAGTTGGGCCCAGTTATGATAGAAAAGAAACATCGAGCCCAGTTCCGAGTCGTGGATTGACTCGCAATTGGGTTAAAAACACCAGACCCAGTTGCAAGTCAAGGTTGGACTTGCAACTGGGATAAAAAAGGATCAATGGCCCGGTTGCATGTGAATGCTGAACTTGGAACTAGGAAAAGAAAGTGGTCGGAGGAAGTTGTGAGTCGTTGGTTGACTTGCAACTGCAAAAAAAAAAGATCAAGAGCCCAGTTGTGAAATCGGTCGTTGATTTGCAATTGAGACAAAAAAGTTAGCCCCTAGTTGCGAGTCAATGGCTGACTTGCATCGAAGACAGAAAAAAGCCAGGCCCAGTTGCGTGGATTGCAACTAATGCAGTAAAAGAGTTGGGTCCAGTTGTGATACAAAAGAAACATCGAGCCCAATTCTGAGTCATGGCTTGACTTGCAATTTGGTCTAAAAAAATCTCGGACCAAGTTGCAAATCAAGGCTGGACTTGCAACCGAGACAAAAAAAGCTGCCCTGGTTGCCAGTTGATGATGGATTTCCCGAGGTGTAAAAAAAAAGTTAGACCTAATGCAATAAAAGAGTCGGGCCTAGTCGCAATATAGAAGAAACACCAAACCCAGTTGTGAGTTGAGGATGGACTTGAAACTGATGACAAAAAAGGCCAGGCCCAATTGCAAGTTAATAGTAGACTTGCAACCGAGTCAAAATGGTCCCAATTGCATGTTAAAGGTGGAGTTGCAACCGGGGCAAAAAACGTCGGACAAAAAATGGTGTCAGCTATAATGAAAGACAAAGGAGAACTAGAGAGAGTAAAAATGAGAAGACACAAAGGAGCAGGAGAATGGAGGTGATCACATAGGCAACAAACAAAGTCTCTTCCGCTTCTACAAAGTAGACCAATAATAATCGACCAGAAGAACCCAGAAAAATTCCCAGAAAAAAGAGGAAGAAGCCGAACAAAAAGGGCCTAGAAAAAATCGGCCGACAATTGAACATTGCGATGATGCTGGATGCGCACGACAAAAATGAATCAGGATCAAGTTTGCGTAAAAAGTTACAACAAATTGATCGGATGAACCACAACTTACATAAAACATTATTAAAATCTTCATGAGATTTAATAAATCTGATTTGAAAATATCCAAATATATTTTTAAATGTTTATGAATTTTTAAAATCACATATTCAAATAAGCATTGACAAAAAGAAAATTCATGAATTTTAATAAATGTCCGCACACTTCAAAAAGTGTTTCACGTACTAACAAAAAATCATGAACGGGACAGAAAAAGAGTGAGATGTGAACCGACGAGTGCTATATCGTACGTACATTATATGGGGACATAGAAACGGATGGCCTGTTGAATTGTTACAACACAACCCAGAAAATACAAAAACGGCGAAAAAGAACAGGCCGCCGGTGCAACAAGAGGTCGGACAAACAAAAGAAAAAAGCAACGGCCCGAGTGACAGCCACTTGCGGGCGAGCGATGCGGGACGTGCGCGACGAGAATCAAACCTTTCACGATAGTTACAACAGGTTAGATCCAAGGGTTAGGAGTTTAGATGTGACATCCTTAAAAAACATCTAGATGTAAATTAGATAAACTGTTTTTACTCCCATTTTGGGAAGGTTATTCATGTACAAATATTATGCCATTTGTACTTATTGCTCTGTCATTCCATTGCTTACTTGTTGGCTAAATCTATCTCAAAGTTCACTATAAACTGAGCTACTAAAAGGGTAAATTAGTACACTGTTTTGTTGCTGTTTAACCCCACCAATACACCAATGCACTCGACCTCGCCCTATAACCGGTGAAAACAAAACACTTCCAATTACAATCTAGTGTGGTGTTCTAGCTGTGGTTAGATCATAATTATGTTAAGCGTAATGCTCAATATTGAACACCTACATAAAGTCCACCTCAAATATATGCATGCTGTTGTTGGCGTTGTCGTTGTTCTGGTCGGAGACCTCGCCATTGGCCGCCGCCGCAGCCGATGGCATGGTGCTGGAGCTCACCGAGGAACACGACAGAATGTTGCTGTTATTGATGTTGTTGTGCAAGAGGGAGGTGATGAAGTGCTGCTGCTCCTGGTGGTGGTGAAGCTGCATGGCGTTCATGATCTGCTGCTGCTCATCGTCCTCCTCCAGCGGCGCACCGAGGGTGAGCGTCGTCGGCCTCGTCGAGGCTACCTCCCTGGCCTGGTCCTGCTGGAGGCTGCTGACCGCGCTCGTGTTGGAGGAGATGGTCGACTTCGGTGTGCTCAGTGCTGATCAACAGATCGTACGTGCTTACAAATTAGCCCCGATAAATGATGATCATTGCACTAGGAATTAGATAAAGCGAACGTGTCATCTTACTGTTGTTGTCGACAGCGTAGGAACTGGAGATGGCGCCGGCGTTGGGTTTCTTGGAAGGCGGAGCCGAATCCCTGGACGCCGCTGCTGTGCTGCCGGCCGCCGGCTTCCTCCGGCGACGGTTGTGCTCTGCGAGCCGCCTCCGGCAGCTCCTCTTGGCCTCGTCAAACTCCGTGAGCACGTGGAACCTATATAGCCAATCCAAAGTACAAGAACAGCTTAGCCTAAGCTAAACATGAAATTCAAGTTGTAGGTACTAGCTCAACAAGTGATGCATGCGTGTGAACCCATATGCAAAAGTCTAGTCGCCACTGGCACCGCCACACAGCATTGGTCAATGCGAGAAAAGCAGAGATATGGCCAGGGCAAAAGCCTGCCAGAGGATCAGGCGCTCGTCGCAGCACGCAGCAGTCTGGAGTGTGCAGCTTGCCCAAAGAACGCTGCCTTTTGGATCTCCTTTTCTCTTCGTGATCCTCTCTCCATCGATCAACAGGACCGGAAAACGCCGTGGAAAAGCTCATGTTTGTGCCACATGGAGTAGTGTTTTGTGATGTCTCTTTTATTTGAGACAGGACAAGGCCAGATGAACCAAAAACAGAGTGAAGACTGAAAAGACAAACTGTTCCCACTAGCCAACCTGCAATCTAGCTAAGCTATAGTACTCCAAGAACATGAGTTATCTTCGTTTCTAGAGAGAGGGATACTGTTTGGAGAGAGAGAGAGTTGATGCAAGAACATGAGTCTGACTCTGACCTGCTACATTGCTGGCAGAAGCGCTGCTGCTTGCCGGCGGCGGAGACGAGGGCCGCCTTGGCGTGGTACTCGCACAGCTTGTGGCGCCGGTGGTAGTGCTTGGCGCCCGAGAGGTCCGCCTTGCAGTCCTCCACCTGGCACCGGGGCGCTTGGTGGTGGGCGCGGCCGAATCCCAGCCCGAACACGCCGCCGAGACGGGACCGCATCAGCATCCGGTCCACGGCCAGCATGTCCGCGGGGGAAAAGTAGGTCCGGTGGCCGAGGTTCAGCCCGATCCTCCCCGCGTCCCCGGCGCCGCCGCCCTCGCGCTTCGCCATCCCGGGCGCCGGGTACTCGCCGCCGTGGCCGTGCATGGCCATGGGCGGCATGGGCGGCGGTGCCATGGGGAGCGGCCCGCCGGCGCCACTCCCGTTCCACGGCAGCGCAAGCATCTGGTGGTGCGGTGTCTCCTGGAACTGGCCGAAGCCGGCGGCGGCCGCCGCCGCGAAGTCGAAGTTGTCGTACATCATGGCGCCCTGGTGGCGCTGGCCTCCTCCTCCGCCGGCCTGGACCATGCCGGCGTGCTCGAAGCCAACGTAGGGCGGCGGCTGCATTGCCCCGAACGGGATGTCGTCGCTCGCCGCCGCGTTCATCCTGCGGCCGCTCATCATGGCCCGAGTGAGTGGTCGGTCGGAGCTCAAGAAGAGAAGACCGGGGGAGCTAGCTAGGAGGCGTGTGGTTGGCTAAGCTCGCTCGCTAGCTGTATGAATCAGTGTGGTTGTGCTGTGCTGTGTAAGGTGGTGGAGGGCGCAAAGGTGGTTAAAAAGGCAGCCAGGAGAGAGAAGAGATTGAGAGGGTAGTGTACTGTGGTGTAGAGAGAGAGTGAGGGAGAGTGGAGGGGAGGAGAGTGATGAGTGTGTGCGTGTCCGTTGGCAATTAGGCCAACTCCAATATACTCCCTCCGTTCCTAAATAATTGTCTTTCTAGAGATTTTAACAAGTGACTACATACGGAGCAAAATGAGTGAATCTACACTTTAAAACATGTCTACATACATCCGTATATTGTAGTCCATTTGAGATGGCTAGAAAGACAAATATTTAGGAACGGAGGGAGTATGATCCAAACGGACGTCCATTTTACCCAGATTTCATCCGCTGTAGGGATGACAATGGGCGGCGTCCGGGCGTTTCACGGATGTGCTAGCCATGCGCCAACGCGCGGCCTCATCTTGGCTGCATTTCTTATATTATTTCATCAATGATTCTTGATACATTGAAGTATATTCACCAATTCTTGACTAAAATAGTAAGACCAAAGAAAACAAAAGCCATAAGTAGAAATTTTAAAAGATGTCCAACTTCCGTAACTGCTCCCATAAGTTGGACTAGCATCTTCTCGGTGCCTTCATTATTGAACTGCGGATTCTCGATCTTGCATACTTCTTTTTTCTTCGATTCTAAAGAAATAGACATTGCTTCGCATCTAGTCTCATCTCTAGCCTCTATTCTTGAAACGAGTGCACGAAGATCTATCAAATTTCGTTCTATCAATAGATCGATGTATTCTTCTTCCCAATACCCAAACTTGCAGTGATCCTACACAAAAAATTTGAGTGTGAGCAAAGAGCTATAAAAAATGTGCTGAATCCGGGAGCACAACCAAGCGAAACAAGCACATACCCCATCATTTTTGCACTTGGCGAACATCCATCCATGATGTTCCGGCATTGTAGACACGCAACGCACGACCTTCCGCGGGCAGTCGTCACACTTTATGAGCGGCAACGGCGCCGACGAGCCTTTGGGCAAGCACTGAGTCCGGACGACGGCCGAACGTGTCTTTGACGGTGAACGACCGACGTGATAGATCCGAGTGACTAGAGGCAGAATCAATACCTGCATGTGGCATGGGGGCGTTGCCGGGGTTATGCGGTCCGGTACCCGGCCAATCCATGGCAAGGCGCAACCTCCAGCGACCAGATGAGATTAAATACGACAGGATTACTCCAAATCCGGCGGCAGGATGCGCTGAAATCAGGCGGCCGTGGCTGGACAGCTCGGGGCCCCAGATAATGGGGTTCTGGCAAGGGTAGGGGGGTAGGGGGCGGCCGTGCTGGACAGTGACGCGGCCAAGAAAAATGGCGGCGGAACCGTCTAGGGCAGGAGGAGTGGGGCGGGGGCGGCTGGAGTGGGTGGGGAGGGGGGGGGGGGGGGGGAAAGGGGTGACAAGGAGAGGACAAGGGCGCGCGTCGCGCCCATCCGCCCGTGTCCATTTTGACGCAAACGCGGCGCAAATTTGGGCCAGAAACAGGTCGAAAGCGGATCATATATGGACATTTATTTGTTTGCTTTCGTGTGTTGGGCCGTGTTTTCTGTCCGTTTAATCTTAAACGGACACAGCCGGACTATTTAGGGTCGTCCGTTGGAGTTGGCCTTACTCTTGGCGTGGCGCTTGTCCGGGATTGGCATGCATGCATGTGTCAGCTGCCTCACTGGACGAAGATGGCCGGCCTTCTCCTTGCTGTTCCGGTGCAACAAGTCGCCGTGGTGGTTTTGGAGAGAGAAACATATACCCCTCACAGGGAAGACATGCATGGACGCTCGTGTGGGCTATACCGCTATCGATTTGATTTGATTATTTCTCACTGTTCTTTTTGTGCTTGCAAAATCAAAATATGAGGCTGATCCGAACATGCACTCACGTGATCTTCTTTGGGCCGGATGTGTCCTCGACCTTTTGTGTCCTTTACTCAAGATTTTTCTCATCAAAATACATCGGGGTCGCTCTTACACTACTTGTGCAGTACACAAATTGTACACTGTAACGTGTACTGCAGGTTTTAGGACTTTGTTTTTATTAGAGCGTTTGCTAACTAACAGGTACCTGATCTTCGCGTTAGTCTTTTTCTTCTTCGCGCGAGGCCAAAGGCGGGGATGGCATGAGGAGCGACAGCGACGATCGTTAGCTACTGCGACACCAAACTATGAATGAGCGCGAGCTAGCGGGAGCGAGTCAAACACTTGACATGTGCGGGTCAGGGGTGCAGGGTCATCGGAGTTGCTGTAGTTTGGAGGGCTCTAGAGGGTAGTCGTGGCGGTGGCCAACACGAGGGGGTCTGGTTAAGGGCAGGCCAGGATGACGAGGTGGTGCATGGCAGCGCCAGCCGACCACAGGAAGGAGAGGCAGGCGGTTAGGGTTGGGTAGGTCACGGGGGAGCAAATGGAAACACGGCAGGAACCATCGTCTTTCCTTTTTTTCCCAAGAGGGTTTTTCATATTGTTGGGTCCCTGCATGAGGCGAACCACAGAATGCACGTCCAGTTGATCATGTGTGCATGCCTGCGTACTATAGAAAAACGAAGGAGACATGCAGAAAGACCAAGTGAAGGGAAGCGGAGAGGACTAAACAAAGACCACCCGGTGGGGAGGTCCGGCGATGGTGGCCTCCCGGTGTCGTGGCGGCTTCATGGTGGCTCGACGGATCTGCCCGCGGCAGCGGCCGGCTTCTCCGGTGTCGGTTTGTCTGAGTTTGGACCGTCTCGACCTTCGCCCCATCTCCTCGTCGCCCGGGCGCTACTTCCATCAAAAGGCTGGTCCTCTCCTAGCTACGGTCCACCGCTCGTCTCGCACCCGGGGCTGCAGCACCGAGCTCGTCTCGCGCACGGTGCAGCAGGGCCGAGCTCGTCTCGCGCACTGTGCAGCAGGACGGACCTCGTCCCCCTCTCGGTGCTGCAGGACCGACCTCGTCTCGCACTCGCGGCAGCAGGACGGGTCGGTGGATGCCAGTTCTGGCCGGCCTATCGGGTCTCGACGTTGGGGGTCGCCCAGGAGTGCGAAAGGTGGGACCTTTCCGCTCATTTCTTTCGTTGATGTTGAGACGGGTCTCGGGTGAGGTGGTGTCTAGGTCTTGGATGCCGGGGCAGCAGCCCTGGTGGTGGTAGCACGGTGCTCTTGGGCAGAGCCTGTGCCCTGGCGCTGCCCGGTCACCATGGCCGTGTGGGCGACGTGGTGGCCGGGGTGTGGTGTTCGGTGGCGGTGAGTGTTGGCCGAGGTGAAAACCTGATCTACCTTCGGACGACCCGATGGCGGCGAAGATCGTTCCCTTCTTGAAGGCGTCGTCGCGGCTCTCATTGCCCGTCATGCGGCTCCAAGGGAAACTCTGATCCTTCGATCAGGCGGTGGCAGCGCTCCGGTGTCGTACCCTTCTTGAAGGCACCACCTTGGAGCTCATGGTTCATCATATGTAGTCTCATCTCTTCGTGATGATAGTGCTAGGGGTGGTGTTGCTGCGCTCAGCGCCTGTGTATACTGCCTTGGGTGTGTGCGTGTGTTGCGTCGGCGTGTGTTTGTACTGGATGCTTGTTGATCGGTGGTGCTTTATATATGAAGCACTTGTGATATGATCTTTTTCTATTTGTTTCCTGCGGACAGACGATACCTACCAAGGAGCCATGGAGCAGTTGGTGCTTCATTGAGGGCAGCTTGGCTGCTGTTTGTTGTAGGGCAAAGCTTTAGGGTTGGTTTCTTACTTTCTCACAAGGGCCCGGCTTTTCTCTGTTAACACACCAGCAGCTAGCCAATACTAATTGGATACATGAGCTACTTTCTTAAAGCAAGAAAATGGGATGTTTAAGTTAGCCCCTAGATGATGAAACTTAGTTAACATTATACGAGTTTGGAGCGTGAGGAATAACTGGGTTATGGATGAAGAAAACCTTTGATGGCATGCTTGTCAATAAAATAGCAAAATCATGGGATGGCTTAAATGATTTTTTTTTTACAGAATAACAAGTTTGTTTTTGAGAAAATACAGAATAACAAGTGCCAGTTTTTTTTGAGGAATAACAACAAGTGACAGTTCGCAATGCATAAGCTTGCTTAATAAGCGCAAATCAAGCTATTAATGTAATCGCTGATTCTGCTAAATATATTTCTATACTGTAAGCTATGTTTGGGGAAGCAAATGCATTGAACTGTAGGTGCATTCATGCATACATAATGTTTTGTACATATAATGCAATGATGTTTCGCGAAAGCACGGTAGGGCTCATAGCAATAGTCGTTTGCATTATTCATGTAGTTGGCAACAATGTTGAATTTCTCGTTGACAGTACAAAATTTAGCACATAACCATAACAACAAACATGCACATCACCTCATATAATTGCAATTGATGCTCATAATTAAATCATAGTCAATGAATGACAATTGATGAGTCCATGAAGAAAAACTACCTACTATATAGACTTGAACCCCTTGTCACAGCTCAACAAGACATTTTGCAGCAGTGAAATATCATCAACTTGTTAATATTGCTGGTACATGTAAGCTATTTGCAATCACCATTGAAAGAATCTACATTTGTGCTTCAACAAGTTCTGAGACACATGTATCACTTACAAAATATCAACACCCGAGACGTATGACTTCGTCACCACCGCCCACCCAATCCCCCCTCCTGGTCCCATTCCCTTCCACTCCGCCCTTTCTTCACCTTGTTTTGCATCTGCACCCTCCACCTTCACCGCCGTTGTTGTATGTCTCCGGACGCCACAGAGGCATTGCCGGACGTCCGCAACCAACACCAACGCGCCCGCTCGCCGTTACGATGGAGCTTTCCATCCTGGAGCCGTTTGTACCTAGGTACTGCTACCTCTTGAGCACTTTTGGATTTCCCCAAAGAGGAGAGGATGATGTAGCAAAGTAGCGTAAGTATTTCCCTCAGTTTTTGAGAACCAAGGTATCAATCCAGTAGGAGGCCACTCACAAGTCCCTCGTACCTGCACAAAACGATAGCTCCTCGCAACCAACGCGATTAGGGGTTGTCAATCCCTTCACGGTCACTTACGAGAGTGAGATCTGATAGAGATGATAAATAATATTTTTGGTATCTTTGATATATACATGCAAAGTGAAAAGTAAAAGGCAAAGTAAAAACAAAGCAAGTATTAAAGTGATGGAGATTGATATGATGAGAATAGACCCGGGGGCCATAGGTTTCACTAGTGGCTTCTCTCAAGAGCATAAGTATTCTACGGTGGGTGAACAAATTACTGTTGAGCAATTGACAGAATTCAGCATAGTTATGAGTATATCTAGGTATGATCATGTATATAGGCATCACGTCCAAGACAAGTAGACCGAAACAATTCTGCATCTACTACTATTACTCCACTCATCGACCGCTATCCAGCATGCATCTAGAGTATTAAGTTAAAAACAGAGTAACGCCTTAAGCAAGATGACATGATGTAGAGGAGTAAATTTATGCAATATGATAAATACCCCATCTTGTTATCCTCGATGGCAACAATACAATACGTGCCTTGCAACCCTTTCTGTCACTGGGTAAGGACACTGCAAGATTGAACCCAAAGCTAAGCACTTCTCCCATTGCAAGAACTACCAATCTAGTTGGCCAAACCAAACGGATAATTCGAAGAGACTTGCAAAGATAACTTAATCATACATAAAAGAATTCAGAGAAGATTCAAATATTGTTCATAGATAAGCTAGATTCTAAACCCACAATTCATCGGTCTCAACAAACACACCGCAAAAAGAAGATTACATCGAATAGATCTCCACGAGAGAGGGGGAGAACATTGTATTGAGATCCAAAAAGAGAGAAGAAGTCATCTAGCTACTAGCTATGGACCCGAAGGTCTGAAGTAAACTACTCACACTTCATCGGAGGGGCTATGGTGATGATGTAGAAGCCCTCCATGGTGGATGCCCCCTCCGGCGGAGCTCCGAAACAGGCCCCAAGATGGGATCTCGTGGATACAGGAAGTTGCGGCGGTGGAATTAGGTTTTTGGCTCCTGTCCTGATCGTTGTACGTAGGTATATATAGGAGGAAGGAGTACGTAGGTGGAGCAACATGGGGCCCACGAGGCAGGGGGGCGTGCCCTAGGGGGGGCGCCCCCACTCTAATGACCGCCTCTTTTGTTCCTTGGAGTAGGGTCCAAGTCCCCTGGATCACGTTCGGTGAGAAAATCACGTTTCCGAAGGTTTCATTCCGTTTGGACTCCATTGGATATTCTGTTTCTTCAAAATACTGAAGTAGGCAAAAAAAAACAGTAATTCTGGGATGGGCCTCCGGTTAATAGGTTAGTGCCAAAAATAATATAAAAGTGAAAAATAAAGCCCAATATAGTCCAAAACAGTAGATAAAGTAGAATGGAGCAATCAAAAATTATTGATACGTTGCAGACGTATCAGGCATCCCCAAGCTTAATTCCTGCTCGTCCTCGAGTAGGTAAATGATAAAAAGAGAATTTTTGATGCGGAGTGATACTTTGGCATAATTTCAATGTAAAACTTCTAATTGTGGTATGAATATTCATATCTGAAAGATTCAAGAAAAAATTCATATTGACATAAAATAATAATACTTCAAGCATACTAATCAAAGTAATCATGTCTTCTCAAAATAGCATGGCAAAAGAAAGTTCATCCCTACAAAATCATATAGTTAGGTTATGCTTCATTTTTGTCACACAAAGATGTTCCCAACTTCTATACCCCCGATGACAAGCCAAGAAATTGTTTCATACTTAAATAATCTCAAACTTTTTCAACCTTCACGCAATACATGAGCGTGAGCCATGGATATAGCACTATGGGTGGAATAGAATATGATGATGGGGATTGTGTGGAGAAGACAAAAAAGGAGAAAGTCTCACATTGACGAGGATAATCAACGGGCTATGGAGATGCCCATCAATTGATGTCAACATGAGGAGTAGGGATTGCCATGCAACTTATGCACTAGAGCTATGAATGCTCAACAAAAGAAAACTAGTGGGTGTGCATCCAACTTGCTTGCTCATGAAGACCTAGGGCATTTGAGGAAGCCCATCGTAGGAATATACAAGCCAAGTTCTATAATGAAAAATTCCCACTAATATAAAAAGACAACTTATGAGACTCACTATATGAAAAACATGGTGCTACTTTGAAGCACAATATATGAGACTCACTACATGAAGAACAAGGTTCTACTTTGAAGCACAAGTGTGGAAAAAGAGATAGTAACATTGCCCTTTTTATTTATTTTCTTTTTTTGGGCCTTTTTTTTCTTTTTGGCCTTTCTCTTTTTTTTTGGGCAATGCTCTAATAATTATGATCATCACACTTCTATTGATTACAACATAAGGATTACAACTCAAAACTAGAACAAAATATGACTCTATATGAATGCCTCCGGCGGTGTACCGGGATGGTGCAATGAATCAAGAGTGACATGTATGAAAAAATAATGCATGGTGGCTTTGCCACAAATACGATGTCAACTACATGATCATGCAATGGCAATATGACAAAATTAAAGTATGTCATGATGATGATGAACGGAACGGTGGAAAGTTGCATGGCAATATATCTCGGAATGGCTATGGAATGCCATAATAGGTAGGTATGGTGGCTGTTTTGAGGAAGATATAAGGAGGTTTATGTGTGATAGAGTGTATCATATCACGGGGTTTGGATGCACCGGCGAAGTTTGCACCAACTCTCAAGGTGAGAAAGGGCAATGCACGGTACCGAAGAGGCTAGCAAAGGCGGAAAGATAAAAGTGCATATAATCCATGGACTCAACATTAGTCAAAATAACTCATATACTTATTGCAAAAATTTAGAAGTCATCAAAAATCAAGTACTACGCGCATGCTCCTAGGGGGATAGATTGGTAGGAAAAGACCATCGCTCGTCCCCGACCGCCACTCATAAGGATGCACAAGCCAGGTACACTTCATGTTTCAAATTTGTTACACAACTTTAACCATACGTGCATGCTACGGGACTTGCAAACTTCAACACAAGCATTTATCAAATTCACAACTACTCAACTAGCACGACTTTGATATTATCACCTCCATATCTCAAAACAATTATCAAGCATCAAACTTTTCTTAGTATTCAACGCACTCAAAAGAAAGTTTCACATATCTTGAATACCAAGTATATTAATATTAAGCAAATTACCATGCTATTAGCAACTTTCAAAATAATCTAAGTGAAGCATGAGAGATCAATAGTTTCTTTAAAACAAATCCACCACCGTGCTCTAAAAGATCTAAGTGAAGCACTAGAGCAAAATTGTCACGCTCAAAAGATATAAGTGAAGCACTATGAGCAAAACTATCAAGCTCAAAAGATATAAGTGAAGCACATAGAGTATTCTAGCAAATTCCAATTTTATGTATGGCTCTCTCAAAAGGTGTGTACAACAAGGATGATTGTGGTAAACTAACAAGTAAAGACTCAAATAATACAAGACGCTCCAAGCAAAACACATATCATGTGGTGAATAAAAATATAGCTCCAAGTAAATTACCGACGGAAGTAGACGAAAGAGGGGATGCTCCCCAAGCTTTGAATTTTTGGTGTCCTTGGATTATCTTGGGGGTGCCATGGGCATCCACAAGCTTAGGCTCTTGCCACTCCTTGTTCCATAATCCATCAAAAGAATTTACACAAAACTTGAAAACTTCACAACACAAAACTCAATAGAAATCTCGTGAGCTCCGTTAGAGAAAGAAAACAAAAGACTACTTTAAGGTACTGTAATGAACTCATTCTTTATTTATATTGGTGTTAAACCTACTGTATTCCAACTTCTCTATGGATTATAAACTATCTTACTAGCCATAGATTCATCAAAATAAGCAAACAACACACGAAAAACGGAATCTGTCAAAAACAGAACAGTCTGTAGTAATCTGTATCTAACGCGAACTTCTGGAACTCCAAAAAATATACCAAAATTATACGACCTATACAATTTGTTTATTGATCAGCATAAATTGGAATCAGTATTTTATCACGTTCTGGTGATTTTTAACAATTCGGGCACTGAGCGCAAAGTTTCTGGAAATTACAGCAAGATCAAATAACTATCATCCAAGAAGATCCAATAAGTCTAGCTTGGCACAAACACTAATTAAAACATAAAACCACATCTAAACAGAGGCTAGATGGATTATTTATTCCTAAACAGAAACAAAAACAAAAAACATAAAGAAAATTGGGTTGCCTCCCAACAAACGCTATCGTTTAACGCCCCTAGCTAGGCATAAAAGCAAGGATAGATCTAAGTGGTGCCGTATTTAATTTTCATTTTTTTTAGCGGAGTCATGCTCGAATCCGGGAGGTTCTTTCCGCTTCCCTTCATACTCGGAAATTTTAAGATCTAAAAAATCCAACCGCTTATTACAAAGAGTGATCAACTTATTCATGCTGGGAAGATTTCCGCTAATACTTTTAAGAGGCTCAATAGATTTTTGTAAAATTTTGGTTACTTCGCAGATCTTTTCAAACACTTGGGTTTCTTCTTGGGTAGGATGTGATCCTCCCTTTTGAGGTAGTGTTCCCACTATTCCCTCTATAATTTCATGCGCAATACTGGGATCAATCTCAATGAAATTTCCTTTGGCAATGCAATCCAAGAGTTGTCTATGTGACATATTTAACCCAACATAAAAATTACGAAGAAGAATTCTGAAGTTCACCTCTAGGGTGCACTTGCGATAAGATTCCATTATCCTATACCAAGTAGCTTTTAAGTTTTCTCCTTGCCTTTGCTTGAAGTGAAGAACTTCAAAATCGGGAGACATAGGAGCGGATAAGGAACTAGACATAACGACAAGAAAGTGAACTAACACACGAGCAAACAAGCGGACGAGGAAAAGAGGAGGAGATTGGGAAAGAGAGGGTGAATAAAACGGAAGGGTGAAGTGGGGGAGAGGAAAACGAGAGGCAAATGGCAAATAATGTAATGCGAGAGATAGGGATTGTGATGGGTACTTGGTATGTCTCGACTTGCTCTTGCGTGAGCCTCCCGGCAACGGCGCCAGAAATTCTTCTTGCTACCTCTTGAGCACTCCGTTGGATTTCCCCGAAGAGGAGAGGATGATGCAGCAAAGTAGTGTAAGTATTTCCCTCAGTTTTTGAGAACCAAGGTACTAATCCAGTAGGAGGCCACGCACAAGTCCCTCGTACCTGCACAAAACGGTAGCTCCTCGCAACCAACGCAATTAGGGGTTGTCAATCCCTTCACGGTCACTTACGAGAGTGAGATCTGATAGAGATGATAAATAATATTTTTCGTATTTTTGATATATAGATGCAAAGTGAAAAGTAAAAGGCAAAGTAAAAACAAAGCAAGTATTAAAGTGATGGAGATTGATATGATGAGAATAGACCCGGGGGCCATAGGTTTCACTAGTGGCTTCTCTCAAGAGCATAAGTATTCTACGGTGGGTGAACAAATTACTGTTGAGCAATTGACAGAATTCAGCATAGTTATGAGTATATCTAGGTATGATCATGTATATAGGCATCACGTCCAAGACAAGTAGACCGAAACGATTCTGCATCTACTACTATTACTCCACTCATCGACCGCTATCCAGCATGCATCTAGAGTATTAAGTTAAAAACAGAGTAACGCCTTAAGCAGGATGACATGATGTAGAGGAATAAATTCATGCAATACGATAAATACACCATCTTGTTATCCTCGATGGCAACAATACTATACGTGCCTGGGTAAGGACTAGGGGTGGAAAGTGGTAGCGGATAATCCGAAATATCCGATATTCGTATTCGAGAAAATGCCTATTCGTATCCGAAACATCCGCATCCGAACCAAAATGGAAATGGAAATTATCTGTATCCGAATTTGTTAAACAAATAAAAAATAAAATATGGTAGGAGATTTTGACACAAATATGGATATGGAAGTGGATATATCCGTATCCGAATAAGATTATGGAAGGCAATTTTCAAAATTCTAGACCCAATATTCCAATTATCCAACATAAAAGCCAAATAAGTAGTCAAATTATACGCTTTATATGATTCAACTTATAAATTATTATGCATTACAATAGTATTTATTCGTAAACCTATTTATCATTGAATTATTGTATGTCACAAGTTGATTATTTCAGGTCACATAGCTATCGACTAATTTACTTAAGCAATATGTTGATATTATTCGTATCCGTTCCGAATCAAGAAAATATCCGATACGTATCCGTATTCGAATAATATCCGAGCCGCATCCGTATCCGATAACATCCGTATTCGGATTCGGATTCGTTTTGATAATATGAAAATGGAAGTGGTAAGAGCACTATCCGATCCGCATCCGATCCGTTTCCATCCCTAGTAAGGACACCGCAAGATTGAACCCAAAGCTAACCACTTCTCCCATTGCAAGAACTACCAATCTAGCTGGACAAACCAAACGGATAATTCGAAGAGACTTGCAAAGATAACTTAATCATACATAAAAGAATTCAAAGAAGATTCAAATATTATTCATAGATAAGATGGATCATAAACCCACAATTCATCGGTCTCAACAAACACACCGCAAAAATAAGATTACATCGAATATCTCCACGAGAGAGGGGGAGAACATTGTATTGAGATCCAAAAAGAGAGTAGAAGCCATCTAGCTACTAGCTATGGACCCGAAGGTCTGAAGTAAACTACTCACACTTCATCGGAGGGGCTATGGTGATGATGTAGAAGCCCTCCATGGTTTATGCCCCCTCCGGCGGAGCTCCGGAACAGGCCCCAAGATGGGATCTCATGGATACAGGAAGTTGCGGCGGTGGAATTAGGTTTTTGGCTCCTGTCCTGATCGTTTGGGGGTACCTAGGTATATATAGGAGGAAGGAATACGTCGGTGGAGCAACAGGGGGCCCACGAGGCAGGGGGCGCGCCCTAGGGGGGGCACCCCCACCCTCGTAACCGCCTCTTTTGTTCCTTGGAGTAGGGTCCAAGTCCCCTGGATCACGTTCGGTGAGAAAATCACGTTTCCGAAGGTTTCATTCCGTTTGGACTCCGTTTGATATTCTGTTTCTGCGAAACACTGAAATAGGCAAAAAACAGCAATTCTGGGCTGGGCCTCCGATTAATAGGTTAGTCCCAAAAATAATATAAAATTAGAAAATAAAGCCCAATATAGTCCAAAACAGTAGATAAAGTAGCATGGAGCAATCAAAAATTATAGATACGTTGGAGACGTATCAGGTACACTCCGCCCCCTGTCGACGACCTCCATGGCGGACACCACGCCCGACAGGTCTTCGGTCAAATGTCATTGAACTTATTTTCAAATTCTATGTCGTTTTTTAGAGTACGAAAGATGGTGAGCTACTCAACCATGGAGCATGAGTTGTTGTGCGATGCGTGGTTGGCCGTATCACATGTTTCGTAGGTAGGAGCAAAGGGGAGCCCTTCTGGGAGCAAATGCATGAAAAATTTGACGCACGAAAGCACATTTGCGCCCTACGACATGTACATCATTCAACCACGCAACGTGAGGTTATTGTCGTATCGCTGTCACGCTATTCAGATCAGCGTCTTCAAGTTTTGCGACGTGATTCGTCAACTTGAGGCAAGTTGGCCATTGCACGTGGTGAAGGACGAGATCGTATGTTTTTCTTCATCTTGCTCAACTTATCGGTTGATTTATTCACTCAATGTTGGTCTACACATTATATATAGCCCGCACGCGCTGCTGTGGTGTACCGTATGATAGAGGGATGACCATCTGCATGCACACACTGTTGGCTGAGCTGAAGAGGAATATCTGTGGGATGACATGATCCGTCATGGAAAAATTGGTAGACATCCGGAATCTAGTCGAATTCGAGACCTTATTGTACTAGACTTAATTTTTGGGATGGGTTTTCCTCCTAAAACAGCTGAGACCGCACTGAAAATATCGTTGGTGTTGCTAACGTCAACAACGCCGTAGATAATTTTTTGCCATTTTGGAGTAAAAATATATTTTCCCTATATTTTAGAGCATCGCTTTGTACTTATATTTTGTTATGTTTTCTCTTTTGTTATTTACTATATTTTGTTAATTTAAATAACAGTAATTTTGATTTATTAGATTGACACAGAGTATAGTTGATAAAAATTATGGTTAAAGAGATACATAATTCAAGTACGACGACGCCATTTCACAATCCTCTAGATGGATTTATTTTTGTCTCGGATAATGTACTTCTACTCATTCTGGTGTACTCTTCTTAGTTCGGGTCCTTATCTTTTTCCACTGGGTAGACGCCAGATTGGCCAAAGGCTTCCAACAGCTCAACGACACGGCTTGACTTTGTCTGGTCGGTTATGTAGAAGCATTGGGCCAACTCTCCTTCTTGTCCATCCTCAAGATCTTCGACTGCCTCTTGGTTGGTCCCTCTTTCTGGCTCTTCGTTGAAACGGTTTTTCGCTTCCTCATCTGCCACCCCTTCTTGTTGTCCATCCTGATGATCTTCTTCATGTTGGCACTTGCCTGCGTGTCGTTCTTCCCTCCTTATGGCTCTTCCTAGAAAGGGTATCCCGCTTCCTCATTTGCCTCCCTTCTTCTATGTCCTGATCATCTTCTTCATGTTCGGGTGCCTCTTGGTCGTTCCTCCTCCTTCCAGCTCTTCATCGGAAGGGTATCTCACGTCCTATCTGCCGCCCCTTCGACGTTGGCATCCTCCATATCCTCACCATGCCTTGTACAATTTGTATAACCATACATGAACTCATGTTTGAGCAAATGCAACTTCACACGGACAATAGAAGGGTCGATCAAATCTTCATTCTTACACTTCTTACACAGACATAATATCTCCGTTTACCCTTTCAATTCATATCTTCCAACGCCACCTTGAACAACCCATTTATAGTTTGATCCATATGCATGAATCATTCGATGGATCTAGTTGCGCCTACAAGAGTATATATATAGGAAAAAAAATGTAACTAACGAGGTCGCCAAACATTTCAGGATTACCTTTGCTAAAAAATGTACATATATTGAGCGCTAGAAATTTGATGAGACGAAAATTTGTGCCTGACCTAGATCATAGACGAATATGACTGAGCTAATCATCCATAGATCGATCAAGGCAGCAAAGGCTGGCCGTATGAATATGTATGGATTTGTGGAGCGATCGAAGAGTGATATGGACAGATGATTTCTAGAGAGGAGTGGTAGCTATATATAGGCGAGGGAGATGCCTCTTTGTAAAATATAATCGCAAGTGACGATGCTTTACTGGCTTCTCTCACAGGTGGCGTGTCTCTTGTAGGCATGCCACTACCATGTGCCACCCAAAAAGCGGGCCCACATAATGTACTGGTGACGCGGCGAAACGTACCACGCCACGAGTAGTCATAATGGTGATGGTGTGGGTTGTTTTGGCACGCCATTAAGTTGCACGCGCATGGCCAGACTAATGGCACGCCACCAGTTTAGATTGTGAGTAATAATTTCTGCACTCGTGAAATTGCCGTTATAATCACCTTGTTACGCGTGACATTTGACGAACCTCAAAGCACACTGTACGACATGAAGGAACCTCGATACTCTCACGGTCTAAGGAATTAGGCATACGTTAACTACTTCATGATTTATACTTATAACTAAATGATGGTGTGATCTCAGAGTATATCAACCGGTTGGGTCTGTTCAACACATGTGTTCTTCCAACAATATGTCCTCAAAGTTGCTGGCATCCTCGTTACTTTAACTATGCCCATGATCAGAAAAGTAGGACCATCATGCAAAACCTAAACTAGTCTTAGAGGCAAGATTAGAAGTATATTTATCATTTATTGTTCCACACATGCACATGAGTTTTCCTCTGGGCTTCGTGGTTATTGCAGACTCGAGGACCATTGCAATTATAGAACGGAAAATAAACATTAATTGTGAACAAGAAAATAAGTAATACTAACTTTTATTATTACCTCTAGGGCATATTTCCTTCACCTCCGACGCCGGATAGGCATCCGTGCAACAGACTAGTTCTGAACTGGCTCCTAAAGGCACATGATGCCTGAGCTGTTGATGTTGTGCATACTCCCGCGCGTAGGCAGTAAGACATCCCTCATCAGGGCATCGAGGAGCCACACCAATTCATCGGGGCAGAAGTGGTGTGATCCGAAAAGTATGACCTTCCGCTGAACCAGCTCACCGTCGGTAGCCGATGAAATGGAAACCATCTACACCAGATCTCGATAAATGCTATGCCCCATGGTGTGTGCCAACTATCATAGATATAATCCTCACAATAGACTGGGGGCGTGTATGGAGCGTAGAACTACCGAGGTGCAATTGGGAGTACATGTATACATGTTAAAGCCTTCTGCGGTGGAGGTAATACCTTTGCTTCCTTTTTGTAGTGTTGTTCTCTTGCGCATAATGTGATTACAATTGTTTCAAACCCCTAGAAGGGGTAATACCCAGCTTTCAAGGTAGGCTTACATAGAGTATGCCATGCACCAAAGCCACAATGCCTAGTCATAAGTGCTATGTATAACAACATACTGAATACGGGCAGTTTCATGTCCATTACAAGTGATAACAAGTGTCTTAAACAGCTACTGGAGGCGCGCGGGTAACGCTTGGTCTTTAGTGCGTAGTGGAGCTCCATGCATAACCCTCCATCGAATGCTTCTGGACTGCTATAAAAACCGATTGATGATAGGCCAAGTGATGGAAGTCTGGATTGACGGGCAAACCGACTGATAGTCCACTTCGCCCGGTTGCCCACCCCTTGTCGCTTTTTTTAGTGGTAAAACAACTTTATTAACTTGTAGTACGGTTTACAGGAATAACAAAAGGGTCATGGGGGCTCCCCAACCACAAATGGCGCCCAACATCTAAAGAAGATGAAAATTTAGTTAAACTGTGTGCATCATAATCCAAATGACGTCCTTAAAAAATGAACTCGTAGCTGATGAAGGCCTTCAATCGCTCGATAATCTCCTTTATGATAGCACTGTAAGCTCCTTCAGTTCCTTCCTTTATCTCCCCCACTATTGTTTTGCAATCACATGCAATGAAGACTTGATTCAAATATAAATCAAGTGCTAGGGCTAGAGCTTCGCGGCAAGCAAGCGCCTCCAGCGTAGGTGGATCACTTATATCTCCAAAAGTCATAGCCGATGAGCCCAAGAACTATCCCATATGGTCTCTGCAAATTGTTTCGGCTGCTCCGCTTCCCCCATTCCATGAGAGATCCCCATCAGCATGAAGTTTTGCCACTCTCGGGGGTGGAGCTTTCCATATGTTTGGACCCCTTCGCACTGGTAGTTCGTGCACTCCTCACTTCTCAGTCACCGGCACCCACCCCTTGTCGCTAATATCGACTTGGTCTGTAGTGTACATGGGCCTGGGCCTTTAGCTAGGCTTTTGGTCGTCGTGGGCCTACCAGGTGTGGAAATACCCCATCAATAAGACTCCCGAGGTTTGCCTAAAAAAAAAGAAAAAAAAGACTCCCGAGGTTTGGTGTTACTTGATTAGATAACCGAAAGAGAAAGACACAAAATGTATTGAAACTTCCAAATAAAGTTTTCTATGGGGTTAATGAAACTCATGTTTGGCTTTTGCGTTGTGGAAAATTTTCTTTGGTGCATTCCTATGATCCAAGAAATAGACAGGAATAGGAAAGGGGTTCTTTTCCTTATGGCTGTAGTCAGCATTTTGGTTTTTCCAAATTTATTTTGCTCCCAAAGAGCCTCGTAAATGTGAACGTCGGGATTTGAAGCCCGGTAGACGAAGCCATGCCCGCATAGCTCCACCACCTCACCACGAGTCACTTCTCTTGAACATCATTTTATGACAAGTATACTTACCACAAAAACTAGTGCCTAAATATGACTGTGTAATACACATTTGAAACCGAATATTTGTGATTGGAATAGCACCATTGAAAAATGTAAATCTCTACTCTCCATGTAGGACCCATATGGCCGATCACATTTTGCACCATACATGTCTTGCTAGTAGTATTATACTACTTGGCGTAGCATGCATGATGTTTGTGCATCCCTAAAAAATTAGCATGACATTTCGAAGCTTAGAAAACACACACTTGAATATAATACGGCAGGAGAGGACCATCTAGCTGCTCTATATACATACGGACAGTTGTAGTACTATACTACGTGCTTGCGTGTGCTTACTACGTAGTACGTACACGCGCAAAAGGAACGATGGCGCACGTACGACGTACGTACGTGGTGTAGGCGGCATAACTCAATGATTAATTGGCTACTAGCACAAATGCCCGTGCGATGCAACGGGAGAGTATTTTATTTACGACAAACAATTGGAAAGATAATCGCTGTGTCTAAAAAAACGGTCTCCACAACGGTAGGCGATAGAGCAAGGAGTTGCGGTCTTCTCACTGGACGTGTTTGGCCCGTGAAATCTTGATAGTGGTGGGGTTGGTAGGCGTGGCGGCGAGCACCCAACTCGTGCCTTTTTCTTTCGCGTTTCCATCTTGAGGTCGTACATGCCTCCTCATTTGGTGGGTGTGCGACGACCTTCGGGACATGGTTGCTTCGATCACTCTTCTACAACGGCGTAACCGGATGGATGACTAATTGCAGCGCATAAACCCTGTTTCACAAGCATAATCAGCCATGAATGTCCCTTCACTATGAGATTTTATTCCCTTTGATTATTTTAGTGCACACGTATCCATGATTTTCTTTTCTAATTAGAGCCAAACAACATATTATCTTTTATTGGCACATGCCCACAATTTTTCTTTAATTTATATCCAAACATGATAGAACAAACGTGCGCCCTAACCAATGGCCAACATGAATATTTAAAAAGATACGATAGCTTCAGATTTTATTTATTTATTATTTTGAACATTTAAAGAAATATGAACTGCCGAATATTCTTGGAAACGTTATTTTTTAAAAAGCCCGGACAGTTCTAAAAATGTGATTTTTTAATTCCATAAAATTCTGGAAATACACAAACAAAATTAGAAATGGGAATAGTAATTGAAATTAATAAACAATATTTTGAAAACATGAACTATTTATACAACACAATAATATTATTATTTTTGAAAAGGGTACATTTAGAACATTTATAAAAAGTTTCCTTAGATGCAAACATTGTTCCGTTTTTGTGCAATTTTCACTAAAATAGGAATTCTTTTGAATATGGAACATTTTATGAAACATTAATTATATAAAAATCTAGAACAATTCAGAATTATTATTTTTAATTGCAATATTTTTTAAATGTTGAGGAAATTCCGAAACCATTTTTTTTAAGTTTCTAATATTTTTAGAAATAGGAATTATAATTCTTTTTAATATTGGATCAAAAATTGAAATTCTGAATACATTTTTTATATTTTTATTTCACGAAAAAATAAAAATAAAAAAGGGGAAAATGAAAACGAAACAGAAATCGAATATTGAAAAAACAAAAACGGGCCAGCCCAGTCTTGAGCAACCTGTGCATACATTCAATTATTTGTCACCAAATGCGACAAATAAGGTCCTCCTAACGCATGTGCAGGATAATTTCTGGGTTGGCTTTGTTGGGCTGGAGTGCGCCTGGCCCAGTTGCGGTATTCTGGACAAACTTTTCGTCTTTTTCAGTGGAGAGACACACAAAAATTTAGTACCGCCTCGTATAGCAAAAAATTATTTTTAATGGTGAACGGATGAAATAATTGGAGAAACGTACCTTGCTTTATTAGTAGGTATAGATTCATGTCATCCGCCACCGATGGATCATTCGTGCAAACGTGCACGAATCTTAGCTACGGTACATCCAAATGTATCCAGCGACGTGTGGCATTTAAGCTTGCACGCATGGCTGGCTGGCTAGCTGGTACTCCATCCGTTCCTAAATATAAGTTTTTGTAGAGATTCCACTGGGTGACTACATACGGAACAAAATGAATGAATCTATACTTAGAATGCATCTATATACATCTATATGTGATTCATTGTAAAATCTATACAAAGACTTATATTTAGGATCAGAGGGAGTTGTTGACTTGCACGTCATAGCTCCGCATGCATGTTACCCGCTTTCAGTGTCACACGGGTACGTAGGTAGGTAGATACGCGATCAATCCTACTAGTACGTTTGTACACCACGTATGACATCCATGTAGGCACAATGTGCAAGTCTCTCTCACACACACAATCTCTCTCGATTACATTGGCGACCCTAACTCTCTCTCCAGGCATTCGTATGCAAGAACACAAAGGGAAGAAAATAGGGACAAGGAAACAAAGGTCGACGGTAGATATCATTACGGCATTATTAACTGGGTCCACATTCTGACGTGCATGCATTAGTTACATTACCATTGAATTTAGTGGGGGCAGGATCCTCTTCCCAGAGATTTGGCCGAACAGGCGGTAGTTATGGAGGGCTAGGCTAGCTAGGTGGTGGCCGAGTACACGTCCTTTGCTCTAGCGCAAGCAACTCCACTGCTTACATATGCATATGTATGTAACGTTGGATACTCCAGTGCAGATGAATGGAATGGATCCATCAAATTCAAATGGCATCGACATTGTTGTTTTCCCCTTTTGACAATAGGCGTGGGACAACGTTAAGATAAACATATGCAAGGATGCATACGAACTTCATCGACCATAAATACTGGGGCGGTTATGCAAACTTGAATGAATACGGATTTTTAACACAATACAGATGCAAGCGCTTATACATACATACATACACTCATCCTTATGGGCATCTTCAAGAGACTGAGCCGGCATATCATCTTGAGATTTATGAAGTCACCGTAGGCACCTCGTCGTCGACGGGAATGTCTCCCCTCTCACTGAAAGCGTATTGTCGAAAATCCTAAAATAATTCCGGGAATAATACGAGTAGCAGGATTTGAACTTTGATGGGCTGGAGATACCACTGTCCCTCTAACCATCTAACCACAGATTGATTCACAACTTGAATTAGTACGTAGCCATAGGATACCTCTAGCAAGCTAGGGGTCATACGTGGATCTCCAGTGCGTGATATACGCATAGATCATGTATTTATACGCGAGTCCGTGGCAATGATTTACCAGGACCATTTCACACTGTTTTTGCACTGTTTTCACGTTGGCCCGGGGTTTGGCCCAGTCCTACTACTACGCCACTGTTTATACGAGTATATACATGTCGGCCGTACATACGCCATTACATTGAGGGACTGATCAAGAGCTAGCTAGCTAGCACAAGATACGCGTTCGCATGATCGCGTCACGTGCATGCATGGTGTGGGTAAGCACGCACGCAGCCGGGCGTGGCCGTAACGCGGCATACAGATCGATTTGCACTTGCTCACGCGTACGCGTACGTGCCAAGTTAGTATCGGCGCACGTACGGGCCGGCCGACCTGCTCTTGGGAACCGTTAGAACGCAGGCAGGTGCATGTGAGCATGGATATGCCTTAATGTTCATGGCATGGTGGCAAGACATGTATACACACGAATACACGATCCTAAGTACGTACTAGTGCGCACCTGTCGTATGATAAGCCTCCTCTCACTTGATATCAGCAGGAGTTTCTCCATCCATGACTCACTTCTTTAGAGATCTACAGCCACATATGACAAATATGGCCTCTCAAATGCCCGCGGGCGCGTCCGGACGCGTCCGCGGGCAGTGACCGGGCATATGCCACAAATTTCAGATTTTGCATCCGGACATCTCATATTAGATTCTTATATCCATACACAAAGACATGCAAAAGAAGTAGAACCTACGTACTACGTCGATCCTAGCTACTCCTTGTCGGAGATCACGACGATCTCCGTGCCCGGTTCTGGCGGCATGGACAGTAGCTGCAACTCCTGCGCCCCTGGCTGCTCCGCTCCAGCCTCCTCCGCCTCTATCTCCGCGTCGAGCTCGGCCAAGAGCACGTCCGACTCCGCCTGCTCCCGCCGGAGGAACGCCCGGTTGGCCTCCACATAGTTGTCATCCTGAATGGACTCCAGGGTGGTAATCTGCTCCGCCATCTCGTCGGACTGGGCGACAGCGAACTCCGCCTCCGCCTGCTCCGAGTTGAAGGTCGTCACCTGCTGGTCCGGCTCCTCCACCTCCATCGGAGCCATCTCCTCCTCCTCCGCTTCCCCGGCTCCTCCTCCTCTTCCTCCGGCTCCGGCGAGTCCAAAGGCAGCCCGACAGCGATGCGGGCGGCGCGCGCGGCTTGCCTCACCCGGATCACCTGCTAGATCTCATAGCGGCACTCCGTCGTCAGCATGGCGTAATAAGTAATCTTGCTCCGTACCATGACGGAGTGCCAGAGAGTGGGCAAAGTGTCTGACAATGGGCAGAGCACCGGAGCGGGAGAGGGATGAGGTGGATGTGCTCGGACTAGCGGCACAGAGAGCGAGTAGGGGGATGGGTTAGGGTTGCGGGACGCGGGCCGGCTTAAATAGCTGTATTTGGTCTTGGGCAGCGAGCCGGAGCGACGCCACACAACATTCACATCGCGGCGACGTACGCGGCGTCCGTCGGACCTCTAGGTTTCCGGGAGTTTCCGCCTGGGATCCCGCCGTCAGACCGATGTGGCGGGCGCGCCCGGGTGCCCCCATATCTGCCTCATATTTGGACAGGATATGGGGGGGGGGGTGTCTGTCAACCGGGCATTTGAGGGCCGTTTGAGGGGCCCGTCTGGATTAAAAAATCCTGACCGGGCAGTGATCGGACGGCCCGCCCGGGCATATGAGGCGGGTTTGAGAGATCCGGCTATAGATGCTCTTACTGATATATTTCAACGGTGTGTTGGGTAAACCGTACGTATGTTAGCTCGTACTCCATCCATGGGGTACTCATTATATAGGATTAAGAACTGTTGAAGAAAAGAATCTTGTACGGTATTACCATGTGTGTATCAGTGCTTGCGCCCTTGCAGGCACAACCATACGTACACTGCAGTGAAGTGGACTTTGATACCATTTGGTGCCAGCCGGTGCTCGGTAGTAGATCCAACAAACAATTACCTCACGACTAATTTATTTGACTGTCCACAGGGCCTTTTGTTTGACACATGAATAAAATGCAAGCGTCAATCGATCCATCCTTATTGAATACTAAGTTAATTAATCAATGTGTACGTGCAATGCACGTTAATTTAGAAGTATATTAAGTGCATGCGGATATTAAATAGGGTATTATTTACGTGTTATTATGTGATTAGTATTATATTTGACATGAAATTAACTGATGCTAAACATGTTGAGCGCTCAACATTAAAGCAGTCTAAATCGTTGGATTGACACATGATTTGATTGCCTTTTTGGATCTGCCTTTTTGGGTCTTTTTATATTGGTATAGATATAGACATAGATTAACCAACACAAATATATATTGTGGAATTAAGAGGCATGATCAATACTACGATGCCTCCACGAAAATCTGGTACGCATGCAGGCACGTACATGATGGCAAACGGCAACTAGCCTGCGAGTGCCAGGCTAGGATACAAAATACTCCCACGGATTTCCCTGGGCTAATGATGCATACATGTTTGTATATTGATTGATTGAATTTATTCCCCTGCGTGTAAATTGGCTCCAGGACGTACGTACGTGCTGAGCCAGTGCGGCAGCTAGCTATATATCCGACAGCAATGCAGGATCGATGCATGCATGCAAATATATCAGGCAGAAGATCTTCGCCGTGATCTCACAGTAATTAGGATGTCTTTAAGAGTATTAATAGCGCGGGGCTGCACAAAAATATATTCACCGCAGTGGTTAAGACTACCCATAGTGGGATAAGGGCGTCTCCAACCTCCCGCATTCATCTGCGAACATGGTAACCAGTCCGCGGACAATGATGCAGGAGGATGCCATCCAACACTAGCCGCATACATTTCTAACCGTTTTTAACAAACCGGATGAAATTCATGCAAACATTGCTGGAGTCCAAACAAATATGACGGATTTCATACAAACACGGCGGATTTCATTACATTTCCAACATCTAGAAAAAAAAAACCCGACCCTAAACCTATCCTACGGCGGCGGCGACCGGCGTCCAAGCCCGTGTCATTCTTCATCCGCCGTCTCCATGAGCACCGGCGATAAGAATGATGAAGTGAAAGTATGGTCTCCGTCGAGGAGGAGTAGAACACGGGAGACGGACCGGCCCACATGGGACACCAGGCCCTGCCACCTCCCGTGGCCTACTCATCCCCGGAGGAGTGCGCGCTATGTTCGTCGTCGGTGGACGTGAGGTCCACGATCAAAATGGTGGCGCTGGCATTGTCCTCGTCCCACTCGGCCGCCTGATGGTTTGTTGGCAGCGTGTAGGAGGCGCAGCTGGCATTGTCTTCCTCTGCAATCGCCTGCAACTGCGCCTTCGCGGTGGCCGCTTCCTAGCAAGTGGTGGCTTGAGTGCGGACGATATTGTAGATGGCACGCTGCTCTACGACGAAGTTGAGGTTCGCTGCGGCCATGGCCGCCACAGCCTCCTTGCTCGCCCGCTCGCTGTAGATTTGGCCCTCCGCCAGCTGATGCTGCTCCAGGAGGAACAAGTTGTACGGCTGTTCCTGCTGCGCCTGCCGGAACACTAACAAAGGCGCCGGCCCAGGCTGCACCTCTGCCATAGCGGCATTGTACTGCACCTTTTCCCGCTCCATGATGAAGCTGGCGTGCATAGGAAGCGCGGGAGCTGTGGCTGTGTCGTCGGAGCCCGTCTCCATCATGGTCTCGTTGTCGTCGTCGGAGACCTCGGGGGAGCTGGCAGGCAAGCTTGCCTCGATCCGCCTGACACGGCGGCTTTGCTAACACTACAAAAAAATACACTTCCCTGATGATACGCGTTTGTCACAGTAGGTCACGTTTACTGTCATGCATGTGCATCCATGACAAATTTATGACATAATCAAGATAGTCATACCTGTGCTGTCGTATAAGTGTTGCATGACATTACCAGAATTATCATCACGAAAGTGTCCACTTCCATGACGATAAATCACGCGTCACAGAAGTGCTTTCGTCAAGGGTGACCGACAGGTGGCATCCACCGTAACGGAACGCCGTTTAGCTATCGGGTCCGGTTTTGGATCCGATAACCTGTTAACAGCCCGGACCAATGGGGATTTTTCCACGTGTGTCAAGTCCATTTAAGCCCACGACCATATGAGATGTGCCAATTCGGCCCGTCAACGGCCCGTTAAAGATTTGACACCATTGCAGCCCATCGTTAGTTCGAGCCCGTTAACAACCCGCTATATATTTGGGCTCAATATCGGCCCGATGAGATTTCGGCCTGTTAACGACCCATTCAGTGGATGGGCCAATTTCCATAATGTACATCTTTCGGACTTTTAGCGACCCATTCAAATGTTGGGCAAATTTCCAGCCCGGTGTGTCTTTCAGCCTGTTGACGGCCCATAAATCAGTTGGGCAATTTTGTAGCCGGACCTGAGTTTCGGCCTTTTAGCGACCCATTTAAGTGTTGGGCCAATTTTCGGCCCGGTGTGTCTTTCAGCCTGGTGACGACCCATATTTCTGTTGGGTCATTTGTAGTCGGACCTGAGTTTTGACCTTTTAGCGACCCATTTAAGTGTTGGGCCTATTCCCGGCCCTATGTGTCTTTCAGCCTGTTAACGGACCATAAATGAGTTGGGCCATTTGTAGTCGAACCTGAATTTTGGCCTTTTAACGGCCCATGCCCTTCGTGGTCCAATACCAACCCGGTTTCTCTTTCGGCCTGCTAAAGGCCCACAACATAGTTGGGCCATTTACAACACAACCTGACTTTCTGCCTCTTAGCGGCCCATGCTCTTCATGGTCCAGTACAAGCCCGCTGTCTCTTTCGGCCTGCTAAAGGCCCACAGTATAGTTGGGCCATATGTAGCCCGAACTTAGTAACGTCTTGTTAACGGCCCGTGAAATCAATTGGGCCCACCTATTGCCTGCTTCGATGTCGGCCTGTTAACGACCCGGGAGTTAAGAGGGCCGACCATTAACTTTTAGCCCGGTAACGGCCCATTAACTTAATGGGCCCACTAAAGTTCGTACATGTCTCTAGGCCAAATTAGATAATTTAAGCCCATTACGACAAACAATTATGCACAAGACCAAAACCGATCAAGCAAATGTACGACATACAGGGAAAAATGTTGCACATCCAGCATATATTACAGGAAATTACATCCACTGGGCAATCAAAGATTGATGCCAGTGCAAATAAATGAACAGAACCTAACGATCTACAACGTCACAATCTGCAACCTCAGCACGGATGACACCCATAAGCATGTGGGCAAGTTCTTGCTGCTTTGCTACACTGTATCTGAAAACATTGATCAGTTGTTGTGTCGCACGACTCCGCACCTTTGATTCCTCCACCATTTCCATCATTCCTTTAGCCATTAATTGGTTCACAAGCATACTTTTTTCCGTTGCATTCGAGACAGAGGATACTGAACATATTCAGATGGCTATTTTAGCAGACTTGTATTATTGTTAGTGGAGAGTGTCTCGACCACTGCATCATAACATAAATTAGGAGGGGAACCAAAAAGATTAATCATGAGTTATTGGCATATTACCTGGCCTAGATTTATTGGAAAGAAACAATGGGGTTACCTTGCTGTTTTCAGAGTTTGTCTTCTTATCTTCAGCAGCCTGCACCAAATTAAGACACTAGCATTGCTATCATTGGCCAAGTCAGATAATAGGAAAGCAACATTTGCACAACGAACGTTTGGGCAACTAGCAGACACCAAATTAACACAATATGGCACAGCTATCATCAGCCAGGTAAGGTAATACGAAAGCAACATTAACACAATGAATGAATGGGCAATCAGAGCAGCACTACAATTCAGTAATGTGCATGATATGAGATAGTACACTCATGCAGCTCAGTATGCAAAACTATCAGGCAGTCTTCTTTACAAAAATCAACATTGGCGCCTTTAACATTTTGCTACAACTAATTTTAGATCAGATAAAGGTTGGATTCACGCCGATTAACAAAACATGTGCTGATGTAAAAATATAGTGATATACAACAGGTACTTACATCAGCATTGGAGCACATAGAATTCCCGCAAGATATTTTCCTCGAATACAATCCCAATGAAGGAAGTCTTCTATCATTTAACCTTATTTTCTAAAAGAGAGATGGGTAAGAAACATGTAGAAAATATGATCATAATGCTATAAAATTTCATGATGCGAGGATACGCACATGCTTCTTAGAATGGAGTTGACATTCTTTTGCTGGCTGGAGCGGACTAGTTCTTTGGCCACTGGAATCTGCTTATTAGCAGTGGGAGTTGGATTTCTCTGCGCTGGAGGAACATCTATGAAAAATGGAGTTGGTTTATTATCTCCTGGCGTTTGGATCTTTTGCAAAGACCTGGTTTGTAACCCTTCATATTTTAACATAGCCGTCTTCCCCTCGTTGTGGAACGTAGTAATTTCAAAAAAATTCCTACGCACACGCAAGATCATGGTGATGGATAGCAACGAGAGGGGAGAGTGTTGTCTACGTACCCTCGTAGACCGAAAGCCGAAGCGTTAGCACGATGCGGTTGATGTAGTCGTACGTCTTCACGGTCCGATCGATCAAGTACCGAACGTACGGCACCTCCGAGTTCAGCACATGTTCAGCCCAATGACGTCCCTCGAACTCCGATCCAGCCGAGTGTTGAGGGAGAGTTTCGTCAGCACGACGGCGTGGTGACGATGTTGATGTACTACCGTCGCAGGGCTTCGCCTAAGCACCGCTACAGTATTATCGAGGTGGACTATGGTGGAGGGGGGGCACCGAACACGGTTGGGAGAGATAAATTGATCAACTTCTGTCCATGGGGTGCCCCCTGCCCCCGTATATAAAGGAGAAAGGGGGGAGGCGGCCGGCCAAGGAGGAAGGCGCGCCAAGGGGGGAGTCCTACTCCCACCGGGAGTAGGACTCCTCCTTTCCTTGTTGGAGTAGGAGAGAAGGAAAGAGGAGGAGAGGGAGAAGGAAAAGGGGGCTGCACCCCTTGTCCAATTCGGACCAGAGGGGGGGCGCATGCCTCCTTCCTTTTGGCCTCTCTCCTCTATTCCCGTATGGCCCAATAAGGCCCATATACTCCCCGGTGAATTCCCGTAACTCTCCGGTACTCCGAAAAATACCCGAATCACTCGAAACCTTTCCGAAGTCCGAATATAGTTGTCCAATATATCCATCTTTACGTCTCAACCATTTCGAGACTCCTCGTCATGTCCCCGATCTCATCCGGGACTCCGAACTCCTTCGGTACATCAAAACTCATAAACTCATAATATAACTGTCATCGAAACCTTAAGCGTGTGGACCCTACGGGTTCGAGAACTATGTACACATGACCGAGACACGTCTCCGGTCAATAACCAATAGCGGAACCTGGATGCTCATATTGGCTCCCACATATTCTACAAAGATCTTTATCGGTCAAACCGCATAACAACATACGTTGTTCCCTTTGTCATCGGTATGTTACTTGCCCGAGACTCGATCGACGGTATCTCAATACCTAGTTCAATCTCATTACTGGCAAGTCTCTTTACTCGTTCCATAATACTTCATCCCACAGTTAACTCATTAGTTGCAATGCTTGCAAGGCTTATAGTGATGTGCATTACCGAGTGGGCCCAGGGATACCTCTCGGACAATCGGAGTGACAAATCCTAATCACGAAATACGCCAACCCAACAAGTACCTTCGGAGACACCTGTAGAGCACCTTTATAATCACCCAGTTATGCTGTGACATTTGGTAGCACACAAAGTGTTCCTCCGGTAAACGGGAGTTGCATAATCTCATAGTCATAGGAACATGTATAAGTCATAAGAAAGCAATAGCAACATACTAAATGATCGAATGCTAAGCTAACATAATGGGTCAAGTCAATCACATCATTCTCCTAATGATATGATCCCGTTAATCAAGTGACAACCCATGTCTATGGCTAGGAAACATAACCATCTTTGATCAACGAGCTAGTCAAGTAGAGGCATACTAGTGATACTCTGTTTGTCTATGTATTCACACATGTATTATGTTTCCAGTTAATACAATTCTAGCATGAATAATAAACATTTATCATGATATAAGGAAATAAATAATAACTTCATTATTGCCTCTAGGGCATATTTCCTTCAGTCCCCCACTTGCACTAGAGTCAATAATCTAGTTCACATCGCCATGTGATTTGATACTAACATTCACATATGCATGTGATTAACACCCATAGTTCACATCGTCATGTGACCAACACGCAAAGGGTTTACTAGAGTCAATAATCTAGTTCAGATCGATACGTGATTAACACCCAAAGAGTACGAAGGTGTGATCATGTTTTGCTCGTGAGAGAAGTTTAGTCAACGGGTCTGTCACATTCAGAGCCGTATGTATTTTGCAAAATATTCTATGTCTACAATGCTCTGCACGGAGCTACTCTAGCTAATTGCTCCCACTTTCAATATGTATCCAGATTGAGACTTAGAGTCATCTGGATTGGTGTAAAAGCTTGCATCGATGTAACTCTTTACGACGAGCTCTTTTATCACCTCCATAATCGAGAAATATTTCCTTAGTCCTCACTAAGGATATTCTTGACCGCTGTCAAGTGATCTACTCCTAGATCAAAATTGTACTCCCTTGCCAAACTCAGAACAAGGTATACAATAGGTCTGGTACACAGCATAGCATACTTTATAGAACATATGACTGAGGCATACGGAATGACTTTTCATTCTCTTTCTATTTTTCTGCCATGGTCGGGTTTTAAGTCTTACTCAACTTCACACCTTGCAACACAGGCAAGAACTCCTTCTTTGACTGTTCCATTTTGAACTACTTCAAAATCTTATCAAGATATGTACTCTTTGAAAAATCTTATCAAGCATCTTGATCTATCTCTATAGATCTTGATGCTCAATGTGTAAGTAGCTTTACAGAGGTTTTTCTCTTGAAGAACTCCTTTCAAACAGGTTCGGTAGTAACTTGATCTGAAGTTACATGATCATCATCATCAGCTTCCTCACTAATTGGTGTAGGAGTCACATGAACAGATTTCTGTGATAAACTACTTTCCAATAAGGGAGCAGGTACAGTTACCTCATCAAGTTCTACTTTCCTCCCACTCACTTCTTTCGAGAGAAACTCCTTCTCTAGAAAGGATCCTTTCTTAGCAACGAATGTCTTGCCTTTCGGATCTGTGATAGAAGGTGTACCCAACTGTCTTCTTTGGGTATCCTATGAAGACACATTTCTCCGATTTGGGTTTGAGCTTATCAGGATGAAACTTTTTCACATAAGCATCGTAGCCCCAAACTTTAAGAAACGACAACTTTGGTTTCTTGCCAAACCATAGTTCATAAGGCGTCGTCTCAATGGATTTTGATGGTGCCCTATTTAACGTGAATTCAGCTGTCTCTAATGCGTAACCCCAAAACTATAGTGGTAGATCAGTAAGAGACATCATATATCACACCATATCTAATAAAGTACTATTACGACGTTCGGACACACCATGACACTGTGGTGTTCCAGGTGGCACGAATTTGTGAAACTATTCGACATTGTTTTAATTGAAGACCAAACTCGTAACTCAAATATTTGTCTCCGTGTTCAGATCGTAGAAACTTTTATTTTCTTGTTACGATGATTTTCCACTTCACTCTGAAATTCTTTGAACTTTGCAAATGTTTCAGAATTATGTTTCATCAAGTAGATATACCCATATCTGCTCAAATTATCTGTGAAGGTCAGAAAATAACGATACCCGCCGCGAGCCTCAACACTCATCGGTTCACATACATCAGTATGTATTATTTCCAATAAGCCAGTTGCTTGCTCCATTGTTCCGGAGAACGGAGTTTTAATCATCTTGCCCATAAGGCATGGTTCGCAAGCATCAAGTGATTCCAAAATCCCATCAGCATGGAGTTTCTTCATGCGCTTTACACCAATATGACCTAAACGGCAGTGCCACAAGTAAGTTGCACTATCATTATTAACTTTTCATCTTTTGGCTTCAATATTATGAATATGTGTATCACTATGATCGAGATCCAACAAACCATTTTCGTTGGTGTGTATGACCATAGAAGGTTTTATTCATGTAAACTGAACAACAATTATTCTCTGACTTTAAATGAATAACCGTATTGCAATAAACATGATCAAATCATATTTGTGCTCAACGCAAATGCCAAACAACATTTATTTAGGTTTAACACTAATCCCGTAAGTATAGGGAGTGTGCGATGATGATCATATCAATCCTGGAACCAATTCCAACACACATCGTCACTTCACCCTCAACTAGTCTCTATTTATTCTGTAACACCTGTTTCGAGTTACTAATTTTTAGCAACCGAACAAGTATCAAATACTCAGGGGCTACTATAAACACTAGTAAGGTACACATCAATAACCTGTATATCAAATATACTCTTGTTCACTTTGCCATCCTTCTTATCCACCAAATATTCAGGGCATTTCCGTTTCCAGTGACCATTTCCTTTGCAGTGTAAGCACTAAGTTTCAGGCTTTGGTCCAGCTTTGGGCTTCTTCGTGGGAGTGACAACTTGCTTGTCATTCTACTTGAAGTTCCCTTTCTTTCCATTCGCCCTTTTCTTGAAACTAGTGGTCTTGTCAATCATCAACACTTGATGCTCTTTCTTGATTTCTACCTTCGTTGATTTCAACATCGCGAAGAGCTCGGGAATCGTTTTCGTCATCCTTTGCATACTATAGTTCATCATGAAGTTCTATTAACTTGGTGATGGTGACTAGAGAACTCTGTCAATCACTATCTTATCTGGAAGATTAACTCCCACTTGATTCAAGCGATTGTAGTACCCAGACAATTTGAGCACATGCTCACTAGTTGAGCAATTCTCCTCAATCTTTTAGCTATAGAACTTGTTGGAGACTTCATATCTCTCAACTCGGGTATTTGCTTGAAATATTAACTTCAACTCCTGGAACATCTCATATGGCCCATGACGTTCAAAACGTCTTTGAAGTCCCGATTCTAAACCGTTAAGCATGGTGCACTAAATTATCAAGTAGTCATCATATTGAGCTAGCCAAACGTTCCTAACGTATGCATCTGCTCCTGCAATAGGTCCGTCACCTAGCGGTGCATCAAGGACATAATTCTTTTGTGCAGCAATGAGGACAATCCTTAGATCACGGATCCAATCCGCATCATTGCTACTAACATCTTTCAACACAGTTTTCTCTAGGAACATATCAAATAAACATATGAAAGCAACAACGCGAGCTATTGATCTACAACATAATTTGCAAAATACTACCAGGACTAAGTTCATGATAAATTTAAGTTCAATTAATCATATTACTTAAGAACTCCCACTTAGATAGACATCCCTCTAATCCTCTAAGTGATCACGTGATCCAAATCAACTAAACCATGTCCGATCATGACGTGAGATGGAGTAGTTTCAATGGTGAACATCACTATGATGATCATATCTACTATATGATTCACGCTCGACCTTTCGGTCTCCGTGTTCCGAGGCCATATCTGTTATATGCTAGGCTCGTCAAGTTTAACTCGAGTATTCCGCGTGTGCAACTGTTTTGCACCCGCTGTATTTGAACGTAGAGTCTATCACACCCGATCATCACGTGGCGCCTCAAAGACGAAGAACTTTCGCAACGGTGCATACTCGGGAGAACACTTATACTTTGATAATTGAGTGAGGGATCATCTTATAATGCTACCGTCAATCAAAGCAAGATAAGATGCATAAAAGATAAACATCACATGCAATCAATATAAGTGATATCATATGGCCATCATCATCTTGTGCTTGTGATCTCCATCTCGAAGCACCGCCATGATCACCATCGCCACCGGTAGCGACACCTTGATCTCCATCGTAGCATCGTTGTCGCCTCGCCAATCTTATGCTTCTACGACTATCGCTACCGCTTAGTGATAAAGTAAAGCATTACAGTAGCATTGCATTGCATACAATAAAGCGACAACCATATGGCTCTTGCCAGTTGCCGATAACTCGGTTACAAAACATGATCATCTCATACAATAAAATATAGCATCACGTCTTGACCATATCACAACACAACATGCCCTGCAAAAACAAGTTAGACGTCCTCTACTTTGTTGTTGCAAATTTTACGTGGCTGCTACGGGCTTAGCAAGAACCGTTCTTACCTACACATCAAAACCACAATGATAGTTTGTCATGTTGGTGCTGTTTTAACCTTCGCAAGGACCGGGTGTAGCCATACTCGGTTCAACTAAAGTTGGAGAAACTGACACCCGCTAGCCACCTTTGTGCAAAGCACGTCGGGAGAACCGGTCTCGCGTAAGCGTACGCGTAATGTCTGTCCGGCGCCATTCAACAATACCGCCAAACCAAAGTATGACATGCTGGTAAGCAGTATGAACTATATCGCCCACAACTCACTTGTGTTCTACTCGTGCATATGGCATCTACGCATAAAACCAGGCTCTGATACCACTGTTGTGGAACGTAGTAATTTCAAAAATTCCTACGCACAGGCAAGATCATGGTAATGCATAGCAACGAGAGGGGAGAGTGTTGTCTACGTAGCCTCGTAGACCGAAAGCGGAAGCGTTAGCACAACGCGGTTGATGTAGTCGTACGTCTTCACGATCCGACCGATCAAGTACCGAACGTACGACACCTCCGAGTTCAGCACACGTTCAGCCCGATGACGTCCCTCAAACTCCGATCCAGCCGAGTGTTGAGGGAGAGTTTTGTCAGCACGACGGTGTGGTGACGATGTTGATGTTCTACCGACGCAGGGCTTCCCTAAGCACCACTACAGTACTATCGAGGTGGACTATGGTGGAGGGGGGCACCGCACATGGTTGGGAGAGATCAACTGATCAACTTCTGTCCATGGGATGCCCCCTGCCCCCGTATATAAAGGAGCAAGGGGGGAGGCGGCCGGCCAAGGAGGAGGGCGCGCCAAGGGGGGAGTCCTACTCCCACCGGGAGTAGGACTCCTCCTTTCCTTGTTGGAGTAGGAGAGAAGGAAAGAGGAGGAGAGGGAGAAGGAAAAGGGGGCTGCACCCCTTGTCCAATTCGGACCAAAGGGGGGGGCGCAGGCCTCCTTCCGTTTGGCCTCTCTCCTCTATTCCCGTATGGCCCAATAAGGCCCATATACTCCCCGGTGAATTCCCGTAACTCTCCGGTACTCCGAAAAATACCCGAATCACTCGGAACCTTTTCGAAGTCCGAATATAGTCGTCCAATATATCCATCTTTACGTCTCGACCATTAGGAGACTCCTCGTCATGTCCCCGATCTCATCTGGGACTCCGAACTCCTTCGGTACATCAAAACTCATAAACTCATAATATAACATCATCGAAACCTTGCGTGCAAGGACCCTACGGGTTCGAGAACTATGTAGACAAGACCGAGACACGCCTCCGTCAATAACCAATAGCGGAACCTGGATGCTCATATTGGCTCCCACATATTCTACGAAGATCTTTATCGGTCAAACCGCATAACAACATACGTTGTTCCCTTTGTCATCGGTATGTTACTTGCCCGAGACTCGATTGTCGGTATCTCAATACCTAGTTCAATCTCGTTACTGGCAAGTCTCTTTACTCGTTCCGTAATACATCATCCCACAATTAACTCATTAGTTGCAATGCTTGCACGGCTTATAGTGATGTGCATTACCGAGTGGGCCCAGAGATACCTCTCCGACAATCGGAGTGACAAATCCTAATCTCGAAATACGCCAACCCAACAAGTACCTTCGGAGACACCTGTAGAGCACCTTTATAATCACCCAGTTACGTTGTGATGTTTGGTAGCACACAAAGGGTTCCTCCGGTAAACGGGAGTTGCATAATCTCATAGTCATAGGAACATGTATAAGTCATGAAGAAAGCAATAGCAACATACTGAACGATCGAATGCGAAGCTAACAGAATGGGTCAAGTCAATCACATCATTCTCCTAATGATGTGATCCCCTTAATCAAATGACAACCCATGTCTATGGCTAGGAAACATAACCATCTTTGATCAATGAGCTAGTCAAGTAGAGGCATACTAGTGACACTCTGTTTGTCTATGTATTCACACATGTATTATGTTTCCGGTTAATACAATTCTAGCATGAATAATAAACATTTATCATAATATAAGGAAATAAATAATAACTTTATTATTGCCTCTAGGGCATATTTCCTTCACCCCTTGCTTGCCTTGTATAGAAGAATGGTGCTTCAATTATAAAACATGCTACAACAGAGATGGAATAGGTACTGAAGAATAGAAAGGCATGACATATTGACATGTATTCCCTCCATCCGGAAATAGGTGGGTCTAGGTGTATTTCAGTTCTAGATATATCCTTTTTATCCATTTCTGCGACATGTAATCCAAACGGAGGGAGTATGATGTAAGAGCTAGGGATACGACAGGACAACACAGTAAAAAAACACTAAAACCCCACTGTAGAACCAAAGTAATCAAACCCATTGATATGAGATAGTACACTCATGCAGCTCAGGATGCAAAACTATTTGGCAGTTTTCCTTACAAAAATCAACATTGTGGCCTTTAATCATACATTTTGCTACAACTAAATTTATATCAGATAAAGGTTGGATTCACGCCGATTAACAAAATACATGCTTATGTAAAAATATAGTGACATACAGCAGGTACTTACATCTGCATTGGAGCACAGAGAATTCCTGCAAGAATCTTTCCTCACGCATTTATACCAAAGCAGAAATTCTTCTATCTGTTGCTTATTTTCTAAAAGAGAGATGGGTAAGAAACATGTATAAAATATGATCAGCATGCTATAAAATTTCATGATGCAAGGATACACACACGCTTCTTAGAATGGAGTTGACATATTTTTGCTGGACTGGAGCGGACTAGTTCTTTGGCCACTGGAATCTGCTTATTATCAGTACGAGTTGGGTTTCTCTGTGCTGGAGCAGTATCTATAAAAACTATAGTTGGTTTATTATCTCCTGGCGTTTGGATCTTTTGCAAAGACCTGGTTTGTAACCCTTCAAATTCTAACATAGTCGTCTTCCCCTTGCATGCCTTGTATAGAAGAATGGTGCTTCAATTATAAAACATGCTACAACAGAGAAATGGAATAGGTACTGAAGAATAGAAAGGCATGACATATTGACATGTATTCCCTCCATCCGGAAAAAAAATGGATGGGTCTAGGCGTATTTCAGTTCTAGATACATCCTTTTTTATCCATTTCGGCAACATGTAATCCGGACGGAGGGAGTATGGTGTAAGAGCTAGGGATACGACAGGACAACACAGTAAAAAAAACACTAGTTGAATCTAAAACTGTATGGTAGCGGAATGCGTACAGAAAAAACTAAGGAAACATACACGTGTATGATTGGGAAACTAAGATGGCATTGCAACAGAGCACTAGAACAACACTTCATTGTAAAAAACATGGTATGGTAGACAGATGAAGTACATACTGATGAATAACAATGCATAAGATATTTAGAAGCATGATGTACAAATTAAGCAGATGGCATTGCGATAGAGTAGAATGATAGTACTTGAATTTGAAAACATGTTATCATGAATGGAATAGGTACTGAAAAATAGGAAGGCATGACATATTTACATGCATGATCAGCATGCTAAGCACATGGCATTGCAACAGAGTAGATACACTCCAGGACAATATATGCATGTTGTACCCATATCACGGGCCAAGTTAGAGCAAGGACCTTGTGGGGTGAAGAGGATTCAACATCTTTCTGCAAGTCTTCTGAAGAACTGCCTTTACATGTTCCATCATATTGGGTATCATTGACATCAAGTTTATTGGCCTTTACATTGCTCCGTGTGGTTCTTGTGGATATATCAGTGTGTGCAATTATATCTGACATGCATGAAAGACAACTAGTAGTTAGATTTATGTAATGAGTGACTGTAGGAGACGACATAAATAGTAGGACTGAGGTTAACTAGCAGCAATAGGTCTCAAAAACTAAAGGGAGAACACAGATGAAAGCTACATAATATGTATTGTTTGTACTAGAGATTAACTAGATGGCATACAGAAGTACTAAAGAACAACATAGGTAATACTAGAACTGGTATAATACTATAATCACCAGCCTGTGGGATAGCATTGGCTGATGGATGATAACTATGGAACAATGTTAACTAAAGAACATGTATCTTAGCTGAACTATGGAACAACGTTAACTAAAGAACATGTATCTTAGCTGAACTATGGAACAACATTAACTCCTGAACAAGACTCGTAAGAGATCAACATGAATATACAGTGAAATGTGATAATCTATTTTCCATGCTTAGATGAATAACAAAGCCATAAATGTTGCGCAGAAGTAAGATGAGGGTACAACCTATCTGGCCGCCATCCATAGGAGTGAGCATCATGTGCTGACTTGTCGATGGCCCAGTAGTTGTTGTGGCTGTCCATGTCGGGCACGCGCGCATTGATGCAGTAATCGTTGAGCGGGACTATAGCTCCTTCCGTGTATGCTTCCCTTGTTGGAGCAGTTATGTGAGTCGGAAGACGGTGTGGTGAAGATGCAGATAACGATAATGTTAAGAATGACACATCTCTTTGATCTGAAGAAATACACTAAGAGATCAACAACAAGGTACGAGAGTGGTCACACGTTTGTTGACTGAAGACTAAATTGGGGTCACACGATTTTATTTTATTTTGGTACTGTCTGATCTACGCCGGATGGCTTGATGGCCATCTTGTGCCTCCCGGCGGACATTGTTAGGAATCTTCCCCGAAGAGCCAACGACCAACGGCAGAGCAGCCTGCCTCCGCCGTCCGAGGCCCCGGCCAAAACCCCGCTCCCTGCCCCACCGCCGTGGTTGAGCCGCCCCCGGGCCAATCCACAAAGACTCCTCGTCATCCAGATCCGGCGGCGGCAGTACCTTCAACCCACGCAACTCTAAGATAGCCATCTAAGCGCTGCTTCCACGGTGAACTTGCGGCCCCGCACCCTTACGTTAGACACCAGCCAACCGGCAGCCTAGGTGCTCCGCCGCCTCGAGGGGTGCTGCTTACCATTGGGAATCGATTGACCCAGAATAAAAATTCAGACAACTGATGCCTAAATAAAGTGATTTAAGATGAGGCTGCGACCTATCTGCCGGCATGGTGAAGTAGGCAGGTCCAGCTGCCGAGTCGGTGAGGCCGGCGCGGTTGCGGTGGCGACCGGTGGCAGGGAAATAGCAATGTCACGACGGTCGACGGCTATGGGGAAGCAGCGCCGGGACTCTGGACGGATCTGATGTTGGAGCCGCTCCGGCGCCGTGAACAACGACGGGGGTGAATCGGCTCCGGTACGGTTCACGTGGCTGTTGTCGAGGCAGCTCCTGCAGCACGGAGTAAGAGGCACATGGCCCAATGCACGACGGCAAATGGGCAGCGTCTCCGGCATTAGGGAGGAGGGCGGCTATGAAATTGGTACGATGGGGGGCACCATGGAGGAAGGGCTGAGGTTTCGCGGCTCAGGAGAAGGGAGCTTCCGGGGAGAAGGTGATTTGGCGCCCATGAGGTATGAATGGGGGGGATTGGGAGGGGAGTGGAACCATGTTTTACGAACGCATTTGTCTGAAATGTGTGTGTGTGTGGGGGGGGGGGGGGCTTTCTACCCCTGCCTTTAGACTTCTCGTCCTGGGTCTGTGTACTGAGGGTCGGGGATAGTAGAGTAACTTTGCTTCTCCCCAAATAGTGGGCGGGAGCAATTTCGGGCAAGGAGGGCGTGTTTTGAAATATAGTGGGCGCGAGCGATTTCGGGCGAGGAGAGCGTGTTTTGAAATAGTGGGCGCGAGCTATTTCGGGCGAGGAGAGGGTGTTTTGTCGACCATAGTTTATGAATTATTCGGCACATGTCATTTCGGCCGAGGAGAAGGCGCACTTGGATGAAGTTACGAACCTACCCTCGATGTACAACGGGCCAATTAATGTGTGTCCCACATAGGACGGTAATTTTGCGTCTCCCATTATTTGCTCGGGCGAATCCTACCGAGCAGAGGATGTTTGACGGTTCGTTCAAAATTTGGGAGAATGAGCATCCACGTCTATCTTACCAAGTCGATTCGAATCAAATTTTGAAATATTAGCTTGCCACTTCTTTTTTAGATGGAGAGATGATGCTCGGGAGTAATGTGTTTTTACATGTTCGTTGCTAGCGATTTACTATATAACAAATAGTTGACCCACTCAAAAACGGGAATCAAACCCAAAATGAAATATCTTGATTCAATGAAATAGCTCGTTCAACAAGTCAAAATAGTGAAATTAATCCAAAATTGAACACCTCAATCGAGTAGCATGTTGTACAATATTATAGTACTCCATGAACATGTTGAAAGTAAAATTAATGAACTTGTTTGATATACACATATATCTGTTCATGTGTGGATTGCAGACAATATGTTCTGCAATTTAAATATTTGAATGCAAGTTTATATCGAAACCTGGTTTATATCAGTCTTTGATGCATAAAACGTGACCTCCCCCTCTCCCGGACTCCTGCTCTCTCTCTCTCTCTCTCTCTCTCTCTCTCTCTCTCTCTCTCTCTTGCCGACAATCTTCAATTCTGTCGCACGCATCCAACACACAAACCTTGTTGGTCCCTCTCGCTTTCTCTCCATCTCTTTCTCTCTCTCTCTCTCTCTCTCTCTCTGTGTGTGGGGGGGGAGGGGGGTCTTTCTAGTTTGCATGCATATATACTCCATCTGTAGGTCTCTCTCGCACACTATGTATGATTCTCTAGTCGAAGCTAGATATCTTGGGTGCACTCATCGTACGCACACAAATTCCTTGGCTCGTTGCCCGCAACTCTCTCACGCACAACTATGTTGTCTCGGAGCTCTCCCCCCTCTCTCAAACTCTCCATCTACCAGGGTCAGACATACACATGCATATCTCACTCGCACTCGATAGGCCCATCTAAAACTCTATCTCTCTCCCTCGTTCTCTCTCTATCTCACATGCGCACACACACAATCTCATGCCTAGCTAGCCAAGTATGATGGTCTCTCACTTAATTGTAGGCACACGCAGTCCCCCCTATATGTATATGACTAGCTAATCTTAGTCTCCATCACAAAGATGTGCATGGTCTATCTCGATTTCTCTCGGGACATCTTTCTATCGCGCACGCATCTCCCTCGATCTCCCACCCATATAGTCCCCTCACGATCTTGAGGGGATCTCTCTATCACAAACACATCCTCTCGCCCTCCCCATGCGTCCATGTTCTCCAAGTGTCCCTCTCGACCTTTCTTCCTCGTTGGCCAGACCTCTATTGGACATGTGCTATAGGGGTGTCTCTCTCCGTTGCAAACAATCACACACTAGATATCTTCATGTATCTCCTCGCCTCGCTTTTCTATCTCGGAGATGCATGCGTGAGATGTTCGCCTACGAAACGAAAAAACACACACTCTCTCTAATTTATCGTTTGTTGTCACTTTCTCTTTCACACACATACTCTTTTTGCACACTTAATCATTCTCCTTCACATGCACTTGATCTCTCTCGACTTAGGAACTCTCCTCGGTCCATAGCATATTGATTTATTGAAAAGTCAAACATCACAAAGTTTGACCATGTACGTGGCGAAAAACAATTACATCTAGAACGGCAAACATATACAATTAGATTCACCATGAGATGTAGTTTCGTATGATGTATCTTTGGTATTGTAGATATAAATAACATTTGCGTAAACCTGATCAAAGTTTCCAAAGTTTGACTTCTAAAAAATTTACATGCACTGCATTATCGAGTGGATGGAATATATCTTTCCCCCTCTCAGCTATCTGATGCACCACTCAGCCTTATCGGGGCTCCTCAATCTCTCTCAAACTTTATATCTCCCTGGTTCACACATACACATGTGTCGCTCGCGCTATACATATAGACCCATCCAACACTCTCCTCCCTTGTTCTCTCTCTATGTGACACACACACCCCTAATAAGTACCATAATCCCTCACTCCATCATAGGCGCAAGCACTCCCCCCTCCTAAGTATGATTATCTCTCACTAGCCATCAGGAACACATGTATTGTCTCCTTTCATCCATACATCTATCTCAATATCTCTCGAGATATCTTCTATCGTGCACACACCTTGTCGCTCGATCTCCCACCCATGTAGTCCCATCACGATCTCCAGAGGATCCCTCTATGACAAACACACACTCTCTCCTCCCCATGTCTGCATTTTCTCCGTACGTCTCTCTCGACCTCTCTCCCTTGTTTGTCAGACCCCACTTGGCCACGTGCTAGGGGCCTTGCTCTCTCGGTTACAAACAACCACACACTATCTCCTCACCTTGCTTCCGTTGTCGAAGATGCATGTGTGATATATTTGCATAAGACACACACGTTTTTTCTCGACTTTTATCGAGTGTTGTCCATGTCTCTTTCACACACGCACACACACTTTTCCACTCACCCTTTCTATTTCACTCTCTCTCTCTCTCTCTCTCTCTCTCTCTCTCTCTCTCTCTCTCTCTAGTTAGGGACTCTCACGTCCATAAGCATATGGATGTTTTGAGAAGTCAAACCTCAGAAAAGTTTGACCAGGTATATGTGGAGAAAAACATTTACATCTGGAACAATCATTAGATTCATCACAACATGTACTTACTTCATACTATCATTTATCTTTGGTATTGTAGATATAAGTAATTTCTTTATAAACTTGGTCAAAGTTTCAAAAGTTTGACTTTTAAAAAAATGTTGGAACTACATTATTGAACGGAGGGACTAGCTCTTTCTCTCTCTCTCTCTCTCTCTCTCTCTCTCTGCTATCTCTCACGGGCCTCCCCTCTCACTCGAACACTCTATACCGACGGATTATACGCTCATTGTGTCAGCGTATAGCTCCGTATATTGTTTAGTTGACCGGTCAACCAGTCCACATGCTGCCTTGTCAGCTCGTGTTCTTTATCTTCGTGTGCTAGCCCATGTGGCAGTGGGTGAAAATAAGTAAACTAGAGGCCCATCTGACACGCGGTGAAGTAAACAAAGTTGAAACCACTCGGGGTAGCACCCCGCACCTAGTAAATTGAGGTCTCATTGAGGACAGACTTCTTCCGCGTGAAGGACGCACTCGCGCACTATTCACCACTGCGTGGCGGCATGCACATAAGGACGCACTCGTGCACACCCAGCACACAACACACACCAGCACACATGTACACCGGCGTCGCTGCCGGTTGAGATGGATGGCGAGGCAGCTGTCGGTGTCAAAACCGGCTGATCTCGGGTAGGGGGTCCCGATCTGTGCGTCTAGGCTGATGGTAACAGGAAGCAAGGGACACAGATGTTTACCCAGGTTCGGGCCCTTTCCATGGAGGTAAAACCCTACCTCCTGCTTGATTAATATTGATGATATGGGTAGTACAAGAGTAGATCTACCACGAGATCGTAGAGGCTAAACCCTAAGAGCTAGCCTATGATGGTATGATTGTAATTGTGATCGGCCTTCTAAGGACCAACCTCTCCGATTTATATAGACACCGGAGAGGGCTAGGGTTTACATGGAGTCGGTTACAAGAAAGGAAACACAATATCCGAATCGCCAAGCTTGCCTTCCACGCAAAGGAGAGTCCCATCAGGACACGGACCAAAGTCTTTTGTCTTGTATCTCCACGCTTCAATAGTCCGGATGTTGTACGCAGTCCGGCTGTCCGGATACCCCCTAATCCAGGACTCCCTCTGTAGCCCCTGAACCAGTCTTCAATGACGATGAGTCCGGCGCGCAGTATTGTGTTCGGCATTGCAAGGCGGGTTCCTTCTTCGAATACTCCAAAGTAATCATTGAACACTTATACCGTGTCCAAATCTGCGAGATGATCTTCATATGCCACCGTACGGAGAATGATATTTCACAAATGCAATCTGCTGACAACTTTTTCCGATGACACGACTTGTTATTACGGTCGGATCGTTATTCGAACCGTTTTCTCACAACCAGCTACATCGTATATTGTGAGATGGTTTCCTTGACACGTCTTGTCGAAGCAGAGATCGCGTCCCTTTATCACGGGATTCTCATCAATACGGGTATGGGTAATCCCACCACGCCATCAAGCGTGGCGCTTGGGAAGCAAGCGATTCCCAACGGGAAGTGGGGAGGCGTACCGCTTTCGGCACCTCTATAAAGGGATAAGATTTCCTCATTTTTACCCACGCCTTCCTCCTCCTTCGCCCACTCTTGCCCCCTCGAGCTCCATCGCCCAAGCCCTCGTCTCCTCCGCACAGCTAAACATGTCCGGAGCAGGAGGCAAGTGGGTGGCTTCCACCGTCAAGGAGAAGCACATCACAAACCTTTGGGCGGCCGGATACTTGGCCGCGGACATAGCACACCGGCTACCGGACACCGTGCAGGTCATTCCGACCCCAGGACCCCACGAGAGGGTCGTGTTCGTTGCCCATTTCGTCCGTGGACTGGGATTTCCTCTCCATCCCTTCGTCCGCGGGCTCATGTTCTACTACGGACTAGATTTCCATGATCTAGCCCCAAATTTCATCCTCAACATCTCGGCGTTCATCGTCGTATGCGAGGCCTTCCTCTGCATCCGACCTCATTTCGACGTATGGCTGCAAACCTTCTGCGTGAAGCCGAAGATTGTAAGCGGCCAGCAAGCGGAGTGCGGAGGAGCCATGGTGGGCAAGATGCCTAATGTCACCTGGCTGGACGGCTCCTTTGCGGAGACCATAAAAAGGATGGAAATCGTGGTGGTTCTACATGACCGAACCGCGCGGCGCCAACTGGGCGTCGGCCCCCGAATTCAGGTCTGGAGCCCCCATGCGGCTCACCTCCTGGCAAAGGAATGGCCTGTCCTGGGGCGATTCCACCGAGCTGACCGGACTCCAGACATGCATCAAAAGCATGAAGGACAAGAACATCAAGCTTGTCAACATGATCCAGGTCATGCTTGTTCGCTGGATCCTGCCCTGTCAAAGGCGGGCAGTCAATCTATGGGAGTTCGTCCCGGCCGAACACCAGACGTTCCGGAAGCTCTATGACATGACGCACCAAGGCGCATGGAAGGTGATTGAGGGAGTCCTGGATTAGGGGGTGTCCGGATAGCCGGACTACCATCATCAGCCGAACTATCATTGGCCGGACTATCATCATCGACCGGACTCCAAGACTATGAAGATACAAGATTGAAGACTTCGCCCCGTGTCCGGATGGGACTTTCCTTGGCGTGGAAGGCAAGCTTGGCGATACGGATATGTAGATATCCTACCATTGTAACCGACTCTATGTAACCCTAGCCCTCTCCGGTGTCTATATAAACCGGATGGCTTTAGTCCGTAGGACGAGAAGAACAACAACCCTTACAATCATACCATAGGCTAGCTTCTAGGGTTTAGCCTCCTTGATCTCGTGGTAGATCCACTCTTGTAAACATCCACAATATCAATATCAATCGAGCAGGACGTAGGGTTTTACCTCCATCAAGAGGGCCCGAACCTGGGTAAAACATCGTGTCCCTTGTCTCCTGTTACCATCCGCCTAGACGCACAGTTCGGGACCCCTACCCGAGATCCGCCGGTTTTGACACCGACATTGGTGCTTTCATTGAGAGTTCCTCTGTCGCCACCGATAGGCCTGATGGCCTCTTCAATCAACAACGACGCAGTCCTGGGTGAGACTTTTCTCCCCGGACAGATCTTCAGATTCGGCGGTTTCAGCACTGCGGGCCAACTCACTTGGCCATATGGAGCAGATCGAAGCTACGCCCTGGCCGTCGAGTCAGGTTTGAAGCCTAAACTTCACGGCCGATATCCGCGGGACTTGATCTTCGATGGATCTGAGCCACAGCCGAAAGCGTGCCGCTGTCACGATGGGCATGACCTAACTCGCCGCGGACATCACCTTGAGGTCAGACATCTAATCCGCCCGACCCATAGTCCGGAGCCGATCGCCGGATCGAGGACGGATGGCTGGACACCGCCTCGAGCTGCAACTTCTACGGCGATGGAGCCAACACTTACCTTGTCCCGCATAAAGCCCATGACTCGAGGTACCGGACTCTCGCCAGACCAACCTCCTGCGCCCGCCACGAATCCGATTGGCGCCGATCATGGAATTCACCGCTGCGGACATCTTTTCAGCACTCGCCTTCGGCGATATCATAAATTCATCAAGCATCTCTCGCTATCCGGAGAGCCCTGGCGAACTACGCCAGGACGGTTGGGACGCGGACGACGAAGAAATTCAGAGCCCACCCACCACCCACTTCAGAGCCACCGCCGACGATTTAACCGACGATTCGACTACGACCAAGACATCGACGGTATGGACGACGATGCCGAGACTACTAAGAACCAGCGCCACAGACACCGGAAGACCACCTCGCCATATGACATATACATGGTGGACACCCCAAAAGATGGGGACGGCGAAGAAGCAGCAGAGGCCGAATCCTTAAAGAACAGCCCAAGCGCCGACGCCAGCGGCGCCGCTTAAATCCCGCCACGGCAAGAATGGAGATTCCGCACAGGAGATAATAACACCCCGTAAAGTGCCGAAGACAACTCCCTCCAAAGACGATCCAGCGCGGGAGGAGGCGGAAGCAAGCCCCCACGAGAGGCGGCGACGAAGAGGTCGAGGATGACAATTACTTACCTCCTCCGGAGACGAGGCAAGCCTCGGCGACGATTTAATTCGTCGTGCCTCGAGGATCCCGCCGAACAAGAGCATTTCAGACGCAGGCTAATGGCCACGGCAAACAGCCTAATGAAAAGCAGCAACAGCTTCAAGCTGATCAAGACCCATCGCCGGCAGATGGACCGAGGTCCTCGCGTCAAGAGTATGAACTCAACGCCCCTCCAAAAGTTACCCAAAACGCAAGTTGCTCCCCCGATTAGAGGAGGAAGCGCACAAACCTGCATCAGCAGCGCACAATACGGCAGACAGGCCACCTCGTGGCCGCGACAGAGAGGCGTGCAAGCCCTCCACCAAAACCGCACTCGCATCGCTCAAAAAGCATGAAGCCACGGAGAACGCTACCGGACTTGCGAGATATATTGAGGACAAGGCAAGACAATCCAGATCTATCTATGGATCATGTGGCGCCCAAGACCCACGACGAATACCGTCGCGCCGATATAACTACTCCGCCGGGCGAACACAACAGATAACGCCTCTCGAGCTACGCCGCGATATTGCTCAATACTGAGGCGCCACACCCACTATGCTTCACCGACGAAGTAATGGATCATCAAATCCTCAAGGGTTTAAACCCGTTAATATCGAATCCTACGATGGCACAACAGACCCGCGGTTTGGATTGAGGATTATCTTCTCCATATACACATGGCCCGGGCGACAATCTTCACGCCATCAAATATCTCCCGCTCAAGCTTAAAGGACCAGCTCGGCATTGGCTTAACAGCCTGCCCGCAGAGTCAATTGATGTTGGAAGACCGGAAGCCGCATTCCTCGACAACTTCCAGGGCATGTATGTGCGACCACCGGACGCAGATGACCTAAGCCACATAATCCAGCAGCCGCATTTAATCGCCGTGCAATTCGACACGGTTCTTAACAAAGAAAAATCAAATCGCCGATTGTCCGGATGCGAGGCCCTCGCTGCCTTAAAACATAACATCCGCGACGAGTGGCTGGCCCGCACCTAGGACAGAGAAGCCGAAATCCATGGCAGCCCTCACATCACTCATGACCTGCTTCGTGCGGGAGAGGATTGCTGGCTAGCTCGCAGAATAACCTCAAAGAAAACGCTGGCAGTCCGGATACCAAGGACTGCAATGGCAGGTTGCGTCGAAACAAAAACAAACGCCGCATTAACGGCGACAACAATGAGGATACGACAGTCAACGCCGGATTCCGAGGCTCCAAGCCCGGTCAACGGAAGAAGCCATTCAAAAGAACTACTCCGGGCCCGTCCAATTTGGACCAGATACTCGACCGCTCCTGTCAAATACATGGAAACCCCGAAAAGCCAGCTAACCATACCAACAGAGATTGTTGGGTATTCAAGCAGGCAGGCAAATTAATTGCCGAAAACAGTGACAAGAGGCTACACAATGATGACGAGGAAGAGACCCGCCGCCGAACAACAGAGGACAAAAGGATTCCCCCTCAAGTTCGGACGGTAAACATGATATACGCAACGATATTCCCAAGAGGGAGCGGAAGCGCACTAAGGACGATACGCGATGGAGCCATCGCCTAAAATTCAACCCATGGTCCTCTTGCCCGATCACTTTCGATCGAAGAGACCATCCGACCAGTATCCGCCATGGCGGATTCGCCGCATTGGTTTTAGACCCAATCGTCGATGGATTTCACCTCACGAGAGTCCTGATGGACGGCGGCAGTAGCCTGAACCTGCTTTATTAGGATACAGTGTGCAAGATGGGCATAGACCCTTCAAGGATTAAACCTACAAAGACAACCTTCAAAGGTGTCATACCAGGTGTCGAGGCCAATTGTACAGGCTCAGTTACACTGGAAGTGGTCTTCGGATCCCCGGATAATTTCCGAAGCGAGGAGTTAATCTTCGACATAGTCCCATTCCGCAGCGGCTATCACGCTCTGCTCGGACGAACCGCGTTCGCAAAATTCAACGCGGTGCCGCATTATGCATATCTTAAGCTCAAGATGCCAGGCCCTCGTGGAGTCATCACGGTCAATGGAAACACGAACGCTCCCCGAACGGAGGAACATACGGCGTGCTCGCGGCAGAAGTACAGAGCAGCCTTTTAAGGCAATTCTCGAGTCCGCCGCTAAACGACCGGACACGACCAAACGCGCCGAGCAACATCAACCAAGACCACCTGCACGCCCGAGCACGCCAGAGTAATGCGGCCTCAACCCCAGCCCTCGCAAAATTGTAAGAGAAGCTCTCTGCGTACATAATTACGCCTTGGAGATACCATGGGCATAGGGGGAAATGCACAACCACAACAGACCCAGAGTGCGGTTCGACCACACCAGGGGCTCCCAAGTGTGTCACTCTTTTTTCTTTTATTTTTCTGTTTTTTATACAGAACTCTGTCCGGCGGCGACCCTGCCGAACTCATGATGCAACAGCCATGGACGGACAAAGGCCGCGACAAACACTCAGGTGGTCTCCATCATGAGCATTAAATTTGTTAAATACAAACATTCCGCGGCCTACCCCTGGAGGGAGACGCCTTTAATTCGTCCAATCCCTTGCTTTCCGCACTATTTGTATCATTCCGCACTCATAGCATATCTTCTCGAATAAAATGCAGCACTTTTTGCCCATAATTGCATTAACTTATATATATATATATGTTCATTTACGACATGTTGCACCCGTACATTCCGGTACGGCCAAATACACCAGGGCTGATGTTCTCCGCATTATGGTGTGATAAAGTCCGAACACTTTCACAAGTGCGGCACCCGAACTTATAGCATTATATGAATCGGCTCCACTCATGTCTTGGGTCAATAGTTGGGTTTGCCCGGCTCCCATGTTTGGCACCTTACGCCCGCTCTATCGGCTAAGGTAGCACTGGGAGAACCATCGCGATTGCGCCCGGTTGAGCCGGTTAACGCCTCGAGGAAAAGCTAAAACTGACTGTCATGATAAGGCGAGAGACTGGTCGCTGTTCGAGAGGTCCTTTCGGGTCCTTAAAGACCTACGCCGCTTCGAGCGAAGTTCCGGATTATGTCCGACGAAGGCGTGGATAGCGCCCCTAATTCGGTCCTCCGAATACTAGGGGCTTCGCCGAAATTTAAAATTATAGAATTCTATGGCTAAGTGAGAGTGTTGAAGCACTATAAGTCCGGTTGCCTTGTTCGTTGTGTTGAGCGCCTCCCTAGATGGACCCAAAATGGGAACAAGAGTGCTCAAGTTTATCCCGAACACCCCAGCACTCGTGGCATGGGGGCTGAAGCCGACGACTTGCCATCTCTCAGATTTAATAAACGGCCGCACATAAGGTAATATTTTAAATTAACAAGCGTTGCTTAGCGCATATGAACAAATTTTTCAGCGCACAGGATAACACATTGCGAATTTACTCAATAATTAAATCCCCGGGGCACTCATCCGCAATCTTGCGGACACCCTTCAAGACAGTCTTATAGTACATTTCAGGCGTACGATGTTCCTTGCCCGCTGGTGGCGCGTCAGTGATTAGCTTCTCCGCATCCAGCTTGCCCCAATGCACCTTTGCGCGGGCAAGGGCCCGACGAGCACCTTCAATACAAAGGCGGGCGCTGATAACCTCCACCCAGGGCACGCATCCACCAGCCGTCGACGAGGCCGGTAGCTCCTGTGCATGGCCTCTCCAGCCACACCGGACTATGAGGCCCTTCATGGCCTGCTCGCCACCTTGGAAGCTCGACCAGCTGCTTCAGCTGGTCGCTAGGGGCACTGGATGGCCGGTCTCAAAGATACCGAGACCGAAGACCTTCTCCGCTGAGCTACCCTCCTCGGCTCGGTAGAATGCGGCGGCATCGACACGCCGAGGCAGATCTGCAACGCCTCGAGAGCTCCGATTGGGTAAGTAACACGAATTTACATTCACATGCTTGCTTTGCATGAAAAATGCCTTACCCGCCGCTATGTTCCTCATCAACTCAATCTCCTCAAGGGACTTATGGGCATCGGCCTTGGCAGTTTTGGCACTTTCGAGAGCCGAGGCAAGCTTGGACTCTCGAGTCTTTTGAGTCACGCCCAAACTCTCATGCTTTTCCATGAGAGCCTCGGAGCTCTTGCTGAACCACCGCCACCCGCGCCTCCTGCTTTTCTCGCTCTGCCTGCCCGTTCCGTGATTATGCTCGTCACAGACACGGCCTCCTTCGTGGTCGCCACCTCGCTCGTGGCCCCGCAGTACCCATGTTATCCTTGTTATTTTTGTTGCAACTTAAATCCTTTTCAGAAGGTACAAGTTCAAAGTGGTGTTACTCACCTTCTTTGTCCTAGAGCTGCTTCTTGGCGCGGCCGAGCTCTTGCTCGGACCGCCGAGCTCTGCTTCACAGCACCGACCTCCGCAGCCAAGGGCAGAGGTCAGCAGCGTAGCCTGCAACCCATATTGACATAATTTTTAGCAACCCTGCGTATATCTTTTTTCAGATCCTCATCCGCTTTTCTTTCCAACACCGAACCGAGCATCGGGGCTACTGTCTATGCTGTATTACATTGCATATTTTTAACTTCTTACCTCAAAGCCCGATAGAAGGCTATCTGCAGCTTCGGTCAGCCCGCTCTTGGCGAAGCTGCACCTTCGATCACCGCACTCATAATAGTGCGGTGTTCTTCTTCGATGGAAGTGCTCGCAGCGCCCAACAAATCGCCGGCGCCCGTTGGGCGGAAGCCGCTGGCGCCACGGTCTTGCCCTTCGCTCGAAGGGGCGCCCGGCGAACTCCGGAACCACTGCGGGTTCTGATGTGGAGTCCGCGCAAAAGTCCGGAGGACGCCTTGTGGCGCCCGAGCCTCCCCGATGGGTCCCTTCTGGGATCCCACCTCGCGTCCTCGGTGTCGCGGGGGTGGAGGCGGTCGGAATGGAGTCTACATCCGACGGAGCTAACGACCCTTCGATGAAGCGGGAGATCATCACCGGCCGGACTACAGGCAGCATGCGGCATCTGAATGACACTATGTGACACGTAAAAGAAATTATAAATCATTCAGAACTGGATACTTACGATCTCGCCGGAGGCCTGGCCCTTGAAGGCCATTCTTCCTCGCCAACGTTGATGTTGGCGGAGCTGTCCGGGGGAATAGTCCTTCCCCTCTTGGACCCTTCGGCCTCCCCTGTCGGGGAAGAATTCCTCTTCCTCTCTCCATCCTCTGGGAGATAGTCCTCTTTCTCCTCCTCGTTTTCGGGAGAGGAGTCCGCCCCGGAGTCGTCGGACACCTGAAAACGGGCACTCTTTTGAGCACCCGTGGCCTCCTTCTTGGTTTTCTTCTCCGCACCACGTGCGGTGCGGAACCAGCAGCCCCGCTAGACGGGCGCCCACTGGATTTTCTCGCATAGGAGCCGGCAGGTAATCTACTCCGCCTTCCTCATCCAGTCCTGTCAAAGGAGAAGGGGAAATTAAAACCCGCATAGAGTCAAACTATGAAAACAAGTGTCCCGTAAAGGGGTAGAATCACTTACCTCGTCGGCTCAAGGCGCTGCGAGCGAAATCCGCGATCTTCGCATGGATGCGGGGCTTCGCGCTTTGAACAGCACCTCCAGCGCCAGACGTCGTGGTCAAGAGCCCGCCAGCGCTGGTGCTGTTCCGGATCGAACTCCCACAGATTGAATGCCCGCTCTGGCATGGGAGAATCCGCGGACGAGCATGACTTGGACCACGTTAACCAGCCCGAGCTTCTTCACCAGCTTCGGATACAGTGCTTGAGTCCCGCTGCTCCTTCAACTACCCCACAATCCCTTCTTTCCGTGAGGTGAGCTGCGTGGGGATACCAGATCTAAACTCGGGGCCGCCGCCCATATAGGGTCACGCTGCTCGGTGATATAGAACCACCCCGATTGCCACCCCTTAACGGATTCCACGAAGGCCCCTTCAACTAAAGGACATTGGGCATCTTGCCCAACATGGCGCCCAAGACTCCGCTTGAGTGCCCTTCACTACCTTCGCTTGACATTGAAGGTCTTGAGCCACAAGTCGGCGGGGCTGGATGCAGAGGAAGGTTTCGCACACGCACGATAAACGCCGAGATGTTGAGGATGAAGTTCGCGCCGATCATGGAAATCCAGGCCGTAGTAGAACATGAGCCCCGGACAAAGGGGTGAAGTGGAAAGCCCAGTCCGCGGAGGAAGTGGGGAAGAAAGACGACCCACTCATGGGGCCCGGGTGGGGATGAGCTGCCCTCGTCGGGCAGCCGGTGCGCGATGTCGCCGAAAGGTATCCGCGCCACAGAAGTTTGGCGATGTGCTCCTCCTTAACGGTGGAGGCCAACCATTTACCTCCCGCCCGGACATGGTCGGAGAAGGTTAAGACGAGATGCGCGAACTTGGGTGCTGGAGCTCGAAAAGGAGATGGATAAGCAAAAGAGGAAGAAGGCGAGGTGAGAAGGAAAATCCTTATCCCTTATATGGGCGGGCGAAGTCTTACGCGTCCCCACCGCCTGGTAAAACTCGCTTATCTCCTGCGTCCACCATCAATGGCGCGGTTGGGTTACCCACGCCGTATTGATGAGAATCCCGGATTAAGGGGAAACACGATCTCGCTCGACAAGACGTGCCAAGAAACCGCCGCTAAATGCGCCGAGGTGGTAAAGTAAAAACAATTCGAGTAATGGCTTGGTAGTGGTGTGACGCCATGCCACGTAAAACGCCAGCAGATTGAACTTGTGTATATATTATTATTCTCTACGGTGGAACGTGGAATTTATTTTGCGAGCCGACAATATCCTGGTGTTCACAATCTTCTATCATTCGGAGGAGGAACCCGCCTTGCAATGCCAAGCAACATACGCGCCGGACTTATCGTCATTGAAGCCTGGTTCAGGGGCTAGTGAGGGAGTCCTGGATTAGGGGGTGTCCGGATAGCCGGACTACCATCATCAGCCAAACTATCATTGGCCGGACTATCATCATCGACCGGACTCCAAGACTATGAAGATACAAGATTGATGACTTCGCCCCGTGTCCGGATGGGACTTTCCTTGGCGTGGAAGGCAAGCTTGGCGATACGGATATGTAGATCTCCTACCATTGTAACTGACTCTATGTAACCCTAGCCCTCTCTGATGTCTATATAAACCGGATGGCTTTAGTCCATAGGACTAGAAGAACAACAACCCTTACAATCATACCATAGGCTAGCTTCTAGGGTTTAGCCTCCTTGATCTCGTGGTAGATCCACTCTTGTAAACATCCACAATATCAATATCAATCGAGCAGGTCGTAGGGTTTTACCTCCATCAAGAGGGCCCGAACCTGGGTAAAACATCGTGTCCCTTGTCTCCTGTTACCATCCGCCTAGACGCACAGTTCGGGACCCCCTACACGAGATCCGCCGGTTTTGACACCGACAGTGATGTTCAAGGCCTCTGAAGTGCCTCCTCCCACATCCGAGGACCGCGGGCTTCAAGCCGCGCGGGCTCCTAGTCAGGTGAGTTCTCATACTACCACTGGACTCGGTTTTTCCCAATATGTTCAAGGGAGATCCTTAAGTAGTTATACATATTTGCCTCAGGATTATGTGGAGACAGCGGATCACGTTTACTGTCTGGCTCCGTTGCCAGAGGGCCCAGCTGACGCTCTCCTGACGGAGATGCTGGTCCCGGCATCGTAGAAGGTGCCGGAGAAGAAGGCCGCGAAGAAGGCCCCGGGGATCCGAAAGGGTCTCCGGCGTAAGGTTGTGCCAGAAGCCTCGTCCGAAGATGATGAGGCAGAGTCCTCCCACGAAGGGGAGGAGGAAGAAGAAGAAGACGCCCCATCCGGAAAGGGTGAGGGGCCCGGTGAGGCGGGCCAGGGGGCCGGAGAAGGCCCTCGGCGCAAGGCCGTTATACCCCCGTCATCCGATGACGACGAGACAGATTCCTTCAAGGAGGCGGGGGAATCAAAAGAATTCCACCTCCCCAGACCGGGGGGATAAGAAGAGAAAAGCCGCCTTGAGGGGAGGTCAAGGCCCAAGAAAGGGAAGGTATCCTTCCAGACTACTCCCACGGCCGCCATAGTAAGGAAGGGTGGCTGCCTGTGGGAAGCCCTGCGATCGTAAGTGTCCGTGACTCCATCATAACTTCATTCTATAGATTTTGTTTAATGCCGACATATGTGCAGTCCGCCAGGCTTACCCTCAAGAGTCTTCCTCCGGATCCTCGAGTGATTCGGAGATCACCCGCTCCGGCAGCCACTACCTCAACCCGCGGATGACACAGAGGTGTTGTCCCAAAGGCTCCCGAGCGGGGAGGTGACTCTAGAGACGCCCAAGGCGGGTCCCAGACGGGACACACGGGTTCAAGGTCCCCGCGATCGTGGTCGATGAGAGCCACACAGGCCGGCTCTCAGCCGAACACTCGCCTCGAACCTTCAATGGTTCCAACTCAGCGGACAGCCCTCGTCAGGGAGAGCGAGCCGTCGGCATCGAGGACTTCCGGTGCGCCCGAGGCGCCGGATTGTCTGCTGGAAGCGCTTCACGGCGCTTCCATAGATGAGGAGCACCGTACTCTTATGAGTTCGGTGATTCTGAAGGTTTCGTCCTCCAAGAGCGGACTTACCGAAGCTTGCACCAGCCTCTTGACAGGTTTTGAGGTAAGTAATAAATATGTGTAAAATTAGCACCCGATAGGTAGTACCCCCTGATACTCTGTTTGGTGTTCGAAAAGAAAAACCAAACAGAGGGTCAATTATAATCTGCAAGGGTCTAACAATAAATATTCGTGTGCATAAGCAGGCTGTGGTGCTTGCTGCTGCTGCTCGTACTGCCGAAGTTGCTGAGCTGAAGCGGGATCTGGAGCAGGCGCAGGGAGAGCTCGGCCTCACGAAGAGGCAGCTCGAGGAGAATAAAGGTATGCGATTCCCCGTTCGTATGTATTTAAAGATAGGCAAAATTGGTCAGTCTAACGCCAAAGCGTCGTGACTGTGTAACAGGGGCCACCATCGAAGTGGTGTCCCTGAATAAAGCGCTGTCCGAGGCCGAAAACAAAGCGGCATTGGAATGCAAGGAGCGCGAAAAGCAAAGTGCTAGAGTGGGCGAGGTACAGCAAGAGCTCCGTGACCTCGCAAGAAATGCGAGTCCATGGAGCATGATCTCAAGATGAAGGAGGCCGAGCTATGAAGGCCCTTGTAAATTTGAAAGATGCCAAGGCCAAGCCGAGAAAGCACAAAGAGGAGATCCAAGAGTCCAAAAAGATAGCAGCGGTAAGAAATTCTTTATGCAAAGCAAACATGTGGAGGAGGCATTTTTTTACTTATTCAATTCGAGCTCTCGGGGCATTTGCAGATCTGCCACGCAGCGCCTCGTGACGCCACGGTTCTACTGCTCCTGTGAGGGGAGCTCAACGGAGAAGCTGTTCTGGTCCCAAGATGTCAGGGCCGATCATCCGATGCCTCCGAGCGACTAATCAAGCAGTTGATCAAACTCCACAGGGCGGCCGAACTGGCTATGAAGGACTTCATAGTCGATGTGGCCTAGTGAGCTCCCGCCCAAGAGCTACTTTGGCCTGATCAAGCCGGATGGTGGATGCTCGCCACCGCTTGAAGTGACTGCGATCCGCTTGCATCAAGGTGCCCGCCAGCCTTTGCCCGCCAAGGTGCATTGGGGCAAGCTGGATGCGGAGAAGCTGGTCAAGGACGAGCCGCCGAGGGCAAGGCGACGCTATCCCGAAATGTACTACGATGGCGTGATGAAGGGTGCTCGCCTCGTCAGCTGATGAGTGTACCAAGGACGCCATTTTGGAATGAATTCACTTATCATGTTTGCAATTAAAGATTTGAAGTTACTTGCGCTTATGTAGCGCTTTTGTTATTTAAAATATTACCTTCGGCGGTTGTTTATAAAATTCAGAAAGTAGGCTACCGTCGGCTTCCTCCCACACGTAACTAGTACTCGGGTGTTCGTGGAAAACCCGACACTCTTTATCCAAATGTTTGGTCCTTAAGGAGGTGTCCGCGCAGCTTAACAAGGCAATCGGACTATGCGGCTTTATAACTTTCACTTAGCCATAGAAGTCTACAATTTTGAATTTCGGCGAAGCCCCTAGAATCCTAAAGGCCGAATCGGGGCACTATACACGCCTAGATCGGACGTAGCCGATTTATCGCCTAAATCGGAAAATCTTTAAGGATTTTAAAACCTCTCGAACAACCACTACTAGGAAAAGGCCTACTAATGGCGCACCTAATTTGGCAATTAATGGCGCATTAGTGGTGCGCCATTAGTGCCACGCCATTAGTATATTTTACTAATGGCGCACCACTGGTGCGCCATTAGTATTCTGGTATACTAATGGCGCACCACCGATGCGCCATTAGTATATACAACAGGCGCCATTAGTATGCCTCTCGTGGGGCCATGTATACCAGTGCTTTAGCATACTAATGGCGCACAACGGCAAGATGCGCCATTAGTAATCTTCGCATACTAATGGCGCATCGCTTAATGATGCGCCATTAGTATCTTTATATACTAATGGCGCATCGTGATGTGATGCGCCATTAGTATGAATATTAGGTTTTTTATTTTTTATTTTCTGTTTTTGCACAGGTTACAAAATGTATAATTGGACAAAATATAGACAGCACACATCAACAACAGATTCATCGAATACAATAGAAGATTAGTCTCTGAATACAATTCATCATATTAGTCTCTCAATACAATTCATCATATTAGTCTCCGAATTGAAAAGACCGAACAAAGATAGAACATTATATTACAAGTCTCGAGACCGCGAGTAGCGAGTTTGTCTTCACATTACAAGTCGATATCGATCATCTAAACTACCATCACATAGAAGAGAGCTGCGGTCATCACGATGAGCATCATCACGATGAAACTCGCCTTCATCCGGTTCCTCCAACGCCCTCCCTCTCCCGCTAGATAGCGGGCGATTCAGATTCGCCTCGCCCTAGTGGTGTACCTTTGTAACTGTTATCGCTGAATCGGTGAACCTGTCTCCGACACTCCTCCCAACCGTCAGAGACTCCGAACCTTACCTTGTACACCTACATACGACGGCATCGCTATGCACTAGCCAAACGTAAACGTTAGTACCAATTCACGACAATACATAAGCAATATATAAGTATGCAATGAACGATCGAAGAGAAAAGCAAGACATTAATAGCATCGATTACATCTAAGTTGAACGACTCTCAAACCAAAGAGACATACTACAAGTTCATTAAAGTTTAATTACAACATGAGCCAATCGATGTTTCAGAACTAGACACAAGATCACCGCTTTCGACTCAACTCAAGGGACCGGAGCGTGATGAAGCCGCCGCTCATCGTGGGAGTCATGAAAGAACGGGCGTTGTCAGCCTGCATTTGTAGCATTGTGTCGATGTCACCGTTGGACGGTTGATTTCGAGGTAGAACTGCCCCGAGGTACGGCGACATCTTGATGGATGATTTCCGCAAACTCCGATCGATGCGAAAGAATTCTTGTCCGATGTCCGCGCCCTGGATTGCCGACACGCCGCGCCCAATCTTTGAGTTTACTCGGTAGCGAAGTTGATGATGGTCCCGCACGATCGCCTCGCATGTGATGGATGGCGAGTAGGCACCCTTCGACCGCCAGTGGTTGCTTGACGCAGCGAACGTCAGACAGGGGAGAACACGTGCTTGCCGTGATTTCACGAATAGGCCTCGTGAAGGTGCTCCAGATTGGGCGAGCCGGGAGAACATCATCAAGAACCTTCTTGACATTTGTGTAGTCTACGCTCGATCGACGGTCCGGTCGAAATACGGGGCCATGGAATATTTGGGGCTTAGGAGGATGAGCGCAATGTGTCACCGCAGAAAACACGGAATGTTAAAAGAAAACGATCAAATCTAAGAATTCATATGTTACGGGCCGTTGAGGGAGGACTTACTCGGAAAGTAAGGCACGAGGAAGTTATCCTTATCTTGGTTTGCCGTAATGACGCCTTCGAGGTAAGAACTCGCGACTTGCCGGGTCCCCAGCGCTGCCCAAGATCTTGGCACGCATGTAGAAGGGGTCGACTATCACGATGTCCGGGTCTTGTCGCTAATGATCCGTGATTCCATACTCAGCGAAAATAGCCGAACGAAGGTGTAGTGCAGCGGATGAAGGTTCAACATAGCGTGATGTCATCAAACCGCAGGACGATCGACGCCCGATGGAGTTATCCACAAAGCCCTTGCCCTCCGCACCTTGGCCACGAAAACCGGTATGCCACATCCTTCTCTCTCGAGACGCCGCTTCCAAAGAAAGAACACTGTCATGCAGACTCCGATAGCACCGGTTGCAGCATTGAGCATATTTGTCGGTAGCATCGCCTCTACCCGCCACATGCACCTCCTCGAGATATCCTCGTGAAGGTGGCCCATCCCGAGCACGGATCGCATTTCGGTGCCGGCTGGCCCGCACCCTTGTTAGTCTTTCTTTGCGTGCCTTCTTCTTCTCCTGTAATGGGACCGAGTTCTGCTCACAGACCGCCTTCTTGAGTGTGTTGGGGCTGATATTTTCGCACCTCGCCTATCCGAGGCTCGGTGAAGTCGGCAGTGGAGGCGCCTCCGAGAGCTGAACGGCGACGACGCTGCTGTAACTTGGCTTCTCCGTGGTACCAGCTAGATCGCGCACGCCTTTTGTTGGGTTGGGTTCTTGAGAAGGAGGCCCCATGAAGTCGCCACCGCATCCATGATCGGCAAAGTACGATCGACGCTGGCAAATGTATCGTCGCCGCCGCTGCTCGATCCCGTGCCATATGCATGTTTGGATCCAATGGCATAGGGATGTCCGCACCGCTGGCGGCGGTCTTGCCATGGGGCCGACTTGGCGACGGCACGATCGGGCGGTGTTGTCTTTGGGTGGTGTCCCCGCCCCAAACGAATCTAGCTCTTCGCCAAAGCAGGGCCAGCTCAGCAGCGCCGAGGGTCATCACGCCATCATCGCCGCCCCGACGGGTCGAATCGGAGGTAACAACTCGTCGCAGCCTCGGCAGCACCAACCAGTTCAACCCTAAACAAGTTGGGTGGCATCTAGGTACCGTGGAACAAGGTTGCCCGTTGAACGATTTTGCCTTGGCGACATCGACCAACTCGTTGTTCACGGCGCGGAGAGTGCACGGAACGCCGGCGGCGCCTCGCGAAAACATGTAGGGCGCCGGGATGCCCACCAAAGGCAAGGAGATGAAGTCCTCGACCGAGAGAGGCTTAATTAGTTACCGTGATGATGGCGCCGAGCTCGGCTATCGTCGAGGCACCGCCAACGGCGGGCGGCAGCTTGACGGAGGGGCCGCTTGCTGCAGAGGTGCCGCCGGCGACACCCGGTGCATTAAGCTCCGTGCCAGCGCCGGAGACACCAATGCCGCCCCGCCGGAGACACCAATGGCCCCGCCATCGCATTCCGCGAAGTTGCTGGCCGTGAAGCTAGGAATCGGGCGGCCTCTGCTGGTACGCCCGCAATCCACGACTCAACCCTCGGATCAAGGTAGGCACAATGGCGGTGATCATCGCCCGAGTTGTTGTTGCACTTGCTCTTGACAATCTCCGAATCCGCCCACCTGTGCCTTTGAGTTCTTGAACCTCGCACCTGGCTTTCCGAGCTGGTCTTTTTCTCCTTCCGCACACCAGCGTATAGTATGACCCCATTTTGTGGACAAGCCTTTGCCGCCACACGACCAGCCGACGCCGGCCATCGAGCTTATCCTTGTTCTTCATTACATTCAACGCCCTATTTAGAGTGGTGTCCCAAGGGTTGTTTTAGTCGACCCCGCGCCATCGCTTTCAATCGCTCATGGAAGGAATGTGAACCATTTAGAAATTTGGCTTCATTAATTAGAATGCAACCATATGGAGCTAATTACGCGGGGTGGTATTCTTACTGTAACAACCTCAAGCGCCTGGTCTTCGGATCCGTGGTAAGCTCCTTTGTTTTCGGTCCTTCTTGTACCGGCCCCGACAAAGTTCCTGGTCTTCTTGTCACCGATTTATCAAGAGGGCGGTAGGCCTTGCTCGGCACGCCCGCGCCTCCTTGTCCCATATAGGCTCCGCCACTCAGAATCGCGGACCGAGTGTGTGTTCCCTAAGTTCAGCTCCCACATTTCTTTCCCCACCGACTTGATTCGAGTTTGCGGTGCTCGAGCAATTGATCTTGAAGTCGCTAGTAGTCATCTTCGTGATCGGCGATTTTTCTCCTTGATCTTCTCATAACTCTCACCTTTCTCGATCATTCTCTTCACATTGCTTTTCCAAGTAGACAGGGCCTTGCTCATCTTCGTGAGGGCAGCATTGTTCACTTTATTACCTTTGAGGCTTGTGTTTTCAAATTCAGCGGGAACTTGTATCGCTCGTGCAGCTTCATGAAGAGGAGGTTGCGCAAATTCCCTCGGTCAGATGCCTCAGTGTTCTCGGTGTTGATCGAGACGGTGCTCGGAGAATGCACCCGAGCTGAAGCGAGTACCCTTGACTATTCGCTCGGGCGCCGTTGGATTCCCGCCGGAGTCCACTTCAAGAACTTCCTCCTTGAGGGTGCGGAGCATGGTCGGGCGCCGTCCTTCCATTGCCTCTTCGGTTGGCTGCCATCTCAGCGCGCGCCGCCATCATCGCTGGTGGCATCCTCGGCGGCACCATCAGTGGTGGCATCGGGGGTCATCCTCGGCGGTACCATCAGTGGTCTCAGGATCGGTGGGAAGGCGACGCCCTCATACAAGTGAGGTTGTTCCTCCATCTCCGGACAGCTCCTGAATGCCTTGCCGCCAACCCCGGCCTCATCGTTGTTGGCCATGTTTCTCTCTAAATAGGAACAAAGTTTGGTCAAAAGTTGGTTATTGTCAAGGAACAAGATCATGGTCTCATCATTTAGGGTTTGTCGACACCGAGGCATCCTAAAATCTAAGCTTTTATCATTGAGGGTTTTTCGACGCCGAGGCACCCTAAAAGCCTAAGCTTTCATCATTAGTCACAAGTACCCCGCCCATGCATTAGTCACAAGTATTTATATGTCCTATTTTAGCAAAATCATGCTAAAATTCACGGAAAATTTCAGCATGACCTTTGCTGAAAATAGGACATATGGAGTATTCAATTTGCTGGAACGGAAGTTAATCGACATTCCAGCAAACTCAAGGGCCTCTCGGGTGGACAAGGCAAAAAAGGCCTTCATCACAACATGGAAAATACATTGGCATGTGAAGAGGTGAAACAATATATGCCGAGGCCTCTAGAGACATAGTAGCAGTTTCTAACATATTACACTGACAACTGAACTGTCACAAGTAAGAGACCTCATTAGGCTAAAAGCCAAAGCCCACAAGTACTTGTGAACTGAATCTTGCAAGTCCAAACCCATTGCTTGAATCCAGAGAAATAAAATTAGAATGCTCACAGGAAGAATAAACTCACACGAACACATAATTATTACCGATAGGCTAACACCACACATCTTCAAATAATTCCAATATAATGAGTTTGAGTAGAGAAAATGTCATTTCTATTACAACCAAATCCATTTACAGTACAAGTCTAAGAAAAGCTACAACACATCTTCTATCCATAAGAAATTGATGTATGCGCCAATGAAAGAGAAATAGAGTGACTCATCATATTATATGAGAGTTACCAAAAAAATGTTTCTACAATTACAAAGAAATAGTTAAACAAATCAGATTGTGAAGCAAGCTTACTTCATCTTCATGTCTTTCAGAACCTAGTGCATTGGGCATGCACTGAGCCACACAAAAAAAATCTACACCTAAGAAACATTATTTTCGCAAACACACATGATCTTCAACACTGCTAAAAAATATCTCATAGCACACAAGATGCCCCGTTGACCGTGGTCACTGCTAAACCATGTTGATAAACACACCGGTGCCATGGTGGAAACTATGAACCTAAAACAAGATGGTAACTATTTTTGTGTGTCGCTACACTACCAAATACCAAGCACTGGATACATCATACACACTAATCCCACAAAAAAAGCACTTTCTTCAAAGGACCGGGTTGATTAGACAAGACAAGTCAAGGATAATACAAGACTGTTTTGTTGTGCATCAAAATTTTGGGAGAACAAACAAGAGAAATTGTGACCCATAAGTTTTGCTCTTACAGCAAAACTATCCCATATTTTCTGAACAAGCAAATTAACCCCATATTCAAATTGTCTATCCTTCTTTTCCTTTTTGTTTTATGTTTGCTCTGATTCGTCCCACCAAATGCATTTTCTAGGATGCCCTCCTACTATGTATCAAAATGCAAAGGTAAGCAGAAAAAATTCAAAGCTAGGCAAAATAGTGTGATCAAAATTATTTCGAAAGTCAAACATAGATGAGGAGATATCCACAGATGTGTTCAACCAATCAACCATGTGTGCCTACTACTACCAGTACTACCTGCACCATATACTTTGGTGTGCGAATTTGAAGAACTCCGATTGCAAAAATCTAGAATTTTCTGCAAGATTTTCGTCAATCCAAATTGAGGACGCGCTTGATTTGCGGAGAAAACTTTGATGATTGCAATTTAGGAGAGCAGCAGGTTCGTTCGTCGCTAAACCTTAATTTTTCCTGTGCTTAGCATAAACAAATCATACTACAATTAACTACTATACCGCCAATGTCAGGAGATCTCTGTTTTACTGTTAAGTAAGTACTACTGTAATTTGACTGTTTGGCCTAAAGGTGTCCTTTGGTTGAAAGGTGTGCTTAGCCTAAAAAAATAGTTTTCTTTTACATTTCACTGCAGCCACCAAGTCAGGAGATCTCGGTTTTACTGTTCAACGTACTATCAGTGCGGTGGCTCTCGAATGCTACGAGGAAAGAGTTGGCAAATCCCAAAGCGGGCATCTGAAAAGAACAAATCTGGAAGAGAAAGGAACGGAGGCAGCAGACCTTGTTCCTCTGCTTCCCCTTCTAACCCCACCTCCAGGCTACTTCCTTGCTCGCTTCGCCCCCTCCGCTTGGCCTCCAACAAAACGGCTGGAAATCAAAGCGCGATCGGTGCTCTGCAAGCAAACCAGCAGAGATCGTTGAGAGGCGAGCAAGAACCGGCTTAAAATCAGCTCCAAGAAAAGAAAGACGGGGGTTCCTCACCCACACGACGGATCGACCGGAGGCCTTCGGCCAGCGCCCACGGCAGCGCGGGTCCACGGAGGAGGAGCTGATCTGGTGGGGAGTGCCCTCTGAGGGAGGGATCGATTCAGTCAGTCAAGAGCGGCCATGAGGCGTACGGGGCGGAAAGGACGGAGGGAGGAGCCACAGGTGGGAAGGAAAGGGAGCACCTTCCGAGGATGACGGGCGGCGGGGCGTCACAAGGCCACGGCGTCACGGGCGAGACGAGGACGACGGGCGGGCGCGAGGCGGTGTCGGGCGCCGAGGCGGCGGGGCAGCGGCGTCGGGAGAGGAGAGGGGAAGGGGATCGAGGGCGAGGGCGAGGGAGAGGAGAGGGGAAGGGGATCGAGGGCCGGGGAGGAAGTATGGATGGTGGGGGTGGCACAATACTAATGGCGCACCACACCTCGGTGCGCCATAAGTACATCCATACTAATGGCGCACCTCGCCCTGGTGCGCCATTAGTATTTTTTTTTTGATTTCTGCTCGAGCCAACAGGTTATCTTCTACCTAACCTGATCCACATCAAGTTCCTCTACTAGCTCGACTAGTCAAGAGCCGCCTCACACCAGAGGTCCTCGGTTGATTCCTGTGCTCCACAATTTTTTTATGCATTTAAAATGCTGTTTGATACTTATTTGTGTTTAAATATGTTCAAACTTGTTTAAATCATAACAGTAATATTTTTTTATAAGACAGTAATAATTTTTAAAAAATATCATCAAACAGTAATGCCGGTGGAGCGGGGGAGGGTGCGGGGTGCAGGGGTCGGCAAGCGGTTGAGTAGGGAGGGTGTGGGGGTCATGGGCGGTTGAGTAGGGAGGGTGTGCGGGGGTCGGCGGCGGCGGTTGAGTAGGGAGGGTGTGGGGGTCGGCGGCGGTTGAGTAGGGAATCGAGGGTGCGGGGGTCGGCGGCGGCGGCGGTGGACCGGGGTGCTCAAGCAGGGGGACCGGATCTGCAAGGTGGGATAGCGATTGAGATGGAGGGGATCGAGATCGAGTGTCCATGAAATTAAAAATATTCATGATAGTTCAAAAGTGCCCATGAAATACAATCGAGAAATGAAGGCTACGATTTAAATACAATCGATCTTAGCTAGCTATCTGCTCACAATCTTCTTGCCCTTCTTTTTCGCAAGTTCTTCCGTGAACGGACGCCCTTAGGTAGGGTGGTCCTGCTTCTTCTTGTGGTGTATGCTGCTACTTCATCATCGCCGCCATGTTCGATCCTCGGTCGCCAGATTTGTCAAAGTCTTGCTCATTGGCTATTCCATCCATTCCGATGATCTTCCTTTGCCTCTCCTCACGACAACACGACCGGGCTTTGGCGGTCGGTAATGAAGAAGCATTGGTCCACTTGGGAAGCCAGTACCATGGCTCATTTTTCAAGGTGACGCTTATGCCATGGTCTTGGATTTGGCTTCGGTATAACCATGGTGGTGAAATATCGGTCTTCTTTTAGGACGCCTTGGCCCATCTCGACATGGAACATCGGCACCTTCTCTCCAGCATAGCTCAGCTCCCAGATCTCCTCGATCCTTCCGTAGTATCTGTCCTTGTCCTTACCGGTGTAGGATTCCATCGTTACCCCGGAGTTCTGATAACCATCGCTCTTCATGTCCTTGTCCTCTGTGTAGAATGTGTAGCCGCTGATATCGTACGCCTCATAGGTCATCAGGTTGTGCTCGGCGCCCTGTGACAAGGTGAATATGAGTTGTTCTTCCGCGAAGAATCTTCATGTAAAGGGTACGATGAAGCTTCGCTTGAACCAACGCGTGAAACATGAGTTGTGCTCTTTGAGTATATCTCCGTCCGTCCTCTGCTGGCCTCGGCCATTGTACGCCTTCTCAATAAAGGTTTTGTGCTCTACCACCCAAGGATCGACCACGCCTATGTGTTGTAGCGCGACTAGGTTTGCTCTTTCAAAGTCGGCGAGTCGACCTCAAGTCGACATGCATTTCAAGGGCGACCTCACGGTGACCCCATCCAGCGAGCCTGCCGAGGTGCCTGTTGACGGGCAGACCAACGGGTTCTCGATGCCTAGATAATTCGCAGAGGAGATGCACTCTTCGGTCGAAAGCCCCGCTATACTTACCTCTCGACGTGACATGTTCCGAACGTATCCTTTGATGACACCATTCATCCTTTCGAACGGCATCATGCTGTGCAGGAACGCCGCCCGAGTTGGATGATATCCTCCATGATATGGACCAGCAGATGCACCATAACGTCAAGAATGCGGGCGGAAGTACATCTCAAGCTCGCATAGTATCACCACGATCTCTTCCTGTAGCCTTCGAGTTGCCTCACGCCAATCGACTTCCGAGAGATGACGCCGAAAAAGTTGCATAGGCCAAATAGCGCTTCACGGGACGGCGCCCCATGATCCCAATGGATTGCAACTGAAGTATCTCGCGTCATCAAGACGTGATACCGTGAGACTTCATCCCGCTGAACTTCGTCACTGGGCTAGCTTATCTTCCCACAGAACCATAAGGAAGTTTTACTCCTAGGAGGCAGGTGAAAACTGCTCGATCTCCTCCCGACTTAGAGTGAAGCACGCGAGGGTAGTCATTTCCGGTCTTCTTGGCCTTTTTCCTTTGGCGACGACTTTCTCGTGTCCTGCTTCACCTCATCATCATCATCATCATCATCATCATCATCATCATCATTAGCGTGAAGCTCCCGCCGATGCCCATTGATTTCAAGTCCGCCTTGCTTTCGCCCATCTTTGGTCCTCTCCGCATGTTGAGCAGGGTACCAAGCAGACTCGCACACGCTCTTCGTGATATGCATGACATCAAGGCTGTGAGGCACACGGTGGATCTTCCAAGACGGCAAGTCCCGTAAAATGACCTCGCTTTCCATACCTTCAGCAATGCTCTCGCGCTTTTCGCTTCTTTTCCGGCTCGCGCCTTTTGCTTCTTTCCCGCAAGGCAGTCTTTCCAATTTTTCAACAGCTTGTCTATTTCTCGCCGCCTCGTGACAGGCGCTGGGTTCGGTTTCACCATCGAACAGATCCTTGCGTTTCTCCACGGGTCATCGTCGCTGAAGCCACCTTCGATGTCCCATGAACACGGTTTTCAAGACCCGGATCTCTATCTAGCTGGCGATACGCTGTGTCATCCATGCACCTTACGCATCAAGAAAATCCATGGACTACCTGCCCCGCGAGATATCCGTGAATCGAGATAGTCATGCACCGTCATGAGCAAAGGCGGCCTCATAGGGAAATATTCTTTCTCTGCGGCGCCCCACGACACGGCTGCGTTTTCCACAGCGTGTCAAGCTCCTCTTTCAGCAGCCCTAGATACAGATTGATGTCGCTCCTGGTTGTTTCGCCCTTCAATTAGCATACTCATGTGAATGTACTTCCTCTTCATGCACAACCAGGGGGAAAGTTGTACATCCACACAAACACAGGCCAGGTGCTATGTGTGCTTCTCCGCTGCCAATCGGATTGACTCCATCGGTGCTTGCGCCAAAGACGATGTTCCTTGGATCGCTCCCAAATTCTGAGTCTTCGGTTCAACGCTTGCACCGCTCGCATCCTTAGGGTGACTCAAAGATCTTGTCTTTTTATCTATCTCCGGATCATTTGCGCCATCTTCTCGCTTCTTCTCCTCCCTATCCGCTGCTACAACGCAGGAGCTTTGCTACCTTAGGGTCCGCGAAATACCCCTGCAGACGAGGAGTGATCGGAAAGTACCACACCACTTTTCGAGGAGCTTTCTTCCTCTTCTTGTATCGAGTGACGCCGCACACCGGACATATGGTAGACTCCGCGTGCTCGTCTCCGATAAATGATGCAATTGTTCATGCACACATGGTATTTCACGTATGGTAAATCCAGAGGACACACGATTTTCTTCGCCTCCAAACTGGTCGGGCACTTGTTCCCTTTGGGAAGACGTTCGTGCGTAACGACATGTTCTCGCCGAAACATGCGCCGGTCATTTTGTGTTTTACCTTCATCTCCGAGCCATGAGCGCTACTTTCAAAGCGGTATCCTCGGCCTGCATCCTTCATACAATGGAGTAACCGCCTAACCTGTTGATCCATCTTGGCTTTCTCTCGGCGGCAGCTCTTGCGTTATCCGCCCGCTTGAGAAGCAGCTCTTGAATATGAGGGTCCTGCACCCAGCCCATCGATGGTACAGCGTCGTCGCTCCGCCGCATCATCATCTTCATGATCATGCCCGCCGCCTGCTCCGCATCTTCCTCATCATCATGTCCTGCATCTTCTACATGATGATCGTACAAGATCACCGCCGTGATCATCTCCTCGGGATTCTTCGCCTTCTCGCCCACCCGAGCCGCGGTGGTTGTCTTGCTGCCCTTCCTCATTTCTTGCCCAGCCCCCATGGACGACTTCAGTAGTCATCTTCATCACCTTGCCACCGATAGCCATCCATGAAACCACGCAAGAGCAGGTGGTCCCAAGACTTGTTCGAATCCGGTCCGCTATAAGGCTCTTCAGCTTGCATCTTCGACACGGACATCTTATCTCCGCCTCGCTCTTTTGAAGCATCTCGCCTTCATGACCTCAAAAACCTATTCACGATGCCTTCGGTCATCGTATGGACCATGGTCGCTCAAGGGTAGAGCAAAACGATATTTTAGAACCAAGAAAAATTTGGCATGTGAGGGAGTCCTGATTAGGGGTGTCCGGATAGCCGACTACCATCATCACCGAACTATCATTGGCCGGACTATCATCATCGACCGACTCCAAGACTATGAAGATACAAGATTGAAGACTTCTCCCGTGTCCGGATGGGACTTTCCTTGGCGTGGAAGGCAAGCTTGGCGATACGGATATGTAGATCTCCTACCATTGTAACTGACTCTATGTAACCCTAGCCCTCTCCGGTGTCTATATAAACCGGATGGCTTTAGTCCTTAGGACTACATCAGAACAACAACCCTTACAATCATACCATAGGCTAGCTTCTAGGGTTTTGCCTCTTTGATCTCGTGGTAGATCTACTCTTGTAAACATCCACAATATCAATATCAATCGAGCAGGACGTAGGGTTTTACCTCCATCAAGAGGGCCCGAACCTGGGTAAAACATCGTGTCCCTTGTCTCCTGTTACCATCCGCCTAGACGCACAGTTCGGGACCCCCTACCCGAGATCCGCCGGTTTTGACAATCGACATTGGTGCTTTCATTGAGAGTTCCTCTCGTCGCCACCGATAGGCTTGGTGGCCTCTTCAATCAACAACGACGCAATCTTGGGTGAGACTTTTCTCCCGGACAGATCTTCAGATTCGGGCGGCTTCGCATCGCGGGCCAACTCGCTGGCCATCCGAGCAGATCGAAGTTACGCCTGGCCGTCAGTCAGGTTTGAAGCCTAAACTTCACGGCCGATATCCGCGGAGACTTGATCTTCGATGGATCTGAGCCACAGCCGAAGCGCCACGCTGTCACGATAGGCATGACCTAACTCGCCGGGACAGCAGCACCTTGAGGTCGCGACGAGTCCGCCCGACCCATAGTCCGGAGCCGATCGCCGGATCGAGGACGGATGGCTGACACCGCCGAGACGCAACTCCTACGGGCGATGGAGCCGAACACTTACCTAGTCCCAAGATAAAGCTCATGACTCGAGGTGCCGGACTTCGCCGACTCAACCTCCTGCGCCTTACCAACAAACCGATCGGCGCCAATCATGGAATTTACCGCTGCGACATCTTTCAGACTCGCCTTCAGCGATATCATAAATTCATCAAGCATCTCTCGCTATCCGAGAGCCCTGGCGAACTACGGCCAGATGGCTGGGATGCGGACGACGAAGAAATTCAGACCCACCCACCACCCACTTCAGAGCCACCGCCGACGATTTAACCGACGACTTGACTACGACTCAAGACATCGACGGTATGGACGACGATGTCGGAGACTATCAAGAACCAAAGGCCTACAGACACCGGAAGACCACCTCGTCATACGACATATACATGGTGGACACCCCAAAGGGAAGCGATAACGAGGAACAACGGACGCGGCAGAGGATAATCTCACCGATAAAGAACCAAAACGGCTTCAGACACCGCCCTAAGTCCCGCCGATCAAAGCAGCCTTCCTAATGACCCAGCGATAGAGCAGGGCAAACCAGCGGACGATTTAACAGGATGAGCCGGATAATCAACCCTTCACGGAGCAATCAATAGTCCGGACACAACACCGAGCATAAGAACATACACAAAAACTCGCCGCCACGCAAAAGTTTGAAGAAGGCTAAACGGAAGCTCAAAACAGCGAAGACACGCCGTAATGAAGTGGAGCAAAGTATTCAAGACTGCAGACAAATATGGCAATGGCCACCAAACTAAGAGCTACCCGCGCAAGTTGCTGCCAGAATTTCACGAGGAAGCCATAGAGCCTTCACGGTCAAAAATAAAGAGGCCGCCGGCCGGATAGACGGCCGATGACAAGCCCAAAGCGACAAGCGGGCTGCACACAAGCAATTATAATCCTGGAAAACGGACGGCCCAACTAGGTCCATCTACGGGCCAAAAAGAGGACCCTGTGAAGTAACACACCACGGCAAGTGTTCAGAGACAGCGGCACACCCAAATACAGGGGCGCCAGACACCCGCTTATGTTTTACCGATGAGGTGCTGGATCATGAATTTCCAGCAGGTTCAAACCCATAAACATAGATTCATAGGACGGCACAATGCACCCGGAGTCCTGATAGAAGATTACATACTACACATACACATGGCTAGAGTCGATGATCTCCACGCCATAAAATACCTACCCTCAAGCTCAAAGGGCCAGCTCGGCATTGGCTCAAAAGCCTCCCGTAAAATACTGTTGGAAGTTGGGAAGAGCTTGAGGACGATTAGAGCAAATTTTCAAGGGACTTATGTCCGCCCGGATGCGTATTTATCCGAGTCATATAACCCAACAGCCCGGAGAGTCAGCCACAAGAATTTCGGAACAGGTTCCTTACCAAAAGAACCAAATAGTCGATCGTCCGGACGCAGAAGCCCTAGCAGCTTTTAAACACAACGTCTCGAGACGAATGGCTCGCCAGACACCTCGCCAAGAGAAGCCAAGAACAATGGCCGCTTAACAAGTTTCTCATGACGCGCTTATGCGCAGAGAAGACAGCTGGCTAGCAAGATGCAGCACCAGCGACCCGAGTACATCCGAGATCGAGATGGAACGATAGCCGCAAGCAGAAAGACCAGCGCCGAATAAAGAGAAAAGCCCAAAGGGCATAGCGGTCAACGCCGATTCAAAAGCTCGCGCCAAACGATACAACACGGCCTCTTAAGGAGAACAAAGACGAGCTATCAAATTTAAACAAAATTTTAGATCGGATATGTCAAATCCACAAGATTCCTAAGGCTCGCAAACCATACCAACCGAAATTGTTGGGTTTTAAACAGTTCGCTCGACAAGCGCCAAGCGAGGACGATGACGAACCCCACCAGCAGAAAGCACCGAAGTCAAAAGACTTTCCCACAAGAAGTCAAAACAGTAAACTCGCTTCACGTGATAGTACGGAAAGCCAACACGACACTCGCTAAGACAGGTGTCGCACGATCCACCCCAAGGACCGAGATTGACGTCAAAACCAATCACTTTGACCATCCGGATTAGTCCGTATATCCGAACGCAGGATAGACTGCCCCGATAGTGGATCCCATAATAGACGGACTGCAATTAACGCAGGTTTTGATGGACGGCGGCAAAGGACTTGAACTCTGCTATTTCCGACACAATCCGCAAGTTGGGATAGACCCTACTACACCGCATAGCCGCACTTCCTTCAAAGGAGTGGCGCCAGTTCCCTTACGCCAGTGCACAGTTTCATTATTACTAGAAGTTGTGTCAGGTCACCGACAACTTCCGACAAGAAAAGCTAACCTTCATGTCGCCCCATTTAAAAGTAGCTATCAAGCATCACTGACGGAAGCTTTCCGCTTCAATGCAATACCACATTACGCTGCCTCTTACGCTTAAAATGCCCGGTCCATGTGGCATCATTTCATTAAAAGGTCGCTTGAGACCCCGGACACAGCCGACGAGTCCGGAATAAATAAGCTAGGGGCTACCTAGCCGCACATCCCCTCACAAGGGTTTGTACATATAAGCTATAATGAGCTAGCATATGCTCAGCTTTCTTAATCTATATTTCAATTTTTTATGCACTTTCTCGCACGATTCCTTTTCCAACCAAGTTCCTCTCTTTAGAGATGAACAACGTGCACACCCGCCTGTGATAGGGCACAACGGAGACACAAAGCGCAGACGCAAGAGGGACCTGTTGCAAGGACTCTTTTCGACTAAGACCCCACGTAAACCTTTCTTACTGCTCTTGTTGCTATAATCCCTGGTTTATGATTATAACCAGAGGGAGATCGGCGTTTTGGCATCGGCCGTGCTGTAAGAATCTGCCCGCACTCGGACACAAGGGGCTTAGGGCTTTGTTTTGCCCGTTATTATAAAGACCTAACACCTTCGGAGTGTTCGCGCCTCGAAGTTAGGCCTTATATGCATCAGCTCAATCATGTCTTTGGTCAAATGTTGGGTTTGCCCGCTCCTGTGTTTTGCTGCCTTACGCTCAGATCATCGGCTAACGCTGCTCCAGGAGAACTACTGCGCGACAGCGCTTCGCTGGGTGAGCACCTCAAGAGAGAAAGCCGAAACTGACCGTCATGATACAGCGAGAGACTGGTCAACCACTGACGACTATGGAATGTTTAGGATTCCTCCGCTTTGACGAAGAGCCGCTTCCGCCAGTACATACGCTACCGAATTCGAGAGCGCTGTGCCCTGTGGGCTATGTCGTAGCCCCACCCTCGAACTCCATGGCTAAGTGAAAGTGATAAAGCATTATAGTCCGTTGCCTTGTTTTCACGCTACCACCTCCTTTACAGGATCGAGATGTCGGATTAAGTGTGAAAACGCGCTATTTTTATAACACCCCGCACCTTGTGCGTGGGGGGCTGAAGCCGACGATCGCCATCTTTCAGGTTATACACACGATACATGAACGGCCGCATAGCAGATATTCTATTACTTGAACGCACAAGTATAAAAGGCGCTACATCATAAATATCGCTTATTATCATATAAACGCTCATTCAACGTAACATTTTTCGAAAGCATCGTGACTCTATTACACGAGCACCACGCAAGATTTCGCCAAAATAGTGCTCGACGGGTAACCGTTATCATCCGAACCCGGGTCGCAACAGCGTGGCATCCATCTCTGTCCAATGTGTCTTCACACGGCGAAGCGCCATCCGCGCACCCTCTATGCAGGCCGACCGCTTATCGCTTTGATATGCGGCACCGCCCCAAGAAATTGCTGCAATAAGCCAAAATAACTCTTCGGTGGGGCCTATCCGCCGGATATGAGTCACTATATCCGCTATAGCAAGCCCGACAACCTATTTAGCTCAGCCCACTCAGCCAAACGATCGGTCAGCGGAAGTGAACGCCCGGACTATGGAATTGAGACCAAAACAGCTCTTCCGCCTTGTGATCCTTCCGACTTCGAATGCACAACGGCATCCGCCGCACTCACCGCTAAGTCCATATAAGGGTCCTCCGAACCCCACAGCTGGCCCAGCTGAGCATATTTTGATCCAGAACCTTCGGGCGCAGCGTAAAAGGCTTGCCAGCCACAATATCTCCGCCCGGCGCAGTTTTTCCTTTATAGCCCGCATTGCGTAATCTGCATCCTTGGCTTCGGCGGTGGCCTTCCGCAGGTCTTCTTGCTCTGCTAGGCGCCCTTCCCAAGAGCCTCATTGCGGTCGGTAGCATCTTTTAACTTCCGGCCATTTCGCCATCTCTTCCCTGCTCCGCAGCAGTGCGCCCTTTCGCCGCTAACTCTCGCCGCCTCGAGGCCGCCAGACACTCCTTCTAGCCTGCTCCTTGGCTCGAGCAAGTTCGCCCAAGGCTCTCCACGACAGCGGCACTATCTGCATTTCACGCACATGTTGTAAGGAGATGACTTCGCCCCTTTACCAAGTGACCGCAAGAAGAACACTTACCTTGCGACTCATCAAGTCGCCTGCTGACCAGCGGATGTCCGTGATCCGCAGCATCGAAGCTTCCGCTTTAGTTCAGCAACTCCATCAGTCCAGCTGGCCTCGGACGACCGCCACCTGCATCGGCACGACGGAATTTAAACTCATGCGATTTGATCCTCGACGCTGTCGATTTCGACAACCTACCGAGTCTCGTGGGCTACTATCTATACAGGGTGCATTCTATATGCAAAACTGTTAAAAGGTGTGTCATTTTACGCATTCTCAAACCCCGCCAAGAACTCCCGACGGATCAGGTAACGCCTTCGGGCGGATCTAAATCCTTTCAATCACAACGCCATCAATGCGCGTTGATCTTCCGAGATAGATACCTTCTCAAGCAGATCCTTCACCGACACCGCTTGGCGCCGAACTATCCGGCTTTCCAAACCCGGGGCTCCTCCGTGATTTACACTTCAGGCTCGCCCTCCCTATCCGACGGCGCCTCGGACGGAGGCGCCTCGCTTCTATCATCTCCGGACGAAGGTCCCTCAAGACGAGCTCATCTGCGAAGGACGGAGATCCGAACTACAAGGTAAAAACTTTAGTTATCCTCGTAAGCACAAATAGGGATGTCCTTATTATAAAACTCCTTTCTTTATACTTACGGCTCGTTGGAGGGCTGACTCATTAAGGAGATTGTGCGACCGGGCCTCCCGGACGCAGGACCTCCGGCGAAGATTTCTTCCCCGCTTAGGGGCTTTGCCCCGGTCCTCGAGGCAGTCCTCTTCTCCCTTGGGGGAGGGATTCTCGATCCCCTCTTTCAAGAGCCTCCTTAGGCGAGGCAGTAGCTTCCTTGTTTTCCCTTCGCCTTCTTCTCAAGGCGCAACTCAAGCATCCGGACCAGCACGGATCCGACGCGGTCTCGGAGGGGGCTGGACATCAGATAAATTTTGCTTCCGCTTATCCACTCCTCGTAGAAGGAAATTGGTCATAAGGCTAATCGTCGAAAGGCAAACAAACGGTATGTCCGGACTCGAACTACTTACTTGAGTATCCGGCGATTGCAGCTTAGTCCAGATCCCCGTCAATTCGACACGCCTTGCGATCCAAGAATAATTTGTACATCTCCAGGGTGTCAAGCCCATGAAGTGTTGAAGAATCCGTGGACCTCCGGATTGAACTCCCATAGCCGGAGAGGGCGGCGCTTGCAGGCAGGAGACGCCTAATCAGCATAACCTGCATCACCACCACCATATCGATCTCCCTCGCTTGGAGATCTCGAACCGCCCTGCAAGAGGGGCACGCCCTTTGACGGCCCCCGCTGAGCCTCCTTGGTCGACCCACGACATCAACCGTCATGGAGGTCCCGGCGGAATAAGGGCGGCGGCTTTTGTCCGCGCCCTCGAACGGTAATATAGAACCACTTTGCTGCCACAGGCCGAGCTCCTCTTGAAGGAGCCAAGGGCCACGGGCATCGACCTCCTACTTATGGTCGCCCCGCCACACTCCGCTGACGCCGATCATCTTCGCGCCATTATTAAAGGTCTTCACCACAGGCCGGTGAGGGGTGACGCGGAGGAAGGCTTCGCAGACGACGATAAATGCGGAAATATGGAGGATGGACTCCGGAGCCAAATCGTGGAATTCCAACCCATAATAAAACATGAGCCCTCTCACAAAAGGATCCATCGGGAAGCCTAAACCAGACGGAGGTGGGATACAAAATCGACATACCGCCGGCTCGGTGGGGATGGCTCGCCCTTCGCAGCAACCTGTGCGAAATTCAGAAGACAGTAGTTGGCCTCCTGCAACTTTAGCACGCCCTCCTCCGTGACGGAGGAGGGCATCCACCGCCCCGGAGGTCGGAACCGACATCATGGGAACTCCGCAGCCGAATCTGGAGCTCTAGGTGCTAGAACTTGGAGCGGGATGGATTCGGCGAAGGATTGAAGAAAAGAAACGAGCCTTGGTCCCGCTATAAAGGGGAGAATACCAAGAGCCGCCTCCGTGACTGCTTGGGACTCGCCGATAGAGGGCGGGCGAACGGGCGCGTTGGGTTACCCACGTCCGTATTGATGAGAATCCTGGATTAAGGGAAACACGATCTCGCTCGACAAGACGCGTTAAGGAAACCGCCGCTAAATGCGCTGAGGTGGTGAAGTAAAAACAATTCAAGTAATGGCTTGGTAGTGGTGTGACGTCATGCCACGTAAAACGCCAGCAGATTGAACGTGTATATATTATTATTCTCTACGGTGGAATGTGGAATTTATTTTGCAGAGCCGACACTATCCTGGTGTTCACAATCTTCTATCATTCGAGGAGGAACCCGCCTTGCAATGCCAAGCAATGTAAGCGCCGGACTTATCGCCATTGAAGCCTGCTTCAGGGCTACCGAGGAGTCCTCGATTAGGGGTGTCCGGATAGTCGGACTACCATCATCACCAACTATCATTGGCCGGACTATCATCGACCGACTCCAAGACTATGAAGATACAAGATTGAAGACTTCGCCTGCGGTCCTAATGGGACTTTCCTTGGCGTGGAAGGCAAGCTTGGCGATACGGATATGTAGATCTCCTACCATTGTAACCGACTCTATGTAACCCTAGCCCTCTCCGGTGTCTATATAAACCGGATGGCTTTAGTCCGTAGGACTACATCAGAACAACAACCCTTACAATCATACCATAGGCTAGCTTCTAGGGTTTAGCCTCCTTGATCTCATGGTAGATCTACTCTTGTAAACATCCACGATATCAATATCAATCGAGCAGGACGTAGGGTTTTACCTCCATCAAGAGGGCCCGAACCTGGGTAAAACATCGTGTCCCTTGTCTCCTGTTCGGGACCCCCTACCCGAGATCCGCCGGTTTTGACACCGACAGCATGACTTTCCCTAAAAATAGGACCAAAAAGAATGCTTAATGCCAAAATTCTCGCCGAAACGGAAATGAATTAACATTTCGGCAAAATATTGGCAACTATCGCATTTCAAATACCGGTACACCTCCAAACACAAACACATATGCAACACCACAAACATATGCAACACCACGAACATACATAGATCTAGCTAGGCCATAAAAAGTGCATGTGCACATTGTTGTAGGGAGAACAACATAAATATAGCTTCCCCTTACTTACCTATTAAAACAAGGTAATTTAACCACTTAATTTGAATGAATCTATGGTGGAAATGAGGTGAAAAGAGGAGGCACCCAGACAAGGAGGAGGTGGAGAGAATGAAGTGGGAGAAAGTGAGTGTGGGTAGGAGAGGCTGTCCAAAATATCTTGTTGTTGCTCACTTACTAATGGCGCACCAGCACTAAATGCGCCATTAGTAATCCAGGAAGACTAATGGCGCACCTTCCGGAGGTGCGCCATTAGTAGTTTTGCAAAAAATACTAATGGCGATCGATCCACAGGCGCCATTACTAGTTTAAATTAGTAATGGCGCACGGCTGATCAGTGCGCCATTAGTAGTATTGCAAAAAAGGAATAAAATATATAATAAAAAACAACATTAGTGGCGATTTTGATGGGTGCGCCATTACTAGTTACAACTAGTAATGGCGACTTTGTCCGGATGCGCCATTAGTATGTTTGGACAGGCGCACTAGTTCAAATTTTTTTATATTAATGGCGCACCTTGGGCCAAAAGCGCCATTAGTAGTTTCAACTCTAATGGCGATCAGCACGCAGCGCTTATTATATGCATTTAATGGCGCACCCATTGTCTGGTGCGCCATTAGTGTCAATCCCATCTATAGCCCTCTTTCTAGTAGTGAATGACCAGCTCTCGCCACATCATGCCGGTCAGTTTTCGGCTTTCTCTACTGAGGTGCTCGTCCGAAAGAACCGGGACACAATCGCAGTAGTTCTTCCTGCGCTACCTTAGCCGATATAATGGAACGTAAGGCACCAAAACAAGGGAGCCGGGCTATTCCAACTGTAGACCCAAGACATGATTCGGAGCTGATGCATATAGTGCTATAAGTTCGGGGTGCCGCATTGTTGAAAGTGTTCAGACTTTATTTGCCATATTACAGGGCGCCATGAGAAGCCCCTGGCAAACTGACCGCACCAAGGTGTACGGATGCAATATCAAATAAACAGTTATAAGAGAAAAAAAAATGCTCAAATAAGAATAATAAGCTGACGCTATATATAATCTCCCACTGACGAAAAATACGTTTAAGCGTATGTTTACAATGGATGCGTTAAGCAGAGATAAAATAGGACTATTTAACATGTCCTATCCAGGGGCATGCTGTGTTCAGATAGATAAAACAGGTATAATGATCGTAAATAGATTCCACCTGGGTATTTCCTTCTGTGCACAATGTTTGTTGCCTCCTTGGATGTCTCTCCCCTATAAGTCCGGCAATTCGGCTCTTTTGAGGATGCTGCCCCAACACGGTGTCCTGAAAGGTAAGAGGGAAAGAGTATGAAGGTATTTGGCGGTTACCCTCACTATTGACTGAGTCGTTGATGCGCCTCCGCCTATGCCCATGGTATTTTGAGGCGAATTGTTCAAAGGTGGCGCGAATGCTGCTTTGGAGGGGCTTCAGCAGAGGCCGAACGCTAATCACGCCTTGGCGCTCGATGATCCTGCTATGGGTGCTCCGACTCGCTTGATCGGCGGCTCAAGTTGTCGCCAGATTGGTTTGTCGGAGTAGGCCGATTGTACTTCTGCCGCGAGGGCTGCCGTGATGCTCTTCTGCTCAAGGAGCGTCCATATTCCCGCTGATGTGATGACCCCGCGTGGTCCTGGCATCTTGAGCTTGAGGTATGCATAAGTTGGTACCGCATTGAATCTAGCGAATGCGGTTCGTCCGAGCAGTGCGTGGTAACCACTGCGGAAAGGGACGATATCGAAGATTAACTCTTCACCCCGAAAGTTGTCCGGGGATCCGAAGACCACTTCCAGTGTTATAGAGCCCGTACAGCGGGCCTCTACTCCAGGAATTACACCCTTAAAGGTCGTTTTAGTGGGCTTGATCCTTGAAGGGTCAATGCCCATTTTGCACACTGTGTCCTGATAAAGCAGGTTCAGGCTGCTGCCGCCGTCCATAAGGACTCACGTGAGGTGGAATCCGTCGATGATTGGGTCTAAGACCAATGCAGCCGAGCCGCCATGACGGATGCTAGTAGGATGATCCCTAGTATCAAAGGTGATTGGACAAGCTGACCATGGGTTGAATTTGGGGCGATCGCTCCATCGCATAGACGCCCCTTAGTGCCCGCCTCGCTCCCGCTGGGGATGTGCGTATGAGATCATGACCGCTTTACTCGGGGATTTCTTCTGTCCCCCATGTTCGACGCCGGGCTCCTCGCCATCGCCGCTGTGCAGCCCTTGTCCTTGTCTTTGGCGCTTATCTTGCCGCCTGTTTGAATACCCAGCAATCTCTATTGGTGTGGTTGGCTGGTTTGTCCGGTGCCATGAATTTGGCACGAAGCGCCCAAAGATGCGGTCCAGATCGACGGTCCTCGATTACTTTTTTGAACGGCTTCTTCCGCTGACCGGCCTCGATCCGCTGAATCCGCGCGATCGCCGTGTCTTCGTGATCGCCGCCGTTGTTCCGCCGCTTATGTCCGTTACGCCGGGCTTACCGCTATTGTCGCGCCATCCGAATTGCCGTATGTGGCGTAGTGCTGCTGCGAGCCAACCAACTGTCCTCGCCGCGCAAAAGCGGGTCATTAGTGTTGTGAGAGCTACCATGGACTTGGGTTTTTCCTGGCCGAGGTGTCGAGCGATCCACTCGTCACGGATATTATGCTTAAAAGCCGCCAGGGCTTCGGCGTCCGGACAGTCAACTATTTGGTTCTTTTTAGTTAGGAACCGAGTTCATAATTTCCTGGCTGACTCTCCGGGCTGTTGAGTAATGTGGCTCAAGTCATCGGCGTCAGGTGGTCGCACATATGTGCCCTCGAAGTTGTCGAGGAATGTGTCTTCCAGGTTTTCCCAACTACCAATGGAATTTGCTGGCAGGCTGTTTAGCCAGTGTCGGGTTGGTCCTTTGAGCTTAAGGGGAAGATATTTGATGGTGTGTAGATCGTCTCCGCGGGCCATGTGAATGTGGAGAAGAAAATCTTCGATCCATACTGCGGGGTCTATTGTGCCATCGTATGAATCGATGTTTACAGGTTTGAACCCTTATGGGAATTCATGATCCATTACTTCGTCAGTGAAGCAGAGGGGGTGTGCGGCGCCTCTGTGCCGGGCTATGTGGCTACGCAGGTCGAATTGCTCTTGGTGGCTATATTCGGCCCGGCCGGACTTGTTGAAGGTGTATCTGGTGTGACGGTCATCGTCGCGTGCCGAGGCGCGCCCCCGCGATCCGTAGATCGATCTTGGCTGTCTTGTTTTGTTGCCCCGGGCCGTAGTATGTTGGCGTGGGGGTGTTGGCTGGTATTCGGACTGGTATGCCGTTTTATCCCGGCCATGAGGTGGCCGGTCAGCCGTATGGTGCTCGAGTCCGTATTCCTCGGCTGCCAGGACTACAGTCCATCTGTCTATGAGCAGGTCTTGATCAGCTTGGAGTTGCTGCTGCTTCTTTTTCAGGGTCCTCGCAATGGCTATAAGCCGATGCTTGAAGCGCCCTGTTTACGGGATCCTCAGCACGCCAACTCGCCGCCGAGGCTAATTTCGCTTTCGGAGGGGGGGCATGTAGCTGTCCTCCTCCGGTATTCGCCCATCGCCTGCTCTTCCGGGCTGACCTGCTCATCCTCCCTGCTCGCCTGCTCAAGGCGGGCTGATCAGGGTTGTATTCTTCTTCGCACCATTCGGATTGTTTTCGTCTCCTAGGCCGGTATTGCTGTGGCGGGGCTTGGAGTGGCGCCGACGACGCCCATTCTTTGCTTTTTCCCCTGAGATTTTATCCTCCGTTGCCTCATCGCCATTTGTTTCCTTCGGAGTGTCCACCATATATATATCATAAGAAGAGGTGGTTGTCCACCGCCCAGTGAGCGGTGGTTCATGTTCTTCTCCTGCATCGTCGCCCATACCGCCGATGTCTTCGAGTCGAAGTTCAAGACTCGGTTAAACCATCGACCGGCAATGAAGTGGGTGGTGGTGGGCAACGATTCCTTCGTCGCCGCCTCCCACTCGAGCCGCATATAGTTCGGAAAAGAGCCTCCCGACAAAGAGAGAGACTTTAATGAGTCTAGCATGCCGCCAAAGGGCGAAAAGCCGGAAGATATCTGCAGCGGTGAACTCCATTACCGAGCTCCATCCCGCCCGATGGGCTCGGAGTGCGCGGATCGAACTAACGTCCGGATACGAACCGGGGTTCGAGTCACAGCCACCGCAGAGGTAAGACCCGTGTTCGCTCCACCGCCGGCGAGTGTGCGACCTGTGGGCGGGTCCATCCTCCGCCCTAGGGAAGCGCAGCCTGCTCCGGATCTAGGTCCCGGATACTACGGGTGATACCCGAAGCTTCGCCCGACGGCAGGTCTAAGCCGCGCCGTCGGATCGTCCGGTGCTCTCGGCATATGCCCCTACCCATCAAGATCAAGTCTCCGCGATGTCCGCCGTAGTTTAGGTTTCAAACCTGATCCGGGGCGAAGCTATCGATCCGCTTCCGATGGCTGCGAGTTGGCGGGCAAAGGCGAAGCCGCCCGAACACGAAGATCTGACGGGAGGAAATTTCGCCTCGACAGCGCCGTTGATGATGGTTGAAGGAGCTATCGAGCCTCGACAGCGACGACACAGAGGAACTCTCAATGAAAGCACCAATGTCGGTGTCAAAACCGGCAGATCTCGGGTAGGGGGTCCCGATCTGTGCGTCAAGGCTGATGGTAACAGGAAGCAAGGGACACAGATGTTTACCCAGGTTCGGGCCCTCTCGATGGAGGTAAAACACTACTTCCTGCTTGATTAATATTGATGAAATGGGTAGTAAAGAGTAGATCTACCACGAGATCGTAGAGGCTAAACCCTAAGAGCTAGCCTATGATGGTATGATTGTAATTGTGATCGGCCTTCTAAGGACCAACCTCTCCGGTTTATATAGACACCGGAGAGGGCTAGGGTTTACATGGAGTCGGTTACAAGAAAGGAAACACAATATCTGTGTCGGTGTACAAAAAGAGGGGTACACTTTTTGTACTCCTATAACTGTGCACGGGCAGTCTGAGCCGCGGGCACCACCGCACTGAGCAAGGCAAGGGAGGTGAGCCCTGGTAAGGACGAAGCTCGAAAGGAGCAGAAAGACGCCAAGACCAAGACCACAAAGAGCAAAGGGGACGAAGCGGACTCCCTGTGCAAGATCCTTGTCGGGAGGCGGTTTTAGCAACCCGCAAGACCGCTGCAGGGCAGCTCGCCCCCACACCCACGGAGCGAATCACCCTTGAGTCCACTACCCCATGGGGCAGGATTCGGAGTCATCCCTGCAGTGGCATGCAGATCTTTGTGAAGACATTCAAGATCAGATACACACTATGGAAGATGACGACCCTTGGCGGGATCCCAGCCAAGGAGGATCACAAGGCCCCCGGCAAGAGCCTTGCCGGGGATGACAGCAGGCGCCCCGGCAAGACCCTTGCCGGGGCTACGGCGAGGCCCTTGCCAAGAACACCCGTAGGGCCACCATCAAGCCCACACCAATCAAACCTCCAGCACCATTCGCATGCAGCTGCCGACCCAACCAGTTGGGCATGCACCTGCGTGGCGGCAAGCGGATCTTCGTGGAGACCCACCACTGCGCCACCTCAGCTGCCTGCCTGCTTACATGGCACCACGGGCACCGCTGGCCAGGGCGCGTGTCGACATGAAAGGGAGCGGCGACGGACGAGACAGGGCTCTCCCCCGTCCCCGATAAAGCAAGGACACCTAATCAAGACGCATTAAAAGCGCCTTGTCATGTAATGCGAGGGATAAACTCGATCACTGCATTCTTTCCACCTCCCGTGTGCCACCGTGGCAACCCCTTTCCATATAAAAGGAGGCCCAAGGCTACCAAGAGGAGGATTCGCTTTTGGAGCTCCTCACGCCCATTGCTAGTTCAAGAACACAGATAAACAAACTACGAAAGCAGGAGTAGGGTTTTACGATCCTCGCGCCCAACCTCGATAAAGAAACCGTGTGCTATCTGCTTGATCCTCTTCTCATGACCTCGCGCGCGACCGTAGTAGGGATTCTTGTGATCCCATAGGTGTCATTCCCACCGACATCTTTGGCGCGCTGTAGTGGGCGCAGTTGAGAATCGGCTCTAGCAGTTAGTTCGACGCTTCTTCATCGCTATGGCGCCCAAGAAGAAGATGACGGTGGCGGTTGGTCTGCCGGAGGTCGGACATCCCGCCCCGACGCGGGCGAAGCAGCGGACCGGTCGCAGAAAGGACCCGGTGCCGCTCTCAACACCAACACCGCCCCAAAGAGCCGAAGTTTGGGAGGCGGCGATGTTCATGCGCTTCGTAACGGCTGCACGCCGCCAAATCCAAAGACGGAGCCAGGCTCTCCGCTGGTGGCGCGGGGCCTTCAAGATCGCTGCCACCCGCCCGGCGACGCGAGGGCTTCAAGACTCACGCTGGCGCCGACGGCGCGGTCCTCTCAAGCGGCGCGCGATTTAACGGCGTATTCGCTGAGGACCCCGGCGCCGCCATGAAAGAGCCCCGAGCGCCACTCCGGATTTAGAAGACCTGCCCACTCACCGAGGCGCTGGTGAAGATAGCATGCGACGCTGGGTCGCGATAGAGCTCCTTCGACATGGTCAAGTCGGCTGCCGCGATCCGCAGGTTTCGCTGCCACTAACGCCAGCCAGAGCCTCCGCGACGCGCAGCTGTTCCTTGATTTTCCTCCCACCACGGGAAACTCAACGAATGGAGAGCCACTATCCAAGCCTTGTTGCGGTGGCCAACAAAGACGAACCGAGTCCGTGGAGCCCCGGGTCGACGCTCGACGGAGTCCCACGCACTGCTGGCGTGAAAGCCGCAGCGCGCGACCTCGCCTCCTCGCCGCCCATCGCGGACGCCAGCCCGTCCGCGACGTTACGGGCGACGTAAATTTCCATAGCATCGTCTCACCCGGGCCCACTGTGACCAGCGCCAAGTTCTTCGAATGAGAACATGAAGACGCCGAACCACTATCGAAGCGCCGCGCTGAGCACGCCACCAATCGACAGCGAAAGCAGGGCCTGCTGTGAGCCACCCGCACCGGGAGCCCCGAGGCCTACTCTTACGAGGTAAGCTGTCCGCTTTTACCCACGAGCTGCGGCAGTTCCAAAGGGCCCACCACCGCACCTTCAAACCCGACGGGTGAAAAGTACAGCGGCAAGACCCACCCGTCCGAAGTTCCTCAGCGCTACACCATCACGATGCAAGCTGCCGAGCCCGCGACGATAAGGTGCTTGTGAATTACTTTCCGCTGGCTCTTAAACCCAATGCCATGTCATGGTTGATGCACTTGCCGGTAGACTCTATTTCCTCCTGGTCGGATTTGTGCCATGAGTTCGTGGGCGCCTTTACTGGAGGCCACCAAGCCCATGGCCAAGCAAGCGACCTGCACGTCATTCCCTAGAAGGGAGGCGAGAGTCTCCGCAAGTATATACAGAGGTTCAGCCGGGTACAGTACAATATCCCTGATGTTCACCCTGCCGCCATCATCAGCGCGTTCCATCAGAATGTGCGTAACCACAAGATGCGCGAAGAGCTGGCAATGAACAAGGTGAAAGATGTAGCAGAACTCTATGTTCTTGCTGACAGATGTGCCCAAGCTGAAGAGGGAAGGAAGTACCCCGGCGAAGATGCCAGCGTGGAAACCGACTCCTCAGATGAGGATATTGCCGCCCCGGCGAAGAAAGGCCGCGCCGCAACAGAAGCGCAGGAAAAGCCGTGCTTGCCGCCGAGGGATCTGATGACGCCGGCTCCACCAAGAAAACCAAGGCAGATGACCCTGGCAAGGAAGTTGCCGGATGTGTCGCCACGGGCCTTGGCAGCTGCCGAGAAGCCGTGGAACTCCGACAAGCGATATCGCAAGATCCATCGCACCAAAGGCCATGCTCTCCAAGACTGCCGACAGTTGAGCTCCTCGCTGAGAAGCGAGGGCTGAGTATGAGAGGCGGACAAGGAGAAGGGCCCAGACGGTGCCGAGGGTCCGCAAGAAGCGTGATGGCCAGCGGGCCGTCGCGACAAGGATAAACAACAGAGAGGCCCGCCGGGCCGTGATAGAAAGCCGAAGACGACGATCATGAAGAGGACGATTAATCCGCGACCAAGAGTTTCGTAGCTACAGAGGCTATGTGCGGCGACGTGGCGCCGCTGCATACTTCTCACCGCCGCTTAAACAAAGGGCGCGAGATTACCGCGCCGAGCCGCCGCTTGATGCCCAAAGGTCATTGAAGTGGTCCAGACACCTATCATTTTTGACACCGAGGATCACCCGGATCGCACTACTGCGGTCGGGTGCTTGCCATTGTTGGTTTCACCAACATTACGCTACCTCAAGGTGACGAAGATGCTAGTCGATGACGGGGCCGGTCTGAACTTGATCTCGCCTGCCGTGATCAAGAAACTGCAGATTCCTGATGGAGACCTCGAAGAGACGGGCACGTTTCAGGGGGTCAACCCGGGAAGAAGCCAACCCAAGGGAAAGGTCACGCTGCCCGTGAATTTTGGAAGCGACCTGAACTACAGGACGGAGAGGATCGTGTTTGATGTTGCCAAGATCCCTTGCCCTACAATGGGATCCTTGGCGCCCAAATACCGGCTGTTCATGGCGGCCACACCACGCCTACAACACCTCAAGATGCCAGACCTGTGACGATCATCACCATCCCTCCGATAAGAAAGATGCACCGATTTGCGCCGACCAACTATACCAAAGAAGCAGTTGCAGCAGCTGCCGCCACTAGGGCGCTTTGCTTTGCCGCCGGGACCCCGGAGGGAAGAAGAAGAAGAAGACCGGTGAGACCTCGGACACCCACTCCGCAAGCGCACCTCTTCGAGTGTAGCGCTGTCGCCGAGGACGTGCAGAGAGCTCCACCGGCGGAAACAAGAAGCCTGTGGCCATACCGCCGGAACCAAGAAGGTTTCGTCAATGAGGACGACACGGGAGGGGATTTTACCATAAGCTCCACCCTTGACGACAAATAGGAAGACGCGCCATCACCTTCCCGCGGCGAATGTCTATGTGTTTGCATGGCAAGCCCGACATCCCCGTGTTTCCGTGGAGGTGATTGAGCACCACCTGCTGTCTGCCCTCATGCGCGCCCGCTGCGTAAGGCCGAAAACAAGCTTTGGAATGACAAGAGTTCATCATAGAAGAGATCCGGAAACTGGAAGCAGCGGGTTTGGTAAGAGGATTGCTCCATCAAACGTGGTTGGCCAATCCGGTCGTAGTGCGCAAGGCAAATGGGAAGTGGAGACTGTGTATTGATTACACAAATATCAATAAGGCTTGCCCTAAAGGCCCCTTCCCGTTGCCGCGCATCGACCAGATGTTGACTCCACAGCTGGGTGTGATCTGTTGTCATTCCTCGACGCCTACTCCGGCTACCACCAGATCTTCATGACAAGAGAAGACGAAGAGAAAACAGCATTCATCACCCCGTGCGGTACGTATTGTTTCATGCGGATGCCTTTCGGGTTGAAGAGTGCTGGTTCGACGTTTGCAAGGGCGGTCCAGATTGGTTTTGAACCCCAGCTCCATAGAAATATGGAAGCTTATATGGATGACATAGTGTTCAAAACCAAGAACAGGGCAACCCTCATACTAGATTTGCAAGAAACATTTGCAAACCTGCGCAAGATCAATCTCAAGCTGAACCCCGAGAAGTGCGTCTTTGGCGCCCCGTCCGCAAGCTTCTCGGTTCTTGGTGTCACAACATGGGATAGAGGCCAATCCGACAAAATCAAAGTTATAGAGCAAATTGAAGCACCTGCGAATCAAGGATGTGCGCCGGCTTGCTGGTTGCGCCGCCATGGGCAGGTTCATCTCTGTTCGCCGAAGGCCGCCCCTTTTTCAAGATCCTCGAAAAGGCGGGCCCGATGGAGTGGACGCCAAGTCAAGCAGCATTGCAAGGTTTGAAGAAGTACTTCCTCCGCGCCAATACTAGTTGCGCCTAGGCCACATGAGCTGTTGCTACTATACCTGGCGGCAACGGACCAGGTGGTCAGCGCCGCACTGGTGGCGCAGAGAGAGGTTGATGACGAGGTGATGGCAGCGGCAGAGCCCGACACCACCAATGCAGAGACGACACAGCCAGTTGAAGTGCCGCCGAAGAAAAAAATGATGCAGCACCCGTTTTACTTTGTTAGTTCCCACCTGCAGGGTACTAGATCAAGGTACTCCGGCGTGCTGAAATTGCTCTTCGGCCTTCTTATGGCCTCGAGGAAGCTGCGTCACTACTTCCAGGAACACGAGATCACTATCGTCACTCGCTTCCCTCTGCAACGGATATTGCACAATCCAGATGCAATGGGAAGAATTCTGGAATGGGCACTAGAGCTGTCCAGCTTTGGCCTCAAGTTTGAAAGTACTTCGATGATTCAGAGCCGAGTCCTAGCGGAGTTCATTGCAGAATGGACCACAACGCCTGACGAAAAAGCCCAAGAGACTGCTCTCCCCGGCAAGGAGGCAAGTTGTGATTGGATCATGTATTTTGATGGAGCTTTCTCCTTACGAGGCGCCGGGCTGGCGATCGCTTGTCGCTACCACGGAGAGCACCTCAAGTACGTGATCCAGATGCACTTCCCCAGCGAGGTGCAAACAATACGGCAGAGTACGAAGGGCTGCTTGCTGGTCTTAGGATTATGGCAGACCTCGGAATCAAGAAACTCATCGTCAGGGGGGACTCGCAGCTTGTCGTCAAGCAAGTCAACAAGGATTACCAGAGCCCGTTGATGAAGGCCTACGTCGATGAAGTGAGAAAGCTAGAAGAGCGTTTCGACGGTATACAGGCTGAACACGTTCCCCGAGCGGAGAACGATATCGCCGACACTGTCAAAACGCTGCTGCCTCAAGCTACCTGTGGAACCAGGTACCTTTGTGCTTCAGCTAACTCAGCCATCCGTTGATCCATCAACAGAGCAGAATAAGAGGAGGAAATCAGGGCCCGGCAAGTACTTTTCCGCCGAGCTCCCTGGAGCCGCCGACAAGGATGTTGCCGGGGATACTGAGCCCGCCACGGGACGACTGGCTCCGGCGGAGCGTAAGCTCTTGCCGTCGAGACAGCCGCTCCTATAGCAGAGGAAATGCCTTTAGTCCTCGCCGTCGAGCCCCAGGCTCTAGCGTGGGCACATCATACCGTCCGATTCCTCCAAACAGGGGAACTTCCTGAGGAGGAGGAAGAAGCGGAAAAAGTAGTCCATCGCTCTACCATGTACCTGTTCGTCGATGACGTCCTGTACAGAAAGAGGCCGAACGGTGTGAAATTGAAGTGTATCCCTCAAGAGGAAGGACTGGAGCTGTTGGCGGAGATACACAGAGGCATATGTGGATCCCACATTGTCAAGGGCCCTTGCCGCAAGGCATTTCGCAAGGCTTCTTCTCGCCCACCGCCTCCGTGATGCGACGACACTAGTAACCAGGTGTGAAGCGTGTCGGCCCATTCAAAGAAGCTTCATCAGCCAGCTCAAGCCCTTCAAAGCATTCTCTCTCCTGCTCTTCTCGGTCTGGGGCTCGACATATCGGGCCCTTTCCCCAGCTGGGGGCTTTGAGTACTTGTACGCTGTAATCGACAAGTTCACAAAGTGGCCGGAGGTGGAGGCAGTGAGGAAGGTCACAGCTCGACCAGCCGTCAAGTTCTTCAAGGGACTAGTGTGCCGCTTTGGCATCTAACAGGGTTATCACCGACAACGGCACACAGTTCACAAGCCACACCTTAATGCAATATACCCAAGACCTCGGCAGCAAAGTCTGTTTCGCTTCCGTTGCTCACCCGCGAAGCAATGGTCAAGCTGAGAGGGAAAATGCTGAAGTACTGCGAGGCTTAAGGACCAAGACCTTTGACGGGCTGCACAAGAGTGGAAGGCGCTGGATTGATGAGTTGCCGGCGGTTCTTTGGTCGATCAGGACGACGCCAAATCGAGCCACCGGCCAGACACCTTTTGCCCTAGTATACGGGGCAGAAGCAGTTCTCCCCACTGAACTCATATACGGGTCACCTCGAGTGCTCGCTTATGACGAGCTTGAGCAAGAGCAACTGCGGCAAGATGACGCGATGCTCCTTGAGGAAGATCGTCTTCGGGCGGCTGTGAGAGCAGCACGCTACCAGCAAGCCTTGCGCCGCTACCATAGCCGCAAGGTTCACGCCCGAAGCCTTGAGGAAGGCGACCTTGTCCTTCGGCGCGTTCAATCGGCCAAGAATTCCAACAAGTTGACGCCAAAGTGGGAAGGCCCTTATCGGGTAACACGAGTCACCAGGCCCGGCGCAGTCCACTGGAGATCAAGATGCTGCCCGTGAGTAACTCCTGGAACATTGAGCATCTTCGCAAGTTTTACCCGTGAGGCGCGGCTTGTCGGCCCCCCCGACAAGCCACCTTTTGTACAAGCATTGCCGATGATGCATGTAACCCTTTGTACAAAGCCAGGCGCAAACCCTGGGAATAAATAAATGAAGCGCTGGCGCCCTAAGTTATAGCATGCATGCTAGGTCGAGTCTCGTCCTTGGTTAGGGTTGATAGTGCTTAGCGGCGACTAACCCCTAGCTTAGAGGTCGAGTGTGCGTCTCTTTGCCGTTCTTTTGTCTTCTTTGGTTTGCAGGACTCACAGATATCCTTGCCGGATCACTTGAGGACGAAAAAGAAAAGAGGGACGAACCGGCATCTAGACCCCGGCAAGCCAGTATTGCCGGGGGCTGCAAGTGCAAAGATTCACCCCCCACAAACCAGAGTTGCCGGGGGCTACAGCTTCAGATAAGTTCTTCATCCCTTATCGTGCATTCCCTTATGGACTGAGGTATGTGAAACCTCATTTTTTCCCAAAGCTACCGTGCTCCCCTAAAACTCTAGGCCCTAGGGCTCGCCTCGGGCCAGGTTTGGTCGAGTCGCGGCAGCAAAAGGATGAAACGAGAGCTCGAACCCACCTCATCCCTGCCTCCGCCAAAAGCATGAGAAAGGTCGAAAGCGAAGTGGGAAGACGGCAGGCCTGTTGCGGGCAAGGAAATGTTTATCTTAGGGATATCAAGGATTTACTCCTTGTCGTGGGTTCTACCCGCAAACAAATGACCCGGCAAGCATCCCTTTTTCACTAAAAACATTCCACTCAGGTACAGCCCATGGGGAATGAAAAACATGAATGATGGGATTACAAGTTTTAAATTCAGCCAAGGCCCAAAGGCTTACAAGCTAAAAAGAGATAAGGTGCCGTGACCCTTTCTTGTCCCTCTCCCTGTGAGGCAGGTCAAGGAGGCGAAAAGGGCGAAGGGGCACCTAGGCGAAGCTACGAGTGGCGTGGAGACACCAAGAGAACATCTCGGTGGCCGTCCAAGGCTGGATGGTGATGGCGGCGCCGAAGCGAGCTCAAGACGAGGCGGCAGGACGCCAAGACGCTGTCGAAGGCGCCGGTGCCACAGACTCGATTTGACGGCCTTGCCGCCCGCCCTCTTCCTCTTCCGCAGCCTCCCAACGCCAGCCGCCCAAGGAGACGACCCCGAGAAGTTCAGGAAGCCGGCGACACGGATGATGGGGTCGCCGGTGCCGCACGGAGCGACGCCCGACACCTAGTCGGACCCGTCATCCTGCCGCCTGCTACCCTCGTCGTCGCTGCCGCTGTCCTCCTCGCCACTCCCGCCCGAGGAGGAGTCTTCGCTATCAGAAGAGCTCTCCACATAGCACCTTACCCGGGTCCCGAAGAGTCCGAAGACCTTTTCGGAGAGGAGGCCGCCCTCCATCAGCTTGAAATGGAGAGTGAGCCCCTCCGTCAAGCGATGGATATGAGTGAACGTCTTCCATCCCCGACGAAGATACATCACATGAGGGGCTGGGAAGTAGACGCGAACTCGCGTACCGCTGATCCAACAGCCCCTCATGTGCAGCCGCAATGACTCCGGCGGATCCAGCTCCATCTCCCGCGTGAATGGAGTCGGGAGACGAAGGCGACGGCGAGGCGGCCGGCGCAGCCTGACGAAGAACTCGCAAGGGTCATCCCCAACATGGCCCTCCATGGGGGGAGGAACTACTGGCGGAGGCGAGACCGGCGCGCCGCCCCGTCCTCCTCTTCCCCGAGCGCCTCGGCCTCGCCCACGGCCTCGCCCCCTCCCCCTTCCCCTCGCGGCTGGCTCTGCCACCGCAGGTGCAGGAGAAGGAAGGACGCGTTGTCGAGCGGCGACCCTCGCCGCCACCGTTGAAGGGCCAGGATTCCCTCTCTCCATGGCGGATGGAGGGGGGGGGGAAGCTGAAGGAAGGAGGAGATGGAAGAATGCGGGACGCCATCCCCCCCTCCCGCTCTTTATAAAGGAACGGGGTGGGGGCTCGGCCGCCCCGCTCGGCCAATCAAGACGCAGAAGGCTCAGGGAACTGGGACCAACCCGCTGCCCCAGCCCGCGAGGGCTCGGTTTCCTGCCTCCACCGTTCGCCACCCCAAGCGCATGAGAACCACGTGGCAGGCATGCGGGACCAAGGCGACTGGTGAGGCGACCTCTCCCCACCCCGTGATCGTGGGGAGTGGACGCCTTGAAGACCATGCCTCGGCCCCGTTCAGTAAATGGGCCGCGCCTCCACGCCTCCCTCCATTTATGGGGAAGGCACGAACCGCCCCCTTTACTACGACGTGACGCATGCGCGCAGAGCTCAGCCCCACGCATGCCGCCCACGTCACGCACGCCTCCCCACTCCGATCCACGCGCGAGAGGCATGGGAAGCGCAGTGCGCGAAGAGACTTACCGCGATAACAACCACCCTGCCTGCCCGCGCACCGTTTTTGGGCCTAGCCCAACGACCCGATTACGCTTACGTGTGGCCCAGGCCCGGGGGCTCCTGTCGGTGTACAAAAAGAGGGGTACACTTTTTGTACCCCTATAACTATGCACGGGCAGTCTGAGCCGCGGGCACCACCGCACTGAGCAAGGCAAGGGAGGTGAGCCCAGGTAGGTCGAAGCTCGAAAGGAGCAGAACGACGCCAAGACCAAGACCACAAAGAGCAAAGGGGACGAAGCGGACTCCCCCGGCAAGATCCTTGTCGGGAGGCGGTTTTAGCAAACCCGGCAAGACCCTTGCCGTGGCAGCTCGCCCCACACCTACGGAGCGAATCACCCTTGAGTCCACTACTGCCATGGGGCAAGGATTCGGGAGACATCCCCGTGGTGGCATGCAGATCTTTGTGAAGACATTCAAGATCAGATACACACTATAGAAGATGACGACCCTTGGCGGGATCCCAGCCAAGGAGGATCACAAGGACCCCGGCAAGAGCCTTGCCGGGGATGACAGCAGGCGCCCCGGCAAGACCCTTGCCGGGGCTACGGCGAGGCCCTTGCCAAGAACACCCGTAGGGCCACCATCAGGCCCACGCCAATCAAACCTCCACCACCATTCGCATGCAGCTGCTGACCCAACCAGTTGGGTAGGCACCTGTGTGGCGGCAAGCGGATCTTCGTGGAGACCCACCACTGCGCCACCTTAGCTGCCTGCCTGCTTACATGGCACCACGGGCACCGCTGGCCAGGGCGCGTGTCGACACGAAAGGGAGCGGTGATGGGCGAGACAGGGCTCTCCCCTGTCCCTGATAAAGCAAGGACACCTAAGAAAGACGCATTAAAAGCGCCTTGCCATGTAATGCGAGAGATAAACTCGCATCACTGTACCCTTTCCACCTCCTGTGTGCCACTGTGGCAACCCCTTTCCATATAAAAGGAGGCCCAAGGCGACCAGGACGAGGATTCGGCTTTTTGGAGCTCCTCACGCCCCATTGCTAGTTCAAGAACACAGATAAACAAACCACCAAAGCAGGAGTAGGGTTTTACGCATCCTCGTGGCCCGACCCGAACCTTGATAAAGAAACCGTGTGCTATCTGTTTGATCCGCTCTTCTCACGACCCTGCGCCCCGCGACCGTAGTAGGGATTCTTGTGATCCCATAGGTGTCGTTCCCACCGACAATCCAAATCGCCAAGCTTGCCTTCCATGCAAAGGAGAGTCCCATCCGGACACGGGCCGAAGTCTTGAGTCTTGTATCTCCACGCTTCAATACTCCGGACGTTGTACACAGTCCGGCTGTCCGGATACTCCCTAATCTAGGACTCCCTCAGCAGCCAACAAGCGGAGGCGGCTCGAGCCAAAACCGCATCCGGCGAGCCTGGACTTCATCAGCAGCCTCCTCGACGACGTGCTGCTCGTCATCATCGGCCTCCTCCCCACAAAATCTGCCGTGCGTACCGCCCCGCTCTCCCGGCGGTGGCGCCCCCTCTGGCGTCGCGTCCCCCTCAACCTCACCATCGACAGTTGCCTCTGCGACGGGGATTGCAAACGCATGACCGCAGTCTCCAAGATCCTTTCATCGCACCCTGGGCCAGCCAGACGCCTTGACATCCGCATGTTCAGTACCAACTGCAAGGTCCAACCCAAGTTCGACAAGTGCTTCTTATCCCCCGCCCTAGATCAGCTCAAGGAGCTCAACTTTGAAGCTGGACGATGTCGCTCTCTGCCGCCGTCCGCGCTCCACCTCGCGCCAACGCTGCGCGGCGCCAGCTTCAGCTCCTGCTATCTTCCCCAGATTAATGCCGCACCCGCCCTTCTTCTCCCTCAACTCAAGCAGCTCGACCTCTTCGACGTTGTCATCTCGAAGAAGGCTATGGAGCACCTGCTCCGCAGCTGTATTGCGCTCGAGTACCTTCGTCTTGAGCAGATCCACAGGTTCATTAGCCTCCACATCGCCTCGATGAATCTCCGATGGATTTATGTGTCTTGCTGGCCCCGCAACAAGACATCAATTGGGAAGAGATCACTCCAGCTGTTCCACGTTATGGTCATTGAGAATGCGCATTTCCTTGAAAGATTGCTTGTATCGGATCTAAAAGGTCCAACAAAAATCAGGGTCATTGACAGCATTGGTGCACTCGTCTGCCAAATTCTCCGAAATCTTTATTGGATCTGTAATCATTCAGGTACAACACTCATCTTCTTCTCCGTCTTCTTGAAATTCACATTTTTAAATTTCTTCTTGATGTATTTACGACCGTCTTCCAGAAAATGATTCTCACAAGCTTGACCCAGTCTATGCGCAAAGTGAAGATCTTGGCAATAAAATCTATCGGCCCCAATCTGGATCAAGTTGTCGGATTCCTTACATGCTTTTCATACACGAAGAAGCTACTCATCGAGGTGAAACTTCTTTCCTATTAGTAAACGGTAATCACAACATAGCTTAATTTTTTCGTCATTTTCCCAAATTACGATGACAAGTGTAGTGTTCAAAACAGCATCTATGCACTGCACTGAAAGAAATGTTATTATTATTTTTTCTCACGTGATCACCTGCACCATTTTTTGTGGTACTACTATAGCAGCCTAGGCTAGTCATAGTGGAAAGTAACTTAGACTACTCCAGTAACTCTATGGTTACCCTAAGAGCAAGTACTACCTCCGTCCTGGTTTACTCTTCCTATTTTGTAGTATCAAAATTTGACCATAGATTTAACTGACAAAATGTTAATGCATGTCACTAAGAACTATATCGTTGGATTCGTATTTGAACATAATTTCAAATGGTGTAATTTTTAGTGACATGCATTGGCATTTTCTTACGTAAATCTATGGTCAAAATATTATACTAAATAAGAGGTAGTACAAAAGTGGGCTATAACGGCCCTCCACTATGTAGGCCAAAACACGTGCCAAATTCACTTGTGATGCATTTGGCATCGATGCCCCTCCATTGCTCACCTGGTGCCCCAATCTGGATCACCTACTTTGCTCCGGTGCCAAATTAACTCACGCAATGAAAAAACACTTGCGTGGGAGAGAGAGAGGACAGAAGCAATAAAAAAACACTTGTTTGGGAAAGTGAGAGGCTGGTGTGGTTGCTTTGATTGATTTGTTTATACATGTGGGTCTGTGTGCACAGCGGTGCCAATTCTCTCACATCGCGAGAGCGGTGCCAAAATCTTTTGATTTGACATCGGTGCGTATTATGTGGCATACTTTTGCGAAATATGGCATCAGCCACATAGTGGAAGGCAACAAATGCCCAAGCACTTCACGTACTCCACACTTGTTGAATTTCTCGTCGACAGTACAAAATTTAGCACATAACCATAACAACAAACTAGCACATCACCTCATATAATTGCAATTGATGCTCATAATTACATCATAGTCAATGAATGACAATTGATGAGTCCATGAAGAAAAACTACCTACTATATAGACTTGCACCCCTTGTCACAGCTCAACAAGACGTTTTGCAACAGTGAAATATCATCAATTTGTTAATATTGCTGGTACATGTATGCTATTTGCAATCACCATTGAAAGAATCTATATTTGTGCTTCAACAAGTTCTGAGCTACATGTATCACTTACAAAATATTAACACCCGAAACGTAGGACTTTGACACCACCGCCCACCCAATTCCCCCTCCCGGTCCCATTCCCTTCCACTCCGCCCTTTCTCCCCCTTGTTTTGCATCCGCACCCTCCACCTCCACCGCAGTTGTTTGTACGTCTCCGGCCGCCACAGAGGCATTGTCGGACATCCGCAACCAGCACCGACGCGCCCCCTTGCCGTTATGATGGAGCTTTCCACCCTGGAGCCGTTTGTACCTAGGTACACTCCGCCCCCTATCAACGACGACCTCCATGGCGGACACCACCCCCGACAGGTGTTCAGTCAAATGTCATTGATCTTATTTTCAAATTCTATGTCGTTTTTTAGAGTACGAAAGATGGTGAGCTACTCGACCATGGAGGATGAGTTGTTGTGCGATGCGTGGCTGGCCGTATCCCTAGATTTTGTATGTAGGAGCAGATGGAGCCCTTCTGGGAGCAAGTGCATGAAAAATTTCACGCATAAAAGCACATTGCGCCCTACGACATGTACATCATGCAACCGCGCAACGTGAAGTTATTGTCGTATCGCTGTCATGCTATTCAGATCAGCGTCTTCAAGTTTTACGACGTGGTTCGTCAACTTGAGGTAAGGTGGCCATTACACGCGGCGGAGGACGAGATCGTAAGTTTTTCTTCATCTTGCTCAACTTATCGATTGATTCATTCACTCAATGTTGGTCTACACATTATATATACCCCGCACGCGCTCTGTGGTGTACCGTATGATAGAGGGATGACCATTTACATGCACACACCGTTGGCTGAGCTGAAGAGGAGTATGTGTGGGATGACATGATCCGTCATGGAAAAATTGTTAGACATCCCGAATCTAGTCGAATTCGAGACCTTATCGTACTAGACTTAATTTGCATGTAATGTATAGATGATTTATGCTAATTTTTATCCAAATTTGATGAATATCAGCCGGTTTGCATGAATTTTGTTCGGTGAGTTAAAATGCGGGTTGAAGTGTATGCGGCTAGCGTTGAATGGCATCCTTCGGCGTCCGTGTCCACTGACTGGTCACTCTATTTACGGAACGGATGCGGGAGGAAATTTATGAGTTGTCATTGGAGATGCCATAACGGTTATTTCAGAAAATTGCCAAGTTCGGGACCGGAACGATATACACTCCCCCCTGCCATTTCTTACCGTATCGCGTACAGTGCCGTCTGCTTTCTGCATCCAGGCTTCTCACTCTTGGACGGACGACTTAAATAACCAGACGGCAAGAAAAAACATGCATGCACAGTGCTCCGGTCCTACGTGCACACCGACGCATTTCTCGTATATGTACTCCATGCCTTCGTACGTGATGCACAGTAAAATTATAGCAGCAACCAGCTGCGCGCAGCCGGCACATTTGCACGTACGCTCCACGTACTGAGCGTACGTACGTAGTTACCACGCGGACGGGTAAATGCACTCATACTACATGGCTAGCTACACACCTGAAGCAGATGTTTTTCTCAATCCATGCCTTCGTACACAGTTACTTGGGATTTATGTGTTTTACTTGACCTCTTTTTTACATGGAACAAGGCCATGCACGCACATCACTACACTGCACGTACACCCCACGCACAAACACATTACACATATACAAGTGTCCTTTAGTAACGTTTGGATGATAGGGATCTAAATAATTATGCGAGTCTCACTGAAATTTTTAGGGTTTTGCTAAGCTTCAACTACTGAGTCAGTTGATTAAGATTTCTGAGGTCTCAGTCTATTCGAAATAACAGATCAGAGCAGCAAAGAATGAAATATGTTGAGCATGTACCACTTACCGTGAGAGCGTTGAGATCAGCCATTGGCGACGGGTGCCAACGAAACAGATAGAGAGGCTACTAGCCTTGAGCGCCATGCTTGATGTGCTGACGGTTGGTTTGATGACGATGTTTCCTAGTTCACCATTTTAGATCCAACGCTTCACGCTCTCGATTACTAAAGGCACCATAGCTTGGGCTTGGGCTCGGCTGTGCGAGTCAGTGCGTGCTTGGAGGTCGGCCGTGGTTGCGGCTGTGGCCATAATATTTTTTTCTATTCGAGGCTAACCTTGTTGTCTTTGCTTCTGCCATTTCATCTCACAGTTCTCGGTGTAATGATACTCCCATTTGGCACCGACTCCGGCGCCATTCACACAGCCACCTGCGGGTGGCTGTAACGCGGCCTTGTCGAGGGTCACGTTGATCGGCTGGTTAAGAGGAGTGTCCCACCTTGCCGAGAACCCCTTAGAGTTTGCAGGATCCGCATGCTGTCTTGCCTACGATATGAACGTGAACTACTAAGAACAATACATACTACTTGTGAAGAAATTGACTTAAGTAGGAGAAACATAATTAAGCGTGTCGGGTTAATTATATACCAGTTCTTCCTGGAGTTTCTTTGTTTGGTGATCCGCGAAAATGTCCCTGTATTCTCATCATAATGGTACCAGACCCTGAATAGTTATATTCAAGTGGGCCTTTGAATTGCTCAAATTGCTTGTCCCACTTGAGCTTGTTCCCAACGAAACCACAACTTCTGAGAATGTGGTTAGTTAATGTCTTTGATCGCGGGTCCCTCTCCCATGAAGCCCCCTACTCGACTATAAGGACCTGGTTGCGCGCCTTGAAAATGTTCCATTCCTCTTCAATAATCTTAGGCCACTTCTCCTGGACCTCAGAGAAATCTTTGAGAAGAAATTCCTTTCTGGTGGTGGATTTCCTAGCAGTTAAGTTCTGGGAGAACTTGGTGATAGTGTGGTTATTTACCAGATTCTTTGGATAACATAGGTTGTCATGCTCATTAGGGAACTTGAATTTTGTGTGCAACCTTCTCAGGAGGAGTTGTCGTAGGTTATCTTTCTATCCCTTAGATTGGTCTTGTTGATGATGCAGACTTCTCGAAGGATGACACCTAGGGCATTGCCCAAGTGAGACGATGCCTTCCTCGGACTAACAAGCTAAACACCGGAGTCCACTCGAGTGACCACAAGCCTGTCGGTGCCGGATCGTAGGCTCCCGCCTCTGGTTTTGTAGCATCGTCCTTAGCATGATTTTAGTTGGTCTCCTCTTCAGGACTATAGTCCTCATCAGGATTACCTTTGTCCTGATCGACAGGAATATAAGGATCTCGGAAGCCACTGCCGATCACATAGCCCTTATCCGGATTGATTTCGGAAGTACCATCATAGGGGTTGTCTTCCTACACGTCCGTATATGCCCCTTGGTCGTTGGGACCATCTGTGCAGACAAAGATACATCGTCCTCCTCCGCATTGCCCGAATAAGCCGACTACGAAGAAGAGCCTGTGACCCCGTCGTTTCCGGACATCTTCAAACAAAAGATAAAACTGTTGAATAATACTCAAATGCATCTAGAAAACGTATAGACTTACTACCAAGTATTTATATAAGTCATTGAAATTATCGGCATGACCTTTCCTAAAAATAGGACATATGAATGCCTGGAATTTGACGAAATGAAAAATAATCAATGTTTCATCAAAACATTGGCAACTCTATACATTCCCTGTAGAAAAGATACACATATAGCGCAAAATAATTCGCGAGCAACACACAAAATGTTTGCATCCAAAAATCCGACCACATTCATCACATTGACAATTAGAACTACAAAAATTCAACCACATTTCATCACATCTATCACCAACACAATTCACAATGTTGCAACTACAATTGATTTACTCTAAAATGGAGCAATGTATATCAATTAGAACAAATATGTGTACGAACTTGCCCAATTTTTTATAAAGATGAACTCATGTGCCAGCGAAATCGAGTTATGGTGCTTGATGACGAGGGCGTCGGTGGGGCGGGAGGCAGATGTCGGACACGAGGAGGCTGGTGCCGGCACCACCAGACCCGAGGTCGTGCCGTGGCTGAGGGCGACGACAGCGGCGTAAAACGACACGAAGTGGTCGACATGCAAGGAGGCATCCTCGAGCGCGATGGGGGTCAGGGGTGCGATAGGAGGCGAAGTCACCTGTGGTGTCATGGGGGAGTCGCGGTCGAGGGGGGCAGCGACGGTGCGAGCGCGATGTAGGGTGCAAAATGAAATTCCTGGGATGGTTTTTCCCCCTAAAACAGCTGAGACCGCACTGAAAATATCGTTGGTGTTGCTAACGTCAACAACGCCGTAGATAATTTTCTGCCATTTTGGAGTAAAAATATATTTTCCCTATATTTTAGAGCACCGCTTTGTACTTATATTTTGTTATGTTTTCTCTTTTGTTATTTACTATATCTTATATCTTATATCTTATATTTACTAATTGGAGGCACCTTTCAAGTACTCTCATTAACCCACATCATCAAAATTACTTACACCGTTGGATTATAAAATTTGCGTCTAGGATAAAAGAAAAATGTACGTAACATAGATTGCTCCTATGTCCATAAGAAGGGCATCTGACACATCCAAGACAGTTGTATTTTGTATTAAAAAAATCCCCGATCAGTTCCCTTCAAAATAAAAAGTAAAGCCTCACGCAAAAAAAGGACAGCCTTAATCTGTTCCTAAAAAAGAGCCTCACGTCCAAGAAAAAGGAAGGACCGAAAAAAGGAAACCATCCATCCAGTATATACAAAACAAATAAATCCTAAATTATAAAAAAACAAAGCAATCCTCGATCCATTCCCTGAAAACTAAGAAGTAAAGCGTAGTGTAAAAAAAGGAAAGCTTTGATTCGTTCCTTAAAAAAAAGGAAAGCCTCACGTCCAAGGAACAGGAAAGACCAAAAAAAAAAAAGGAAAGCCTCCATCCATAAAAACTCCAACGAAAAAAGGAAAGAAATTGCACGACCCGGCTGATTGCCCGTGAAGGACTCCGGCAATTAAATATTCTGCCAAGTAAAATCACGGGGACTCATTTATACCTCCTTCTCCCCTTCAATCCTGCTCTCCTATATATGGCCGGTTGCTGTGATTTTTGTCTGTCAAATAAAGTGTACACTAGGCTCTCTCAATGGTGTTCCTCTCCAACCTTTCAATCTCACTTTTCCAACTAAACAATCCATCATGTATATTAACCGTGTTCCACCTCATAAGTTGAATCTCAGTTTTCAAGTGCAGCAATCCATCATGTATATGTACATGATTTTATCCAACGATGTTGATTTGGCAGGTAAGATCCTATCAAGCAATCTGGCATGTATATTCCAGTACATGATTTTATCCAATGATATGTTGATTTAGTAGGTATGATCCACTCAAACATGCGGGATCTCCTAATTGTGTTCCTCTTTGTTCTTTCATTCTTAGTTTTTCATATTCTGGCAACAATTTTATTCCAGTAACTTATTTGTTCCCACGGTGGATCATTTATCAGGAGCTATTTAAACTTTGAAGCAGATGGAGCCAAGTTCAGCAAGATATGGGTTTCACAGGTATATTTTCCGTCTCTCGCAATTCAATCTATCAGAAAATAAATCTATCATATTTTGTGGATTCAGTATATTTTTAAAAGGGAGATTGAAGCGGAAATTTGTCTTACCACGGAAGTGGAGTTGGTCGAGACTCGCTTGGATGGATTCAAGACTCAACACTAATGGATATACTCGAGGAGACGAAGAACCTTGGAAATCATATTAGAAGTAGATTGGGTGTCATTAAGTATTTATTTATTTTGAGGAATAAATTATTTCTGAGGAGTCAGACTAAATTTTGATAGCCAAATTTTGTTGGTATAGATAGCACAAGGGCAACCAATCTATGTCCCCAGCAATGTGTAGTACATCACATCATGTTTCCAGTATATTGTTTACAAACAAACAACGTTTGACGGTTCTACTACGTAAAAGCATATGTACATAAATTTTTAAATAATAAATGTGTACATAATATTGGAAAAGCAGAAGAAATCCATGTGATCAAGGAACGTATAGTTCTATCTTGCATCTCCACAAATCTTTTTAAATTTTAAATCCAGTCAAAATGTCGATCTTAACCAATCAGCCTATGTCATTCTAATGCAAGGGAAGGCCGATCTGCTTCGCCAATTAATTGGACAGCATATTGATGAGCACGTATTTCTCGACAAAGATAAATCGCTTTGGATGGAGCGGCTCATATCATGAAGCGATGGCGTGAGCCGACCGGCTTGACGAGCTCCTCCCGTACGCTGTTGGGTGCTGGCTGCATCCGATGTCGCCTGGTGCAAGATAGTGTTGTCGTCCAACTATTGTCTACATGCTAAATCAGCTCTAGCATTGGTTATTATTGTTATGTAGTATTCACACAATACTATTCTTTTGGCAGATATACTTTTTTTGCATGGCAAGCTTGCGATATTCTTCGCAGGTGTGGATTGTTTTTCTTTTTTGAGAAAAAGGTCTAGACTGCTAATACTTATTAATTGCGTATATACTACATCTATGCCTGTCCATATACTGTCCTTATAAGTAAGAGAAAATTCTATATATGAAATTATTTTAGGCCACCTAAATTACTACATTAACTAAAAAAATCTAGATGTATCATTCGCCTCAAAGATATAATATGAACACAGGATTTTGTGTGTAGTGGGAACAGGAAGTGTTAAAAAAACCGGGCACAACCACAAGATTATTTTGTGACGCACAACTCAAATCCGAATAATCTATCACACAGTTCCCACCCACCATATTAATCATAGAAGAAATTCAATAATAATTTATTGGTTAAGACAACAACTTAAAATCTGAATAATGTATGGCCCTTAAAGGTATGAGAAAATAGAAATCTCTTACATATATTATTTGCTACAGTGTCATGTATTTTGATAGAAAACTGTGCCTATTGATTAATGTCTATAGAAACATATTCTTATACAATCATACAAATCTAAGTGCAATCCAATGTTTCCCAGGGAGGACTTCTTAAATATTGCACACGTATAAAATATACTCTGTGAAGAGAAGGGTTTTAGGATCAAATTCTATCGTTCTTTGGTGGCGAAAAGGAAGAAGTGTGTCCGTTTAGGTACTGAAAATATAGGAACATAAATGCTACAGTAGGACAATAGTTATAGATTGTTTATATGTAAAATTGCTAGCCTGTGCTGGAGCACGGGTTGCCGACTAGTTTTGTTAATTTAAATAACAGTAATTTTGATTTATTAGATTGACACAGAGTATGGTTGATACAAATTATGGTTAAAGAGATACATAATTCAAGAACGACGACGCCATTTCACAATCCTCTAGATGGATTTATTTTTGTCTCGGATAATGTACTTCTACTCATTCTGGTGTACTCTTCTTAGTTCGTGTCCTCATCTTTTTCCACTGGGTAGACGCCAGATTGGTCAAAAGTCTTCCAACAGCTCAACGACACGGCTTGACTTTGTCTGGTCGGTTATGTAGAAGCATTGGGCTAACTCTCCTTCTTGTCCATCCTCAAGATCTTCGATTGCCTCTTGGTTGGTCCCTCTTTCTGGCTCTTCGTTGAAAGGGTTTTTCGCTTCCTCATCTGCCACCCCTTCTTGTTGTCCATCCTGATGATCTTCTTCATGTTCGGCACTTGCCTCGGTGTTGTTCTTCCCTCCTTATGGCTCTTCCTAGAAAGGGTATCCCGCTTCCTCATTTGCCTCCCTTCTTCTATGTCCTGGTCATCTTCGTCATGTTCGGGTGCCTCTTGGTCGTTCCTCCTCCTTCCATCTCTTCATCAGAAGGGTATCCCGCTTCCTCTTCTGCCGCCCCTTCGATGTTGGCATCCTCCATATCCTCACCATGCCTTGTACAATTTGTATAACCATACATAAACTCATGTTTGAGCAAATGCAACTTCACACGGACAATAGAAGGGTCGATCAAATCTTCATTCTTACACTTCTTACACGGATATAATATCTCCGTTTACCCTTTCAATTCATATCTTCCAACGCCACCTTGAACAACCCATTTATAGTTTGATCCATATGCATGAATCATTCGATGGATCTAGTTGCGCCTACAAGAGTATATATATAGGAAAAAAATGTAACTAACGAGGTCGCCAAACATTTCAGGATTACCTTTGCTAAAAAATGTACATATATTGAGCGCTAGAAATTTGACGAGACCAAAATTTGTGCCTGACCTAGATCATAGACGAATATTACTGAGCTAATCATCCATAGATCGATCAAGGCAGCAAAGGCTGGCCGTACGTATATGTATGGATTTGTCGAGCGATCGGAGAGTGATATGGACAGATGATTTCTAGAGAGGAGTGGTAGATATATATATATATATATATATATATATATATATATATATATATATATATATATATATATATATAGGCGAGGGTGATGCCTCTTTGTAAAAGATAATCACAAGTGACGATGCTTTACTGGCTTCTCTCACAGGTGGCGTGTAACGTTGGATACTCCAGTGCAGATGAATGGAATGGATCCATCAAATTCAAATGGCATCGACATTGTTGTTTTCCCCTTTTGACAATAGGCGTGGGACAACGTTAAGATAAACACATGCAAGGATGCATATGAACTTCATCGACCATAAATACTGGGGCGGTTATGCAAGCTTGAATGAATACGTTTTTTTAACACAATACAGACGCAAGCGCTTATATATACGCACATACACTTACCCCTATGAGAATCTTCGAGAGACTGGGCCGGCATATCATCTTGAGATTTACGAAGTCAACGTAGGCGCTCGTCGTCGACGGGAATGTCCCCTCTCTCACTGAAAGCGTATCGCTGGAAATCCTGAAATAATTCCAGAAATAATGCGAGTAGCAGGATTTGAACTCTGATGGGCTGGTGATACCACTGTCCATCTAACCATCTAACCACAGATTAGTTCACAACTTGAATTAGTACGTAGCCATAGGATACCTCTAGCAAGCTAGGGGTCATACGTGGATCTGCAGTGTGTGATATACGCATAGATCATGTATTTATACGCGAGCCCGTGGCAATGATTTACCTGGACCATTTCACACTGTGTTTGCACTGTTTTCACGTTGGCCCGGGGCTTGGCCCAGTCCTACTACGCCACTGTTTATACGAGTATATACATGTCGGCCGTACATACGCCATTACATTGATGGACTGATCAAGAGCTAGCTAGCTAGCCCAAGATACGCGTTCGCATGATCGCGTCACGTGCATGCATGGTGTGGGTAAGCACGCACGCAGCCGGGCGTGGCCGTAACGCGGCATACAGAACGATATGCACTTGCTTACGCGTACGCGTATGTGCCAAGTTAGTATATCGGCGCACCTACGGGCCGGCCGGCCTGCTCTTGGGAACCGTTAGAACGTATAGGCAGGTGCATGTGAGCATCCAAATGCCTTAATGTGCATGGCATGATGGCAAGACATGTATACACACGAATACACGATCCTAAGTACTAGTGCACACTTGTCGTATTGTAAGCCTCCTCTCACTTGATATCAGCAGGAGTTTCTCCATGTCCCATCCATGGCTCACTTCTTTACTGATGTACTCCCTCCGTTCCAAAATATTTGTCTTTCTAGCCATCTCAAATGGACTACAACATATGGATGTATGTAGACATGTTTTAAAGTGTAGATTCACTCATTTTGCTCCGTATGTAGTCACTTGTTGAAATCTCTAGAAAGACAATTATTTAGGAACGGAGGGAGTATTTCGACAGTGTGTTGGGTAAACCGTACGTATGTTAGAGCATACCCCATCCATGGGGTACTCATTGAGTATAGGAGTAAGAACTGTTGAAGAAAAGAATCTTGTACGGTATACTATGAGTGTATCAGTGCATGCGTCCTTGCAAGCACAACCATACATACACTGCAGTGAAGTGGACTCTGAAACCATTTGATGCTAGCCGGTGCTCGGTAGTAGATCCAACAAACAATTACCTCACGGCTAATTTATTTGACTGTCCACCGCGCCCTTTGTTTGACACATGAACAAAACGCAAGCGTCAACCGATCCATCCTTATTGAATACTAGGTTAATTAACCAGCACATATGTATATATATTGTGGAATTAAGACGCATGATCGATGCTATTATGTCTGCTGGAAAATCTGGTACGCATGCAGGCACGTACATGGTGGCAAATGGCAACTAGCCTGCGAGTGCCAGGCTAGGATACAAAATACTCCCGCGGATTTCCCTGGGCTAATGATGCGTACGTGTGTGTATTGATGGATTGAATATATTCCCCTGCGTGTAAATTGGCTCCAGGACGTTCGTACTGAGGCAGTGCAGCAGCTAGCTATATATCCGACAGCCATGCAGGATCGATGCATGCATGCAAATATATGAGGGCAGAAGATCTTCGCCGTGATCTCACAGTAATTAGGATGTCTTTAAGTGTATTAATAGCGCCGGGCTGCAAAAATATTTATTCACTGCAGTGGTTAGTAGGATAAGACTAGCCACAATGAACTTTCCAAAAAAAAAAAAAAAAACTAGGCACAATGGATAGTAACATAGAATAGTAACATGCCCATATTACTACTCTATGTTACTACCTCTATAGTGGGGAGTAACATATATATGGTAACATGCAACACTTCATTTATTAGGCTATAGACTCATCTTGTCTTGTGATACGTCCATTTTGCATTATGCTTTTATATCGATATTTATTGCATTATGGGCTGTCATTACACATTATGTCAGAATACTTATTCCTTTTCTCTCTTATTTTACAAGATTTACATGAAGAGGGAGAATGCCGGCAGCTGCAATCCTTGGCTGGAAAAGGAGCAAATATTAAAGACCTATTCTGCGCAACTTCAAAAGTCCCGAAACTCCACCGAAGTTATTTTTGAAATTAATAAAAAATACTGAGCGAAGAAAGTACCAGAGGGGAGCCACCCACCATCCACAAGGGTGGGGGGCGCGCCATACCCCCCTGGGCACGCCTCTCTGCCTCATGGGCCCCCTGGCAGGCCTCCGGTGCACATCTTCTGCTATATGAGGTCTTTCACCCTGGTAAAAAAAATCATAAGCAAGCTTTCGGGACGAAACAACGCCGCCACGAGGCGGAACCTTGGTGGAACCAATCTAGGGCTCCGGCGGAGCTGTTCTGCCGGGGAAACATCCCTCCAGGAGGGGGAAATCATCGCCATCGTCATCACCAAGGATCCTCTCATCGGGAGGGGGTCAATCTCCATCAACATCTTCACCTGCACAATCTCTCCTAAACCCTAGTTCATCTCTTGTATCCAATCTTTGCCTCAAAATCTCAGATTGGTACCTGTGGGTTGCTAGTAGTGTTGATTACTCCTTGTAGTTGATGCTAGTTGGTTTATTTGGTGGAAGATCATATGTTCAGATCCTTTATGCATATTAATACCCCTCTGATTATGAACATGAATATGATTTGTGAGTAGTTACGTTTGTTCCTGAGGACATGGGAGAAGTCTTGCTATAAGTAGTCATGTGAATTTGGTATTTGTTCGATATTTTAATGAGATGTATGTTGTCTTTCCTCTAGTGGTGTTATGTGAACGTCGACTACATGACATTTCACCATTGTTTGGGCCTAAAGGAAGGCATTGGGAAGTAATAAGTAAATGATGGGTTGGTAGAGTGACAGAAGCTTAAACCCTAGTTTATGTGTTGCTTCGTAAGGGGCTGTTTTGGATCCATATGTTTCATGCTATGGTTAGGTTTTACCTTAATACTTATTTTTTAGTTGCGGATGCTTACAATAGGGGTTAATCATAAGTGGGATGCTTGTCCAAGGAAGGACATGACCCAAGCACCGGTCCACCCACATATCAAATTATCAAAGTAACGAACACGAATCATATGAGCGTGATGAAAACTAACTTGACAATAATTCTCATGTGTCCTCGGGAGCGTTTTCCTTCATATAAGAGTTTGTTCAGGCTTGTCCTTTGCTACAAAAAGGATTGGGCCACCTTGTTGCACCTTGGTTTCTCTTGTTACTAGTTACCCATTACAAATTACCTTACCACAAAACTATCTGTTACCGATAATTTCAGTTCTTGCAGAGAATACCTTACTGAAAACCGTTTGTCATTTCCTTCTGCTCCTCGTTGGGTCGACACTCTTACTTATCGTAAGGACTATGATAGATCCCCTACACTTGTGGGTCATCAAGACTCTTTTCTGGCGCCGTTGCCGGGGAGTGAAGCGCCTTTGGTAAGTGGAATTTGGTAAGGAAAATTTTATATAGTGTGCTGAAATTTACTGTCACTTGTTACTATGGAAAGCAATCCTTTGACGGGCTTGTTCGGGGTATCTTCACCCCGACCAGTAGAGCAAAGAGTTTCTCCTCAACCTACTGAACCTACTGAAAATGTTTACTTGAAAATTTCTTCGGGTATGATAGAGAAACTGCTAGCTAATCCTTTTACAGGTGATGGAACATTACATCCCGATTTACACCTAATCTATGTTGATGAAGTTTGTGGATTATTTAAGCTTGCAGGTATGCCCGAGGATGTTATCAAAATGAAGGTCTTCCCTTTATCTTTGAAGGGAAAAGCATTGACATGGTTTAGGCTATGTGATGATATGGGATTATGGAGCTACAACCGATTGAAATTGGAATTTCATCAGAAGTTTTATCCTATGCATCTCGTTCATCATGATCGTAATTATATATATAATTTTTGGCCTCGCGAAGGAGAAAGCATCGCTCAAGCTTGGGGGAGGCTTAAGTTAATTTTATATTCATGCCCCAATCATGAGCTCTCAAGAGAATTTATTATTCAAAAATTTTATGCTCGGCTTCTCTCAATAATCGCTCCATGCTCGATACTTCTTGTACTGGTTCTTTTATGATGAAGACTATTGAATTCAAATGGGATTTATTGGAAAGAATTAAACGCAACTCTGAAGATTGGGACCTCGACGAAGGTAAGGAGTCAGGTATAACACCTAAGTTTGATTATGTTAAATCTTTTATGGATACCGATGTTTTCCGTGAATTTAGCACAAAATATGGACTTGACTCTGAGATAGTAGCTTCCTTCTGTGAATCATTTGATACTCATGTTGATCTCCCTAAGGAGAAGTGGTTTAAAGATAATCCTCCCATTGAAGTAAAAGTAGTTGCACCTATTAAAGTTGAAGAAAAAACTATCACTTATAATGATCCAATTGTTCCTACTGCTTATATTGAGAAACCACCTTTCCCTGTTAGAATAAAGGATCATGCTAAAGCTTCAACTGTGGTCAACAAAAGTAATATTAGGACACCCAAACCCCCTGAGAAAATTAAAGTTGAACCTAGTATTGCTATGGTTAAAGATATTTTGGCTATAATATTGATGGGCATGTTATTTACTTCTCTGATGAAGCTGCTAGAATTGCTAGACCGACACTAAAAATAAACATAGACCTGTTGTAGGCATGCCGTATATTTCTGTTAAAATAGGAGATCACTGTTATCATGGCTTGTGTGACATGGGGGCTAGTGCAAGTGCAATACTCCATTCCCTATACAAATAAATTATGCATGATATTGCACCTGCTGAAATAGAAGAAATTGATGTTACAATTAAGCTTGCCAATAGAGATACTATTTCACCAGTTGGGATTGTTAGAGATGTTGAAGTCTTGTGTGGGAAAGTTAAATATCCTGCTGATTTTCTTTTTCTTGGTTCCCCACAAGATAGCTTTTGTCCCATTATATTTGGTAACCCTTCTTGAATACTGTTAATGCTAGGATAGATTGCGAAAAGGATGTTGTTACTATTGGTTTGGGGAATATGTCTCATGAGTTTAATTTTGCCAAATTTCGTAGGCAACCCCGTGATGAGGAATTGCCTAGTAAAGATGAAATTATTGGTCTTGCTTCTATTGTCGTGCCTCCTAATGATCCTTTAGAACAATATTTGCTTGACCATGAAAATGGTATGTTCATGAATGAAAGAAGGGAAATAGATGAAATATTCTTTAAACAGGGGCCCATTTTGAAACACAACTTGCCAGTCGAAACCCTAGGGGATCCTCCTCCACCCAAGGGTGATCCCGTGTTTGATCTTAAACCATTACCTGATACTCTTAAATATGCTTACCTTGACGAAAAGGAGATATATCCTGTTATTATTAATGCTAACCTTTCAGAGAAGGAAGAAGTGAAATTATTGAAAACTCTGAAGAAGCACCGTGCTGATATTGGATATACTCTTGATGATCTTAAGGGCATTAGTCCCACTTTATATCAGCACAAAATAAAATTGGAGAAAGACGCTAAACCGGTTGTTGATCACCAACGACGGTTAAATTCTAAGATGAAAGAAGTGGTAAGAAAAGAAATACTAAAGCTTCTGGAGGCAGGTATAATTTATCTCGTTGCTGATAGTCAGTGGGTAAGTCCTGTCCATTGTGTCCCTAAGAAGGGAGGTATTACTGTTGTTCCTAATGATAAAGATGAATTGATCCCATAAACAATTGTTACAGGTTATAGGATGGTAATTGATTACCACAAATTAAATAAAGCTACTAAAAAGGATCATTACCCTTTACCTTCTAATGATCAAATGCTAGAAAGATTATCCAAACATACACAATTTTTCTTGCTAGATGGTTATTCTGGTTTCTCTCAAATACCTGTGTCAAAAGAGGATCAAGAAAAGACCACTTTTGCTTGCCCTTTCGGTACCTTTGCTTATAGACGTATGCCTTTTGGTTTATGCAATGCACCTGCTACCTTTCAAAGATGCATGATGGTTATATTCTATGATTTTTGTGAAAAGATTGTTGAGGTTTTCATGGATGATTTCTCCGTATATGGAACTTCTTTTGATGATTGCTTGAGCAACATTGATCGAGTTTTGCAGAGATGTGAAGAAACTAATCTTGTCTTGAATTGGGAGAAGTGCCACTTTATGGTTAATGAAGGTATTGTCTTGGGGCATAAAATTTCTGAAAGAGGTATTGAAGTTGATAAAGCTAAAGTCGATGCTATTGAAAAGATGTTGTGTCCCAAGGACATTAAAGGTATAAGAAGTTTCCTTGGTCATGCCGGTTTTTATAGGAGGTTCATGAAGGACTTCTCAAAAATTTCTAGGCCTCTGACTAATCTCTTACAAAAAGATGTTCCTTTTATCTTTGATGATGATTGTGTAGAAGCATTTGAAATACTTAAGAAAGCATTGATTTCTGTACATATTGTTCAGCCACCTGATTGGAATTTACCCTTTGAAATCATGTGTGATGCTAGTGATTATGCTGTAGGTGCTATTCTAGGACAAAGAGTTGATAAGAAATTAAATATTATTCAATATTCTAGTAAAACTCTAGACGGTGCCCAAAGAAATTATGCTACTACTGAAAAAGAATTTTTAGCAGTTGTATTTGCTTGTGATAAGTTCAGACCTTATATTGTTGATTCAAAAGTAACTGTTCACACTGATCATGCTGCTATTAAATATCTTATGGAAAAGAAAGATGCTAAACCTAGACTTATTAGATGGGTTCTCCTACTACAAGAATTTGATTTGCATGTTATTGATAGAAAGGGAGCTGAGAACCCCGTTGCAGACAACTTGTCTAGGTTAGAAAATGTTCTTGATGACCCACTACCTATTGATGATAGCTTTCCTGATGAACAATTAGCTGTCATAAATGCTTCTCGTACTCCTCCATGGTATGCTGATTATGCTAACTAGTCATCAACCCGTGCATCAGCACGGGCTAGCACTTCTAATATTAAATACTCCCTCCAGATATTTTACTCTGTATATAAGATTTATTTGCGTAAAACAACGTAAAGTTTGACCGACTTACAGAAAAAATATCAATATTCTCAATGTGTAATCAATATCATTAAATGCGGCATGAATCTTAATTTTTATATTCTATGACTTTAGTATTGTACATGTTAATATTTTTCAATATAAATATGCTCAAACTTTATGAAGTTTGACTTCAGGCAAATCTTATATGCAGACTAAAAAGAATTATTTGGAGAAGTAGTATGTAACACTGTAGCAAATAATATATAAAAATGATTTATGCATTTCTTGATTACGCTAAGCACCATAGACTATTTGTATTTTATATTCTTGTATTAACCAATAAATTCTTAAAGAAAATCTTTCATGATCGAATTTAATTGTGTGATAGATTAATCGTATTTCCTATCATATTTGTGCAAAAAAATCATAAGAGGATTTCTTTTCAGATTAATGTGCTTGAAAGTTTATTGTACTTTCTATGCCTGCTACACATATGTATATCACATACATAATCATTTGTTATATGAGATCTTTGTCGTGCAGGATACATCCACATTATTTTTTACTATAGAAATTTATGTGTATTAAAGATACTTTAATAGGTATATTTCTTATAACTTATCAGGACAAAATAAAGACATATGCAACCGTACTATATTTGCAAATAATTAGCGTTAGTAATCTGCACCTGTGTAGAAACATGTTAAGTCTACATAATCGCAAGTATGCATGTCAGGCAAAGTAGTTTATCTTTCAAGAGAATAGTACTAACTTGTGCATAATAGTCCTTAGCATCTAGACTGAACTTACACGACACCACTACCTTGCTCCCGGTGTCATCGGATGCAGCCAGGGTCCGGCAGCGTACATGAGGAGGTCGTCGAGCCGCTCCATCCAATGATATTTATCTGTGTCACGCTAGAAATGCTCGTCAAGGATCGGCCTTCCCCTACAGAACTGCAAGCTTCCTTGTTCTGATCATTTATTAGGAGTAGTAAGAAAAGCAGTATAAACTTGAACAGGATTTAAATTTGAAATAAAGACATATAGTTGTGCAATATTGATCTAAATTTTTTTGACCACATATAGTTGTGCAATATTGATCTAAATTTTTTTTACCACATGGATATCCTTTACTTTGCAATATAATGGACAACATTAATATTTATAATGTTGTCTACTTACATTTCCTTTTATGTAGGACACCCATACAGTAGTACTACCAAACCTGATGTGATTGGGTACTCATTACCGGGGACATTGATCGGTTTCCCATATGCTATCTTCACAAAAGAAACTCCGTCAATGAAAAGTAATTTCATAATTTATGTGGCCTATGTGGCCAGTTCAAGAAATCATAACTATAGTTTGATTGTCTAATTCCTAAAAAATAATTCTACTCCTCAAAATAGAATAAGAAAATAACATCAAACTTATTTCTAATATAATTTTCTTGGTTCATCATCTCCTAGATTATATCAATTAGTCCTGAGTCTTGGCTCGATGCAAATCTTTCCTTGCCAAGTGGAGCCTTTGTCATCTAGCCACCAGTCTCGACCAGCTCCACATCTGTGGTTGACAAACTTCAGCTTCAATCTCCCTTTAAAAAATATACTGTCCAACTAAACATGAGAGGTATTTTTGTTGTAGCATATAGAAAAATAAATTAGGCTGCCCTTGTGACACTTTGTGGTTCACCGATGGCCATGCAGGTGGGAAAGCACATTCAGTGACAAATAATCGTGATCGGCGGCCATTGGTAGGACAGCAGGATCGAAGCAGAGGAGGAGGCATCGGCCGTACAGATGAGTCCACACAGATTTTTGTCGGGAGAATATTTGACTGATTGAGCCATTGGGTCTAGTTTTTATTTGACGGTCAATCAGCCGGATCGCGGATTTTTTCCATTTTTATTGTTGGATTTTTTTTTACATTTTATCTTTGGAGTTTTTAACAGAGGCATTCCTTCTTAATTTGTGCAGCGGGTGGAGTTTTTCCTTGTTTTTTCGATTGACGTGAGGCTTTCCTTGTTTTTATTTGGTCATGTATGTTTAATCTTTTATTTCGTGTTTGTATGTTTTTTTGCAAGGTTTTATTTCACATACGTAATGAGAAGTCATTTTTTGAGGTTGTGTGTTTTTTGGTCACGTCGCGTACCAAAGATAAAGTCGTATGTTTCTTTGTAAGATTTTATTTCACACATGTGGTGAAAACTCTTTTTGTAGCTTTTTTTTTCTGGGAAGTAACGTGGATGCTAAGGACAATTTTCTTTTGGAAGGCGTGGGCTTAATCTTCAATTATATGTACGTGGTGAGAACCCTATTTTTTCTGAGAAGTAACGTGCATGCTAAGGAATCTCCATTTTTCTTTACGTGACTTCTATTTTTTTGTACATTTTGGTTTGATCCCTTTGGTACGTAGTGTTTTTATTTGTGCAGATGGGTGGAGGTTTAATTTTTGGTACGCAAGTTTGCTTTTTTTTATTTCACGGGCAATCTGCCCGATCGTTGATTTTTTTTCCTTTTATCGTTGGGATTTGTTTTGGCATCTTATCGTTAGGTTTTTTATGGAAAATTTTGCTTCTTAATTTGTGGGATCCGGTAGGGACTTTCCTCTTTTTCTTACGTGAAGCTATTTTTCTACTTAATTTGTGGGAACGGGTGGGGCCTTTCCTTTTTTACTTGTGGCTTTCGTTTTCTTATGTGAGTCTTTTCTTTGTTTGTTTAACAAAAGTTGTACGTGTCAGGTGCACTTTTTATAGGACAACATCATCTGCGTTACGCAAGTTGTTTTTTAATCCTGGTCGTAAATTTTACAATCCAACGGTTTAATTAATTTTGATGATGTGGATTAATGAGAGATCATGAAAGGTGCCTCCAATTAGGTAACACTAGTCGTCGACCCGTGCATTCGCACGGGCTAGTTAGATGGCATATTATCTTTTTGTCATTTTATATTTCACTTCACATGTTACATGTATGTAATATAAAAAACTATCTCTAGTATAACCCATAGATTAATCTTTTCTATAAGATTCTTTGCACATAAAAAATTAAAACATCTGGCAATATATTGGAAGACACTACAAAAGCCTGGAAAGTAACTTGGAACACGGGAAAAGAATATGTATTGTTGTAAAAAAACATAAGAACTAATTAGTTTTCCATGGACATGACTCAAACAGTATATGGAAAATGTTTATTTCGAATAGCTCTAAAAATAGACTTTAGGAAATGTTTGGAGATACCACGATCAGCATGAGGCATAATTCATTTACTCTTAGTCAACATATTTTGTATACCTGAAAGTAAGCATATCATTTGTCCTCTATTGTACTATCCGGTGGGTAAACGGCCATTCAGTATCATTGGAAACATCATTAGATGATTAAATTTAAGCTATAGTAAAACACATTTATATCTCAGGATCATGAAACATATATAATTTGGAGAATAAGCCAGTCATGATATATTGGAGAATGAAGAATACTTGGTAAATTAAGTAGTACTATTGGCATAAAAAGAAGTCTCAAATAAGATTACACTTTCAGTTTAGGATCCATAAGTAATATAAATTTCAATTGCTAGATAGCAGTAGGAATACATGCTTTCAATTTTTTGCATCCGAAGGAAGCAGCCTGGAAGTTAAGAAGTCCAAAACGGTATAAATCACACGTTGATGAGGTCATGCATCTGACAGCTAATTGTTGCCTATCGGCAAAGATTATTATCAAGTGTTACATGGTGCAAATTATGACCTCCAAAACATAAAAGGTTTATAAGTGGGACTGCTGAAATGTCAATTTGACGGCTGAGGATGAGACATAAGGAGAATAACCCCATAGCGAATGTGACGCTAATCAGAAGGTTCACTGGTGGGATGCTGCTATGGAACCACCATCTAGTCGACAACACGGCGTACTCTTTTCACAGTAGAGCAATTTGCACTGATATTCCTTTTCTAACACATTGATAGATAAGCATCTCTTCTTCTACATTGCAAGTGCTAACTATAACAAACTGCTAGAAACGGTTATGATTTAATCCAAAGAAATAGATGAAGTAGCCAAATGAAATATACCTATCACGGGTCATTAGATGGCTCTAGGCTTGCTTGCTGTGTGAATAAGGCAATCTTCCATTCCATCTTGTACGGCTACATGGTGCATGTATCATGTACGGTAAGATTGCAAACTCACTGGCTGACGTAGTTATTTGCATGCAGTGAATACAACCGGAAAAGAGTACCAAGCTAGAGGAATACACAACAGTGCCAGTGTGTATTTCCCATTATCTAGACGAAGCCGAAGGAGTCCAAGAAAAAGTATGAGCGTACGTGTGTCCTGTGTTATTTCAGAATCGATCAAGCCATCCAGCAGCCTGCTTCCAAAGCAAGATGATGTACTTGACGGTATCAATCTACCATGTACGTGTGTTTGATACACTGCCAAAAGTGCTGGCCGACAGTACTCGCCGAAAATATTCAGCGTATTTGGTACCTCACCAACAGAGGATAAGATGGCGGTAAGGCCGTGCATGTCGAAGATGTTGCCGTCATTGACGGCCGCGGGAGGCCACCTCTGGCTGCTGCTGCTGTAGGCTTGCAAGTTAAAGTTGATTTAAGGTTGGAATCCTACTGTTTATAATTTGCTGATGCACAGAACGGTCAATGAAACGCACCACATCTGGTCGACAACGGCGGCGGCGTGGCATCTGCGCGTTGCTTTAACTATCTATGCAAAGGACTGGATGGATGCCAGGATTGGAACCCTAGTCACCAGCGGCGGCATTAAGAAACCTATCTGGATGCGGCGGGCAAAGTAGATGGGAGGCGTACCTGAGTACCGCCGGCCTCCACCAAGATCAGGAAGTTGGATGCTGGCTAGGTTAGCACGTGATTAGCTTCATGAATTAGAAGGAGAAAGGTGGCCGCTAGGTTATAGAACGTGGGAGTTTGGTAAAGCAATGCAAGGATTTTATATTTGATTTGTACGTTTTATCTGGGATCCTTAAAATCAATTATTTCTAAAAAATCTAATCAAAGATCAGATTTTTTTTCCCTCGAGAAAAAAGACCAGTTCTTTTTATCTTATTGAGCACATCAATGATCAGATCTGAACTTTCTTTTGAAGGGATCAGACTGGAACTTCTTTAAATTCATGTGGGAGGGACTAACATGGTTGGATCAGTTTTTTTAAGACACACGTGGCTGGTCAGTTTTTTTTTTTTGAGATAGACCTGGTTGGGTCAAGTTTACGTGTTGCTTGGGCCAGTTTGGGTCTTTTGTTTTTCCTAGAACAGTAACATTAATCGTAGGGCTAAAATATATCTATTAAATAGATCAGACGGTTAAGATATTTTCAATGATGTGGATTAATGTGGAAGCTCGTATGATGCATCCAATTAGTAAATATAAGATTACATTGTTGCTAAATTTATACCACCTAGTTTCACATACCAGCAAAAGAAAAAGTTTTTTTATGATTTAAGACATTACTTCTGGGATGACCCACACCTTTATAAAGGAGTAGATGTTTTTATTAGACGTTGTGTACTGAGCATGAATAGGAATAGATCCTACGCAAGTGTCACTCCGAGGCTTATGGAGGACACCACGCTGGAGATAGAACTGCACATAAGGTATTGCAATCCTGTTTTTATTGGCCTACTCTCTTCAAAGATGCCCGTAATTTTGTCTTGTCTTGTGATGAATGTCAAAGAATTGGTAATATTAGTAGACGTCAAGAAATGCCTATGAACTACTCACTTGTTATTGAACCATTTGATGTCTGGGGTTTTGATTATATGGGACCGTTTCCTTCCTCTAATGGGTATACACATATTTTAGTTGCGGTTGATTACGTTACTAAGTGGGTAGAAGCTATTCCAACTAGTAGTGTTGATCATAACACCTCTATTAGAGAAGTTATTTTTCCGAGGTTTGGAGTCCCTAGATACTTAATGACTGATGGTGGTTCACATTTTATTCATGGTGCCTTCCGTAAAATGCTTGCTAAGTATGACGTTAATCATAGAATTGCATCTCCGTACCATCCGCAATCTAGTGGTCAAGTAGAACTTAGTAATAGAGAGCTCAAATTAATTTGGCAAAAGACTATTAATAGATCTAGAAAGACTTGGTCCAAGAAACTTGATGATGCATTATGGGCTTACAGAACTGCGTATAAAGATCCTATGGGTATGTCTCCGTATAAAATGGTTTATGGAAAAGCATGTCACTTACCTCTCGAACTAGAACATAAGGCATATTGGGCCATTAAAGAGCTCAATTATGATTTCAAACTTGCCGGTGAGAAGAGGCTATTTGACATTAGCTCACTTGATGAATGGAGAACCCAGGCCAATGAGAATTCCAAGCTGTTTAAAGAAAAAGTTAAAAGATGGCATGACAAAAGGATACAAAAGTGTGAGTTTAATGTAGGTGATTATGTGTTGCTATTCAACTATCGTTTAAGATTTTTTGCGGGAAAATTTCTCTCTAAATGGGAAGGTCCTTACGTTATCGAGGAGGTCTATCGTTCCGGTGCCATAAAAATCAACAACTTCGAAGGTACAAATCCAAAGGTGCTGAACGGTCAAAGAATCAAATGTTATATCTCAGGTAATCCTATAAATGTTGAAACTAATGTTATTGAAACCGTAACCCCGGAGGAATACATAAGGGACACTTTCCAGAACGTTTCAGAATGTGGTACGGTAAGTAAACCGACTCCAAAACAGTTCTAATGGCAATTTTTCTCCATTTTGGAATATTTAAGAAAATAGGAAAATAAGAACTAGTCTGGGAAGGACACGAGGCTTCCACGAGGGTGGAGGGCGTGCCATACCCCCCTGGGCGCGCCCTACCCCCCTGGGCGCGCCCCTGCCTTGTGGACACCTCGTGTGCTCTCCGGACTCTGTTTTCTTGCATGATACTTCTTTTGGTCGGTAAAAATTCATTATATAATCTTCCGAATGTTTTGACCACCGTACCACGCAAATATCCTCTATTTTTGTTTCCAGCTATTTTTCTGACAGATCTAGATCACCATGACGTCTCCAAGTGCCCCCAAGGACAAGTTCTTCGAGAAGGCCATCAACCCCTACCTCGCGGAAGTGCTGCAACATCCTCAAACCATTGAGATGCGCGAGGGGTTGCTGCACATCCGCGATGTTGAGGGCCCAAGGAGGACCGGAAGCGTGCAGACAAGGCTCGAGGCAATGGAGCAACAAGTTTTCAAGTGCCAGCAAATGGTGGAACATGGACTCGATGCTAATCACATAATGATCACGGAGTTCACCAACAACCACAAGCTAGATGCCAAGAACATTGGGGAGGCCATCTTCAAGCTTCACGAGAAAATCGAGCACCTCCAAGCCCAGATCTATGACCTGCAAAACCAAAACTGTGAGCATGAATATAGGTTCAAGAGGATGAGTTTGGCTGCAGATTTGAGGATCCCGGAGACTCGATCATCCTTCTATCATGGTGAGCCTATGCCTTGGAAGATTGATGACAAGCCTACATCATCAACAACCCCATCATCACCACCTCCGAAGAAAGGGACATAAACACATGGGTATGGGCACTCCCCTTGGCAGCTGGCAAGCTTGGGGGAGGTGCCCCGGTATCGTATCACCATCACACTCCTATCTTTACCGTTTTTCTTAGTTTGATCCTTTTTAGTAATATCTTGATTTAGTAGAATAAAGTTTTTGGTATGATCTAGTTTTGAGTTTTGCTTTATGATCTCTCTATGTAATCAAGTCTGTGAGCTATATATAATAAAGATTAGTTTCGAGTCAAGGGCATGGTTATCTTGCTATGATCTTGAGGGAATAAAAGAAAAAAGAAAAAGAAAGAATAAAAATAAATAAAGAGATCATATTGATCTTATGGAGAGTAATGACTTCACATATAAACAGTATGATGAATAAAAGTTGTTGAGAGTTGACAAACATAGTTTTGGTCATCGTTGCAATTAATAGGAAGTAATAAAGAAAGAGAGGTTTTCACATATAAATATACTATCTTGGACATATTTTATGATTGTGAGCACTCATTAAATATGACATGCTAAAAAGTTGATGTTGGACAAGGAAGACAACGTAATGGGTTATGTTTTCTTATATCCGAAATAAAGTTATTGTCATGGATCATCCAACATGTTGAGCTTGCCTTCCTCCCTCATGCTAGCCAAACTCTTTGCACCAAGTAGAGATACTACTTGTGCTTCCAAATATCCTTAAACCCAGTTTTGCCATAAGAGTCCACCATATCTACCTATGGATTGAGTAAGATCCTTCAAGTAAGTTGTCATTGTTGCATGCAATAAAAATTTCTCCCTAAATATGTATGATTTATTTGTGTGGAGAAAATAAGCTTTATACGATCTTGTGATGTGGAAGAAATAAAAGCGACGAACTGCATAATAAAGGTCCATATCACAAGTGGCAATATAAAGTGATGTTCTTTTGCATTAAGATTTCGTGCATCCAACCATAAAAGCACATGACAACCTCTTCTCCCCTCTGCGAAGGGCCTATCGTTTATTCTTGTCTTATACCTTATACAAGAGTCATGGTGATCTTCGCCTTTCCTTTTATATTTTATCCTTTGGCAAGAGCATTGTGTTGGAAAGATCCTGATATATATATATATATATATATATATATATATATATATATATATATATATATATATATATATATATATATCCAATTGGATGTAAGTTATCATGAACTATTATTGTTGACATTACCCTTGAGGTAAAAGGTTGGGAGGCAACACTATAAGCCCCAATCTTCCTCTGTGTCCGATTAAAACTCCATACCCATAAGTATTGCGTGAGTGCTAGCAATATTGAAAGACTAAATGATAGTTGAGTATGTGGACTTGCTGAAAAGCTCTTCTTGACTCTTTCAGATGTTACGATAAATTGCAATTGCTTCAATGACCGAGATTATAGTTTGTTAGTTTTAAATAAAGTTTCTGATTCATACTTGACATTGTGAAAAGATTGTTACTTTAGCATAAGAAATCATATGACAATATCTATATATGTTGTTGTTATAAGAATGATCATGATGCTCTCATGTCTGTATTTTATTTTATCGACACCTCTATCTCTAAACATGTGGACATATTTTTCGTTATCGGCTTCCGCTTGAGGACAAGCGAGGTCTAAGCTTGGGGGAGTTGATACGTTCATTTTGCATCATGCTTTTATATCGATATTTATTGCATTATGGGGAAGTTATTACACATTATGTCACAATACTTATGTCTTTTCTCTCTTATTTTACAAGGTTTACATGAAGAGGGAGAATGCCGACAGCTGGAACTCTGGGCTGGAAAAGGAGAAAATATTAGAGACCTATTCTGCGCTAGTCCAAAAATCCAGAAACTCCAAGGAAGTTATTTTTGGAATTAATAAAAAATACTGAGCGAAGAAAGTACTAGAGGGGGGCCACCCACCATCCACAAGGGTGGGGGCGCGCCCTACCCCCTGGGTGCGCACCCTGCCTCATGGGCCCCCTGGCAGGCCTCTGGTGCCCATCTTCTGCTATATGAAGTCTTTCACCCTGAAAAAAAATCATAAGCAAGCTTTCGGGACGAAAAACCGCCGCCACGAGGCAGAACCTTGGCGGAACCAACCTAGGGCTCCGGCGGAGCTGTTCTGCCGGGGAAACATCCCTCCGGGAGGGGGAAATCATCGCCATTGTCATCACCAACGATACTCTCATCGGTAGGGGGTCAATCTCCATCAAAATCTTGACCAACACCTTCTCTCCTAAAACCCTATTTATCTCTTGTATCCAATCTTTGCCTCAAAACCTCAGATTGGTACCTGTGGGTTGCTAGTAGTGCTGATTACTCCTTGTAGTTGATGCTAGTTGGTTTATTTGGTGGAAGATCATATGGTCAGATCCTTTATGCATATTAATACCCCTCTGATTATGAATATGAATATAATTTGTGAGTAGTTACGTTTGTTCCTGAGGATACGGGAGAAGTCTTGCTATAAGTAGTCATCTGAATTTGGTATTCGTTGGATATTTTGATGAGATGTATGTTGTCTTTCCTCTAGTGGTGTTATGTGAAAGTCGACTACATGACACTTCACCATTGTTTGGGCCTAGAGGAAGGCATTGCGAAGTAATAAGTAGATGATGGGTTGCTAGAGTGACAGAAGCTTAAACCCTAGTTTATGCGTTGCTTCGTAAGGGGCTCTTTTGGATCCATATGTTTCATGCTATGGTTAGGTTTACCTTAATACTGATTTTGTAGTTGCAGATGCTTGAAATAGGGGTTAATCATAAGTGGGATGCTTGTCCAAGGAAGGACAGCACCCAAGCACCGGTCCACCCACATATCGAATTATCAAAGTAACGAACGCGAATCATATGAGCGTGATCAAAACTAGCTTGACGATAATTCCCATGTGTCCTCGGGAGCGTTTTCCTTCATATAAGAGTTTGTTCAGGCTTGTCCTTTGCTAAAAAAAGGATTGGGTCACCTTGCTGCACCTTGTTTACTCTTGTTACTAGTTACCCGTTACAAATTACCTTATCACAAAACTATCTGTTACCGATAATCTCAGTGCTTGCAGAGAATACCTTACTGAAAACCGCTTGTCATTTCCTTCTTCTCCTTGTTGGGTTCGACACTCTTACTTATAGAAAGGACTACGATAGATCCCGTACACTTGTGGGTCATCATCTTGATATGTGTGATGTGCTACGTCTTGATCTTGCGTTGGTTTACCCCGAAGAGGAGAGGATGATGCACCACAGTAGCGTAAGTATTTCCCTCAGTTTTTGAGAATCAAGGTATCAATCTAGTAGGAGGCCACGCGCAAGTCCCTCGTACCTGCACAAAATGATAGCTACTCGCAACCAACGCGATTAGGGGTTGTCAACCCCTTCAGGTCACTTACGAGAGTGAGATCTGATAGAGATAATATTTTTGGTATTTTTGGTATAAAGATGCAAAGTGAAAAGTAAAAGGCAAAGTAAAAACAAAGCAAGTATTAAAAGTGATAGAGATTGATATGATGAGAATAGACCCGGGGGCCATAGGTTTCACTAGTGGCTTCTCTCAAGAGCATAGATATTCTACGGTGGGTGTACAAATTACTGTTGAGCAATTGACAGAATTGAGCATAGTTATGAGGTTATCTAGGTATGATCATGTATATAGGCATCACGTCCGTGACAAGTAGACTGAAACGATTCTGCATCTACTACTATTACTCCACTTATCGACCGCTATCCAGCATGCATCTAGAGTATTAAGTTAAAAACAGAGTAACGCCTTAAGCAAGATGACATGATGTAGAGGAATAAATTCATGCAATATGACAAATACCCCATCTTGTTATCCTCGATGGCAACAATACAATACGTGCCTTGCAACCCTTTACATCCTTTGGGTAAGGACACCGCAAGATTGAACCCAAAGCCATGCACTTCTCCCATTGCAAGAACTACCAATCTAGTTGGCCAAACCAAACAGATAATTCGAAGAGACTTGCAAAGATAACTCAATCATACATAAAATAATTCAGAGAAGATTCAAATATTATTCAAAGATAAGCTGGATCATGAACCCACAATTCAGCGGTCTCAACAAACACACCGCAAAAAGAAGATTACATCGAATAGATCTCCACGAGAGAGGGGGAGAACATTGTATTGAGATCCAAAAAGAGAGAAGAAGCCATCTAGCTACTAGTTATGGACCCGAAGGTCTGAAGTAAACTACTCACACTTCATCGGAGGGGCTACGGTGTTGATGTAGAAGCCCTCCGTGGTGGATGCCCCCTCCGGCGGAGCTCCGGAATAGGCCCCAAGATGGGATCTCGTGGATACAGGAAGTTGCGGTAGTGGAATTAGGTTTTTGGCTCCTGTTCTGATCATTTGGGGGTACGTAGGTATATATAGGAGGAAGGAGTACGTCGGTGGAGCTTCGAGGGGCCCACGAGGCAGGGGGCGCGCCCAGGGGGGAGGGCGCGCCCTCCACCCTCGTGACCGCCTCATGGGTTTCTAGACGAAGGGTCCAAGTCTCCTGGGTCTTATCTGATGAGTAAATCACGTTTCCGAAGATTTCATTCCGTTTGGACTCCGCTTGATATTCTGCTTCTTCAAAATACTGAAAAAGGCAAAAAACAGCAATTCGGGCTGGGCCTCCGGTTAATAGGTTAGTCCCAAAATAATATAAAAGTGGAAAATAAAGCCCATTATAGTCCAAAACAATAGATAAAGTAGCATGGAGCAATCAAAATTATAGATACGTTGGAGACGTATCGCATCCCCAAGCTTAATTCCTGCTCGTCCTCGAGTAGATAAATGATAAAAAGAGAATTTTTGATGCGGAGTGATACTTTGGCATAATTTCAATGTAAATCTTCTTAATCATGGTATGAATATTCAGATCCGAAAGATTCAAGACAAAAGTTCATATTGACATAAAAATAATAATACTTCAAGCATACTAATCAAAGTAATTATGTCTTCTCAAAATAGCATGGCAAAAGAAAGTTCATCCCTACAAAATCATATAGTTAGCCTATGGTTCATTTTCGTCACACAAAGATGTTCCCAACTTCTATACCCCCGATGACAAGCCAAGCTATTGTTTCATACTTAAATAATCTCAAACTTTTTCAACCTTCACGCAATACATGCGCGTGAGCCATGGATATAGCACTATGGGTGGAATAGAATATGATGATGGGGATTGTGTGGAGAAGACGAAAAAGGAGAAAGTCTGACATTGACGAGGATAATCAACGGGCTATGGAGATGCCCATCAATTGATGTCAACATGAGGAGTAAGGATTGCCATGCAACGGATGCACTAGAGCTATGAATGCTCAACAAAAGAAAACTAGTGGGTGTGCATCCAACTTGCTTGCTCATGAAGACCTAGGGCATTTGAGGAAGCACATCGTAGGAATATACAAGCCAAGTTCTATAACGAAAAATTCCCAATAGTATAGAAAGACAACTTATGAGACTCACTATATGAAAAACATGGTGCTACTTTGAAGCACAATATATGAGACTCACTACATGAAGAACAAGGTGCTACTTTGAAGCACAATATATGAGACTCACTACATGAAGAACCAGGTGCTACTTTGAAGCACAAGTGTGGAAAAAGAGATAGTAGCATTGCCCTTTTTATTTATTTTCTTTTTTTGGGCCTTTCTTTTTTTTCTTTTTGGCCTTTCTCTTTTTTTTATTTGGGCAATGCTCTAATAATGATGATCATCACTACTAGGAAAAGGCCTACTAATGGCGCACTGGTTTTGCCTACTAATGGCGCATTACCAGTGCGCCATTAGTAGCACGCCACTAGTATTTCTTACTAATGGCGCACCACTGGTGCGCCATTAGTTTCTAGTGTACTAATGGCGCACCAAGCAGTGCGCCATTAGCATGGAACACCATGCGCCATTAGTGTGCCTCCCGGGGGGCCATACGTAATCATGTGCTTTGTCATACTAATGGCGCATTCTGTGTTGATGCGCCATTAGTATCCTTTGGCATACTAATGGCGCAGCTGGTGTTGATGCGCCATTAGTATGAATATTTGGTTTTTTTTTCTTTTCTGATTTTTGCACAGGTTACAAAATATATTATTGCACAGAATATAGACAGGAGCACACAGCAACATCAGATTCATCGAATACAATAGAAGATTAGTCTCCGAATACAATTCATCATATTAGTCTCCGAATTCAAAAGACCGAACAAAGATAAAACATTACAAGTCTCAAGACCGCGAGTACCGAGTTTGTCTTCACATTACAAGTCGATATCGATCATCTAAACTACCATCACATAGAAGAGAGTTGTGGTCATCACTATGAGCATCATCGCGATCAAACTGGTCTTCATCCGGTTCCTCCAATGCTCCCTCCTCTCTCCCGCTAGATAGCGGGCGTATCTAGATTCGGCCTCCGCCTAGTGGTGTACCTTTGTAACTGTTACCGCTGAACGGTGAACCTGTCTCCGACACTCCTCCCGATCGTCGAGACTCCGGGAACCTTACCCTTGTACACCTACATACGATTTACATCTCTATGCACAAGCCAAACAACAGACAATACATAAGCAATATGTAAGTATGCAACAAAAGGATCGAAAGAGAAAAGCAAGACATTAATAGCACGATTCATGGTCCTACTAATAAATAGCATCGATTACATCTAAGTTTAACGACTGTCCAAACCAAAGAGACATACGAATTCATTAAAGTATAATTACAACATGAGCCAATCAATGTTTCAGAACTACACATCACTACTTTCGACTCGACTCATCGGGCAGGAGCGTGGATGAAGCCTCCGTCTGTCGTGATGGTCATGAAATCGCGGTTGTTGTCACCCTGCATTTGTAGCATTTCATCTATCTCACTGTTGGACGGTTGATATCTGAGGAAGAACTGCCCCGAGGTATGAAGGACACCTTGATGGATGATGTCCGCCAACTCCGATTAGATGCGAAAGAATTCTTGTCTGAGGTCCGCGTCCTGGACTGCCGACAAGCTCGCGGCCCAATCTTTGAGATTATCTGGTAGCGAAGTTGATGATGGTCCTTACGACGCCGCATGTGATGAAGGGCGAGTAGGCATCCTTCGACCGCCAGCGGCTGCTTGACGCACCGTAACTTCAGATTGTGTGAGAACATGTCCTTGTCGTTTTACGAACTGCCCCGTGAAGGTGCCTCCAGATTTGGCGAGCCGGGAGAACATCATCAAGAACTTTCTTGACATCTGTAGTCTATCTTGGAGTTACGGTTCGGGCGAAATACGTGGCCATGGAATATTTCGGCTTAAGAGGATGAGTGTGCAATGTGTGTCACCGCACGTAACACGAATGTTAGAAAAAAAAAGAACGATCGAAATCTAAGAAATCGTATGTTACGGGGCGGTTAAGGGATGACTTACTCGGGAAAGTAAGCCACAAGGAAGTTATCCTTATATGGGTTTGCCAGAATGACGCCTTCGAGGTGTGAACTCGCAACTTGGCGGTCCCCAGCGCTGCTCAAGTGCTTGGCACGCATGTAGAAGGGGTCGACTATCACGATGTCCGGGGTCTTGTCTCTAATGATCCGCATCTCCATACTCAGCGAAAACAGCCGAACGAAGGTGTAGTGCAGCGGATGAAGGTTAAACGTAGCAAAGATGTCATCAAACCGCAGGACGATCGTACCCCCAATGTCGCCATCCACAAAGCCCTTGCCCTCTGGCACCTTGGCCACGAAACCGGTATGCCACATCCTTCTCTCGAGACGCCGCTTCTCCAAAGAAAGAACACTATCGTGCAGACTCCGATAGCACCGTTGCAGCATTCAGCATATTTGGCGGTAGCATCGCCTACCCGCCACATCGCCCTCCTCGAGATATCCTTAGGTGAAGGTGGCCCGCCCCGAGCACGGATCGAACTCGTGCCGGCTGGCTCGCACCGGCGCCCTTTTTAGTCTTTCGTTTCCGTCCCTTCTTCTTGATCTCTTGTAATGGGACCGAGTTCTGCTCACAGACCGCCTTCTTGAGCGTGTTGGGGATGATAATATTTCGCACCTCAGCTATCTAAGGCTCGGTGAAGGCGGGAGCTGGAGGCGTGTCCTGAGAACTGAACACCAGACGACGCCTGTTGCAATTGGATTTCTCTGCTGTACCAGCTAGATCGCGGTCGTCTTGGTTGGGTTCTTGAGAAAGAGGCCCGCAGAACTCGTCAGCGTACCCATGTTCGGCAAAGTACTTATCAACTTTGGTAAATGTACCGTCATCGTTGTCGTCGCCGTCCGGATCCTGTGCCATAGGGTTGTCCAAATCCTGTGCCATAGGGCTGGCCGGATCCTGTGCCATAGGGATGTCCGGCAGGTCCGGTAGCGTTGCGGCGTTCTTGCCATGGCTTGGCGCCGGCACGACTGTCGGTCTTGTCTGTGGGGTGGTGTCCCCCGCCCCCAAACGAATCTGGCTCTTCGGCCAAAGCAGGGGCCAGCTTACGCAGGCGCTGAGGGTCATCTCATCTTCTTCGTCGGCCCCAGCGGGTCGAATCGGAGGTAACAGCTCGTCGCAGCCTGGCAATACCCGAACCACTTCAACCCTATACACTGTGGGTGGTATCGGATTACCGTGGAACATGGGGTTGCCCGGTTGAACGATTCTGCCCTTGGCGACATCGACCAACTCGGCGCCCACGGCGCGAAGAGTGCAAGGAACGCCGGCGGTGCCTCGCGAAACATGTACAGGCGCCGAGGATGCCCGATCAAAGGCAAGGAGATGAAGTCATCGGCCGAGAGGCTTAGTTACCATAATCCCGTCGAGCTCGGCTAATGTCGAGGCACCGCCAACGGCGGGCGTGCAATCGACGGAGGGGCGCTTCTGGCGAGGTGCCGACCGCATACACCCGGTGCATTAAGCTCCAATGCCGTGCCGCACCGAGACACGAATACCGCCTCGCCGAGACTCCAATGGCGCCGCCGCGGAGACACCAATGGCGCCGCTGCTGCCTGCGAAGAAGTTGTTGGCCGTGAAGCCGGGAACCGGGAGGCCCTGTTGGCCGCCCGCAATCCACGCCGTCGGCCCATGAATCAACGAGGCACCATGGCGTTGAGCTTCATTCCCGATTGTTGTTCCACTTGCTCTTGGACAAGCTCCGAATCCGCGCCACTTGTGCCTTGAGTTCTTCAACCTCGCGCCCGGCTTTCCAAGCAGGCCTTTTCTCCTTCCGCACACCAGCGATATAGTATGACCCCATTTTGTGGACAAGCCTTTGCCGCCACATGACCAGCTGACGCCGGCTTCGAGCTTATCCTTGTTTTCATTATGTTCAACGCCCTATTTAAAGGGGTGTCGAAGGGGAGCTCGAGACGACCCAGCCATCGCTTTCAAAGTCTCGCGAAGGAACGTGAACCATTTAGAAATATTGGGGATTAATTAGAGTGCAACCATATGGAGCTAATTACGCGGGGGTGTATTCCTTACCAGAAAAATCTCAAGCGCCTGGTCTTGGATCCGTGGTAAGCTCCTTTGTTATTGGGTCCTCCTTGTACCGGCCCTAACAAAGTTCCTGGTCTGCTTGTCACCGCTGTATTTCTCGGCGGGCGGTAGGCCTTGCTCGGCACGCCCGCGCCCTCCTTGTCCCATATAGGCTCCGCCACTCAGAAACCGCCGGGACCGAGTTTGTGTTCCCTAAGTTCAACTCCCGCATTTCTTTCCCCATCGACTTGATTCGAGGTTGCGCTGCTCTCGCACTTGATCTTGAACTCCTTGTACCCATCTTTGCTCATCAAAGGATATTTCGCCTTGATCTTCTCATAACTATCACCTTTATCAATCATTCTCTTCACCGCGCTTCTCCAAGTAGACAGGGCCGTGCTCATCCTTGTGAGGGCGTCACTGTTCGCTTTATTCCCTGAGAGGCGTGCGTCTTCAAATTCGGCGGGGAACTTGTATCGTTCGTGCAGCTTCGTGAAGAGGAGGTTGCGCAAATTCCCGTGGTCCTTAGTCCTAAGGTTATCGGTGTTGATCGAGACGGTGCTCCGGAGAATGCACCCGAGCTGAAGCGAGTACCCCTTGACTATATGTTTGGGCTCCGTTGGATGCCCGTCGGAGTCCACTTGAGTGAATTCCTCCTTGAGGGTGCGGAGCGCATTCGGGCGCCGGTCCTTCCTTTGCTTCTTCGGTTGGCTGCCATCTATGTGTGCGCCGCCATCATCAGTGGTGGCATCCTCGGCAGCACCATCAGTGGTGTCATCCCCGACGCCACTAGGGGTCGTGTAGTCAGGATCGGTGTCTTCCGCGGCGTCCTCATAGCGGTGAGGTTGTTCCTCCATCTCCTGGGACAACTCCCAGAATTGCTTGCCGCCCGAACCACCGGCCTCATCGTTGTGGGCCATGTTTCGCTCTAAATAGGAAAAAAGTTTGGTCAAAAAGTTGGTTATTGTCAAGGAACAAGATCATGGTCTCATCATTTAGGGTTTGTCGACGCTGAGGCACCCTAAAAGCCTAAGCTTTCATCATTTAGGGTTTGTCGACGCCGAGGCACCCTAAAATCCTAAGCGTACATCATTTAGGTTCTCATCGACACCGAGGCATCCGGGGCAGCCAAGTTAAGTTTTCATCATTTAGGGTTTATCGATGCCGAGGCACCCTAGGTTGGGCCTAATCACTTGGCACTAATCACTTGGCTCTATTGCCACCTATGTTGGGTTTATCATCTAGGGTTTTGTCAGGACCCCGATTCCAAGTCACATCGACCTAGCTGGTAACACCTCATATCACTTTGCGGCCTCACGCACGGTATTCCCACGGGTGTCGCCTTACCATGGCCGGGACCGCTTATGTCTTTTGGCTCACGTATATGATAGTGTCGCTAGCATCCACATGACAAAGAACCGGGCCGACATGGCTAGTCGTGAACCCAAAGCGGCACTAACCTATGGGGACAGACATACATGAAACACTTCGAGCATGTCGGTCATCAACGTATGAACTCGGGCTGTAGCACTGGCTAACAGGACTCCGTATCCCGGCTGTAGCAGGCTAGGCAGGACTCAAGTATCACCGCGTGACATTTCCCGAAGGGACAGACATAGGAACGAAATGAATCACATGCCGCCATCAAGTGTCCAAGCAGTAGTCTTGGGCTAGCAGGACTCCGGTGAACCGGGCAGAAGCGGACTACTATCGCTCGAGGCACGAGACTACATTTCCCCATATGAGAGGCTGCCAAGGATAAACAACTAGATTGTCGGATCCCACTCATACCAAGCATTTCAATCATACACTAATATGCCCGATATGAGTAAATACAACAAGGCATCACAACAAAACTCTACCACTCAAGTACTTTATTTAAGAGGCTCCGAGGAGCCATACATAACATAGTCATACAGGTAGGGGTCACATGACCCAACACTCAAGTCATACAATCATACAAGCACATGCGGAAGCAAAGTAGTCTGAGTACAGACTCTAGAAAGAAAGAACGCTTGTTGGAGCCTTTCTATCTACAATGGCCCTTCACAAGTCTTAGATCGCCACCTGGGTGGCTAGCTTACTCGTCGAAGTCAACATCTACATAGAAGCCGTCGGAGGGGGTAGTATAGTCCTCTGAAAAATATTGATTAAGCAAACATGAGTACAAAAGTACTCAGCAAGTCTTACCACAGAATCCTATTATACATGCACATTCTCAAGAAGGAGGTGGAGTTATTTGCAGCAAGCCAGCTTTGACTCTTGGCTAAGCTATCCTACGTGACACACTTTGTAAAGCATTTTGTCGTACACGAGTCCACTATTCACCATCACAATACTCCACCGTGGATCCTCTCTCGTCATCCCCGAGAGGGCCATCCACGATACTCACACTTATCTTGAGGCTTTTAGTAGTATCCATTTACTTGTCTATGAACTGATATAGGTAACCCAGAAGTCCGTCTCCGTGGACACGGCTATTCGAATAGATCATATTTAACCCTGCAGGGGTATACTTCTTCACACACGCTCTCACCACTTATCGTCGTTTACACGACATGTACTCGGCAACCTTCAAGCGGAAGCCCAACGTGGGTGTCGGCCTCAGCCTACCTAAACACTCAAGTCCCTAGTCCAGTTATCGCCTATTCGGGTTCCATCCGCAGGAGTCCGCCGAGGTTTCCCATACAGCCCGAACGATGTGTGCAGGGTTCCCGAGATACCAAACGGCACTTTCGGTACACCGCCACGGTGCCTACCGCAACACAACCCACCCCTAAGGTCAGCGTTATGTGCGGCCCCAAAGATGCTACAAACACCGAAACTACTTGCAACTCCGGACTATGAACAGGGGTGGTTAAGAAGCGAGAGGGTCCATTGGTTTCGGGCCCAATGCGTGGTAGTAGCTAGTTCATGGATCACAAACACAGATCTCAGTTCTTAAGTTCGGCCTCAATGAAACAACCCACCATGTACTCCTACATGGCCTCTCATCGATACCTTTACCAAATCGTGTTCAACACTTACACTCTCGAACCAACACAACCTTTCACTCCAGTTCATCATCCCGATGAGCCAGACCTGACACAACTCTAAGCATAGCAAGCATAGCATGGTAGGAATCACAAACATGGCTCAATCAACTCCTACACATACTAGTGGGTTTCATCTAGTTACTGTGGCAATGACAGGTCATGCAAAGGAAGTGGGTTCAGCTACCGCAGCACACAACAGTTGAATCGCGTTGTCTTAATGCAGTAAAACGAGAGCAGAAGCGAGAACATGGGTTGTATCGGAATGATCAATGAATTGCTTGCCTGATGGAACTGGGGTAGAGAACTGCCCTTCAGATGGGTAATCGAGGTTATCTTCGGGGGCAGAACCTATCATGAAAACACACCAAAATAAACATACAAACAATATGCAACAATATGATGCATGCTATGACATGGTAATATGGATGTGTGTTGGCCTAATGCAAGTTGAAGGGACAGGGGATGAGCTCATTTGAATCAAAGGTTCAAATGATAGCTCATGTGAGTTAGGCCTAATGGTGCAAAATCTTAATCTGGTTATTCAGCATAGTTAACTTGTTTTAACATGCATGAAACCTGTACCAATGGATAGAGTGTATTTTTCTGATAATTTTTCATATATAAATCTTTGCATTTGGAGTTATAGAATAAAAGTTATAAGCATTTGAAATTTGGATTATATTCTGAAATTTATTATATAGAAATAATTCCAGAATTTGAATTAATGCGTCAGCATGAGGTCAGCATGACGTCAGGGGGTCAACGGGGTCGTCCAGGTCAAACTGACCAGTGGGACCCGCATGTCAGGGTTAATCTAAACTAATTTAATTAATTGGAACTAATCCTAATTAGTTTACTGGAGGGGTCCACCTGTCATTGACCCAGAGGGTCAACAGGGCCCACGGACGGGGTCAACTCACCAGCGTCTAGCCGCCGGCGAGGCCAGACGCGGCGGAGCAAGTGCTTTTGCACTTTCCGGGCTCCAAATGGAGCGCGGGGAGCACCTACGTGAAGCTGGAGGTGAGCCGCGGTTAGTGGTGGAGTCGGTTGGGTTAGGGGTGGCCGGAGTGGGCGCCGGCGACGAGTCGGGCGGCGACCGGGGCTCGGCCATCGACGGGTTTGGGGTTAGAGGGCTCGGCGAGGCGCGGGAAGTGCACAGTTAGGCCCGTTGGGGCGTGGTGAGTGTGATGGACGCGGTGGCATGGCCGTTAGGTGGCCGGAGCCTCGTCGGCGACGAGCTCCGCGGCGGTGGGTTCGGGTGATCAACGTGCGCTCGTGGTGGTGCAAGAAGAAGAGAGCGGAGAGAACGGAGGGTAGCTGTGCTCACGGTGAACCTGTGGAGAGCTTCGTCGGGGTCGGGGGTGGACTGGTGCGGCGGCGACGGCGATGGGGATCTCCGCCGGCCTTGAGCTCGGTCGAGGTGCGTGTAGTGGCCTCGGGGGGTTTTAGAGCGAAGGGGACTAGCTAGCTAGGGGTAACGGGGTGCGGCGGAGCTGCTAGACATGGCGGGAAGGAGCGTGGACGGCGGGGAGCACGGCGTCGACGGTGGCGCGTCGGCGATGGCGTCGGCCAGGTTGGGGCGAGCGAGAGAGAGGGCAGGGGAAAGTGAGGTGTCCAGGGTCGGGCGACGACGCGTGGGTCGCCCAGCGGCGAGGATGAGGCAGGGCGGCGGCCAGCTGCGTGGCGCGCCCTCGCTCGCCGGCCGCCGGCATTGAGTTGCTCGCTGGCGAGCCAAGCAGCTCACTGGCATGCTGCTGGGCTGGGCAGCAGGTGGGCGGTCATGGGCGACAGGTAAGCCTTTCTTCTTTTTAGTCTTTTCTATTTTCTGCAACTCTGTTTAGGGTTTTTAAAAATACCAAAACTATTTCAAAATTACCAAAATGCTCCTGGTCACTTGTTGGAATATTCCCAACATGAAACATTTTAGTTTGACAATTTTGAACACTTAAAATATTTTCCATAATTTAAAATGCTCATTTCAGAAATTTGTGAATTGAATCTAGAACCCTTAGGTGACCTAGAAAATGTTCCACCTTCTTTGACATGGATCCTGAACCCAACCAAAGAGGATGAGCATTTTGAAGGGCATTTTGATTCATTGAAATAAACTTTTGTAAACCCTAGTTCTTTTAAGGGGGTGTTCGGGGTTTCTGCCTTCCCATTTCAAATTCAAAAGAAATTTAAACATGATGCACACCCTAATGCATGGTCTATCGGGATGTGACAACTCACCCCACTCAAAAGAATCTCGTCCGAGATTTAGGATCTGTTATGAAAAAAGGTGGGGTACTCAAGTCGAAGACGATCCTCCCTTTCCCAAGTTGCTTCTTGCTCGGAATGGTTTGACCATTGAACCTTTAGAAACTTGATATTCCGGCGTCGAGTGGTACGCTCGGTTTGATCGAGGATCTGAACGGGTACTCTCGATAGGTAAGGTTATCTTGGAGATCAAGCGTTTCGTGGTCCACTCCACGGATAGGATCCGAGAAGCAACGCCTGAGTTGGGAAACGTGGAAGACATCATGGACCTTGGAAAGATGCGGAGGTAGTTCCAATTGGTAGGCAACTTCCCCTCGTTTGGCAAGAATGCGAAAAGGTCCAATGTAACGAGGAGCCAACTTGCCTTTGATACCGAATCGATGGGTTCCCTTCAAAGGAGTAACCCGAAGATAAGCCTTCTCGCCAATTTCATAAGCCATAGGCTTATGCTTGCGGTCATATTGGCTCTTTTGACGAGATTGGGCTGTTTTCAATTTCTCACGAACAACGCGAACCTGCTCTTCGCTTCTGGATCATGTCCGGCCAAAGAGTTGTCTCTCCCGGTTTCGACCAGTTGAGAGGCGTTCACATTTTCGCCCATAAAGAACGCCGAAGGGGCTTTGCCCAAGCTGGCTTGATAGCTATTGTTATAAGCGAATTCGGCGAATGGAAGGCATTTCTCCCAATTCATGCCGAAGAGATGATGAAGCTCAAGCATATCCTCTAGGATTTGATTGACTCGTTCTACTTGACCACTTGATTGGGGATGGTAAGCGGTGCTAAAGGAGAGACGAGTTCCCATAGCGTTTTGGAAACTTTCCCAAAATCGAGAGGTGAAGAGACTCCCACGGTCTGAGTTAATTTCCAATGGAACACCGTGAAGAGACACTATTCGAGAGATGTATAAATCAGCTAGCTGACTAGCGGTTATACTCTCGCGAACTGGTAGGAAGTGGGCTACCTTGTAAAGACGATCAACGACAACGAAGATAGCGTTATTCCCTCTCTTGGTCCTGGGAAACCCGGTAATGAAGTCCATACCGATTTTATCCCATTTCCATTCAGGAATTTCCAAAGGTTGAAGGGTACCAGCAGGCCGTTGATGCTCTGCTTTAACTCGACGACAGACGTCGCAGTTAGCAATGTATTGAGCGATTTCTCTCTTCATCCTAGTCCACCAAAACCTCTGGCGTAGATCTTGATACATTTTAGTACTACCAGGATGAATGGTGAGAGGAGAGTCATGAGCTTCCTTAAGGATCAATCGCCTCAGGTTGCGCACCTTGGGGACCACTAGACGGTCTCCAAAGAACACGACACCTTGTTCATCAATGGAGAAACAATCTGCGACTCCTTTCTTGATGTTTCTTTTGATACGGGATATTCCCGGATCTACCTTCTGTGCTTTGATGATCTGATCCGTAAGGGTAGGTTTCGCCACCAGGGTGGAGAGGAATCCTTGAGGAACAATGTGAAGATTAAGCTTACTAAATTCCTCGTGGAGAATTGGTTGGCTTTGTTGTAACATCAGATTGTTACAATAAGATTTGCGACTTAGTGCGTCAGCCATGACATTGGCTTTGCCTGGGGTGTAGGATATTCCTAAGTCGAAGTCTGTAATCAACTCGACCCAACGTCTTTGCCTGAGATTCAAATCCGGTTGGGTGAAGATATATTTCAGACTTTGGTGATCAGTGTAGATTTCGCAACGATTACCCAGAAGGTAATGTCGCCAGGTTTTGAGTGCATGAACCACTGCTGCAAGCTCTAGATCGTGTGTGGGATAGTTATCCTCATGTGGACGCAACTGTCGAGATGCGTAGGCAATCACATGACGATCTTGCATGAGTATGCAACCTAGTCCTTGTCGCGAGGCGTCGCAATAGATAATAAAGTCCTTAGAGAAATCTGGTGGAACAAGTACGGGAGCAGATGTCAGGCGTCTTTCAGTTCCTGAAAGCTGATCTCGCACTGTGGCGTCCATTCGAACTTCTTATCTTTCTTGAGGAGTTCGGTTAGAGGTTTAGCAACTTTAGAGAAATTCTCGACGAAGCGGCGGCAATAGCTCGCTAAACCGAGGAAACTCCGAACTTGCTTTACCGATTCGGTGGAGTCCAATCGAGGACGGCTTGAACTCGCTGGGATTGACAGCAATACCCTTACCGAGAGATTACATGTCCTAGATAGGTCACTTCGGTAACCAGAATTCACATTTAGAGAATTTGGCATAGGCGGTGCTCTCAAGTTTCATCAATACTAGCCTTAGGTGTTCGCATGTTCTTCCTCATTCTTGGAGTAGATGAGTATATCATCGAGGTATACCACGACTAATTTATCCAAGTACTCCATGAAGATTGAGTTCATTAACCGAGAAAAAGTGGCTGGAGCATTGGTTAATCCGAAGGACATGACGGTGTACTCAGATTGGCCATAACGAGTGACAAAGGCCGTTTAGGAATGTCCCGTTCTTGATTTTGATTTGATGGTAGCCCAACCTCAAATCTATCTTGGAGAAGACTGAGGATCCAGCGAGCTGATCATACAGGTCGTTGATCCTGGGGAGCGGATACTTGTTCTTGATAGTGACCAAATTGACAGGTCGGTAATCCACAACCATCCGATCCGTACCATCCTTCTTCTTGACGAAGAGGACGGGGCAAGCCCATGGAGATGAACTAGGACGGATGAAACCCTTTTGCAAGGATTCATCGAGTTGTTTCTTAAGTTCAGCTAGTTCTAGGGTGCCATCTTATAAGGTCTTCTAGAGATTGGGACGGTTCCGGAATAAGATCTATCACGAACTCGACATCCTGTCGGTGGAACACCGGCAGTTCTTCCGAAAGACATCCGGGAAATCACGGACTACCGGAATGTCTTCGAGATCTGGAAGAGGGTTGGCATTTAAGGAGTAAAGCTGGCGCTTAGACACTCGGGTTAAAACATCCACTGTTTTACCCGAAGGATGAGTAAGTTGAACGGTTCTAGTCGAGCAATCAATCTTGTCATAATGGGCTGACATCCAGTCCATACCCAAGATGATGTTTATGTCCGAGGACTTGAGAGCTATTAGAGATGCAAGAAAGACTAATCTGTCGACAAGAATTTCATTCCCATGACTTATTCTAGAGGTTTGCCATCTAGAACCAGGAGTTTGAATTTCCATGGAGGTAGGCATGTCACAGAATGTGGTGTTGTGCAATCGAGCATAGCTCTCAGAAATAAATGAATGAGATGCTCCAATATCAAAAAGAACAGTTGCCGGATGGCAATTAACAAGAAGCGTACCGAGGACGACGTTGGGATCCTCATAGGTTTCTTCAGCAGAGACATAGTTGACATGGCCACGAGCGGTGGCAACTGGCTTGGCATAGGGACCCTTTCCTGCTGGCTTGCCGCGGCCAACAGACTTTCCAGCTTGATTGGGGTTGTTCTGGGGACACTCTCGAATATAGTGGCCCGTCTCTCCACATTTGAAGCAAGTGATCACATTTGGCCGTGGGGCCACATTAGCAGTCGGACCTCCATAAGTCTTGGGTGGAAAATACGGCTGGTTGGGGCGAGGCGCCTCGAAGGATGGCCTCGGGGTGTACCCGGGTGGTAGAGCCAGATTGGAACCCAAACCCGCGCTTCGGGAACTGAGCGGATGACGATCCGAATCACGGATGTGCTTATGTGAAGCCTCAAATCAGTCTGCCTTGATCTCGGCGCCGATAGCCTTATTGACTAGCTTCGAGAAAGAGGTACATTCATGCAGACGGAGATCTCGGCGTAGCTCCGGGCTAAGTCCCTTACGGAACCTCGCCTGCTTCTTAGCATCGGTAGACACTTCTTCGGGAGCATAACGTGCTAACCTCCCAAATTCACGGCTGTAGGCATCCACTGTCAGCCTGCCTTGGGTGAAACTGCAAAACTCCTCGCGTTTGCGGTCCATAAGTCCTTCTGGAATATGGTGCTCGCGGAAGGCGGCACTGAATTCATCCCAAGTTGTAACTTGTCCAGCCGGACGCATAGCCTCATAATTTTCCCACCAGAGACTGGCAGGGCCTTCCAGATGATAGGCGGCAAAGATAACTTTGTCAGCCTCAGCCACATTGGCGGAACGCAGCTTGTGGTGGATACTGCGGAGCCAATCATCGGCGTCGAGTGGCTCGACGGAGCATTTGAATTTTGGAGGATATAGCTTGACGAAATCATTGAGTGAAACCCCATCGTTTCTTGGCTGGCGTGCTGTGTTTTGTTCAATCCGCTCCAATAAGCGGTTGGTTTCAAGGCTTATTATGCGTTCGCTTCCAAGATCACCTCGGCCAAAGATGGCGGTTCTTGGCAGATTCACATTTCTGGCTGCATCGGCCTCTCCTGCTCTGGAGTAGCAGGAGTATTTGAGTGTTGACCATCCCGGAGACAAAACAAAGGTTTAAACCAGGATGGCAGAATTAACAAGGAAGTGCGGAAGGTAATGGACAGTATGGAATGCAAGGATGTTCATTCGTATGACATGGTAACATAAACTGCCATATATATACCATCGGTCATACACACCATTCATAGTTTAGTACAAGCCTGACGGAGTACAACTAAAAGGAAAGGCGTTACATCTTATCGGAAGCATTCCAACTTCTATACATTATTTTTCTACACTTCCGGAGCGATACACACTAGGTCGTATTCCACGAGTCACGCAGGACGGTGGAAACACAACCATTACCATACTAGGAATACTACTACTATCTCAGGCAGCTCCGTAGTAGTCCTCATAGAAGTCACCACCCAGACCTGGAAGTGGAACATGATCGTCCGGAAACAGACAATCCTGTGGGGCCTGTGGACCATAAGGACTCGGATGTGGCCGTGGACCCACAAACGGTGGCAGAAGAGGCCCACGAGGAGGAGTGATGCCTCCAACCTCACGCCACTCCATGAAGTCTGGCAGACTCGCCCGCACAGGGTACAAGTCTCTCATGTCCATACATCCGGCTTGCACGGCAGGTGCAAACCTAGTCAGAGTAGCCCAGTGGTCAGAACGGGCATTAAACAGCTCCATACGCAAGGCCCGATTCTCACGGTCCTTGTCCTCCAGCAACTCAGTGGTAGTACGGAGGAGTGAGTCCTCATGGGATGCATCGCTGTACAAACCCTGAAGGTAGCCATGCGCCCCAGAAAGGGATGCTGGCATATAGCGGAAATCAGTGTTGCTCAACAAAGCAGTCCTGGCTCGAATAATAGTCATCATGGAATAGGCTGCATCTTGTACAGACATTCCAATAGTGATTCCGAGCCCATAAGAACAGTGAAGTGGCTCAGTAGCTCCGGGATAGGATGGATAAATCCGGACCGTGCATAGATATTGGCTTTGATTGAAATCCCTGAACTGCTCCTCGATGGTATATTCAGGATACCATCGATAACCAGCCTCAATCATCACCCTAACCAACATGGCCGTGTGACCGCACACATCAATGCAGCGGGTCAGGCGAACCACTTGGTTCTGGGAACGGGTGGCCATCTGAAAGCACAGCCATAATGCAAAGGCATTAGAATTCCTAGGGAAAATCGGGCAGCATAACATCTGTAAATGCTCAAATCAGATTTGAGACATTCAAAATCAGATTTGCAAAACCACTCAACAACATCATATCAAGGTTCTGGTTCAAATGGTAGCATACTAAAATTTAGTAACACTGAACTGAGGATGTAACCAACAATTCTACAAGGTACTACGGATAGTAACACGTGAACCTGATAGAGAGAAGAGAGCCTAGTCCTATACCCACGTTGAATGAGAAGAGGATGACTCAGATCAGAGGGCATAAGGTAAAGGAGTAAAAGAGCCTTCGCTCCTCCCACAATCAATTCCCTACATATAACTAAAGCATTTCTAGACTCAACTTCACCAGTTTGGCTTAGCGGACCTCCACAGCAGCCCTGCTCGATGCTAACGCTGTCATTGACCCGAGGGTCAACAGGCCTGAGACGGGTCAACTCACGGCGTCTAGCCGGGCGAGGCTGAGACGCGGGCGGAGCAAGTGCTTTTGCACTTTCCGGCTCCAAATGGGCCGAGGAGCACCCCACGTGAAGCTGGAGGTGAGCCGCGGTTAGTGGTGGAGTCGGTTGGGTTAGGGGTGGCCGGAGTGGGCGCCGGCGACGAGTCAGGCGGCGACCGGGGCTCGGCAATCGACGGGTTTGGGGTTAGAGGGCTCGGCGAGGCGCGGGAAGTGCACAATTAGGCCCGTTGGGGCGTGGTGAGTGTGATGGACGCGGTGGCATGGCCGTTAGGTGGCCGGAGCCTCGTCGGCGACGAGCTCCGCGGCGGTGGGTTCGGGTGATCATCGTGCGCTCGTGGTGGTGCAAGAAGAAGAGAGCGGAGAGAACGGAGGGGTAGCCAGGCTCACGGTGAACTTGTGGAGAGCTTCGTCGGGGTCGGGGGTGGACTGGTGCGGCGGCGACGGCGATGGGGATCTCCGGCGGCCTTGAGCTCGGTCGAGGTGCGTGTAGTGGCCTCGGGGGGTTTTAGAGCGAAGGGGACTAGCTAGCTAGGGGTAACGGGGTGCGGCGGAGCTGCTAGACATGGCGGGAAGGAGCGTGGACGGCGGGGAGCACGGCGTCGACGGTGGCGCGTCGGCGATGGCGTCGGCCAGGTTGGGGGCGAGCGAGAGAGAGAGGGCAGGGGGAAAGTGAGGTGTCCAGGGTCGGGCGACGACGCTGGGTCGCCCAGCGGCGAGGCGGCGAGGATGAGGCAGGGCGGCGGCCAGCTGCGTGGCGCGCCTGCGCTCGCCGGCCGACACCAGGTTGCTGCTGGCCGAGCCAAGCAGCTTTCATTGCGCTGCTGCTTTGGCTGGGCGGCAGGTGGGCCGGTCGCGGGCGACAGGCAAGCCTTTCTTCTTTTTTAGTCTTTTCTATTTTCTGCAACTCTGTTTAGGGTTTTTAAAAATACCAAAACTATTTCAAAAATTACCAAAATGCTCCTGGTCACTTGTTGGAATATTCCCAACATGAAACATTTTAGTTTGACAATTTTTGAACACTTAAAATATTTTCCATAATTTAAAATGCTCATTTCAGAAATTTGTGAATTGAATCTAGAACCCTTAGGTGACCTAGAAAATGTTCCACCTTCTTTGACATGGATCCTGAACCCAACCAAAGAGGATGAGCATTTTGAAGGGCATTTCGGATTCATTGAAATAAACTTTTGTAAACCCTAGTTCTTTTAAGGGGGGGGGGTGTTCTGGGGTTTCCTGCCTTCCCCATTTCAAATTCAAAAGAAATTTAAACATGATGCACACCCTAATGCATGGTCTATCTGGGATGTGACAGGTTTATCGATGCTAAGGAGAATTCTAAGTTGGGCCTAATCACTTGGCTCTATTGCCACCTATGGTTTAATGCAGCAAGAATGGCAGGGCAGTTGATCCTACTTAACTAAGTACTAAGATACCCTGGCCCATGCATTAGTCACAAGTACCCCATATGTCCTATTTTTAGCAAAGTCATGCTAAAATTCACGTAAAATTTTAGCATGACCTTTGCTGAAAATAGGACATATGGAGTACCTGAATTTGTCGGAACGGAAGTTAATCGACATTCCGGCAAACTCAAGGGCCTCTCGGGGTACCTGCAAATTCATCACGACACAATGGTCGGAGACAAAACCCAGCAAACTAGCAAGATGATCATCATCTTTGCAATACAGTAGCTCAAGTTTTTTACAGTAGCCTCTGAAGAAAACAACATTGCAACATTCAAGTTCAGACATACACACTGAACATTTGACCAGTTACCTCTGAATAAAAATATACGTTGACTATTGGACACAAAGAAAACAGCTATTGTAAACATTAAGTCATGGTAGTGTTCGCTGAAGCAATTACAGTATAGGAACAACAACACAAAATTAGCAAATACAAGTCCTCAGTAAGTGTAAGAGAAGTGTACTAGAGCTGTAAACAGACTTAAAAAACCCAAATGATGTTATAACTGTATACACTGAACATGATGATACCAAATGGGAAGGAAAATTGTATCACTCTAGATTAGTGTAGCCACTATCTAACAAAACCAGAATGTTAACAAAATTACACCATGATGATACCAAATTCTTGTAGCAGTACAATGAGTTCACAGGATAAAAAAATTATCCACATTCACCAACCCAAACTGGTGGAGATACAGCAAACCAGAACCTCCTGTGTTTCTGCCATTTTATTTTTCCCACAGATATGTTTTTGATTCATGTCATGGTACTTGCTGTCAAACCAAGTATTTTCTTTCTACATAATCTGGGAAGTTTCCTTCTTCTTGTCTCACTATCTTACTGTCTCACTACAAAAAACTAGTATGCTTAGTTGAGACTAGTATGCTTAGTTGCATTATGACAGGCAAAGTGTCACGATTCAGACAACAGAGTAGCTAAGCATAGCAAGTGGATAGTTTAGTCAGTATACTAGTACTCTTTAGAAAGCATGAGACATATATTACGGAGGAGACTTCACGGAGAGTTGCTGTGAATGGAAAATACAACGAGATCAGCAAAGGACAGTAAGATATATACTGAAATTATCATAACAAAATGCCAGCTACTGCCATGGTCAAAGAATAGATTATGACAGCTGGACAAGTACAGGTCAAACTAGATAATTTTCAGAACCGGTTTAACCACCGCAGGATAAAACAATGCATCCAAGACTGGGCTTAGACTAATATCCTCATAGCATAATCTGACATCAAGCAAATATTATAAGAACAGTGAAAATGTATGTTCACTGCAAATGAATATGGACCAAGTGTTCTCATTAACTACTTAAAGAATTAGTTCCATATTGTTGCATGAGAATTGTAGAGAGAAAAGATACATGGTTCTACTTCTAGGATTGGTTACATCTCTTATTGTTCACATTCTTGTCAAAGGACTTTAACCATTAATTATCATAAGAACTAATGCACATTTAAACACCCTGAATCCGGAAGAAGTAATACAACACTACATAGTACCTCTGTAGTTTCCATGCCAAACTTTGGGTGATATCAAACCATTAGAAAGCATGATCATGAGAACAACATCAGTTTGAAAGATATTGTAACCCCTCCTGGTAACAAATATTCATCTACTCATTTGTAGATACCTAGGAGTAACAAGACTGCACTTGCCAATAATGTTTTATTTATGCTTCCCAAGGACCAACTCCTAAACTGAACACAAAAAATTGTGTGCACATCTGCAAGTTGTAGAAGGAAAAGGTGCAACACAAAAAAAACTATCAAACTAACAGATCCATTAATCAAATATGGACTTCTTACATGTTACATCTATCATTAGTGGCCAGAAAGAATAGTAATTAATGTTTCATATTGTTGCATGAATCCAAACTCACTGGAAAATTCACTAATTGAGCCTAGCTACTTAAAGAAAGAATCTCTAGGAGGATGCTTAGTTGAGACTAGTATCCTCTAAAATGCATATAAATGCAAGCTCAGAGATTTGAACATTTGGAAAACCCTAGCTACTTAATTCTCCAACCCCCTTTCCTTGTACAAATTTCTCCAACCCCCAACCCTAGAACACATCAGAAGGAAATAAAGAGGGGGAAGCGACTCGGGTGCTCACTTGGGAGGTCGAGGGCGACTCGGGGCAGCCGGAGCTAGTCGAGGCGGCGCGAATTCGGCGTTGAGCGGTGGTGGTCCTCCTGGGCAGGCCGCGCGGTCGAGGGCGTCGAGCGGTGGCGGTCCTCCTGGGCGTCCGAGCTCGTCCGGGTCCTCATAGTCGAAGAGGAAGACGGCGGGGGTCCTCCTGGGCAGGCCGCGCGGTGTTGGACGGCGAGCACGTCGAGGGCACAGGCGGGGCCGCGGGGGGAGGGGGCGCTTGGGCGGGAGGACATCGAGGGCACTCGGCTCGGGGACGGCGAGGGAGGCGGCGAGGGAGGCGGTGCTCGGCTCGGGGACGGCGAAGGAGGTGAGGGGGCGGCGAGGGGGACGGCGAACACGGGGGGCAGCGGGTGAGATCGATGAGGTAGGGAGAGATTAGAGAGATGGGGGATTTAGTGTGGGGGGGAAGCTTTCTAATGGCGCACCACCCCCTCGTGCGCCATAAGTACGACTATTCTAATGGCGCACCACCCCTCGGTGTGCCATTAGAATTTTGTTTTAATCTAGCCCGCCACTAGCCCTATCTACAACCTAACCCTATCTACAACAGAACCCACCCACTAGCCCGACTGGTCAGCACGCAGCACACACCAGGAGGTCCTGGGTTCGATTCCTGTGCTCCCAATATTTTTTATGCATTTTAAATGCTTTTTTATATTTATTTGTGTTTAAATATGTTTAAACTTGTTTAAATCATAACAGTAATATTTTTTTATAAAAACAGTAATAATTTTTTAAAAAATATGTTCAAATTTGTTACTTGAAAATATCATCGGCGGCGGCGGTGGAGCGGGGGAGGGTGCGGGTGGTGCCCGTTGGCGGCGGTGGAGCGGGGGAGGCTGCGGGGGGCCGGGTGCTCGTCGGCGGCGGTGGAGCGGGGGAGGGTTGCGGTGGGTCGTCAGCGGCGGTGGAGCTAGCGGGGGAGGGGGCGGGTGGGATCGAGATCGAGATGGAGGGGGAATCGAGATCGAGATGTAGGGGGATCGAGATCAAGTGTCCTCATGAATTCAAAAAGTGCCCATGAAATTTAAAAATATTCATGACACTACAGGAATCAGCTACTTTGCCGTCTGCCATGGCGGACGGCAAAGGCATGAATGGCGGACGGCAAAATCCTTTGCCGTCAGCCACGGACGGCAACAGAGCTCGCAACGTAGGCTACGATGGCAGCTACTTTGCCGTCCGCTTCGGCGGTGACGGCAAGGCCCTTTGCCGTCCGCGACGGACGGCAAAGAGAGCGGACGGCAATAATTGCGCCGTCGATCCGTTAAGTGTCTAACGGCAGGCCTTTGCCGTCCGCCGCTAACGGCAAAATTTCTAGTGTCTTTGCCGTCGCCATCGATGGCAAAGTGCAGGTTCTTTGCCGTCGCCACTCGATGGCAAAGTGCAGGTTCTTTGCCGTCACATCGATGGCGAAGTGACCAAATGGGTCAGCTTCCGGAAGCACAGCTAGATGCCACGTGTCTTCTTTGCCGTCCGCGGAAGACGGCAAAAGCGCGTTACCGTCGATGGCAGACGGCAAAGAGCCCGCATATTGGCTCTTTTATCTGTTTTTATTAAATCCAACAATTTTCATCACAAATATATATGACATATATAGATATATTTCAAAAGGCCATTACTGAGCAAACATATAAGATATCCAACACATAACTTCATCATCCAAACATATATATTACATGCATAGTTCCATCATACATAACAAGTTCAACATAGAGGCATCCAACCATATATATTACAATAGTTTCATCCAACGATACATGCATAGTTCAACGATACAAAAGAAACAGAGAAAGGGATAAGGAGCACTCCATCTATGCAAGCTTTAAGTCAAGTGAAAGAAATCTGCAAAATGAAAAATAAGAAAGTTAGAACAAGAAGAGTAGAACAAGAAGAAGACTAGAACAAGAAGAGTAGAACAAGAAGAAGACTAGAACAAGAAGAGTATGCCATTTATGAGCTAACTTACGTGAAATGGATCATATATGAGCTAACTAAGTTGTTATGGGTTGTTTATGAGCTAGCTAAGGTGAAATGGATCATTTATGAGCTAACTAAGTTGAAATGGGTCGTTTATGAGCTAGCTAAGGTGAAATGGATCATTTATGAGCTAACTTAGTTGAAATGGATCATTTATGAGCTAATTTAGTTGAAATGGATCTTTTATGAGCTAACTTAGTTGAAATGGATCGTTTTTGAGCTAACTTAGGTGAAATGGATCATTTATGAGCTAATTTAGTTGAAATGGATCTTTTTGAGCTAACTTAGGTGAAATGGATCATTTAAGAGCTAATTTAGGTGAAATGGATCATTTTGTAGCTAACTTGGTGAAATGGATCATTTAAGAGCTAATTTAGGTGAAATGGGTCATTTTGAGCTAACTTGGATGAACTGGATCATTTATAAGCTAACCTAGGTAAAATGGGTCATTTTAGAGCTAACTTAGGTAAAATGGATCGTCTATGAGCTAACTAAGCTAATTATGCAATTTTGACATAAGTAAGCTAAGTCTGAGATCGTTTAGAGCTAACTTAGGTAAAATGGATGGTTTTGGAGGTCGATAAGCTTATTAAGTCATTTTGGAGGAGAAGAAGCTAAGTCTAGGTCATTATGGTAAGCATTGGAGGAAATAAAGCTAAGTCTAGGTCTTTATGCATGTGTTAAGCAAAACACTAGATAAACTTACCAAGATCCGAGAGACGTAGGAGCGGGGTGGCTCGTGTCGGTAGTCGGAGAAGGATCGTATGATGCTTGTGCGAGTTACGCTGCACCAAAGATCATTTCAATGTCTTGTTAGCATGATGACACTCAAATGTTAAGACTAGCAAGTAATGTCCATTCAAATAAAACTCACCGTGGTCCCAGGAGCAATCACGGCATCGGCGGAGCGGTCTCGACCTGTCTTCTCGCATTACAGACTGCACATTTGGTTTTGACGACTCAGTCATACTAGTTAGTAATGAGACAAACACTACATGAATGTTTTGGCTAATCTGCGAAGAAACTTACCACAAGGAGCTCGTACATGGCCCTTGCACGCATGTCATTCCGTGCCCTCTCCTCCTCCATCATCTTTGTCGTCCTCTCCTCCAACTCCCGCTGCCTCTCCGCCGCCTCCGCCAAAAGTTTCTCCGTTCTATCTCTCTCACTCTGTATAGCAGCCTGCAACACCACTCACATGACCATTTGTAATCATTGATGGAAGCGCACACAATGTAATGGAGAAAGATAACTGAGTATGTATCACTAACCTTGATGGCGAGTTGCACTTGGCCGTTCACGAGCCTTATCTCAGGAGCGGAGCTCGATGGCGCGCTTTGATCTCCGAGAGTGCTAGGACAACGGATAAGTCCATCTCCAATGGCTATGGAGCCATGGGACCTCCATACCAGATATCATCAACAGCTCTGGATCAATGGGACCTGGCTCGGGTTAAAGTCCTCCCTTTCCTCGCCTTCCCTCATCTCTATATCTCACGAGCTTGTTGTGGGAGGAGATGTTGGTGAAGTTGTTTGCATCATCGAGGTCAGACTGAGAGAAAGCCTTGACTTTCTTGAAAGAGGCAGTGTGGGCCATGGCATACAGGTCGTACACCTCTGGCACCTTATCCACCTTATTGTAGCATGCCTGAAAGAGAGAAACAATGAAAATTAGTAATTAAAGGGCTCAAGCTAGCATGATGAATGAATTGCATGAATCATGAAGCAAACCACATACCCAGTTGCGCCCGAACTGATATAAGTTGGAGCTGCCTTGATGGTGTGGCACACCTTCCATTTGGGCACGTTTGTCCTTGGCCTCGTTGTGGAGGGCTAGCCATTGTTTTGAGCACCACTCATCGACCAACACCTCCCAACAATCCATCCGATCCGCACACCATCTCGGAGGCGCCTAAGTTAGCAAATAGAAACTTGAGCGCTACGGCTAAACATTACTAAATGAAGGAACTTAAGTAGAGAAGGCCTTAAGAATTACCTTCATGTACTGCTCCTTACTCAGGAACTTATCGCGGCACGCCGGCTTGGTCTTCTTGATACCACGCAAGGCGTAGTAGTCTCGAACAGCCTGCACCGAGCCTCGTGTCGTAAGTTCTAGAGTAGGCGCTTCTGAGCGTTCTCGATAACATGTGCGCGTCCTCCTCGTATCCCTCCTCACACCTGTAGAATGTCTGCAATCAAATGAGACAATATTGATTAGTACAATTAATAACTAGCTAGTTGAAGATTTTTAAATGTGTAGGAGAAATTACCCGAACTTTCTCGATCACCATATCTGCCTCGTGTCGCATTACGACACCGTCGATAATCTCATCCGGCGGGGCGAAGCCACGTAGTGCTCCCAGCTCAATCCAAGCTCGAAGCCGACCCTCACCAGCAACGTGACAAACCCGGGAAGTTTTGCCGGCAAAGAACTCCAAGGACGGAGTTGGGCCGGCGGACACTATGATGGTGCGACGACGATCCACCTCAGCTCGGTCATGTTGGGCAGACTCACCATGAAATGTCCACACCATATAATCGGGCGTAAAACCACTCTTCTGCAGGTGTTTGCCCATTTCAGCCTCTGTCTTCTTTTCCCAATTGCCGCACCGGAAACAGGGGCACCAGGTTTTCTTTTGGCCATTTGCAAATGCGGCTTGCACAAACCCCTTAGTTTTTGTGAACCATTCGCGCTCCATTTGTTCTGACCAGGTGTGACCGTATACATCCAAGCACGGTCACTCATCTTGACTTTCAGAGCTACTGGACACACAACAATTATATATGTAATTCACCATGTATATATTCATCAGTTGATCTACTTTGTCAATTTTATTACGTCCATGCAACCTACACTCTAATAGGTAATGATAGGTCCTAATCCCACCCATGTATGTGTAGATTGGGTTCATTTTCCCATGCTATGCTCCGGATCCGGCCTTAAAATTTGGCAGCACCTCCCGCCGTTCTCTGATACACGTCTACGCAATAAGCAGAGAGGATGTGTAACCGAGAACAACAGAGAGGCATCGACAAAATATATGCGTCGGATCCGAGCTCTTTATATGGGAAAACGAACCCAATCTACACATACTGAAACTGTCCATGGATAGCGTTGGACAATTGAAAGAATCAAGGTTATAAATATGCAAATGCATGCATATTTATAACTATGACGCTTTCGAACGGGAGACACATATTGGTTACGCATACTGATGATTCAAGACACATATATAGCTAGCTATCAAGTTTCATCGGAATAGATCAAATAATTAATGGGGGAGGAGGAGTTGTCATTTGTGCTCACCCACGAACGAAGGGGCAGAGCTCGTCAAACACACGGCGAGGTCGTCGAACACCAAACCTCGCAGCGATGAAACAACGCACAATTAAAACTACACGATCAACACAATTATATATGATGTTTTCATAGCAAAATCGAAAAATATATGACCTAACTAATAATTCACAAATATATATATGACCCCGTCGGCCTCTGGAAGGCCAAAGAACACCTTTTCGGGAGGTGTCGGTGGTCGGGGTGTCCTGTCGGTGTCGGGGTGCCGTGTCGGGGTCGGGGTGCTGTTTCGGGGTCGGGGGGTCGGGGTGTCGTGTCGATGTCGGGGTAGTGCCGTGTCGGTGTCGGGTGTTGTTTCGGTCGGGTGTGGTGTCGGCGTCAGGTGTCGGGTCAGGCTCGGGGTCGGGGTGTTGGGTCAGGCTCGGGGGGTCGGGGTGTCGGGGTCGGGTGTCGGGTCAGCCTTGGGGGTCGGGGTGTCGGGTCGGGTCGGGGTGTCGGGGTCGGGTGTCGGGGTCGGTCGGTCGGGTCGGGTCGGGGTGTCGGGTCGGGGTCTCGGGTCGGGGTCGGGTCTCGGGGTCGGGTGTCGTGTCGGGGTGCCGGGTCAGGTCTGGTACCGTGTCGGGTCGGGTCGGGTCGGGTCGGGGTCTCGGGGTCGGGGTGTCTTCTTCTTCTTCTTCCTTTTCCTTTTCTTCCTTTTTCCTTTTCTTCTTCTTCCTCCTTTTCCTTTTCTTCCTTTTTTCCTTCTTCTTCTTCTTCTTCTTCTTCTTCTTCTTCTTCTTCTTCTTCTTCTTCTTCTTCTTCTTCTTCTTCCTCCTTTCCTTTTCCTCTTCTTCTTCTCCTCCTCTCTCTCTTTCTTCTTCTTATACTAAACTAAATCTAAACCTAATACTAAACTAAAACTAAACCTATAAACCTAATACTAAACTAAAACTAAACCTATAAACCTAAAACTAAACATAAACCTAAAACTAAAAAACAGAAAAAGGAAAAAAAGAAGAAGAAGATACTCACCGGGGCAGCAGGCGGGGGCGCTGGGTGGCGGCGAGGGTGGAGGAGGAGGTGCGGCCTGGGCGGCGGAGGAGGAGGCGGCGGGCGGCTGGGCGGCGGCCTGGCCGGGCCGGGCGGCGGGCGGGAGGTGCTGGGCGCCGGCGGGCGGCCCAGACGGCAGGGCGGCGGGGCAGCGGGGGGGGGCCGGGTGGCGGCGGGTGGTGGTGGCGACAAGGGGCGCGCCAGGGGGGCGGGGGTGGGCGGGAAGAGGCGAGAGGTGGGAGAGAGAGAGAGAGAGGGGGGTGGGGCGCCGTTAACGCACGTGGGGCCCTCCTCTTTGCCGTCCGCCACCCTTTGTCGTCTGGCCAGCTCTTTGCCGTCCGCTAGCGGACGGCAAAGAGGGCCCCGTTAGGTTTTTTTTTTTCGTCAACTGGGGCCCTCCCTCTTTGCCGTCCGCTAGCAGACGGCAACAGCGAATCTTGCCGTCATGAGCGGACGGCAAAGAAATGGCTGATGGTAACCTTGGTCTTTGCCATCAGCCGGTTCTTTCCGTCCGCTTTTGGGTAGCTGATGGCAAGAGCTCATTGCCGTCCGCTAGCGACAACAAAGATCTGGCAGATGGCAAAGTAGCTGATTCCAGTAGTGTGATATCAAAAAGTGCCCATGAAATACAATCGAGAAATGAAGACTACGATTTAAATACAATCGATCTTAGCTAGCTATCTGTTCACAATCTTCTTGCCCTTATTTTTCGCAAATGGAGTTCTTCTGTGGAACGGACATCCTTTAGGTAGGGTGGTCCTGCTTCTTCTTGTGGTGTGTGCTGCTACTTCATCGTCATCGTCATGTTCGATCTTCGGATCACCGTACTTGTCGAAGTCTTGCTCATTGGCTACTCCATCCATTCCGATGATCTTCCTTTTGCCTCTCCTCACGACAACATGACTGGGCTTTGGCGGGTCGGTAATGAAGAAGCATTGGTCCACTTGGGAAGCCAGTACCCATGGCTCATTTTTCGCGGTGACGTTTGCGTCCGCGGTCTTGGATTTGGCTTCGGGTATAACCATGGTGGTGAAATACCGGTCTTCTTTTAGGACGCTCTTGGCCCATCTGACACGGAACATCGGGACCTTCTCTCCGGCGTAGCTCAGCTCCCAGATCTCCTCGATCCTTCCGTAGTATCTGTCCTTGTCGTTGCCGGTGTAGGATTCCATCGTTACCCCGGAGTTCTGATAACCATCGCACTTCATGTCCTTATTCTCGGTGTAGAATGTGTAGCCGTTTATATCGTACGCCTCATAGGTCATCAGGTTGTGCTCGGCGCCCTGTGACAAGGCGAATATGAGTTGTTCTTCCGCGGAAGAATCCTCATGTAAAGGGTACGACAGAAGCTTCTGCTTGAACCAACGCGTGAAACATGAGTTGTGCTCTTTGATTATATCTCCGTCTGTCCTCTGTTGGCCTCGGTCATTGTACGTCTTCTCAATAAAGGTTTTGTGCTCTAGCACCCAAGGATCGACCACGTCTATGTGTTGTAGCGCGACTAGGTTTGCTCTTTCAAAGTCGGCGAGTCGACCCTCGAAGTAGACATGCATTTCGCAGCGACCCTCACGGTGACCCCATCTAGCGAGCCTGCCGAGGTGCCTGTTGACGGGCAGACCAGCGGGTTCTCGATGCCTAGATAATTCGTGCATGGGAGATGCACTCTTGGTCGAAAAGCCCTGGCTATACTTCTCTGGACGTGACATGTTGCGAACGTATCCTTTGATGACACCATTCATCCTTTGAACGGCATCATGATGTGCATGAACGTCGGCTCGAGTTGGATGATATCCTCCACGATATGGACCAGCAGATGCACCATAACGTCAAGAATGCGGGCGGAAGTACATCTCAAGCTCGCATAGTATCACCACGATCTCTTCCTGTAGCCTTCGAGTTGCCTCACGCCAATCGACTTCCGAGATGACGTCGAAAAAGTTGCATAGGCCAAATAGCGTTTCACGGACGTGCGCGTCCATGATCCCACAGATTGCAACCGGAAGTATCTGCGTCATCGACGCGTGACGGTCGTGAGACTTCATCCCGCTGAACTTCGCTTCACTGGGTCTAGGTATCTGCTTATCTTCCCAGCGTAACCGTAAGGAAGTTTTACTCCTAGGAGGCAGGTGAAAAACTGCTCGATCTCCTCGACTTAGAGTGAAGCACGCGGGAGGTAGTCATTTCTGGTCTTCTTGGCCTTTTGCCTTTGCGACGACTTTACGTGTCCTGCTTCGCCTCATCATCATCATCATCATTAGCGTGAAGCTCTGCCGATGCCCATTGATTTCAAGTCTGCCCTTGATTTCGGCCCATCTTTGGTCCTCTCTGGCATGTTGAGCAGGGTACCAAGCAGACTCTCGCACACGTTCTTCGTGATATGCATGACATCAAGGCTGTGAGGCACACGGTGGATCTTCCAGTACGGAAAGTCCCAGAACTGACCTCGTTTTCAATACCTTCAGCAGCGGCTCTGGCGCCTTTCGCTTCTTTCCAGGCTCTGGCGCCTTTTGCTTCTTTCCCGGCAGTGGGCAGTCTTTCCAATTTTTCAACAACTCGTCTATTTCCTCACCGCTCCTCGTACACGGGCGTTTTCGGGGTTCGGTTTCACCATCGAACAGATCCTTGCGTTTCCTCCACGGGTCATCGTCGCGAAGCCACCTTCGATGTCCCATGAACACAGTTTTTGAAGACCCGGGATCTCTATCTAGCTGGCGATACGTTGTGTCATCCATGCACCTTACGCATCCAGAAAATCCGTGGACTACCCGCCCCGCGAGATATCCGTAACCGAAATAGTCGTGCACCGTCGTGAGCAGTGCGGCTCTCATAGGGAAATATTCTTTCTCTGCGGCGTCCCACGTATTGGCTGGCGTTTTCCACAGCGTGTCTAGCTCCTCCTTCAGCAGCCCCAGATACAGATTGATGTCGTTCCTTGGTTGTTTCGGCCCTTCAATTAGCATACTCATGTGAATGTACTTCCTCTTCATGCACAACCAGGGGGGAAGGTTGTACATCCACACAAACACAGGCCAGGTGCTATGTGTGCTTCTCTGGCTGCCAAACGGATTGACTCCATCGGTGCTCGCGCCCAACACGATGTTCCTTGGATCCTTCCCAAATTCTGGGTATTCGAAGTTCAACGCTTGCCACCAGCTCGCATCCTTAGGGTGACTCAGCATCTTGTCTTTTTTATTTATCTCCGGATCATTTCCGTCATCTTCCCGCTTCTTCTCCTCCCTATCCGCGTGCCAACGCAGGAGCTTTGCTACCTTAGGGTCCGCGAAATACCGCTGCAGACGAGGAGTGATCGGAAAGTACCACACCGATTTTCGAGGAGCTTTCTTCCTCTTCTTGTATCGAGTGACGCCGCTTTACCGGACATATGGTAGACTCCGCGTGCTCGTCCCGATAAATGATGCAATTGTTCATGCACACATGGTATTTCACGTGTGGTAAATCCAAAGGACACACGATTTTCTTCGCCTCCTCGAAACTGGTAGGGCACTTGTTCCCCTTGGGAAGACGTTCGTGCCAGAATGACATGTTCTCGTCGAAGCATCGCCGGTCATTTTGTGTTTTACCTTCATCTCCGAGCCATGAGCGCTACTTTCAGTGGGTATCCTCGGGCCTGCATCCTTCATACAATGGAGTAACGCGTCTATCTCCAGTTGATCCAGCTTGCTTTCTCTCGGCGGCAGCTCTTGCGTTATCCGTCGACTTGAGAAGCAGCTCTTGAATATGAGGTCCTGCACCCAGCCTCCATCGTCGTCTGCTCCGGCATCTTCATCTTCATGATCATGCCCTTCGTCTTGATCTTCCTCATCATCATGTACGACAGCTTCTACATGATGACTGTGTACAGCATCACCGTCGTGATCATGTCCTGGAGATTCTTCGTCTTCTCGCCCGCCCTCGTCGTGGTGGTACTTGTCTTGTTGCCCTTCCTCATTTCTTGCCCGGCCCCATGGACGACTTCATAGTCATCTTCATCACCTTGCCACCGATAGCCATCCATGAAACCACGCAAGAGCAGGTGGTCCCGCACCTGCCCGGAATCCGGGTCCGCAATAAGGCTCTTCAGCTTGCATCTTCGACACGGACATCTTATCTCCGTCTCGTTCTTTTGAAGCATCTCAGCCTTCGCGGAGCTCAAAAACCTATTCACAATGCCTTCGGTCATCGTGCGGACCATGGTCGCCTGCGGGGTAGAGCAAAACGATATTTCAGAACCAAGAAAAAATTTGGAATGACCTTCCCTAAAAATAGGACCAAAAAGAATGCATAGTGCCAAAATTCTCGCTGAAACGGAAATGAATCAACATTCCGGCAAAATATTGGCAACTATCGCATTTAAAATACCGGTACCTGCAAAAACAAACATATATGCAACACCACAAACACATGCAACACCACAAACATACATAGATCTAGCTAGGCCACAAAAAGTGCATGTGCACGTTGTTGGAGCGAGCTAGGGAGAAAAAAAGTAGATCTACATCATAAAGATAGCTTTCCCCTTACTTACCTATCAAAAAAAGGTAATTTCACCACTTAATTTTGATGAATCTATGGTGGAAATGAGGTGAGGAGGAGGAGGCAGCCAAAGCTTGGAGAAGGAGGTGGAGGAATGAAGTGGGGAAAGTGAGTGGGTAGGTGTGGGGCTGTCCAAAATATCTTGTTGGGGTCCCAGGTTACTAATGGCGCACCACATGCAAATGCGCCATTAGTAACCCTGGTTACTAATGGCGCACCTGCATGTGGTGCGCCATTAGAGTTTTGCAGAAAAAGTATATATATATATATATATATATATATATATATATATATATATATATATATATATATATACACACACACACACACACACTAATGGCGCACTATGACACGGTGCGCCATTAATAGTTTAAACTAGTAATGGCGCACTATGACACGGTGCGCCATTAGTAGTTTTGCAAAAAAAAACATATACTAATGGCGCACTCCTAGGCTGGTGCGCCATTACTAGTTAGAACTAGTAATGGCGCACTAGTCTAGGAGTGCGCCATTAGTATGTATGTAAAAATGAAAAAAAAATTATCACCAGTGGCGCACCTTTTGTATGGTGCGCCATTAGTGTCTTCCACACTAATGGCGCATCACAAACCGGTGCGCCATTAATATATAGTAGTGGCGCACTGCTTCCCTGGTGGGCCATTAGTGTCAATCCTATCTATAGCCCTTCTCCTAGTAGTGACACTTCTATTGATTACAACATAAGGATTACAACTCGAAACTAGAACAAGGGATGACTCTATATGAATGCCTCCGGCGGTGTACCGGGATGGTGCAATGAATCAAGAGTGACTTGTATGAAAAATAATGCATGGCGGCTTTGCCACAAATACGATGTCAACTACATGATCATGCAATGGCAATATGACAAAAGTAAAGTATGTCATGATGATGATGAACGTAATGGTGGAAAGTTGCATGGCAATATATCTCGGAATGGCTATGGAAATGCCATAATAGGTAGGTATGGTGGCTGTTTTGAGGAAGATATAAGGAGGTTTATGTGTGAAAGAGCGTATCATATCACGGTGTTTGGATGCACCGGTGAAGTTTGCACCAACTCTCAAGGTGAGAAAGGGCAATGCACGGTACCGAAGAGGCTAGCAATGGCGGAAAGGTAAAAGTGTGTATAATCCATGGACTCAACATTAGTCAAAAGAACTCATATACTTACTGCAAAAATTTATAAGTCATCAAAAATCAAGTACTACGCGCATGCTCCTAGGGGGATAGATTGGTAGGAGAAGACCATCACTCGTCCCCGACCGCCACTCATAAGGATGCACAAGCCAGGTACACTTCATGTTTCAAATTTGTTGCCCAACTTTAACCATACGTGCATGCTACGGGATTTGCTAACTTCAACACAAGCATTTCTCAAATTCACAACTACTCAACTAGCACGACTTTGATATTATCACCTCCATATCTCAAAACAATTATTAAGCATCAAACTTATCTTAGTATTCAACGCACTAAAAAAAAGTTTCACATATCTTGAATACCAAGTATATTAACATTAAGCAAATTACCATGCTATTAACGACTCTCAAAATAATCTAAGTGAAGCATGAGAGATCAAGTTTCTTTAAAACAAATCCACAACCGTGCTCTAAAAGATCTAAGTGAAGCACTAGAGCAAAAATTATCACGCTCAAAAGATATAAGTGAAGCATTATGAGCAAACTATCAAGCTCAAAAGATATAAGTGAAGCACATAGAGTATTCTATCAAATTTCAATTCATGTATGGCTCTCTCAAAAGGTGTGTACAGCAAGTATGATTGTGGTAAACTAACAAGCAAAGACGCAAATAATGCAAGACGCTCCAAGCAAAACACTTATCATGTGGTGAATAAAAATATAGCTCCAAGTAAATTACCGATGGAAGTAGACGAAAGAGGGGATGCCTTCCGGGGCATCCCCAAGCTTTGACTTTTTGGTGTCCTTGTATTATCTTGGGGGTGCCATGGGCATCCCCAAGCTTAGGCTCTTGCCACTCCTTGTTCTGTAATCCATCAAAAGAATTCACCCAGAACTTGAAAACTTCACAACACAAAACTCAATAGAAATCTCGTGAGCTCCGTTAGAGAAAGAAAACAAAAGACTACTTTAAGGTACTGTAATGAAATCATTTTTTATTTATATTGGTGTTAAACCTACTTTATTCCAACTTCTCTATGGATTATAAACTATTTTACTAGCCATAGATTCATCAAAATAAGAAAACAACACACGCAAAACAGAATCTGTCAAAAACAGAACAGTCTGTAGTAATCTGTAACTAACTCAAACTTATGGAACTCAAAAAAATCTACCAAAGTTAGAAGGCCTAGAAAATTTGTTTATTGATCATCAGAAACTGAAATCAGTATTTTATCACGTTCTGGTGATTTTAACAATTCGGGCACTGAGCGCAAAGTTTCTGGAAATTGCAGCAAGATCAAATAACTATCATCCAAGAAGATCCAATAGGTCTAGCTTGGCACAAACACTAATTAAAAGATAAAACCGCATCTAAGAAGAGGCTAGATGGATTATTTATTTCTAAACAGAAGCAAAAACAAAAAACAAAAAATAAAATTGGGTTGCCTCCCAAAAAGCGCTATCATTTAACGCCCCTAGCTAGGCATAAAAGCGAGGATAGATCTAGGTATTGCCATCTTTGGTAGGCAATCCATAAGTGGCTCTCATGATAGACTCATATGGTAATTTTATTTTCTTTCTAGGAAAGTGTTCCATGCCTTTCTTTAATGGAAATTGGAATCTAATATTCCCTTCCTTCATATCAATAATTGCACCAATCGTTCTAAGGAAAGGTCTACCAAAAATAATAGGATATGAAGGATTGCAATCTATATCAAGAACGATAAAATCTATGGGCACATAATACCTATTTGCATCAATAATAACATCATTAATTCTTCCCATAGGCTTTTTAATAGTGGAATCCGCAAGATGCAAGTTTAGAGAGCAATCATCAAAGTTACGGAAATCTAGCAAATCACACAAAGTTTTGGGAATAGTAGAGACACTAGCACCCAAATCACACAAAGCATGAAACTCATAATTTTTAATTTTAATCTTAATGGTAGGTTCCCACTCATCATAGAGTTTTCTACGGATAGAAACTTTCAACTCAAGTTTTTCTTCATAAGATTGCATCAAGGCATCAACAATGTGTTCGGTAAAGGCTTTATTTTGACTATAAGCATGAGGAAAATTTAGCACGGTTTGCAACAAGGAAATACAATCAATTAAATTGCAATTTTCATAATTAAATTCCTTGAGATCCAATATAGTGGGTTTAGCAACATCTTGATTTTTGTTTCTATCAATCCCAGTTTTATCAATTTCATCATCGTGATCTAAAAACTCCGAATTCTTAGAACGCCTTCTAGGTATAGGAAGATCATATTCAGTTTAATCAAGATTCATATTGCAAATCAAAGATTTAAAAGGGGATATATCAATAAATTGTAGATCTTCATCTTGATTATCATAGGGATTAGAAGAACACGCTTTAATAAAGGCATCTTTGGAAGCACGCATCCTAGTGGTTCTTTCTTTGCACTCATCAATGGAAATTATCATAGCTTTGAGAGACTCATTGATATCATGCTTAGGAGGAATAGGTCCAAGCTTTAAAGAATCAACCTCAAGAGAAATTCTATCAACGTTCCTAGCCAAATCATCAACTTTAAGCAATTTCTCTTCAAGCAAAGCATTAAAATTCTTTTGTGAATTCATAAACTCTTTAACACTACTCTCAAATTCAGAGGGCATCTTATTAAAATTTCCATAAGAGTTGTTGTAGGAATTTCCATAATTATTAGAAGGATTACTAGGATAAGGCCTAGGATTAAAATTCCCTCTATACGCGTTGTTACCAAAATTATTCCTACCAAGAATATTTACATCCATAGATTCATTATTATTCTCAATCAAGGTAGACAAAGGCATATCATTAGGATCAGAAGAAACACTATTAGTAGCAAATAATTTCATAAGTTCATCCATCTTTCCACTCAAAACATTGATTTCTTCTATAGCATGCACTTTTTTATTAGTAGATCTTTCAGTATGCCATTGAGAATAATTAACCATAATATTATCTAGGATTTTAGTAGCATCTCATAATGTGATTTCCATAAAAGTGCCTCCCGCGGCCGAATCTAAAAGATTTCTAGAAGCAAAATTCAATCCAGCATAAAAGTTTTGTATAATCATCCACAAGTTCAAACCATGAGTAGGACAATTACGTATCATTAATTTCATTTTCTCCCAAGCTTGTGCAACATGTTCATGATCAAGTTGCTTAAAATTCATAATATCGCTCCTAAGAGAGATGATCTTAGCGGAGGAAAATACTTAGAGATAAAAGCATCTTTGCACTTGTTCCAAGAATCAATACTATTTTTAGGCAAAGATGAAAACCACGCTTTAGCACGATCTCTAAGCGAAAAAGTAAATAGCTTCAATTTAACGACATCATTATCGACATCTTTTTCTTTTGCATATCACATAAATCAACGGTTATTCAGATGAGTAGCGGCATCTTCACTAGGAAGGCCGTGAATTGATCTTTCATAACAAGATTCAACAAAGCAGTATTGATTTCACAAGATTCAGTATTGGCAAGAGGAGCAATCGGAGTGCTAAGGAAATCATTATTGGTATTGGTGAAGTCACACAATTTGGTAGCATCTTGAGCCATCGCGACAAACAAGCAATCCAACACACGAGCAAACAAACGGACGAGGGAAAAGGCAAAGGGAAAAAGAGAAGGAGATTGGGAAAGAGAGGGCAAATAAAACGGCAAGGGTGAAGTGGGGGAGAGGAAAACGAGAGGCAAATGGCAAATAATGTAATGCGAGAGATAGGGATTGTGATGGGTACTTGGTATGTTGACTTTTGCGTAGACTCCCCGGCAACGGCGCCAGAAATCCTTCTTGCTACGTCTTGAGCTTGCATTGGTTTTCCCCGAAGAGGAGCGGATGACGCAGCACAGTAGCGTAAGTATTTCCCTCAGTTTTTGAGAACCAAGGTATCAATCCAGTAGGAAGCCACGCGCAAGTCCCTCGTACCTGCACAAAACGATAGCTACTCGCAACCAACGCGATTAGGGGTTGTCAATCCCTTCACGGTCACTTACGAGAGAGAGATCTGATAGAGATAATATTTTTGGTATTTTTGGTATATAGATGCAAAGTGAAAAGTAAAAGGCAAAGTAAAAACAAAGCAAGTATTAAAAGTGATAGAGATTGATATGATGAGAATAGACCTGGTGTATAGGTTTCACTAGTGGCTTCTCTCAAGAGCATAGATATTCTACAGTGGTTTAACAAATTAGTGTAGAGCAATTGACAGAACTGAGCATAGTTATGAGGTTATCTAGGTCTGATCATGTATATAGGCATCACGTCCGTGACAAGTAGACCGAAATGATTCTGCATCTACTACTATTACTCCACTCATCGACCGCTATCCAGCATGCATCTAGAGTATTAAGTTAAAAACAGAGAAACGCCTTAAGCAAGATGACATGATGTAGAGGAATAAATTCATGCAATATGACAAATACCCCATCTTGTTATCCTCGATGGCAACAATACAATATGTGCCTTGCAACCCTTTCTGTCACTGGGTAAGGACACCGCAAGATTGAACCCAAAGCCATGCACTTCTCCCATTGCAAGAACTACCAATCTAGTTGGCCAAACCAAACGGATAATTCGAAGAGACTTGCAAAGATAACTCAATCATACATAAAAGAATTCGATAAGTTTCAAATATTATTCATAGATAAGCTAGATCATAAACCCACAATTCATCGGTCTCAACAAACACACCGCAAAAAGAAGATTACATCGAATAGATCTCCACGAGAGAGGGGGAGAACATTGTATTGATATCCAAAAAGAGAGAAGAAGCCATCTAGCTACTAGCTATGGACCCGAAGGTCTGAAGTAAACTACTCGCACTTCATCGGAGGGGCTATGGTGTTGATGTAGAAGCCCTCCGTGGTGGATGCCCCTCCGCGGAGCTCCGAACAGGCCCCAAGATGGGATCTCGTGGATACAGGAAGTTGCGGCGGTGGAATTAGGTTTTGGCTCTGTTCGATCGCTTGGGGGTAATGAGGTATATATAGGAGGAAGGAGTACGCGGTGGAGCTTCGAGGGGCCCACGAGGCAGGGGGCGCACCCTCCACCCTCGTGACCGCCTCGTGGCTTTCTTGACGGAGGCTCCAAGTCTCCTGGTCTTATCTGATGAGAAAATCACGCTCAAGATTTCATTCCGTTTGGACTCCGCTTGATATTCTGCTTTCTTCAAAATACTGAAAAAGGCAAAAACAGCAATTCAAATTGGGCCTCCAGTTAATAGGTTAGTCCCAAAATAATATAAAAGTGGAAAATAAAGCCCATTATAGTCCAAAACAATAGATAAAGTAGCATGGAGAAATCAAAAATTATAGGTACGTTGGAGACGTATCATGATGTTACTCATATTAGTAGTAACTAGCTATGTTACCACATGCCTCTCTTTCTTCATTTATTGCTTGCCACATCATATATTTTACCTAGATATGTGTGATGTTACTACCTATGTTACGCCCATTGTGGGTAGTCTAAGGCTGGTCATAGTGGGGAGTAACTTAGACTAGTGTTAAGCACTACCTTCATAGTGCAAAGTAATATAGTAGTAGTGTCATAGATGACTTCATTTATTAGCTTGTAGACTCATCTTGTCTTGGGAAGTGCTATGGTACAGTAACATATTATGTTACCACTTCTCCTTAACTACATGCCACATAAGCAAAGATTTCTTGAAGTGCGCTATGTTACTAGTTAAGTTACTCCCACTATGACTAGCCTAAGGGCACGTCCAACCTCCCGCGTCCATCCGCGAATAGGGGAACCAGTCCATGGACAATGATGTGGGAGTACGCCATCCAAGGCTAGTCATATACATTTCAAACTGTTTTTCAACAAACCGGATGAAATTCATGCAAACACGGCTGTATTTCAAACAAACAAGACGGATTTGTTACAAACACGGCAAATTTCAATACATATTGAACAAAAAAAGACCTGACCCTAAACCTTTCCTATGGCGGCGGCGGCCGGCGTCCAAGCCCGTGTCGTTCTCCATCCGCCGTATCCATGAGCACGGCGATAAGACCGATGAAGTGAAGGTATGGTCTCCATAGATGAAGAGTAGAACACGGGAGAGGGACGGGCCCACATGGGACACCAGGCATGCCGCCTCCCGTGGCCTACTTATCCTCGGAGGAGTCCGCGACCTGTCTGTCACCGGTGGACGTGAGGTCCATGATGAAAATGGTGGCGCCGGCACTGTCCTCGTCCCACCAGGCCGCCTAATGGTCCATCGGCGGCGCGTAGGAGGCGCAGCTGGTGTTGTTCTCCACCGCGATCGCCTGCAATTGCGCCTCCATGGCGGCCACTTCCTGGCAAGTGGCGGCTTAGTGCGGACGACATCGTAGATGGCACGCTGCTCCGCGATGAAGTTGAGGTTCGTTGCGGCCATGGCCTCCACGACCTCCTGACTCGCTATAGATCTAGCCCTCTACCAGCCGATGCTGCTCTAGGACGAACTGGTTGTACCGGTGTTCTTGTTGCGTCTGCCGGAACACTGACAAAGGTGTTGGCGCAGGCTGCACCACCGCGATGGTGGCATTGTACCGCGCCTTTGCCTGCTCCATGATGAAGCCGACATGCACAGGAGGCGCGGGAGCCGGGACGGTGTCCTCGGAGCCCGTCTCCATCATGGTGTCGTCCTCGTCGTTGGAGACCTCAGGCGAGCTGGCCAGCAAGCCGGCCTTGATCCGCTAGGCACGGCGGCTCTGCCAAGCGGCGGCAAGGGAGGCCACAACATGCTTCATCGTCGTGGAAATACTATCCCACAAAGCTTCGCCGCGTGCAGTCATGGCGGATGCGGTGCAAGGAACGAGGATGGGGATGGGCTTCTGTTGTGGTATGGAGTTAGCCGGGTGTGGCCGCCTTTATATAGCGGATTCCGGTGAGGGGAGGCCTCCGGGTGCGTCAATACGCGTCCACGAAGTGGATTTCTCGGCCGGCAAGCCTGGTTAATGCCGGCATACGGATGGACAGCGATATTGAACGGCCGTGGTAGATATTCGTCATGTCCCGTCCAGTCTCGCGTCTCCGACATTGAACAGCCGCGGACACCGGAGACGCAGCCCATGTGGAACCCTCGGCTGGCGCGCTGCTTCAATGGCGGGGGCAGTAAGAGGTCGCTTCCACCCTGAGTCGTATTCAATGTTGATTGGCGCGTTCTACAACAACCTGAATATGGGTAGCTGGCGCCTGGCACGAACACGCTCTAGAGGGAGGAGGGGTTTTGGTGGGCGAGGGCGGTTAGAAGCGGGCTTGTGATCGGTTCGGACTCGCGCAATGCCCCCCACGTTTGTCTCCGGTTTGCGGGAGAAATCATGTCCGGGCTGCTCTGCGGACCGATACATGACTGCATTGGATGGCTTCCGCAGTCCAGACAATGCGGCTTGAACGGTTGCGGGAGGTTTACGGTCCGCCTTGGAAATGTCCTAAGTGGTAATGCCACACATATCTAGGCAAAATAGATGTTGAGAAAGTAATTAATGAGAAAATAGAAGCGTGTGGTAGTAACATAGTATATTACTAAGTTCGTACGGGATACTAGTGTGCGATTATACACCACACACCTTAACTTGTACTGTTGACCCCTATTAATTAGCACTATAATGTACTGTAAAAATGCTCTACTCTGACTAGAACCAAAGCCCCAATGGAGATATATAGTGGTGAAACTTACCAGCATGATCTTAATTACCTACCGAATTCGGTATCGATCTGATGTAACAAAAGAAAACTACCGCTAATGGTTGTTGTTGTGTTATTTACTTATATCGATCAAGGACAAGAACAATGAGGACTGCAATAATGAAGAGCACAGGTGGTAACGTCACACATATCTACCATGGTCCTAACACTTCCAAAAGTCTTCTTTCTGTCCATCACATTCCTCTTGATAATCATGTGTTTCTAGAGTTTCACCTTTTTTTAATTAAGGATGATGCCATGAAGAGAATAATGTATCGCGGTAGATGTGTGGATGGACTCTACCCGTTGATTCCCAAGTTTAGGAGATTCCATAAACAAACAAGTGCTCGGTGTCATCAAACTATCATTGGATAGATGGCATCATCGTTTAGGCCACCCCGCTTTCTCTATGGCTCATCAAGTTCTTAGTAAAAAAATAAGCTCGCAACTGTTTGTGAGCATAGTCCAGAAACTATTTGTCATTCTTTTCAGAGAGCAAAATGCCATCAATTACCATCTCCCATTTCCACTAGTGTTTCTATGAAACCTTTTCAGCTTTTTTTTTCTGATGTGTGCGGGGCAACTCCCTTCCTCTGCTGGTGTTAGCTCCATTGATGACTATAGAAAATATACTTGGATCTATCTGCTTAACAAACTATTTGATGTTTCAAGTTTTTCATAATTTTCAAGCACTTGTTGGACACCAACTTGATTGCAAAATTCTTTTTGCTCAATTTGATTGGGTGGTGAATAAAAAAACAATTCCTTTCTTCAGAAAATAGGAATCTCCCATTATGTCACTTTCCCACATGCTCACACTAAAAAAATACACTTCCGTGATGATACATGTTTGTCACAGTAGGTCGCGTTTTTTGTCATGCATGTACATCCATGACAAATTATGACAGAATCAAGATAGTCATACCTGTGTTGTCGTAGAAGTGTTCCATCACATTACCAAAATTATCATCACGGAAGTGTCCACTTCCATGACGATAAATCCCGCGTCACAGAAGTGCTTTCGTCAAGGGTGACCGACACGTGGCATCCACCATAACGGAACGCCGTTAAGCTATCGGGTCAGATTTTGGATCCGATAACCCGTTAACAACCACGACCAATGCCGATTTTCCATGTGTAAAATTCTCATTGGCTGACGGATCCACGCGTCAGCTCCGCGTTGGCACAGGTGTCACTCATCCAACGGTCGAGATGGGCCTATGATATGTTGACACATGGACCGGCCCAACAGAGGCCCACAAAGTTTAAATGGGCTGGCCCAACCGAAGGCCCATATGATTTAGCGGACCATAATGGGCCAGCCCATCTAAAGGCCCACAAAATTTAGCGGACCACAATGGGCCGGCCAAGCTAAAGGGCCACAAGATTTTGCAGACCATAATAGGTCGGCCCAGCTAAAGGCCCACAAGATTTTGCGGACCACAATGGGTCGGCCCAGCTAAAGGCCCGCAAGATTCTGCAGACCATAATGGGTCGGCCCAGCTAAAGGCCCAACATACTCTGTCAAATCTTCCCGTCAACGGCCTGTCCGAAACTTGCCATCAACGCGGCCCATGGTCACTTCAGGCCCGTTAACAGTCCGCTAAGTAATTGGGCTGAATCACGGCCCGGTGTATTTCTGGCCTGTTAAAGGTCCGGCTTCATTTGGGCCCATTTACAGGCCATCAAAACTTTCGGCCTGTTAGAGGCCCACTATAGTTTTGGGCCACTTTCTTCTGTTGTCATTTTCGCCCGTTAACGCGGACGAAACCATGGGCCATATGTGGCCCAACGTCATATCGGGCCCATTAACGGCCCATATAAAAATGACGATAATCTAGCCCGACCGAAGTTCCGGCCTGTTAAAGGCCCGTGTATTAGGTCGGCGCATTTACGGCCCGTACGAATTTCGGCCCGTCAAAGATCCACGTCGTAAATGGGCCACCATTTCGGCCTGCTAAGTCCAGTGGGTTATTTGGCACAATCAGGGCCCAATCTCACTTTCGGTCTATTAAAGGCCCATGTTTTTATGGGCTCAAGATATTTACACCTATAAATGGCCTATTTTTACTGAGGGCCCAAAATATGTTTACGCCTGTTAAAGGCCCACTATGGGCACAGGCCTACCAGAAAAATATGAAAGCTTATGTTGATTTAAGCCCAGATATTTTTAGTGGGCTACATGTCAATTTTGGCCCGTAATCGTTTATAGCCCAATTGGAATGGGCCCGACAAATGTTGGCATGTTGGGCTCCTGCCAAGCTTTCGGCCGAATACATTACTAAGATAAACCTATACTATAAAAAATAGCGTCGTAATTACTGCAGCCTGGGGCAACATCATAAATGTTGTATCACACCAAAATAAATTCTAACCATACAACAAAAGGCCTGTTGGCATAAAGTTTACAGTCCTTCCAGATAAAAGCACCATCAGATGTATAGAAGCACATATCATTTGACCTGAGTGCTAATGTTTCAGTCTGTAGAATCTGATGGAGCAACACGATCTCCACCTTTTTCCGCCATTGCACTTGAACAACGGTTTAATGTCCGATAGTCCGGTTTCAAAACCATTCATATCTTGACGACATTTCTCAACCACTATTCTTGTTTCCAAACAACGCCCATTAGGGATTGGACTTGTGTCCGGATCACAGATATATCACTCTATCTAGCAGGAAGATTTTGTTCAAGAGGGCGATTTGGACGAGGTTACCTTGACAACCAACCCGAATTACGCAGAAGGTGCTTTTTGCACTCGTTAGTGGAGAGATACTGACGACCGCAGCAAGAGGTGACATTATGCCTGTAGTAGCCTCGTCACCTTCAGGTGGTTGTGGCTGTTCAATCATTTGTTCCATAGCTTCCTGAAAGTTTGAACTTGTAGATTAGTGTACCGGATAAGTTACTAATGAGAATAAAACAAATAAAGTAGGTTAAACATTTATACATAACTTATTTTGGTGAACTACTGTAATACATTAGCATGTATTGTAGTGCCAACTACATAATAAAATCACTTTCGGAACATATGTCCATGTAGCATGCCTACTATATTGTCTATTTCCTCACATTCATTGACATCTAAGGATAAAGAGACATGGTTTAAAGCAGGATGAACATAGTATGACATCATTCATATCACGGGCAAACAAATATAAAACAAACAGCCTATTTTAACATTGTGTGCGCACGTGAACATAACAACTAGATTACAGATCAAGACCAAAAGAATATCCTTCATCTCTTTTAAACCATGTAAGGTGAAATGATACGTTAAGACAACTGTGTATAAAAGTGAACAGAGTAACTGACATTGGCTGCAAACCAAGTAGTTAAATGAACACATCACAGTACCAATCAGATCAAGGCAGGAGGAGTAAGGACTTACAACAGCGGCTTGAACTGGTGTGCTCATGCCCTTCATCTTGCTGATGTGGCAATCTTTGAAGATTTGCACAGCATTCGGTTCAGGTTCTTTTTGGTCCGCACGGGCTTTCCTCTATATTTGGAACAAGTCAATATAGATACGATAATATGGCACAAAAAAAAGAAGGAAGTAGCAGCTATTTACAAAAGCCTCGCAGTGTGCAATATAGCTACGAGATCGTGTTGTCTGTTGGAATTTCACTTTAGAACGGTTGGTTTTGTTCTTCAAACAGTTAGCCTAGAAGAAGATACACTTGTAAGGCACATACATAAATACAAGTTCAATATGTGGTCTGATCAAATACATATAGCCTACCTGATACTTTGGATCAGACCAGTGTTTAACGAGGGCTGTCCAGTCTTCATCTGTAATATATTCCACTGGAGATGTTTGGGCGATTTCATTGTTAGCCTTGCCTTCAAAGTGAGATTTTCTAAGGTGGTACCTGAAAAACATGAGTGCATGCTTGTTTAGTTGCATCATCTTTCTGATCCAACTTGAACCTCATCTTTTGAAAAAAGAATGTGAGTCTTATTAGGAGGAAGCTAGAAAGTATGGGACAGAGCAAGACAATATTACTAATTGCGATGAATAACATTACTTACGGATAAATGGTCAAGGAAGGTGTTAAACTGGGTATTGTCTTTTTCCTTCCTGTACTGGATCCATGTTGGGAGGATATGTGCATGACACCTAACGGCAACGGCTGCCTCTGATACTAACTTGGCTGACTCTGTAGCATCACGTGGCCTTTTTAAACCTGCCTCAAAATGGATCTCCATTCTTCCTCCTTTAGATTTTGTTATTCTGTCAAGCATTATCCCTGATGTCTGTTTCCGCTTGCACCGTGGTGCTAGTTCAACAACGAATATGGAAAGTGTTAGTGTACATAAAACTGTGAGAGTACATATAACGGAGCATGCAACTGCAACTTGACTCGGTCAGGTACCGTCTTGGTGTTGATGCTCATGAGGTTCATCTGATCTTGCCAAGTCATGTTGTGTCAGCAGTGCTTCAGAAGTAGTGTTAGGTGTGAAGGCAGCTTGGGAACTGGCTAGTTCCGGAGCAAACGAACGAGTAACTGGTTGAGATGCTGGTACAGTTGAAGCGGATGCTGCAGCTGGTGGAGCAGGTGATACTGTGTTTGTAGATTTAGCCGGTGGACTTGGACCTTCTACCGCACTATAAGTACCAGCAGAATCTCGATGGCAGAACCCTTTCCGTTTCACCCGACGAGTAACAGCACTCCCTACTATATTATTTTCCTTGCTCTTTTTTGACTTTGGCATGTCAAGCTGTACCCACAACACAAAAGAATAAAATATCTCTTCAGAACTCATTGATGCATGATACAGACAAGTTATACTTTGATGTAAGACAACCGTATGAGGATGGAATATGTAAGAAAAACAGGACGACATGACATATTCACAGCTACGATGTGCAAACTAAGCAGAAGGATTTTCAAGAAAATAGAAGTAATGCAAGCTAGACACCATATGAAAGATGCAACTAATATTACTATACCAAGTTAAAAGTGTCTTGTCATAAGTGGCAATTCAAAAAATTAGAAGGAGTACAACATAGAAATCAATGCAAGATGCAACCACTATCAAACTGCCATGTTAAAAGCGTCCAATCATGAGTGACTGATGCGGGATACACAACAGCAGTACTTTGATGTAAGAACATGGTATGATAGATAGATGCAGTGTATTCTAGACACAGAAAGCCATGTCATATGCACATGTATAACGTATAAACTCAGCAGGTGAAATTTAATCAAAATAGAAGAAATACAGGCTAGACAACATATGCAACCTGAAACCAATTATCACACTGTCAACTTAGAGCAAGCACCTGCGATGGTGGAGTACTGGAGATGAACTCATCATGTTGACTTGGGACTTCAACTTCATTAGCAGTAGCAGGGGCAAATCTAGAGAGTCTCTGTTTGCGTCGGTGCGGTGGACCACCAACATCCCCTAACTTAATATTTTCCTTCCTATTTTCTGGTATTGCCTTGTGAAGTCAAAACCACAATAAGATGAAGAAAATTAGCTCTGCATATGATATAGACGAACACTACTTTGATGTAAGGCAAGCGCAGGATAGGAGGATGGAATATATACAAAAAAAGACAGCGTGTCATATTCACACGTACGATAGGAGGATGGAATATGTATGAAAAAACAGTAAGCGGAAGGCATTTCAACAAAATTAGAAGAAATGAAAGCTAGGCACCATATGAACATGCAACCAATATCACTCTATCAGGTAAAAAGTGTCTCATCGTAAGTGCCATTTCAAGAAATTAGAAGCAGTACAAGCCAGAAGACAATGCAAGATGCAACCTACATCAGAGTCCCTAGTTAAATGTGTCTTATGGGTAAGTGATCGCTGCAGGTATAAGTTGTAAGCTACGCAGATGCAATTCAACATAATCATAAGCAATACAAACTAGACATCATACGGAAAACGCAACCACGTATAACAGTTCCAAGTAAGAGCAAGCACTTGTGATGGTGGAGTAGGGAGATGTGCTCATCATGTACACGTATGTTCTAGAAACAGAACACATGTCATATTCACAGCATTATGTGTAAAGTAAGCAGATGCAATACAAGTTAGAAGCAATACAAGCTAGACATCATACGCAACATGCAACCACATATAATAGTGTCAAGTTAGAGCAAGCACCTGTGATGGTGGAGTAGGGGAGATGTGCTCATCATCTACACAGCTAAGTTGACTGTCCAGCCTTGTGTTGTCTTGCGAATCTTGTTGGGAGGATGGCGGAGTAGAATCTGTAGAGACCCCCTGTTTGAGTTGCTCCGAAGGACCACCATCATCCACTGCCGGACTAATTTCCTTCAGCTGTAATGATTTTGCATTGTGAAGTCAAACCGATAAGAAAAAGGAATACAATTCGCTCTTAAGAACTCATTCATGCATGATACTAACGAACACTACTCGGATGAAAGGCAAATACATGATGCGAGGATGGAATATGTATGAAAAATAGGATGGTGTGACATATTCACACCTATGATGTGGCAACTAAGAAGAAGGCATTTCAACAAATTAGAAGCACTGCAAGCTAGACACTATATGAAAGATGCAACCAATATCACTCTGCCAAGTTCAAACTGTATGGCGTTTCAACAAATTAGAAGCAGTACATGCTAGAAATCATATGCAAGACACAACCGATATCACAGTGGCGACTTAAAGGTGCCTTATCATAAGTGACTTATGCGGGATATGCAAGAATATTAGTCTGATGTAGAAACAGGAACACATGTCATATTCACAGGCATTATGTGTAAAGTAAGCAGATGCAATTCAACAAAGTTAGAAGCAATACAAGCTAGACATCATACGCAACATGCAACCACATATAATAGTGCCAAGTTAGAGCAAGCACCTGTGATGGTGGAGTAGGGGAGATGTGCTCATCATCTACACAGCTATGTTGACTGCCTAGCCTTGCATTGTCTTGCGAATCTTGTTGGGAGGATGGCGGAGTAGAATCTGAGAGAACCTCCGCTTCAGTTGCTCGGAAGGACCACCATCATCCAATGCCTTGCCAATTTCCTTCAGCTTTATTGATTTTGCATTGTGAGGTCATACCGACAAGAAGAAGGAATATCATTCGCTCTTCGTAACTCATTCATGCATGATACTTGTTTAACACTACTCGATGAAAGGCAAAGTCATGATACGAGGATGGAATATGTACGAAAAAATGGACGGCTTGACATATTCACACCTATGATGTGGTAACTAGCGTATATGCTTCAACAAATTAGAAACACTGCAAGACACCATATGGAAGGTGCAATAAATATCACTCTGCCAAGTTAAAACTGTCTCGTCATAGGTGGCGTTCATCAAACTAGAAGCAATACATGCTAGAAATCATATTCAAGACGCAAACCAATATCATACTGCCAACTTAAAGGTGTCCCATCATAAGTGACTGATGCGGGATACACAAGAAGAGTAGTTTCATGTAAGAACATGGTGTGATAGACATATATAGTATGTACCAAAAACAGGAAAGCGTGTCATATTCACATGTATCATGTGTAAGCTAAGCAGATGCAGTTTACACTAATTAGGAGCAATACGAGCTAGAGACCATATGCAACATGCAACCAGATATCACACTGCCAAGTTAGAGCAACCACCTTGGATGGTGGAGTAGGGGAGCGGAGACTTGGACCTTGTAATGCACTATCAGTACAAGGAGAATCGGTACAGATGCTCCGTTTACGTTGCTGCAGAGGACCACCATCATCGCCTTCCTTACTCTTTTCCTTCCTCTTTCTTGATTTTGCCTTGTCAAGTCAAACCCACAAGAAAAAGGAATAAATTTTGCTCTTCAGAACTCATTGATGCATGATACTGACAAACACTACTTTCATGTAAGCCAGCCGCATGATAGGATGGAATATGTATGAAAAACAGGACGGCGTGACATATTGACATGTATGATGTATAAAATGTAAAGTAAGCACAAGGTGCTTGAACTTGTTAGAATCGATGCAAGCTAGAAACCATATGAAAGATGAAACCAATATCACTCTGCCAAATTAAAAGGGTGCCCTAACAAATGTATTTGACCAAATTAGAAGCAATACATGGCCACAGAGCTAGAAATAATATGCAATATGCAACTAATAAAGGTGACTCATCGTAAGTGATTGATGCAGGATATGTAAGAGAGGTAGTTTCATGTAAGAACAAGGTTAACACATAGATGTAGTGTGTACCAAAATTAGGAAGGCATGTCATATTCACAGGTATAGTGTGTAAACTAAGCAGATGCAATTTACCCTAATTAGAAGCATTACAAGCTAGACACCAGATGCAACATGCAACCACATATCACATCGCTGGTTAGAGCGAGCACTGTGATGGTGGTGTAGGGAAGTGTGGTCTTCGGTACAAACCTCATGCTCAATGTCTTCATTTAGGCTTGTTGTTTCTTGAGAATCATGTGGAGAGGATGAAATTGCATTCTTTATAAGAGTATTGCGTCTCATATTAACCCACGCGCGTGACTGTCTCATCATAAGCGATAGACACAGGGTACACAAGAACAATAGTTTGATGTAAGAACATGGTGTAATAGGCAGATGTATTATGTACCAAAAACAGGAAGGCGTGTCATATTCACATGTACAATGTGTAAGCTAAGGAGATGCAATTTAAGAAATTAGGAGCATTGATGAGGAATACACAAGAGAAGTAGTTTGATGTAAGAACATGGTTAATAGAAAGATGTAGTATGTACCAAAAATAGAAAGGCATGTCATATTCACAGGTATAATGTGTTAACTAAGCAGATGCAATTTACCCTAATTAGAAGCATTACAAGGTAGACACCATATGCAACATGCAACCACATATCACACTGCCAAGTAAGAGCAAGCACCTGCGATGGTGGTGTGGGGGAATTGCGGTGATCAACTAGAGAGCTACGTTGAATATCTACATTTAGCCTTGTTGTTTCTTGAGAATCATGTGGAGAGGATGAAATTGCATTCTTTATAAGAGTATTGCGTCTCATATTAACCCACGCGCGTGACTGTCTCATCATAAGCGATAGACACAGGATACACAAGAACAATAGTTTGATGTAAGAACATGGTGTAATAGGCAGATGTATTATGTACCAAAAACAGGAAGGCGTGTCATATTCACATGTACAATGTGTAAGCTAAGGAGATGCAATTTAAGAAATTAGGAGCATTGATGAGGGATACACAAGAGAAGTAGTTTGATGTAAGAACATGGTTAATAGAAAGACGTAGTATGTACCAAAAACAGGAAGGCATGTCATATTCACAGGTATAATGTGTTAACTAAGCAGATGCAATTTACCCTAATTAGAAGCATTACAAGGTAGACACCATATGCAACATGCAACCACATATCACACTGCCAAGTAAGAGCAAGCACCTGCGATGGTGGTGTGGGGGAATTGCGGTGATCAACTAGAGAGCTACGTTGAATATCTTCATTTAGCCTTGCTGTTTCTTGAGAATCATGTGGGGAGGATGACACTGCACTCTTTAAACGAGTAGGGCGTCTCACAGTAACCCACCCGGGTGAGTGTCTCATCATAAGTGATTGACGAGGGATACAAAAGAGCATTAGTTTGATGTACGAACATGGTTAATAGACATATGTAGTATGTATCAAAAACAGGAAGGCATGTCATTATCAAAGGTATAATGTGTAAAGTAAGCAGATGCAATTTAACCAAATTGGAAGCAATACAAGCTAGACACCATATGCAACATGCAACCACATTTGACAGTGCTGGTCGTGTGTGGCAATTGAGATCATCAACTGCAGAGCTACGTTTACTGTCTCCAACTGCCGACACTTCACCCATTAGAGCGCTGAAATGCTTAGTGCTTGTCTTCGAATTACACTGGAGCGACTTTTGTCTTTTCTTTTCTGCATTCATCAATGCGTCAGAGTCTGAAATACCCATGCATATAAAAACAATAGTGTGAGTATGGGTGAAGTATGTGCACAATTAGTACAGTGTAAAGGTAGCAGATAGCAGGTCGGTGAGAAATAAATGACGGGAGACATATGATAGCTCTACAACATGCAAGGCACACTAAATTACTACAGGATTCTATGAAAATAACAGTCGACTGAAAGCAAATAGGTCAGTCCATTTTTTCTGAATCATCCGATGTACAAAGAACGGGCAGATCGCCTTCATCTACCTCCAGCCAGTCAGTGTTGCCGATCTTCCTCGAAACGCCAACGACCACCGGCCCAGTATTCCTTCCCTGCCTGCGCCCTCCCCTCGACCTCACCACACCACCGTGCTTGGCACCGCCCTCCCCGGCCAACCATTCAAGCCCTGCCGACCTCCAGATTGGGCGCAAGCAGCTCCTGCGCCCCACACCCCTATGACAGACACCGATGCGCCGCTTCCCCGGGGAACAGGCAGACTAGGTGCTCCGCGCGCCTAAGCGGGTGCTGCTTCTTTTAATTGCGGTTGGACTGACCCTGAATTGAAATCCAGGCGGGCTACTGACCTCTAGCAAAGGTGAAATAGTAAAAGGGAGGAAACCTTGTGCATTTAGTATCACGAAGAAGATGCAGTAAGAAGCGCTCAGCTAGTTTCTTTCGTGGGATGAGTACGGTGTGAGCGGAGACGTAAGATTTGCACGAATAAGGGAAGAGGAGTACCTCTTTCTGCTGGCACTGCTGTGTCCTTCTTCTGTTTTTCCGATGATCTTGTTGTTCGCCGGAAACCAGAAGTTGTGGAGGACGGTGCAGCCTTGGACAAACCCATGGCCAAGTTGTTGAGTGTGGTGCGGTGGCCGTCTATCGGCGGCGGGGAAGCAGATCCAGGCGGTGAACAACGGCGTAGCGGGAACAGCTCCGGTGCAGTGGACGGTTGCGACAGTGGAGCCGCAGCAGTGAGGCGGAGGACGACGTGGTCGGAGTGGTTCTGGTACGGCGCACGTCGGCGTCGGCGTCGTGGAGGCAGCTCTGCCTCGGCTTCAGCTGCTAAGTCCTTGAGGGCGTTGCGCATGCGGTTGCGTTGGACGACGACGTCGGGGTACCGGCTCCGGCGTGATGGAGGAGGGCGGCGGCGGATTGGCCGCTATGGGGTGGAGGACGTACCGATGGAGGAGGCTGGGGTTTCGCGGCTGGTGGATAGGGCGTTTTCGCGCCCACGGAGTATGAATGGGGAAACGGTGGGAGGCGGGGAACTAAGGGGGAACAATGTTCGGTTTGAGACGCGCTTGTTTGAAATTTGGGGAAAGTTACAAACTTTGCCCCCATCTAAAATTTCGGACATATTGCGGGTTGGGGGTAGGACAGTCATGTCAGGTGTCCCAAATGTGGGCAGGATAGATTTCAGCCGAGCGCATGGGTGTTTAGGCGCCCACGGCATATGAATGCTTCTCGGAGGCGGTTAAGACTGGTGTCTTGGTGAAGTTACAAACCTACCCTGGTTTGGACCTTTGGACATCGGGCCGATAGGCTACACGGGCAAGAGTCAGGACAGTAATTTCCTACCACCAAAACATTAGTCTCGCGCGGTTTCGGGTGACCAGAGGCCTTTTTGGCGCTTCGTTCAATATTTGGGAGCAGAAGCATTAACGTTTTCGGTTCTCTTGAATTGAACTTTCAAGATTTGTCAAACTTCACAAATCTTTACTCTTGAAAATCCTAAAGCTACGATTATTTTGTAATGGAGGGGGTACATTTGAATATACATTGTACACGAGTATATATTAAAAAATATGCAACTTACCTTAGTTCATGCATGGTTCCAGATATAATCTCCTTGGTTGCAAAAAAAGAAAAGTTAGATATGTGTATGAATATATATAGCATGTTCAAACTCACAACAAAGATTGATGCCCCCTTTTACATCTGATTTAAAAATGCCATTATCTCGGGTTCAAATAGATGAATGCACTTCCTATGAATTCGAATCTTCGAAACCCCCTTTATGTTGAATTCGACATGTATTCTATTTCGTAGCTAGCAATTTGGAATGTATCCATGCAAGTGACAAATGTATAAAGTGCTTCACACTAACAACATGGAGTGCACTAATTAATGTTTATATATGAATTGCAAAAGCATCCATTGCATGTATTTCAAATCGCTCTCACTCTATGGATCGATAATATGAAATAAACACATGCACATGCTAGAATTCAATAGAGTATGGGTGTCGATAGACTGATTTTCATCCATACAATTTGCAAAATTCATGATCTCATCCAAAATAATAATGCCATTTATATTTTAATTTAATGAGTAGAACCACCTTTTACACGTAGATGCACTATGCCTCGCCCCGTTCTCATAGACGCGTTATATATCTCTCTATCTAACGCATAAGTGCACACACTTTATATGCATCGGCATTTCTCTTTCACACATGCTCACAATCTCTCTCGGGTGTCGGGTGTCTCACGCCCATGCTCTCTCTTCTCTCTCTCTCTCTCTCTCTCTCTCTCTCTCTCTCTCTCTCTCTGTACCACTCTTTTCACTAATCTCAGCTTGAAAACACTATTTCTCTCACATGCATATATACACATGCACGGTCTCTACTATCCCTCTATACACATATATGTGCCTACGTGTCTCCCTTACGCACATTATCTTTAGGCCTCTCTACACATTGCCCCCCGGACACACCTCTCTCTTAGTAGTTGGCAGATATGATTTCATCATATCGTCATTCGTTAGGATATCCCTGGTTGTTAGGCTGGATGGTAATACAAGGCAAAGTTTTACCCTAGTTCGGATCGGACCCTTGCAGTTGAAGAAAGAGCCTACTCCTGGTACTGTATATTAGTGATAGGGGTGTGTACAAAGTACACATGAATACCAGGCATTGTGCGTGTGTGTATACTATCGACGAACTAGCCCCCAAGCTTGTATAACATACTAAGGGCCTAGGGTTAGAAATCATATATAGTCAGCTTATCACTAGTGGGGATAGAGTCCTCCGCGACTCTGGTAGCTTCGTGTTGTACGCGAGTCCTCCACGCCGAGTCCTCCACATGGGTCTTCGTATAACACGTCTCCGTCCAACCTATATGTGGCGCAGGATGGAACCGACCCATGAGTCTTGATGTTGACCCACCACAACTAGAAATGATGTGCCCACCACACCACACACGCAATGGGCCACTAAGAAAATAAGCATATACAATAGTACAACGGTATATAGCTCACGATACGTGTCCATATTTTGTTGATGACACTGACGGATTTTGCATTTGATGCGTCCTCCGTATTTTGTTGACGACACTTACGGTCATTGTGTTTGAAGCGAAAGCACGATATGGTCACTGGACTTCAGAATAAGCTCATCATGGTCACCACATACATTTTGTCGTGCTAACCAACCTGTGGTTGGATTGTTAGAGGACAGTGGTTTCTCGAGACCACCAAGGTTAAAGTCCCGGTGCTCACATTTATCTTGTGTGAATTTCAGTGTTTTCCGGCGACGTACGTTCAGTGGGAGGAGACGTTCCACTCGACTACGTGGCACCTATGGTGACTTCTTAAAATCTCAAGATCGTATATGCTGGCCCACACTCTCGAAGGTGCTCATAGGGGTAGGGTTCGCGTGTGTGCGCTTATAGCGGTGAGTGCTTGTGCGTATATATGAGCCATTGCATCTGTACCGTGTTAAACAAATACATGTCATGATTATACGGTCACTGGCTCACCCGTACAACTCCGTCTTATGTTGATGACACAATCAATTGACCAGTCAAACGTTCCATGCGGTGCAACTAGTGTTGCACCATCGGGCCTCATAACTGTGGGGCCCACCTGGCAGCCCGTATATGAAAGAAAGATATGGTAGTTTGAGTCTGTACTGTGTTAATAAAATAGGAGTACATTTTAGGGTGATCATACGGTCACTGGCTCACCATACAGCTCCGTAATTTGTTGATAACAAGATCAATTGACCACCAAACGGTCCACATTCAGCAGCGCACATTACCATAGGGCCCACCCACAGCGCAGAGATATGAAGGACAGAAATGGTAATAAATTAGTGGTCGGTGGGTATTCGAAGTCGTGAGACCCCTAGTTGGCAGTCACCAGCAGTTGGGGGGCGTTCATTGGGCGGTGGGGTGGGGATCCCCGGAGAAAAAGCTCGGCGCGGGGGGGGGGGGCTAGAGGGATGGCCGTTGCGGCTGCGGACTGGCGGTGGGGAGTGGTTTCGGGGAGGGCGGGACGGCCGCGAGCGGCGGAGGCTGGCGGTTCGGCCGGTGGTGGCTGGCGGCTCGGGGGGGCTGGAGTTTGATGATAAACTGGAGGCCCTTGATTTCATAACCAACGGCTGGAAAATCTAATGACCAGAGATGAAAAAGTCAGTCGACTGACGTGCAGCCTCACCCCGCACGCTTACACATGCACGCACGCAAAGACACGCACGCATGTAGGCATGCAACAGAGACATACACATAACGTACACACGCACGGATGCCGGCGTGCAACACCGATACGGAAACATGCACTCACGAACACATGCACGTCACGCACCCATGCATGCAACATCAAACGCACTTTGCACCCACACAACACTCGCACGCCTGCATGCACACAGCACACGATGTAAGACACACGCTCAACCTATACGTACATGCACCCTTTGTTAAGGACATGGATTGTTACGGGTATTAATCAATCTTATCTGTGATAAGAAGAACGTTCATGTTTGCAGCGGTCTTTATGAATCACAACGTATCGAATGGGCTATCAACATAGTAGGCTTATCTACATGAAAAAGATGAAGTCACACTCAATGAACAATCATCGGTTTATGAAATGCCCGCTTCTGACCGCCCTGGCCCACCAAAGGTTCCTCTGCTGTGCACTGTCTGCGTTGGGTCGCTGACATGCAGGCCATGCACCCAAAGAGCCCACACGCCAGTGGAAGAACGGTGCGGTGTCCTAGGTCAGAGTCGAGGGCGCCACTCGCGGCACGCCCAGCTGAACACGCCTCCGTGCCGCATTCAAACGCCTCCATGAAACCCGCCCGTATGGAATCTGAGAAACCCACTCTAGACAGTCGTCCGTTCATGACCGGGCCGGCGTTAAACGCAACGCCAGCCGAGCTCCTCCCGTCCGCCGTCTATTTAATCTCCTATTTAAACGAGGCCAAACGCCGGCCAAGAATCGCACACCTTCGCCGCTCCCCTATCTCCTCCACCATTTTGTCCACTCATACAATGGCTTAAGAAGAGTAGTTATTCCGCATCCAAGCTGGCTGGGTAGCCCGCCGGATACGAGCTATGCAACTCACTGATCCACCTCCCTCCCCTCGCCCGACGGAGCCAGTTGCCGCCCCAAGCCGGCGCGCGGTTCAGCAACTCGCCGCTCCAGGCCAGCTCAACGAGGAGCGGTGCACGGGCGCTGTTGCTGCCGTCCACGCCGCCGCCTCGTACCGTGTCTCCTGTTTCGGTGGCCGAGACTCCCATGCCGGCGGCCACGCCATGCAAGCAGCGACAGAAGCCGGGTGCGCGGAGAGCGACGAGTCAGTGGCCAGCGCCTCCGCGTCTGCCGCCATCATCAAGGAGAAGTAGAACACGGGAGGCCGCCGCCGCTTGGGTCCCATGAAGGCCATCGCGGCGGCGCCGGGCGCATACAGCAGTGTCTTGCGGATGCTTTTGTTGCGAGGACCTTCGTCGACCCGCATGGGCTCCACGGAAGAGGGGAACGTTAGGATGAACTCGAGCCGGTGCCGGCCATGGCGAAGTAGTGGCCGGTGATGAACTCGAACCGGTGCCGGCCACCATCATCTTACGGCACCAGCCAATGATATCAGTTGGGCAGTGGGGAAGCGAGCCGTCCTTTGCACTGAAGCATATGCCTCCGGGGCTCCCGGTAGTCCGGTGATCGTGCTGTCGGACATGAGGAACACAAATCGATCGGCGGGCGACCATTTAGGCCGGGTATTATATACCTGTGCTGTCCAGAACTAGCATCGCGTAGTTCATTTGAATGTAATGAAATCCGTCATGTTTGTATGAGAATCCGGTATTTTATATGATTTTCGTCGTTGTTTATATGAAATGTCAGTTTGTCTACGTGTTTGCGTGAATTTCTTCTGGTTGGTTGAGTTGCTGTCATAATGTGTGTGGCTACGGTTGGATGGCGTAATTTGCGGTCGCCGGTCGGTTCTGCGGGCGGCTCGGGCGGCGCTAGGGACAAAAACACATCTCGTGCGAAGCTCGTCTCCAACGTCTGCGCTGGAGGATGCATGACAGCATGAGCACCGAGCCATTCTCGCTCATCGGTGGCAAAGGCACCGGTGGACAAAAGGGTCGCCAATATTTTGGCTACCCCAGGCAAGATCCAAACAGCCCCTCCCAACAGATTCAAATCCCTTGTTTGCCGTGGAATTTTGCCATGTGTTGTTTTCATGGACTAGCAACATGCCCGTGCATTGCACGGAACATCAAGATGCATTTTTTACAAACTCCCGCATGCATGCAAGGGATAATTAATGTCCTCCTTTGCTAGTACCACGAGGCAAACACCATTAATATTGCATCGATTAGTGTTAGTGGCCTTGTATATCTGCAAATTCTAATTTTGATAGTGGCCCCTTGTATATAAAAATGGAGGGAGAAAGATGAGAGAGATGGTGAGGAGGAGTGGGGCGTGGTGGTGACTGGTGGTCGAACTGGGCGGAGGCATGGGGATGGACGGCGCATTATGTCTAGGTTTGTACGTATCTCTCTCACACACACCCACGTAGGCGGGGGACGTGCATGAAGAGAAGAGGTGCACGCACGGCGCACGTAGTCCCGTCTCTTTCCGAACCACACCCGCGCGGGTACACGGTGGAGCTCATTTCTGTACGAAAAAGGCAGCCCACGTGGTAATTTGGCACGTGTACTGGTTGACCACTTGGTGGAGGGAGGATCGTCTACCACGGGTGAACAAACAAATTGCGACTTGACACGTTATGTTAAATAAAAAAAGAGGCAAACCATGTGGGGCCTACCTTAGAGGCAAGACTTTTGATATGTCCCATCAACTCGCAGAACGAGGAAAAGCTTGCTTAGTACGCCATCTCCCCTGCCCACGGGCGCGGTGGCTCGCATGATGAGGTGAAGCTTTCTTACGAGTAGTAGTAGTACTACTACTACTACTGTACGCCTTTACGCCCACTCTCTCGCCCACGCGCGCGGTGGCTCGCAGCACAAGGAGAAAATTTTACTACTCCCTCCGTTTACTCCTCGTCCCTACTACGTATAGTTTGGTTAGTACTCCCTCCATTTACTTATACAAGGCCACTATAAAAAAAAATATTTTGCATCTATACAAGGCCACAAATAGTAATCGAGACAAAAGTTACTACTCCCTCCTTTCCAGTTTATGGCTCAATTTCAAAATCTCTCCAACCAAGGTAGACGGTGAGTGGTCGAATTAATTTCATGTTTTGCACAAGTAATTAGTACGCTCATTTTTCTCAAGAAGTTATGTTTACTGAGGCATTAATTAGAACGAATGCATGAATGACCACTAAATTTCCATGAACTTGTACATGCATCGGTAAGTACAATAGGGCGCTTTACTACATGGCATTTTTGCATATGTGGAGGAAAGAGAGGCAAGGAAAAAGTGGAGAAGTGGGCTCTCATGCAAGAGCCAGCCTCTACTACATGGTGGAGCACTGGGAGAGGCACCTGTATGGAGGTGGTCAGAATCGAGACTCACGCCGTCGAAGCCGCAGTTAAAATGATAATGGCAAGTCAAATCACGGGGCCTCACCTGTCCAGCAGTAACTCGTTGTCAAATCACACAGCCCTACGTTTACAGCAGCCTACTCCCTCGTCTTCTCGCGTCTCTGTCGAACAGACTAGTCAGAACTGCCCCGCCACCTACCGCGCAGGAAAAGCCCCGCCCTCGACTTTTAAATACAACTACATCCGCTTAAGAATCCAATGATATACTTTTTGTGACATAGAACTATGTGCAGGCCCTATAAACCGAGACGCCTAAAAATAAAAAAACCGAGACGGAGAGGGTAGTTCAGCAGGTATCTTTTTAGATCAATATAGTTGGGATTTACCAAGGAGCAAAACCAAGTGGTAGGCTGCTCCTGTCGTTTTGGCGTAGCAACTCAAGCAGGGTCAGTCCGCACACGAAATGGCGGCACACTTAATAGGACCCCTTTGGCCGACATGTGGCTCATCCACCGTCTTGTTCCACGTGCGATGCACCAAATTACAATTCGGAGCATCGGTTGGAATTGGAGGCACCCCGGTCGTAGCGCCGCAGTAGTAGAAAATGAGCGATGAGGGGTCAAATCACAAAGCCCCACCTTTCCCGCATTAAGCTGGAGTGCTGGACGGACGAAGCAACCATCATTTCACTCTAGGGCGCAAGAGCATAAAGAAAAGAGAAAACAATGATGCGTGCGGCAGCTACCTAGGGCACCCTAGGGTAGGGGTCTCCACTACAGATCCTTTTTTAAGCGCCTCCACTACAAATCGGCTTCTCCCTCGTCCTCTTGAAGAAAACCGATGATGAGTGCGGCGGTAGGGTTTGTAGGAGTACTACGGCGTGCAGGGCCACGTCGTAGTAAACGGGTTCGAGTCGACGCCTTAAATATGTGTGGGCCGCTTGGTTTTACGGGAACGAGGCAGCATTTTGGGTTCGGGGACCAGTGGAGATATAGTACGTACAAAAAATTGTGGACGTAGGTTCGACCGAAAGGCAATGATGCATGGACCCTGCATTTTGATATACCCGGGGCCGCGTGAAATTTGCTACTCTACTCAAAACTAGTAAGGCACACATGTATTGAGCATGAGATTTGAAACCAAATTATGAATAAATACACACTATAGCATGTAAAGCTTTGAGTCATATATGCATGATGTAGATGTTCTTTTAGTTCTTATAGTTCATCTCATTCAAAATCAATTAGTTTTATAAAAATGTTAAGATTCATGGGGTTGTGCATTGTAAATTATAAAGTAAAAAACAAATGATGGCAATTCATTTAGAAAAAAAAATCAATTATGATACAGAAGATTCTAGAACAAAGGATAAGTCCTTGTGTTTTGAGGTTTGTGCATTATGCTTAAGTTCAACCATGGAGTCTTCTAAATTGTACATGTGGCAGATCTGGTGGAATGTTGATGATATCCAACGGCCAAGAGTGCTCGGATTTGCCTATCTCTGCCTTTGTCGAGTTAGCTTCATCCAGCGACCATCTTTCAAAGTTATTGGCACACTATATAGTTCTTGTGCCATAGTTGCATGTTTTGGAAAAAAACTACTAGTGGGTTGTACTATCTATTTAGGAATAGAAGGTGTATACATGGAAGTTGTAGGGAAAGAGATGACATGGAGCATCTCAATTCCTATGAGTAGGGATTGGAAAAGAGATGTCATTTGGTTCACATCATAGGAACTTTTCTATTGAATCTAGAGATGACATGTATCTCAATTCCTATGAGGAGGGATTTGAAATTAAGGGAGTATAAGAATCCATTCATATGAACCAAGTGGCTCTAAAGCTATAGAAATGATATCATGTTTATTTCCTTTGAAATGTGGAGTATATGAATCTATTCCCATGAACCAATTGGCTCTAAAGGAAAAAATCCTCTAAAAATCATATCATATAGAGTTCCTATGATATTCCTCGACACTAAAGGATGCTTGAAATTGTTGCGGGTGATACGATGGTCTTTCTTTGTAGACTCCTCACAAATCTTTATAGTTACCTCTCAAGATGAATGAAATGATATATCACAGGTATTCTACATGTGCAATTTGGTACACGAAAACTTCGGTAAAAGTTTGCGAGGTTCAATTTTCAATAAAGCTATATCCTATATGCACTGCATTTGAACGGAGGGAGCATACGGCAGTTGCTAACACTCACGTGGAAGATTTGTGTGTAGGAGGAGTGGCTGTTACATTAAATGACATGGCAAAACCGACACTATCGGATGCCGATCTAACGGTTCTTCTGGCGTTAAATCGAGAAAAGGCTTGTGGCGAACGTTTGTCGGATAATGATTTATGGACACATGCATTGCATTGATCGTGCCCCCTCTCTCTCACGCACGCACCCTCACGAGTCATGACTCTCCGAGTCCTCTCGAGACTTCATACGTCGCACCCACCGCTATCTGCAGCTAGGCGTCACGCATATATTTGCTCTTCACACTCTACCCTCAGAACTTCTAAAAAACAAAAGACGGCGCACACATTTTATTTTAGCTCACACGTCACACACTTATACTATTACTCTTGCGGCGAACGTTCTTTGGGCATAATATATTGTACTCTCACGAAATGAAGCGGTGCACGCACGCACTAGTTCTCTCACACCCACTCGCGGGTACACGTAGGAGCGCATTTTTTTAAGCTGGTACAACAATATCACTCCACTATATATAAAAGCAGGAGCCTTAGCGCTTGCTTTACTAGGGTTCCTCTCGTTCACTCTCTCATGCTCTCCAGATCTAAGCAAGACATAGGTGGCCACACTCTCTCTCAGCTCACGGCTGGTCACAAATCCAGCCGGACAACCTCGACCGGGGTAGGGGTGTACGTTCATCGTTCACGCTGTCGTCGGGCAGCGAGGGAGAGACCAACGGCTGCCAGCGTCCCCGATCGGGCGGCCGTGTCGTTCTCTCAGAGAGCGCCCAGCTCGAGGGCCTCCGACCCTTCTTCCTCCCTCGGTATTGTGGCCAAGATCGGCCTCCCGACACCGTCTTTGCCACATGCCGATGACCCTCAGGTATATATTCCTTCGAAACCTGCCTTGCTCTACTGCCCAAGCTCCCTTCGTGTGGATCCTTTTCTACTTTCGTCCGGTATTCCAAAGCCACCTAGACTTATACTATTATTAGAAGGAAAGCTAGTTCATACAGTCAACTCAAAGCGTTGGTTCAAACAGGGAAGAAAGTGGGAAAGCTGTAGCATGAATCTAGGACTTGGTTCTAAGAGGAAACGGGGGAAAGTAGTAATATCTGTCACTGTTTAAATAACCGTATTTTGTATTTGCGCAAACAGGGATGTCTGTCTCCATATCGTTTCGGGATGTCTGTCTCCATATCGTTTCTATCCGCGCAATCAAAAGCACACACCTCAGTTTTAGTAGAACTGCGCAAAATGAGATGGCTATCCCTCGTTGCCGCCGTCTAACCTCCCGTCTTCAAGGTATCCCTACATTGGTAGTAACTAAGGTAGAATGACCGGCGCAATCTAAAAGAAGCTGATTCTTACGTTTTACTTCCTGATTACAGTGCAGGGACGAGCGAAAACAACTACATCCTAGTCCGGACTGCACTTTCTACCAGTTCATCCATGGACCGAGGACTAGCTGGCATGGCTGCACGGCGGTTTTTTGGACAGGTGCGCGGACAAGAGGCATTGTGGTATGCTTATTTCTGCAAATAGCGGTGCTTAAATTTAGTGGAATGCACAAGAATTTCACCTGGTCGATTACCTTTGCATGGTTGAGTTCAGCATTCCAAATGAGACCACAATTATAACTGGTTATTCGGAATGAGAGAACCTAACCACTGAATGGTGGCAACAAGAAAAAACCAGAGTGAACTCCAGGAAATTTAAGCTGCCGGGAATCTTTGCTCGAGAGAAGCCTTTTGCTTGTTTTTTCCTGATTTGTAAACCTTCTCACAACTTTGTCTTTTGCTGTGAACTAGTATATGTTTGTTATGTTCTATGAATCATTGAGATGTATAAAATTGCTTAACTTATGCTTTTCAAGTTTTTTATGAAGACGAGTTTAATGTGAGTGTTCCACATGAGCGCTGGACTAGCGTGTGAACATTTGGAATTTATTACATTGTGGCCTCAATTAACTGCATGAACCACTGCAACAAGATACATAGTTGCTTATATGTCAGATAGCAGATTGTTGATTGTTAGCTGGTCGATAGCCTAGTGTTGAAGTGAGCTGAGCCAATGTGCGTGTTTTGCTGGCCTCACAAAGTGGGGTAGCACCAACAGTGTTTACAAGTACTTATGTATACGTCGGCGCACGGTTCTCAAACGAGTGCTCTGTTTCATAAAAACACACACTGCTCGTATGATAAACAAGGACAACTTATGTCTTACCATGCCATATTCATGAAAAAACTAGTGAGGACGCATCTGTTTCGGCAACAATTACGATGGTTCTCACATGATTCACGGGCACACAAAAGTAGCAGCAGTTCCCATAGACGGATTCAAACATAGTACTAGCCCAAGAGGGGTCGATAACAGGCAAGGTTCGGATAATTAGACACAATCCAAACTACTATTAAACACTAGCTGGGGCAACTATTTCATGCCTCGATCTAATTTGGGCTAGACACAAGACGGACCTTGCCATGAACATCATCGAGGACGTCCCGCAGCAGCTCAATCGTGTGAACCTTCATGAAGACAACCTTGTGGCCTTGCCAGCGATAAACTTTTTGTGGAGGCATGCCACGTCATCTTCTGCGTAAGCTTGACAAGAACAGTATGCCTCACAAGCGAAGGAGTAGCTTTGAACTTCTTGTGCTTCAAGACACCTGGACAACACGCTGAAAGCGGTGAGGCTGGAATACAACTCTTCATTGGTATAACCGCAAATGGCTTCGAGGATCCAACAGCCTAAGAACTCTATTTTCCCAAGTCGTATATTCAGGTCGTCCGCCTCATAGCGAGTGACATGTACAACCACACAATCCTTATCGCATCAAGGCTCTAATTGAAACGAAACAAATTCTGAATTACTTTTCAAGATAAGAAACACAAGTTATTTAAACCACTATGTATAGCATGGCATCGAAGCTAATAAAATTTTGCATTATTAATCACCACATACTTAGATGAAAAACCACAATCGAGATCGGCAAAGAAGGAAATCACCTTGGGCAGCTCAGCGGGGGGGGGGGGGGGACACATCCTCGAAGGGGGAAAACTGCTCCTGCAGTGCCATGGGGGCTTTAACCACAAATAGGGTGTTGACCATCTCAGTAGTGGCCGTGAGCGTATCTGGGGTCAGCTTGGTGGTTGCCTCCATCTTCTTGGAGCTCTCTGTCTCATGGGGATCAGCCTCCCGCGTCTGCTCCAATATCGGCAGATCTTTGCGTGGTTCTCCTTGGTCCATCATGAAACTGACGAATACTAGGAGACCACTGAAAGGAAAACACAATCGCAATGACAATGAAACAAAAAGAGTGAGGATCGGTTCTTGCTTTGCAAAAGTTTTTTTTTCTCGAGCGAAAATATACCAACATCACGGATCCGCTTACCTTCCCTTCGTTCGGAGAGAAGAACAGTGGCAGATCGAGTGTTGCCTTTCTTGAAGAAGGTGAGGAGAAGGGATTCAGCAAAGAGTGAAATGATGGTTGCTTCGTCCGTCAAACTTAGAATGCGGGAGGTGGGGTTTTGTGATCTGACGGCTCGTTCTTGCCGCGCTATGACCGGGTGACTCTCCGCCGCATCTGCCTTCTAATTTGGTGGATGGCATTTGGGCCCAGCTGCATGGCCCGCATGTTGGTGAACAAAAGTATAACGGCATTCAGTGAGGGAGACGTTTCAATGACCTAGGAGGAGCCAAGCGGTAGAGTGTCTCCTTTGTACTAGTAGTAATTGTTTTTCGGGTAGGCTGTAGAGTGTCTCCACTGTACTAGTAGTAATTGTTTCTCTGGGCCCAAGACAAAACAGCCCATCCACACTAGTAAATAGTAAAATCAATTCAAAAGCCCATATATTTGAATGAGAGCGCTACCCACAACCAGACATCGCCCCCAAAAAAACCTGGGTGCTCTTCTTCCTCCTCGCTCCCACCCACCTCCGTCAGCTCGCTCCCTCGTACCCCCAAATTCCTCACCTCACTCCTCTGAAAACCCCATCTCCCTTCTTCCTCACTCCTATAGAAAACCCCAGCTCCCTTCTTCTTCGCTTTCCTTTTACAACTAGGCTCGTCATTCGTTACTCTGCTCAAATCCGTGGCCTGACGCGACGCCTCGAGGAAAATGGAGTCGGCTGACCCCAGCGCCAAGAAGATGAGGCTCCCGCCAGCGGCGACGCCTGTTGTAGATCACGCACCCGGCAGCGCAGGGAGAAGCGGCGACCCCGCCCCCACCGGATCCCAGGAACCCCTAGAATCTCGGGTGGACTGCATCAGCGATCTCCCGGATGCCGTCCTTGGGGAGATCATCTCGCTTCTCCCCACCAAGGATTGTTGTCGCACCCAAGTCCTCTCAATTCGGTGGCGCCCTCTATGGCGCGCCGTGCCCCTTAATCTCGACTGTCGTCATCTATCTCTCTTCAATGATTTTGAAATCCCCAAAGCCATCATCTCCTCCCACCAGGGCTCCGTTCAAAGCCTCTGCATCCCGTCATGCTACCTGAGCAAGCATACCATGCCCTGCACGATGGACGCCTGGCTGAAATCCCCTGAATTCACAGAACTACAACTGCTTGAGTTCTACTATTCCCCTGGAAATCACATACCACATACCGAACGCCATGAACTTGTGCCCTCAGCACCGATGTCCATCTCGCGGTTTTCCTCCTCTCTCCACACCGCCACCTTTGCGCTGTGCTACCTACCAGACAATCTGGTACTAAACCTTCGACTCCCATTTCTCAAGAAACTTTCACTTGTGCGGGTTCGTATATCGGAGGCCTCATTGCACAACATCATCCACTCCAGTTGCCCTGCGCTGGAGTGCTTGGTGCTTGTTTTCACAGTTAGAATCGGTTGTCTCCAAATAAAGTCGCCTAACCTTGTAAGAATTGGAATTTCTTTTGACGGAAGGCAGCTCATCATCCAAGATGCCCCTTCACTTCAAAGGTTGATCCTTGATTCTAGTTATTCACCGTTGCAAATAACCGTCCTCTCTGCGCCTAAACTGGAGACCTTGGGTGTAATACATGATCTATGTGCTCATTTCAATATGGTGTTTGGCTCCACAGTTCTTCAGGTACTTTATATTATCATCTACACTTGTAACCATAAGCTGCATTTTAAATTTCTGCGCATAATTTATATATCATCTTGGAGTACACATTTTGTACTAATATTATGTTCTATGCTCAATGAAGAGTTTCTCCATGGATGGCCTATCAATGGTGCTGGATTTTGTCAAGATCTTATATATCCAAATGAATAGTTTTGATCTGAACAAGATTATTGGCTTGCTGCAATGCTTTCCATGTCTGGAGAAGTTGTATATAAAGGTGATAATTTCACGCACATTGGAAGCCCGCATATAGTGTACTAGAATTAACCGTTCATCTGTTGCTCTTTCGACACTCTTCTTTTAGACCTTAACTGTTTTCAATCTTCATGTATATTTAGTCAACATGACGGGGTAAGAAAGTTATAACCAATCGGTGGATTCGTAAGCATCGGGATTTTCTCACTTCTCATGAGATTCGATTGAAGACAATAACGCTAGAACGATATGTAGCCAACCGTGCAAACACAAGATTTGTAACATTCTTCCTGCTGAATGCGAGGTTACTATTGTCCATCAGGCTTAAGTTTATCAGCAGCATGGTTTTGACGGATGGGTATGTCGAAGAGCAAAAAAAGGAGTTTCAGGTGGGCAAAAGAGCTTCTGAACGTGTCGGGCTTCTATTTACAATATATTGTGGTCATAATCCAGTAAATTCAACTCGGCTGTGACTGTCATATTTTCTTTGAAACAAGGCAAATGGCTTGCCATTCGTTTAATTTATAGTGAAATGTTGTAACAAATCCCAACCAAGGGAAATAACATCACTCTCGCCGGCTTCTTGAGCTCCTTTGTGCATTCTGAAGCCAAGTGATTAGCCCCACCAGCACCCACAAACTTATTTTGAACTAGCACATCAAATGGGCTGTAAATTTTCATAGGAAAGGCTGCATGACCGTGACAGATTTGGATTCGACATTTGGGACCCGCGAGGAAATAGCCTATCCAAGGTGGTGTCGACTTACTAGCCAGTCAACAAACGATTCTTCCTACCAGCCGTTGGATTGACATCCAACATCTGTCGTGTATCTTCTATCTCTTGTCTTCTTCTTCCTCCAGCCGCCCAAACCAAACCACCCCGTCGGCTCCGCCTGCTCCCGCCTCCCATGGCCGGCTGCGCCTCCGCCGCCCTACCGTACGTACCCTCCAACGTTGGCCAGTCCCTCCCTCTATTCCCCCACACGTCCTGTTATTCTTCGGCGACGTCAGCCCCAACACGCACCCACGCCCGAACCAGTCAACCCTCGTACTCCCCTCCGCCTGCGACTGGACCGGCGCATGTTCAACGGCTCCTGTTTGTTCCGTCCGAGGCCTCACCGTCGTCCTCCGCCTTGCGGCCTTGGTTCGCTCGCCGTGTGCGGTGCGCCGCCCTCTTGCGTTGTCAACGTCGTCAACAACCGAAAGGAACAAGGAGATGACTGTACGTGGAGAGGATGACGATGAGGACCCACCAGCGTCATGGCGATGCGCAAGCAAGTGCCTCTATAGTACAAGCCCAAAATATGGTTCCTCCTAATGGTTGGACATCTTGGGCTCACGCCATTGTCAACGTAGTCAATAAGCGAGAGAATTACACTGACGGCTGACACGGGGACCCAGCAAGTCGCGCAGTTTTTTTGAGGAACAAGCAGTTGTTATTTATACTAGTTTTAGCGACGGATCAGGGTAACAATGGGGCTGTGCTGGGGCTGTGGCCCATCTAGCCAGGGTTTTATTTATGTTTACCACATCATGAGCCCAGTTGTGTTTTTTCTTGCTGAAAATGGCTAGCCCAGTTCTATTTTTTAAAGAAATACCCAAACAAGGCCTACTTGCTTTATCGGCCTCTTGCTGGCTGCAAATCTTTCAAGGCGAGAGAGTTTCATTCGGTTTGCCCGAGAAATGGGCTGTACATTTTAAAACACATCAAACCGGGAATTAGTTTCAATTTTTTCATTACAAGATCTTAAATTCCATTGATTTTATGCGTGAACAATTATTTGGATTTTATATTTATATAAATTATTTTTCAAAATAGTTTGAATGTGAATCGATATTTCTGGATTAAAACAATTGACCTTTTGAAATATGCAAAAAATCGTATACTTTTTAACCGTGGCCACAATATGGGGTGTAATGCTAACAAAAAGAAGATGGGCTCCAAAAAAATTCTTAAGAATTAGCAAATGGGTTGTACATTATTAGAAATAATGGCAGATGGGATGTATGTTGTTTTCCACAGATTTGAGGCTGACTTGTGCGCCTACTACAGGTTGACGTGTATGCTTTCATAAAAAAAGGTTGGCCTTTGCATAGCAACCCTGTCAACTTAGTGAACACACGAGAGCAGTGACTGTTGGATGTCTATCCAACGGCTGTCGTGCTTCTTTAATCTCTGCTCTTCATGCTCCAGCCGCTCAAACAAGCACCGGCGGGACTGCCTGCTCCCTCCTCCCACGGCCGGCTATGCTGCCGCGCAGGCCTCACGGCCCCATCGTACTCCCATCGCTGGCCTAGCCATCCCTCTACTCACCCACACATGCTGTTATTCTCCGGCGACGGCAGACGAACCAGTAAACCCTCGTACTCCTCCGCGTGGGAAACAACTGCCGAGTATTCGGCTCCGTGTCGTTCCCTTCCTAGGCCTCGCCATCGTCCACCGCCCTGGTGCCTCGGCGCGGCCTGGTCAACGTGGTCAACGGCCGACATCCATCGAAAGTGGACTGTACGTGGAGAGGCTGACTGTTGGGTCCACGGCCGCATGCAAGGAAATGCCTCCTTATTAGGCGCAAAACCCTGGTAGTTCGAATACCAAGGACAGCAATGGAAGGTCGCGTCGCAACAAGCACAAGCGCCGCGTGCGGCGATAATGCTGAAGATCGGCGATTAATGCGGATTGAGCTCTAAACCGGTCAGCGGAAAAAGCCGTTCGGAAGAAATACTCGGGCCGTCAATCTGGACCGAATACTCGATCGCTCGTGCCAAATACATGGCACCCCCGAAAACCAGCAGGATTCTTGGGTCTTCAAACAGGCAGGCAAGTTAAATGCCGAACTCAATGACAAGGGCCTGCATAGCAATGACGAGGAGGAGCCCCGGCCGCCGAACAGAGAAGGGTTTCCCCCCACAAGTGCGGACGGTGAACATGATATACGCAACCCACATACCCAAAGGGAGGCGGGAGCGTGCGCTAAAGGGCGTATATGCGATGGAGCCATCGCCCCAAAGTTCAACCCATGGTCCTCCTGCCCGATCACCTTTGATCGAAGGACCACCCACTAGCATCCGCCACGGCGGAGTTCGCGCATTGGTTCTTGACCCAATCATTGGCGGAGTTCACCTTACTAGAGTCTGATGGGCGGCGGTAGCAGCCTGAACCTGCTCTATCGGGATATAGTGCACAAAATGGGCATAGACCCTCAAGGATTAAACCCACTAAGGCGACCTTTAAAGGCGTCATACCGGGTGTAGAGGCCAATTGTACAGGCTTAGTTACACTCGAAGTGGTCTTGGATCCCGGATAACTTCGAGCGAAGAGTTAATCTTGACATAGTCCCGTTCATAGCGGCTATCACGCCTTGCTTGGACGAACCGCATTTGAAAAGTTCAATGCGGTGCCGCACTATGCATACATCAAGCTCAAGATGCGGGCCCTCGAGGAGTAATCACGGTCAATGGAAACACCGAGCGCTCTCTCGAGCGGAGGAGCATCTGGCGAACCCTCACGGCGGAGGTGCAAAGCAGCCTCTCACAGCAATTCTTGAGTCCGGCTATCAAACGTCCGGACACCGTTAAGCGCGCCCAGAGTAAGCTACAACAAGACCGCTGGCACGATTCGAAGCGTGTAATCCGGCTAACCCCAGCCCTCGCGAAATCGCGAAGCGATACTACTGCGTACATAACTACGCTCTGGAGATACCATGGGCATAAGGGGAGGAGCACGACCACGGCACGCCCAGAATGAGGCTCAACCGCACCAGGGGCTCCCGATTGCGTCATTTTTTTTTCTTTTCTCTTACTTTCAGGACTCTGTTTTCTAGAAGCCCTGTCCGGCACTAGAATTGCCGAACTCACGATGCAACAGCCAGGGAAGCAGAAAAGCTCGCCGAGTGTCAGGTGGTCTCTACTACGAGCATTATACCTGTTTTACATACCATCGCGCAGCTTACCCACTGGAGGGACATGTTAAATAGTCCCATCCCTTGCTTATCGCACTATTTGTATCGTTCGCTTTCATTGCAGTACCTTTTTAATAAACAATACATAGCTTTTGCCTATTATTGCACACTTTCTTTATCTGTATATATGTTCATTCATGACATGTTGCACCCATTACACTTTAGTGCGGCCAATACACCGAGGGCTTAAGTACCCCAAAAATATGGTGTGATAAGTCCAAACACTTTCACAAGTCGGCACCCGAACTTATAGCATTATATGCATCGGCTCGAATCATGTCTTGGGTCAATAGTTGGGTTTTCGGCTCCCATGTTTTGGTACCTTACGTTCCGTTATATCGGTTAAGGTAGCGCTGGGAGAACCACTGCGATTGTGCCCCGGTTGAGCTGGGTTGAGCACCTCAGTGGAGAAAGCTAAAACTGACCGTCATGATAGGGCGAGAGCCGCTCGCTGTTCGAGAGGTTTTTTCGGGTCCCTAAAGACTTATGCCGCTTAGAGCGAGGAGTCGGCATTGTCTGGCCAAAGGCGTGGATAGCGCCCCGAACTCGGTCTTCCGAATACTAGGGGCTTCGCCAAAATTTAAAATTATAGAATTCTATGGCTAAGTGAGAGTGTTCAAGTACTATAAGTCCGATTGCCTTGTTACGTTCGTTGGCGCCTCCCTCGAAGGACCCAGAATGGGAACAAGGCGCTCAAGTTTATCCCAAACACCCCAGCGCTGCGTGGCATGGGGCTGAAGCCAACGACGTGCCATCTCTCAAATTTGATAAGCGGTCGCACGAAGGTAATATTTTAAATTCTGGCGTTGCTTAGCGCATATGAACAAGTTTTCAGTGTGCAGGATAACAAATGCGAGTCTATTCAAAATTACATCTTTGGAGCATTCACCGCTATAAAGCGGGCACCCTTCATAGCGCCCTCATAGTACATTTCGGGCTTGCGATGCTCCTTGCCCTTCGGTGGCCCGTCCGTCACAAGCTTCTCCGCATCCAGTTTGCCCCAGTGCACTTTAGCATGGGCAAGGGCCCGACGGGCACCTTCAATGCAGACGGAGCGCTTGATGACTTCAATCCATGGACAGGCGGCCACCAGCCGCCGCACTAGCCCGAAGTAGCTCCCAGGCATGGCTAACAGCTGAATTATGAGGCCCCTCATGGCCTTTTCGGCGACCTTGTGGAGCTCGACCAGCTGCTTCAGCTGGTCGCTCAGGGGCACCGGATGTCCGGCCTCAGCATACTGAGACCAGAACACCTTTTCCGTCGAGCTCCCCTCCTTGGCGCGGTAGAACGCGGCAGCATGAGACACACTACGGGGAAGATCTGCGAATGCTCCTGGAGAGCTCCGGATTCGGGTAAGTAATAGGTAATTCACTTTCACATGCTTGCTTTGCATAAAGAATGCCTTACCCGCCGCTATCTTTTTTAATGCTTCAATTTCTTGGAGGGCTTTTTGGGCTTCGGCCTTAGCGGCTTTGGCACTCTCAAGAGCCGAGGCGAGCTCGGACTCTCGAGTCTTCGAGTCACGCTCCAAACTCTCGTGTCTTTCCACGAGAGCCTGGAGCTCTTGCCGTACCTCCGCCACCCGCGCAACCTGCTTCTCTCGCACGGTGCGCTCCGCGGCCGCTTTGCTTTCGGCCACGGACACCGCTTCCTTCAGGGTCGCCACCTCGTTCGTGGCCCCTACAATACCCATGTTAGTCCTGTCATTTTTGCAACCAAATACTTTCTATAAGGTATTTCTTTAATTAGGTATTACTTACCTTCCTTGTCCTCGAGCTGTTTCTTGGCAAGGCCGAGCTCGTTCTCGGACCGCTCGAGGCTCTGCTTCAATGCATTGACCTCCATGATCGGTCTTGCAGAGGTCGGCGGCAGCCTGCATTCCCATATTGACATACTTATGTTAGACTCCTGCGTATATCTTTTTAGATCCTTAGTCCGCTTTTCTTTCGAACACGAACTAAGCATCGAGAACTCTTGTCTATCACGGTAATATTCTTACATACTCTAAACTTACCTCAAAGCCTGTTAGAAGGCTGGTACAGGCTTCAGTCAGCTCGCTCTTGGCGGACTGAACTTTCTGGATCACCACACTCATAACAGTGCGGTGCTCCTCATCGATGGAGGTGCCGTTAAGAGCCTCCAGCAAGCTATCCGGTGCCTCCGGATGGATGGAAGTCCTGAGCGTCGCAGTCTCGCCCTTCTTCTGAAGGGCCTTGCGGACTTGGAACCACTTGAAGGTTCGGTAGAGAGTCCGCACAGGGCGGACTTAGAAACCGTCTGGGTCTCGCCCTTTGCGCCCGAGTCCGGGAGGTCGCCTTGCGGCGCCTCGAGACCACCTCCTCTGGCTGGGCCTTTTGGGACTCCACCGCGGTGTCGTCGGCGACACGAGGAGAGGAGGCGGTCGGAAATGAAGTGCTATTCACATCCGACGAACCCAGGGATCCGCTCGACGAAGCGGCAAGCTCATCCTTGGGCGGGCTACATGGTCATATCCGGCGTTAGAAGACACTATGCGACAAATAAAAAGTCATGAACTATTCCGGAGTCCGGACACTTACGATCTCGCCAGGGGCTTGGCCCTCGTTGGCCACTCCTCCTTGTCATTGTCGGCGTTGGTGGAGAAGTCCGGAGGAAGGGTCCTTCCTTTCTTGGACCCTCCAGCCTCCCCAGTCGGGGCGGCCTTCCTTTTCTTCTCTCCCCCTGCTGGGGGAGAGGCTTCTTTTTCCTCCTCCTCTTCCTTAGAGGAGGATTCCGCCTCAGAGCCGTCGGACGATGAGTCCGACAGCACCTGGCGCCGGGAGCTCCTTCGAGTTCCCGTGGCCTTCTTCTTGGCCTTCTTCTCCCGCACCACGTGAGGTGCCGGAGCCAGCAGCCCCGTCAATCGGGCGTCCGCTGGATCTTCTGGCAGGGGGGCTGGATAGTTAATCTGTCCGGATGTCTTCATCCAGTCATGTCAAAGGTTAGGGAGTTTTAGATCCCGCATAAACTCAAACTGTGGAAAAAGAGTCCCATAAAGGGTAAAATAACTTACCTCGCTGGCTTGACGCTGCGAGCTGAATCCGCGATCTTCGGTAGCAGATGTGGGAGCTTCGGCGCCCTTGAACATCACCTTCCAGGCATCTTTGTACGTAGTGTTGAAGAGCCTTTTCAGGGTTTGGTGATGCGCCGGATCGAACTCCCACAATTTTAAGGCCCGTTGTGAAGGAAATATGCCCTAGAGGCAATAATAAAGTTATTATTTATTTCCTTATATCATGATAAATGTTTATTATTCATGCTAGAATTGTATTAACCGGAAACATAATACATGTGTGAATATATAGACAAACAGTATGTCACTAGTATGCCTCTACTTGACTAGCTTGTTAATCAAAGATGGTTATGTTTCCTAACCATGAACAAGGAGTTGTTATTTGATTAACAAGGTCACATCATTGGTTGAATGATCTGATTGACATGACCCATTCCGTTAGCTTAACACTTGATCGTTTAGTATGTTAATGCTTTCTTCATGACCCATACATGTTCCTGTAACTATGAGATTATGCAACTCCGTTTACGGAGGAATACTTTAGGTACTACCAAGCGTCTGGCAACGAATCGGGTGATTATAAAGGAGTACTACAGGTGTCACCAAAGGTACTTGTTGGGTTGGCGTATTTGAGATTAGGTTTTGTCACTCCGATCGTCGGAGAGGTATCTCTAGGCCTTCTCGGTAATACACATCACCTAAGCCTTGCAAGCATTACAACTAATGAGTTAGTTGTGAGATGATGTATTACGGAGCGAGTAAAGAGACTTACGATAGCGAGATTGAACTAGGTATTGGATACCGACGATCAAATCTCGGGTAAGTAACATACCGATGACAAAGGGAACAACGTATGTCGTTATGCGGTTTGACCGATAAAGATCTTCGTAGAATATGTAGGAACCAATATGGGCATCCAGGTTCCGCTATTGGTTATTGACGAGAATGGTTCTAGGTCATGTCTACATAGTTCTCGAACCCGTAGGGTCCGTACGCTTAACGTTCGATGACAGTTCATAATGAGTTTATAAGTATTGATGCACGAAGGTTGTTGAGTCCCGGATGTGATCACGGACATGACGAGGAGTCTCGAAATGGTCGAGACATAAAGATTGATATATTGGAAGCCTATGTTTGGACTCGGAATCACTCCGGGTGAAATTGGGAATTTTGCAGATGCAGGAGGTTACGGAACCCCGAAGTCAATGGGCCTTGATGGGCCTTAGTGGAAAGGAGAAAGGGGCCCAAGTGCTGGCGCACCTTCCCCCTTCCCTAGTCCTATTAGAACTAGGAGAAGAGGCCTTCTCTCTCCCCTTCCCACTTGGGAAACCTAGTTGGACTAGGATTGGGGGAATCCTACTCCTAGTAGGAGTAGGAAACCCTGGTCGCCTCCTCTCTCTGGCGGCCAGCCCCTCCCTTCCCTCCTTTATATCTGAGGGCAGGGGCACCCCAAGACACACAAGTTGATCTCGGATCTTTCCTTAGCCGTGTCGCGGTGCCCCTTCCACCATATTCCACTTGGTCATATCGTCGCGGGCTTAGGCGAAGCCTGCGCGGGAGAAGTCATATCGTCGCGGAGCTTAAGCGAAGCCCTGCGTCGGTGGAGCATCATCACCGTCCTGCCCCGTCGTCTTGTGGAACTCATCCCCGACACTTTGCTGGATCGGAGTCAGGGATCGTCATCGAGCTGAGCGTGTGCGAGAACTTCGGAGGTGCCGTCGTTCGGTGCTTGGATCGGTCGGATCGTGGAGACGTCGACTACATCAACAGCGTTGTTATAACGCTTCCGCTTTCGGTCTCGAGGGTGCGTGGGCGGACACTCTTCCCTCTCGTTGCTATGCCATCACCATGGTCTTGCGTGATCGTAGGAAAATTTTTGAAATTACTCGTTCCCCAGCAGTGGTATCGAGCCTGGTTTTATGCGTTGATGTCATATGCACGAGTAGAACACAAGTGAGTTGTGGGCGATACAAGTCATACTGCCTACCAGCATGTCATACTTTGGTTCAGCGGTATTGTGAGATGAAGCGGCCGGACCGACATTACTGCGTGCGCTTCGCGAGACTGGTTTCACCGCTCGAGCACTCGTTGCTTAAAGGTGACCGGCGGGTGTCTGTCTCTCTCACTTTAGTTGAACCGAGTGTGGCTCGCCCGGTCCTTGAGAAGGTTAAAGCGGAGTCTATTTGACGAAGTATCGTTGTGGTTTTGATGCGTAGGTAAGAACGGTTCTTGCTCAGCCCGTAGCAGCCACGTAAAACTTGCAACAACAAAGTAGAGGACGTCTAACTTGTTTTTGCAGGGCATGTTGTGATGTGATATGGTCAAGGCGTGATGCTATATTTTATTGTATGAGATGATCATGTTTTGTAACCAAGTTATCGACAATGGCAGGAGCCATATGGTTGTCGCTTTATTGTATGAAATGCAAGCGCCATGTAATTGCTTTACTTTATCACTAAGGAGTAGCGATAGTCGTAGAAGCAATAGTTGGCGAGACGACAACGATGCTACGATGGAGATCAAGGTGTCGCGCCGGTGGCGATGGTGATCATGGCGGTGCTTGGCGATGGAATCACAAGCACAAGATGATGATGACCATATCATATCACTTATATTGATTGCATGTGATGTTTATCCTTTATGCATCTTATCTTGCTTTGATTGGCGGTAGCATTATAAGATGATCTCTCACTAAAATTATCAAGAAGTGTTCTCCACGAGTATGCACCGTTGCCAAAGTTCGTAGTACCCGGACACCACGTGATCGGGTGTGATAAGTTCTCGTCCATCTACAACGGGTGCAAAACAGTTTACTGCAGCGGAATACTCAGGTTAAACTTGACGAGCCTAGCATATAACAGATATGGCCTCGGAACACGGAGACCGAAAGGTCGAGCGTGAATCATATAATTGATATGATCAACATAGTGATGTTCACCGTTGAAACTATTCCGTCTCACGTGATGATCGGACATGGTTTAGTTAAATGGATCACGTGATCACTTAGATGACTAGAGAGATGTCTGTCTAAGTGGGAGTTTTTAATATGATTAATTGAACTTAAAATTTATCATGAACTTAGTACCGATAGTGTTTTGCTTGTCTATGTTTCTTGTAGATAGATGGCTCGTCTGTTGTTCCGTTGAATTTTAATGCGTTCCTTGAGAAAGCAAAGTTGAAAGATGATGGTAGCAATTACGGACTGGGTCCGTAACGAGGATTATCCTCATTGCTGCACGAAAAATTACGTCCTGAAGCACCGCTGGGTATGAACCTGCTGCGGATCTTGAGCGAGAAGTTATGAGCGTCGCAAAGCAGAGTGATGACTACTCTATAGTTCAGTGTGCCATGCTTTACGGCTTAGAACCGGGTCTTCAACGGCGTTTTGAGCGTCATGGAGCATATGAGATGTTCCAGGAGTTGAAGTTAATATTTCAAGCAAATGCCCGGATTGAGAGATATGAAGTCTCCAATAAGTTCTATAGCTGCAAGATGGAGGAGAATAGTTACATCGGTGAGCACATACTCAAAATGTCCGGGTATAACAATCACTTAATTCAGCTGGGAGTTAATCTTCCGGATGATAGTGTCATTGACAGAATTCTCCAATCACGCCACCAAGCTACAAGAGCTTCGTGATGAACTATAATATGCAAGGGATGACTAAGACAATTCCTGAGCTCTTCGCGATGCTAAAAGCTGCGGAGGTAGAAATCAAGAAAGAGCATCAAGTGTTGATGGTCAACAAGACCACTAGTTTCAAGAAAAGGGCAAAGGGAAGAAGAAGGAAACTTCAAAAGAACAGCAAGAAAGTTGCTGATCAAGAGAAGAAACCCAAGTCTGGACCTAAGCCTGAAATCGAGTGTTTTACTGCAAGCAGACCGGACACTTGAAGCGGAACTGCCCCAAGTATTTGGCGGATAAAAGGATGGCAAGGTGAACAAAGGTATATATGATATACATGTTATTGATGTGTACCTTACTAGAGCTCGTAGTAGCACTGGGTATTTGATCTGGTTCGTTGCTAATATTTGCAACTCAAACAGGGACTACGGAATAAGCGAGCATCGGCAAAGGGCGAGGTGACGATCTTGGCGTGGGAAATGGTTCCAAAGTCAATGTGATCGCGGTCGACACGTTATCTCTACATCTACCTTCGGGATTAGTTTTAGACCTAAATAATTGTTATTTGGTGCCGGCGTTGAGCATGAACATTATATCTGGATCTTGTTTATTGCGAGGCGGTTATTCATTTAAATCAGAGAATAATGGTTGTTCTATTTATATGAATAATATCTTTTATGGTCATGCACCCTTGAAGAATGGTCTATTCTTGTTGAATCTCGACAGTAGTGATACACATATTCATAATGTTGAAGCCAAAAGATGCAGAGTTGATAATGATAGTGCAACTTATTTGTGGCACTTGCCGTTTAGGTCATATCGATGTAAAACATGAAGAAACTCCATCTTGATGGACTTCGGAATCACTTGATTATGAATCACTTGGTACTTGCGAACCGTGCCTCATGGGCAAGATGACAAAAGCGCCGTTCTCGGAACTATGGGCGTGCAACTGATTTGTTGGAAATCATACATACTGATGTTTGTGGTCCAATGAATGTTGAGGCCTTGGCGGGTATCGTTATTTTCTCACCTTCACAGATGATTTGAGCAGATATGGGTATATCTACTTAATGAAACACAAATCTGAAACATTTGAAAAGTTCAAAGAATTTCAGAGTGAAGTGGAAAATCATCGTAACAAGAAAATTAAATTTCTACGATCTGATCGTGGAGGAGAATATTTGAGTTCTGAGTTTGGTTTACATTTGAAAAATGTGGAATAGTTTAGCAACTCCATACCCGAACACCACAGAGAAATGGTGTGTCGAGCGTCGTGTCGTACTTTACTAGATATGGTGCGATCTATGATGTCTATTTCCGATTTACCGCTATCGTTTTGGGGTTATGCTTTAGAGGCGGCCGCATTCACGTTGAATAGGACACCGTCAAAATCCGTTGAGACGACGCCTTATGAACTATGGTTTGGCAAGAAACCAAAGTTGTCGTTTCTTAAAGTTTGGGGCTGCGATGCTTATGTGAAGAAACTTCAACCAGATAAGCTCGAACCCAAATCGGAAAAATGTGTCTTCATAGGATACCCAAAGGAGACTGTTGGGTACACCTTCTATCACAGATCTGAAGGCAAGATTTTCGTTGCTAAATTCGGATCCTTTCTAGAAGGAGTTTCTCTCGAAAGAAGTGAGTGGGAGGAAAGTAGAACTTGATGAGATAATCTGTATCTACTCCCTTATTGGAAAGTAGTTCATCACAAGAAATGGTTCTGTGACAACCACACCAATTAGTGAGGAAACTAATGATGATGATCATGAAGCTTGAGATCAAGTTACTCTTGAACCTCGTGGGTCAACCAGAGTAAAATACGCACGAGTGGTGCGGTAATCCTATTCGGAAGTCATGTTACTTGACCATGGCGAACCTACGAACTATGAAGAAGCGATGGTGAGCCCAGATTCCGCAAAATGGCTGGAAGCCATGAAATCTGAGATGGGATCCATGTATGAGAACAAAGTATGGACTTTGGTTGACTTGCCCGATGATCGGCAAGCCATTGAAAATAAATGGATCTTTAAGAAGAAGACGACGCTGATGGTAATATAACTGTCTACAAAGCTCGACTTGTTGCAAAAGGTTTTCGACAAGTTCAAGGGTTGACTACGATGAGACTTTCTCACCCGTAGCGATGCTTAAGTCTGTCCGAATCATGTTAGCAATTGCCGCATTTTATGATTATGAAATTTGGCAAATGGATGTAAAAACCGCATTCTTGAATGGATTTCTGGAAGAAGAGTTGTATATGATGCAACCAGAAGGTTTTGTCGATCAAAGGGTGCTAACAAAGTGTGCAAGCTCAACGATCAATTTATGGTCAGTGCAAGCCTCTCGGAGTTGGAATAAGCGTTTTGATAGTGTGATCAAAGCATATGGGTTTGTATGCAGACTTTTGGAGAAGCTGTATTTACAAGAAAGTGAGTGGGAGCTCTGTAGCATTTCTAATATTATATGTGGACGACATATTATTAATTGGAAATGATATAGAATTTCTGGATAGCATAAAGGATACTTGAATAAAAGTTTTTCAATGAAAGACCTCGGTGAAGCTGCTTACATATTGGGCATCAAGATCTATAGAGATAGATCAAGGCGCTTAATTGGACTTTCACAAAGCACATACCTTGATAAAGTTTTGAAGTTCAAAATGGATCAGGCAAAGAAAGGTTTTTACCTGTATTACAAGGTGTAAGATTGAGTCGGACTCAATGCCCGACCACGCAGAAGATAGAGAAAATAAAAGATGTTCCTATGCTTCAGCCATAGGCTCTATCATGTATGCAATGCTGTGTACCGGACTGACGTATGCTTAGCTGTAAGCTTGGCAGGAAGGTACCAAAGTAATCCAGAATGGATCATTTGGACAGCGGTCAAGAACATCTGAAATACGAAAAGGACTAAGGATATGTTTCTCGTATATGGAGGTGACAAAGAGCTAGTCGTAAATGGTTACGTCGATGCAAGCTTTGACACTGATCCGGACGATTCTAAATCGCAAACCGGATCGTGTTTTTATTAAGCGGTGGAGCTGTCGGTTGGTGCAGTTCTAAACAAAGCGTCGTGGCAGGATCTACATGTGAAGCGGAGTACATAGCTGCTTGGAAGCAGCGAATGAAGGAGTCTGGATGAAAGAGTTCATTTCCGATCTAGGTGTCATACCTAGTGCATCGGGACCGATGAAGATCTTCTGTGACAATCTTGGTGCAATTGCCTTGGCAAAGGAATCCAGATTTCACAAGAGGACCAAGCACATCAAGAGACGCTTCAATTCCATTCGGGACCAAGTCCAAGTGGGAGACATAGAGATTTGCAAAATACATACGGATCTGAATGTTGCAGACCGTTGACTAAGCCTCTTCCACGAGCAAAACATGATCAGCACCAAGACTCCATGGGTGTAAGGATCATTACTTTGTAATCTAGATTATTGACTCTAGTGCAAGTGGGAGATCAAGGAAATATGCCCTAGAGGCAATAATAAAGTTATTATTTATTTCCTTATATCATGATAAATGTTTATTATTCATGCTAGAATTGTATTAACGGAAACATAATACATGTGTGAATATATAGACAAACAGTATGTCACTAGTATGCCTCTACTTGACTAGCTTGTTAATCAAAGATGGTTATGTTTCCTAACCATGAACAAGGAGTTGTTATTTGATTAACAAGGTCACATCATTGGTTGAATGATCTGATTGACATGACCCATTCCGTTAGCTTAACACTTGATCGTTTAGTATGTTAATGCTTTCTTCATGACCCATACATGTTCCTGTAACTATGAGATTATGCAACTCCGTTTACGGAGGAATACTTTGGGTACTACCAAGCGTCTGGCGAATCGGGTGATTATAAAGGAGTACTACAGGTGTCACCAAAGGTACTTGTTGGGTTGGCGTATTTGAGATTAGGTTTTGTCACTCCGATCGTCGGAGAGGTATCTCTAGGCCTTCTCGGTAATACACATCACCTAAGCCTTGCAAGCATTACAACTAATGAGTTAGTTGTGAGATGATGTATTACGGAACGAGTAAAGAGACTTACCGGTAGCGAGATTGAACTAGGTATTGGATACCGACGATCAAATCTCGGGTAAGTAACATACCGATGACAAAGGGAACAACGTGTATGTCGTTGTGCGGTTTGACCGATAAAGATCTTCGTAGAATATGTAGGAACCAATATGGGCATCCAGGTTCCGCTATTGGTTATTGACGAGAATGGTTCTAGGTCATGTCTACATAGTTCTCGAACCCGTAGGGTCCGCACGCTAACGTTTGATGACAGTTCATAATGAGTTTATAAGTATTGATGCACGAAGGTTGTTGAGTCCGGATGTGATCACGGACATGACGAGGAGTCTCGAAATGGTCGAGACATAAAGATTGATATATTGGAAGCCTATGTTTGGACTCGAATCACTCCGGTGAAATTGGGAATTTTACGGAGTGCAGGGGTTACGGAACCCCGGGGTCAATGGGCCTTGATGGGCCTTAGTGGAAAGGAGAAAGGGGGCCCAAGTGCTGGCGCACCTTCCCCCTTCCTAGTCCTATTAGAACTAGGAGAAGGGGCTTCTCTCTCTCCTTCCCACTTGGGAAACCTAGTTGGACTAGGATTGGGGGAATCCTACTCCTAGTAGGAGTAGGAAACCTGGTGCGCCTCCTCTCTCTGCCGGCCAGCCCCTCCCTTCCCTCCTTTATATCACGGGGCAGGGGCACCCCAAGACACACAAGTTGATCTACGGATCTTTCCTTAGCCGTGTGCGGTGCCCCTTCCACCATATTCCACTTGGTCATATCGTCGCGAGCTTAGGCGAAGCCTGCTGGGAGAAGTCATATCGTCGCGAGCTTAGGCGAAGCCCTGCGTCGGTGGAGCATCATCACCGTCCCACGTCGTCTTGTGGAACTCATCCCGACACTTTGCTGGATCGGTCCGGGATCGTCATCGAGCTGAGCGTGTGCGAAACTCGGAGGTGCCGTCGTTCGGTGCTTGGATCGGTCGGATCGTGGAGACGTCGACTACATCAACAGCGTTGTTATAACGCTTCGCTTTCGGTCTCAGGGTGCGTGGGCGGACACTCTTCCCTCTCGTTGCTATGCCATCACCATGGTCTTGCGTGATCGTAGGAAAAATTTTGAAATTACTACGTTCCCCAACACGTTGTTGGCATGGGAGAATCTGGCGGATGAGCATCACCTGGATTACGTTGACAAGCCTGAGATTCTTGTCCACCAGGTTTTGGACGCAGGTTTGGAGTCCGGACAGCTCGTCTGAATCCCCCCACGCCAGGCCCGTCTCTTTCCATGATGTGAGCCGTGTGGGGAAGCCAGATCATAATTCGGGGGCCGCCGCCCATTGAGAGTCGCGCGGCTCGGTGATGTAGAACCACCCCGATTGCCACCCCTTTATGGTCTCCACAAAGGAGCCCTCGAGCCATAGGACTTTGGCCATCTTGCCAACCATGGCGCCTCTGCACTCCGCTTGGCGGCCGCCCACTACCTTCGGCTTGACATTAAAGGTCTTCAGCCATAAGCCGAAGTGGGGCTGGATCTGAAGGAAGGCCTACATACCACGATGAACGCCGAGATGTTGAGGATGAAATTCGGGGCCAGATCGTGGAAGTCCAGGCCGTAGTAGAACATGAGCCCCCGGACAAATGGGTGAAGTGGAAAACCTAGTCCGCGGAGGAAGTGGGTGAGGAACACCACCCTCTCATGGGGCCTGGGGGTGGGAATGAGCTGCCCCTCGTCGGGTAGCCGGTGCGCGATGTCGCTGGACAAGTATCCGGCCTTCCGCAGCTTTTTGATGTGCCCCTCCGTGATGGAGGAGGCCATCCACTTGCCTCCTGCTCCGGACATAGTTGGAGAAGGTTGAGGTGGGATGTGCGGACTTGGGCGCTGGAGCTCGAGTGCGCGGAAATGGATGAGCAAAGGAGGAAGATGGCGTAGGCGAAAAGGTGGATCCTTATCCCCTTATATGGACGGACAAAGCTATGCGTCCCCCGCCAGCCTGGTAAAACTCGCTTATCTCCCAAGCGCCGTAATCAATGGCGCGGTTGGGTTACCCACGTCCGTATTGATGAGAATCCCGGAATAAGGGGGCACGATCTCCGCTCTGATAAGACGTGCCAAGGAAACCGCCTTGCTAAACGCGTTGAGGTGGAACAGTAAAAACGATTCGTATAAAGGCCTGGCCGTGGTGTGGTGTCACGCCGCGGAATACGTCAGCAGATCTGTGCAAAGGTTATTCTCTCTACGGTAGTATGTGGAACTTGTTTTGCAGAGCCGGACACTATCCTTGTGTTCAAAATCTTCTATGAAGTATTCGGAGGAGGAACCCGCCTTGCAATGCCGAAGACAATATGCGCGCCGGGGACTCGTCGTCATTGAAGCCTAGTTCAGGGGCTCTTGAGGAGTCTGGATTAGGGGGTGTCCGGATAGCCGAACTATCACCGTTGGCCGGACTCCTGGACTATGAAGATACAAGATTGAAGACTCCGTCCCGTGTCCGGATGGGACTTTCCTTGGCGGGGAAGGCAAGCTTAGCAATACGGATAAGTAGATCTCTTACCATTGTAACCGACTCTGTGTAACAACCCTAACCCTATCCCGTGTCTATATAAACCGGAGGGTTTTAGTCCGTAGGACGAACAACAATCATACCATAGGCTAGCTTCTAGGGTTTAGCCTCCTTGATCTTGTGGTAGATCCACTCTTGTACTACCCATATCATCAATATTAATCAAGCAGGAGTAGGGTTTTACCTCCATCGAGAGGGCCCGAACCTGGGTAAAACATCGTGTCCCTTGTCTCCTGTTACCATCCGCCTAGACGCATGCAGTTCGGGACCCCCTACCGAGATCCGCCGGTTTGACACCGACACCACCCCTCCACCGCTCTCTGTTCATCCAGCCCTTCACACCACGGGGTCCTGTTCATCCAGAGGCAACGCCACCGCTCCTTGCTCATCCAAACACCCCGCAATGCTCACTGTTCATCCAATCGATCGGCTTGATTAGCAGCGAGCGAAGAATCGCTCCATCGGGTTCAATTAACAACCATCGATCGATCGCTCGGGTTCAGTAACGCGTAGCCTGCAGTGCAATCGCTCGGGTTCAGTTAGAGCCCAACGCCTCGCTCGGGTTCAGTTAGAGCCAACGCCTCGCACACACGCGCGTACGTGTACGAGAGAAACGCTCATCGCTCGGCCCCCGACCTCCCACCGTAACCGGCAACTCCCCGAAATTTTCCTCGCCCTCGCTTCTACCACGGTTTTTCCGTCATGGACGGCCCAAAGAATGTCATGTAGCTGCGTCTCCGGCCCGCCCAGGACGAAAAGCCCATTTTCTGTCATGATTTTGTGTCATAGAAGTAGGAGCCCACCACATCTATGATGATACCGGGTTTTGTCATAATTATCGTCATAGAAGTGTCATATGTATGACAGAAAAAAAATTCGTTCGGCCCAAAATGTCACGGATGTGCCTTTTTTTTTGTAGTGTCATCAACAGAATGGTTCTGCAGAACGCAAACATAGGCACATTGTTGAGTAGGACTTGCTTTACTAGCTGCTGCCCCAATACCACTCAAATTTTGGGATGAAGCTTTTCTGATTTCCGTTCATCTCATCATCATCTTGCCTAGTCGTGTCATTTATAATGAGACTCCTACTGAATACCTCTTGCATGTCAAACCTATTTACACCTCAAGGTGTTTCTTCAATTGTGATTGTCGGCCCAATCTTCGCCTCTACGATAAACACTAACTCATGTTTGTTCTACTCAGAGTGTGTTTCTTGGCTATAGTGCACTACATAAAGGAGTCAAGTGTCTTGATGTTGCCAGTGGCAGGGTTTACATCTCTCGTGATGTTGTGTTTGACAAAACTGAATTTCCCTTCACAAAACTCCATCCCAATGTCGGTGCTCTCCTTCGCGAAGAAATTCTCTTGCTTCCTCTTGAGCTTTGCGGTTTCTATTCTTAGGGTAATAATAATTGGAGTGATCCAACTTTGTCTAATTCTCCTAATCCTTTCGTTGAGCATGATGTTCCAGAAAACAGAGAAGCAAACGGCGATCAAAATGATGCAAATTTGGTCCATAATAGGGGTTATTCCATGTGTCCCCAAGCCGCTGCACCAAATCTGAGCATATCAGCCTCGGGATCCTCCCTGTAGCAACCTGCCACCCAATCCGCTCTGGGATTCGCAAGAGGGCCAGCTACACCCACGCGATCTCCTTTGGGCTTCACGCCACTAACCAATGGCGCGTCCACCTGGTCTCCGCCCTCGCCAAGTGGCCCCATGAGGCACGTGGCCTCCGGTGCCTGGCCTACATCCTCCGCCCGGGCCGCTCCTAGTGGTCCCACATGGCATGTGGCCGTTGGCGCCTCGTCTGCAACCTCTGACAGTGCTGCTCTTGTCGGTCCAACCGTGCACGCGTCACCTGGTTCCTGCGATGCGCCTTGAGGATCCTGCTCGGGATAGCCCACGATCTTCTATCGCTACATCTGAACCCGATGCACGTCATGGGTTTGCTGCCCCAAATTTTCCTCATGCCGCAATTATACCACCGTGCACACGTATTTAGAAGGGGGTTATCAGTCACATCAACTACAAAAATATTGCTAGATTTGATCTAGCATGTTTATCAGGTGAACCTCATACTGTACATGAAGCTTTTGGTGATGCTCAACGGAAACATGCAATGAACGAGGAATTTTCTGCATTGCGGAAAAACAAGACGTTGCATTTGGTTCCTCGACCGGCAGGTGAAAACTTGATTGACTGCAAATGGATTATATAGGACCAAAATAAAATCAGATGGTATCGTTAATCGTTATGAAGCCGGACTAGTGGCAAAGCGACTTAAGCAACTATAGGGCATCAATTATGATGATACTTTTAGTTTGGTTGTAAAAGCTACTTCCATTATTTTTGTGTTATCCATCGCTATTCCCAAGGGTTGAACTCAAATCTTTATTCTCATATATGTTCATCGAATGAGCAATAACAGTATTGCTAAAAGATTTGAGTTCAGAGTTTGCTCTAAAGGATCTAGGAGATTTGCACTTATTCTTAGGCATTGAAGTGAAGAAAATCAGAGATGGTATTCAATTATCACAAGAAAAGTATGCAAGTGATCGATTAAGCAGAGTTGGCATGAAAGACTGCAAGCCCTCACCAATACCTTTATCTAGCCCAGAATTTTGACTTTAACTGAAGGAGAACTCCTGAATCAAGAAGATAATACCAGTTACAGAAGCATTGTTGGTGCTCTTCACTTCAATGCCTAAGAAGAAGTTTGTCAGTTTCTCCATGCACCCACCACAACTCATTGGACAACAGCAAATCGTATTTGAGGTATGTAAAGGGTACAACAAGTCTTGGTTTGACTTTAAGAAAATCCCCCTTTACTCACATTAGTGCCTTCTGTGATGCGGACTGGGCTGATTGTTTTGATGATAGGAGATCAATTGGTGGGTTTGTTGTATTTTATGATTCAAATTTAATCTCGTGGTGTGCAAAGAAACAAGCCACTAGTTCCGGTTCAAGTACTCAAGCAGAATATAAAGCGTTTGCAAATGCAATAGCTAAAGTTATTTGGGTACAATCTATGTTGAAGGAACTCGGAGTTCCACAAGCTCAACCTCCATGTCTCTGGTGTGACAATCTTCACGGAACTTAATTGTCTGCTAATCCAGTGTTTCCTGCCAGGACTAAACATACTGCGGTAGACTTTCATTTTGCCAGAGAACGAGTTGCATGTAAATAGTTAGAGATCAGATTCATTCACTCGGATCAGCTTGCAAATGGATTCACGAAAACGTTACCAGCTAGACGCTTGGAAAAATTCAAGCATAATCTCAACTTGCCCAGTTGTGATTAAGGGCAGGTGTTGAATATCTTGTAATAAACGTTATACGAGTTATAGATAGATTCTTCTTTCCTGTTTAAATCTTCTTATCTCTTCTCCCTATTCGATGTATTTCTCTGTAACACAGGTTCCCCGACCGTCTGTACGATCATGTAATCCTTCGAGGGTTCTCTCGAACAATATCAATATATACCCTGCGGGCTCTCCTGTTGGACGGTCGAGACGCTTCATCATCTTCTACAGTGGATTGGGTGGGTGGAAGGCGAGGCAAATTCGGGTAAAAGCTCCACTCTTGGTTGTTGGCCAAGGCAGGAGAAGACGACACTAGCGGGTGCCGCTTTCTCTTCTTAAAGACGTCGCCGTGACGTGGTGCTCGCCTTCTACCAGGACAGTTTTAGGAAATCTCAGATCTCCTTGGCATCAACGGATGCTGCCGTTTATGTATCAGTATCATACCCCTGAGATCCTCATTCTTGGAGTGGTCACCGGCTGGCGGTCAGAGGGACCAGTGAATGTGTGAGGTTGGGGTCGTTGCGGTGGACGGGATCATCTGCTGGTTTTGGCTCGAGCCTGAAGTCAGTGATCTATGGGTCACAAGTCGCATGCATGGTGCCATATATTTGGGGGATGTACGTGCGTGAGCGAGCGAGCGAGCAGGGACGCACGCACGCGCGTGTGCAACAGTAGGCTACTGCTACGTAGTACCCGTGCACTTCCGCCTACGTACGTGCGACGTGCCGCGCAGGTGGCCAGCCGGCGAGCGCCACTGTCTAGCGCTCGCGTGCAGTCACCGTGGCGGCGGGCCGGTGGCGCCGGGGGGCGGTGGTTCAAGCCATGGGCCGATGTGACCGCGCGGAACTGTGCACGGTGGTCCTGCGCCGTCCCACCGTGGGGATCCGCTGCCGGCCGGCGTTCTGACAGGAGCATTATAAGGTGTTCCTCTCGTGCCGTGGGGATCCGCTGCCGGAACGTCTTGGCCTGTTTTTTTACGGTGACTCACGGGAGCCCGCTGGGCCTTCAATGGATTAACTGCCAGCTGCGAAGCAGGGACTGAGTTTTTCCCCTCGGAAATCAACTGTGCGCGAATGGACTAACGCCCAACGATTTTTCAGGAACCAACGTATAGTTGTCCCACAAAACACACGCACACGCGTGTGACTGGATCATGATCCCAGGAGCCGTGCCGTGCCGTACGTGCACCTGTTCGTACGTTCCTGTTCTCTTCCCCAAGAATTGGAAACCTGATAATACTAGCAAGGTAATAGCATGGCGGATTTGCCGGCCGTATCCTCGCACCTGAATGATGACTTCAGCAAGCAGCAGCTGGGCACTCGTGCATGCATGCCACTCTCTGGCGCGCCCATGCTGGCTCCATGGAGGCCCTGCGCGGGACATGATGCAGATCCTGCAGGCCCGTGCAGTGCACCACCTTGCCAACGACCGACTCGACACGACCCGTAATAATTAACCAAAACTCTGCTGCGTGCAGCACTACGGGGCGAGTTGCATGCATGGCATGGTCCATGCATGGGAGCAGTTCGTGTATATGAACCGTGCAAAACCCAAGAGAGTTTGAGCAACGAAGGCTGTCGCTGGTGACACACGGGGGTTCCTAGCAGATCACCAGTTATCAAACGGAACAACGGTCGGGGGGTTCATTGCAGATCATATCTCTGCCAAGAAGAGAATCGTGCCGCCGGCCGGGATGTCAAGGTGCAGATGGAATGTACTGTACTTCCTTGGGAGGGTTGGTTGCTTGGCTGGTGGGCCAATTGCCATCTTGAAAGAATGATCTCATCATGGCTGGAACATGGAGGATGTACCGGCACCAGCTCAGCAAATTTTATTGGGCGACGTCCCTGGCCGGCAAAATTTCGTGTTTTGACCTTTTTGACAAAGAATTTCAGAATCTGACCCCTGTTTGCATTTTTTTTGAGATCTGACCCTTTTTCCTACCGCCAGGGCCTCCAGTGATAGGTTTACAACCTACCCGCCAGGGCAGGTCTTGAGGGCAGTTATTTCGCTCGAGACCCCCGCGCCCCTTCCCTTCTCCCCACCCTTCCCCCTTGTAAGTGCATCTAGTGCCCCTTAGTGATTTTGGTGTATTGAAGACTTATAGGTTAAGGGACTAATGTGTTTATGAGTGTACACAGGTCTATAAGTCTATGAGGAGTTTGATATTTACAGAGAAAGTCGACCCCTAAAATGAAGTTCTTCGACTGAAAACTTTGATATTCTGAAGACTTTCTGAAGACTTTGAAAGTGAAGAAATTAGTGAGACCTTCAAGACTTGATATTCATTTGAGGAACATGAAGCGTGAAAACTTTTGTTTTCGTAGTTTCATTTTCTCTTTCTTGAGTCATAGGAAACACCGTACTGTTAAAGGGGGTCGAGGAAATACTAAGGAAAAAATTTCATGTGATGCTCAACTCAAAATCCTACACCTACCAATCCCTTGAGTGAAGCCTTTGAAATCTCATACAGTTCAGTCAATTTCTTGATGGATGTAAACGAAGTTCTTCAGTCACGAGAATTTGTTCGGCCCGAGGAGTTAGGAATTCGCCAGTACGGATTGCCTACACAGTGAGGAACATGATAGCCTTGAGGAATTTGAGAGTCAAAGTTCCGACCATTGATGTGTTGCGCGCCAGCTGTCCCAAAATATCTTATCCACCTAACGGTCATATCATTGAAGGGCATTTATGTCTTATCATGTCGGGCTGCTCCCTAGGCTATAAATAGCCGCCCCCTACAACCACTAGCTGGTTGGCTGCTCCGAGAGAACTTGACACTTGTCATTTGAGAGCAACCCATCCTTCGAGAACTTTGAGCAAAAATCATCGAGTGAGGAAAACCCAAAACCAAACCCCTACAAACCCAAAGTGATTGAGCATCACTGAAGAGATTGATCCTGCATGGATCCGACGCTTGTTACCTTTGTAGACTGTGCTTCTTCCAGACGGTTAGGCGTCATGGTCTAGAGCATCCAAGAGGAATTGTGGATCGCCGAGTGACCAAGTCTGTGAAGGTTTGGAAGTCGCCTGAAGACTTACCACGAGTGATTGGACGAGGTCTGTGTGACCTTAGTTCAAGGAGAATACGGTGAGGACTTGGTGTCCTGAGCTGCGTGCTCGGCGACTGGGTGTCCGGGACTATGTGTCCTCGAGTTTAAATACTCAGCCGCTCCAACCAGACGTACAACTGAGACAGCAGTTGGAACTGGTCTACCAAATCATTGTCTTCACCAACCTAACTGGTTCTATTTCCTCAACTCTTTCATTTCCTCATTCTTGTGTTGAGTGTTCATTCATATCTGTGTTTGAAGACTTTGATCAAGACTTTCTCAATTTCCTCGCCAATTTCTTGATCTGTTTGTCTTCATCTTGTGCTATCCTGTGTTTACGCTTTCTGTACTCTTTGATTGTCTTCATTTCATCATGATGACCATGCCCGCATTCTCGTATGCTTACTTTTGAGTACTTATTCCGCTGCAAGTAGTTCTTCACTTTGGAATTTCCTCACTGGTAATTCCTCATTGAAGAATTCATAAAAATCGCCTATTCACCCCCCCTCTAGTCGATATAACGCACTTTCAATTGGTATCAGAGCAAGGTACTCCCTTGTTACTGTGATTTTGGTTTAACCACCTGGAGTTTTAGTTATGTCGACCGCAGGTATGATCAAGGTCTCAGCAGGGTGTCCTACCTTTGATGGGACGGACTACCCTCTTCGGAAAAACAAGATGCGAATGCATCTTGAGGCAATTGACAACGATCTCTGGTATGTTGTGGAAAATGGTGTTCCCTCTGTCTCACCCTCACTGAACGCTGCCGATGTGAAGAGATTCAAGCAACTCGATTCTCAAGCGAAGAATATCATATGTGGCCATCTGAGCAAAGGACAATATGGAAGAGTGAGTGCTTTGGAAACTGCTAAGCTCATCTGGGATAGGCTGTCCAAAGTAAATGAAGGAGTCTCAACTCAGCGTGACTCTCGAGTAGATGTTCTTCGCAATCTCTTCAACCGCTTCAAAAGACTCGACAATGAAAATGTTCAACAAACCTTCGATCGCCTCACTGACATCTCAAATGAGCTTCAAGCGCTTGGTGCCACTGACATCACTGACCATGAGGTGGTGAAGAAATTGTTGAGATCGCTTGATTCCTCATTTGATACTCTGGCACCGATGATACAAGAGTGTGCTGACTACAAGTCACTTGATCCAGCTGATATCCTCGAGAGGCTAAATACTCATGACTTCCAGCTTGCTGAAAAGAGAGATCTCTATGGTTCTAGATATGGAAAATCACGTGCCACAAGGCCAAGGCTGTGTCTCGAATCTGATTGTGAAGACTCGGTAGTAGCCTTGGAGATCTGAAGAATTGAGCGAGGAGCTAGCACTGCTCGTGAAGAAATTCCGAAGTTCTCAAGGCGTGGTCACTTTGGAAAATCCTCAAGGAGCGGTGATTCCTCATCCAAAGACTATAAGAGAAGACTATGCCACAAATGCAAGAAACCTGGTCACTACATTCAAGATTGTCCTCGGTGGGAAAAGGAATTAAAGAAGAAGAAATACAAGGATTACAGTTACGATGACGCTAAGAAGAAGAAGAAATCGTCGAAATCTTCATCATCAAAATCCTCAAAGTCTTCTTCTCACAAGAAGAGCAGCTCCAAGAAGGCTCGGGCATTCATTGGCAAGGAAATGGACTCAAAGCTGAATCGAGGAACATGAGGAAGAGGAGGCATCAGAAGAATCCGAGTCTGGCGTGGCGAGTCTGGCTCTCGCTACTGCTTTCGTCAGCAAGTCCATCTTCTACTCTGAAGAAAATGACCTCACCAACAAAGTTGATGAAGATAGTGATGACTACGCTCCCACCTATTGCTTCATGGCAAAGGGTGCCAAGGTACTCAAATATACCTCCTCTCAATCTAGTGAAAATTAATCTGATGAAGATCTCAAGCCCAGCTACTCTAAACTTGCTAAGATTGCTGTAAAACAACAAAGGGCTTTTGAAAAGGTTCAAAACATGCTAGAGAAAAGTGATGATATGTTGGGTGAAGAAATGGATCGCACTAAAGCCCTGACTGAAAATCTTCAGAGACTTCAGTCTAGTCTTGACAGTCTTCAAGGTTATCATAACACTCTCTTATCTGATCATGAGAAACTTTCTTATGAATTTCTTCAAAGAAAGCAAGATCTTGAGAAGCTAAGAGTGAGTTATGAAGATCTTCAGAAGGAGCGCGATTCATTACTTGCTCAACAAACCAGCGCTTCTCAGGAAGAATTTGTTCCTCCATGCTTAAAGTGCATTGAGCGTGAATCGCTAATTCTTCACCGAATGTTCAAATGCTTCAACTGTTACAAATTCTTCACCTGCCTCTGCTATCACTAATTCCTCATCTGAGGACATTGCTAGTATCACTGACGATGCAGGGCTGAAGGAATTGTACATGGCAGGCATGTACAAAAGCCTCAAAGGGCATCCGACTTTTTGTGATGTGCTTAAAAAGTAGATCCTCAACAGGAACCCTAGGAAAGAGGGTATTGCCTTTGAGAGGAAACTCAATGCTGATGGAACATATTGGAAGCCTGAGCAGTACCCCAAAACCTCATGGGTTGCTGCAAAGGGACCTTCAGTTGATCCATCTAACTTATCTGGCTTTACATGTGAATCTCCTCATTCTTTTGATGAGTCATTTGACTCCAACTATAAACTGTTCAAAAATCAGAATGGTGAAGTACTTGCTAGATATGTTGGCACTAGCTGCAGGAACAGTTCCCTATGAAGAAAATCTGGGTTCCCAAGAAGTGCCTTGAAAGTCTTCGTGAATGTCCTCATGACACCACACGTGAAGAATAGGAACCCCAGATCAAACTCTTCATATGGACCAAATTCTTCATATGGATCCAAGTCCTCATACGGACCAAATTCCTCACGTGGATCAAATTCCTCAAAAGGATCAAAGTCCTCATATGATTATCATCGTGCTAACAACTCTGTTTCGCAGGGTAGAGCTAAGGGCTATGAATATGTGCATTATTCTTCAAACCAATATGTTCATAAGTCCTCGAAGAATTTCTCTGCTTATTCATATGCTTACCCTAACCCCTCTTATGTGAAACGGAATGGCTTGGCTTCTATGCCACCATTCTCATATGGAGCTCGTAGAGTGATGAACTCTTTGCCAACCCTTCAGATGTGGGTGGTGAAGAAAAGGAACTAATTTCCTCTGCAGGGTCAGGTCTCCAGACGTGCTCTAACGTCTAAAGAATTTGCTGGGGGCCTGACAAAAATTGCTGAAAGGACGCAGGCTAATCATGAAGAAATGAACTTTCATTTCACACGTCCTCATACTGTTGATCTGTTATACTGCCTGATGAAATTTATCTGATGAAATTGATATCATATTCTTCACTGATGAAGTATATGAGATCGTAAGTTGCACTAATTCATCTGCAGGATGATCAACCCAAAGCCAATGAGTGGGTCCTCGATAGTGGATGTACAAATCACATGACTGGTGACAAGAATCTATTGATGGATGCTCCCTTATCACCGTCACATCTGAAGCATATCATCTTTGCTGACAAAGGCAAAAGTCGGGTATTGGGTCTTGGTAAGGTTGCGATCTCTAATGACATACACATGGACAAAGTCATGCTTGTTGAGTCCTTAGGATACAACCTCATGTCAGTCTCAATGCTTTGTGATCTTGATATGGTTGTTGTCTTTGGCAAGTATCGTTGTGTTGTGATCATGCAAGCTCACAATTCCAAAGTCTTCAAAGGCTTTAGGAGAGGAGACTTGTATATTGTTGATTTCTCTACAGGACCACAACCAGCCGTGTGTCTACTTGCAAAAGCTTCAGAAGGCTGGCTATGGCATCGACGACTTGGTCATGCAGGCATGAGGAATTTGCACATGCTTGCGAAGAAGAAGCATGTCATTGGCATTGAGAATGTCAAATTCCTCAAGGATCACTTGTGTGGAGCCTGTGAAGCTGGAAAAATGACCAAGGCCAAGCATCCAGCAAAGACTATCATGACCACTACTCGTCCATTCGAATTGTTTCACATGGACCTCTTTGGTCCTAATCATTACTCAGCAGTCACTAATGATGCATCTCTATATGGCTTTGTTATTGTTGATGATTACTCTCGTTACACATGGGTACACATTGTTACTTACAAACATGAAGTGCAGGAAGTCTTCAAACGATTTTCCTCGAGGGCTTCAACCAACTTTGGTGTGAAGATCAGCACATCAGGAGTGACAATGGAACTGAGTTCAAGAATTCCGGTCTTGATGACTATCTTGATGAACTTGGTATTACTCATGAGTTATCTGCTCCCTATACTCCTCAAAGAAAATGGCGTCGTGGGCGCAAGAACAGAACTCTTGTTGAGATGGCTCGCACTATGCTTGATGAATACAAAACGCCTCGTCGTTTTTGGATTGATGCAATTGATACCGCGTGCCACATCATCAACAGAGTATATCTTCACAAATTCTTCAAGAAGACTGCCTATGAACTCCTCACTGACAAGAAACCCAATGTGAGTTATTTCAAAGTCTTCGATGCTAAATGCTGGATTAGAGATCCTCATCACAATTCTAAATTTGCACCGAAAGCACATGAAGGTTTTATGCTTGGTTATGGAAAGGACTCGCACACCTACAGAGTCTTCAACATCGCTCTTCACAAGATTGTTGACACAGTAGATGTGCGGTTTGATGAAACTAATGGCTCGCAAAGAGAGCACCTACCTTCTGTGTTAGATGAACCAGCACCTGAGGAATCTATCAAGTTCAAGGCGACTGAGGATGTCATTCCTACTGAAGAATCTGCTGAAGAATTCATTCTTGTACGCAAAGAACGTCGAGCTGATGCACCAAGATAATGTCAAGAAAATGGTCTCAAGAAAATGCTGATCAAATTCCTCGACGACAATCAGCTCATCCTCGCGTTTCAAAATAAGTGCAAGTTGACAAGATCATCGATGACATTGAAGCGCCAGTCCTCTCACACGCCAAAAGCTTCACATTTATCTAACTTTTGTGGGCACTATGCTTTGTCTCTATCACAGAGCCCACTAAGGTAGATGAAGCATTTCGAGCCCGAGTGGATTCAGGCAATGCAAGAAGAATTACATCGATTCGAGCTCAACAATGTCTGGAACTGGTCAAACGTCCATATCCTCGCAAGCATAATATCATTGGCACAAAGTGGATCTACCGCAACAAGCAAGATGAAAATGGCCTTGTGGTGAGGAATAAGGCACGACTTGTAGCTCAAGGCTACACACATGTTGAAGGAATTGATTTCGATGAAACTTTTGCACCTGTTGCTAGACTTGAGGATATTCGCATATTACTTGCTTATGCTAACCATCATAATATCACTTTATATCAAATGGATGTGAAAAGTGCATTCCTCAATGGTAAGCTTGAGGAAGAAGTATATGTTGCTCAACCCCCAGGTTTTGAAGATCCAAAGAATCCCAACAAAGTCTTCAGACTCAACAAGGCCCTCTATGGCCTCAAACAGGCCCCACAGTGGTATGATACATTGAAGGAATTCTTCGTGAAGAATGGCTTCACACCCGGTTCACTCGACCCTACTCTCTTTACTAAATCATATGATGGTGAACTGTTTGTGTGCCAAATATATGTTGATGATATTATCTTTGGCTGTACTGACCAACGTTATAGTGATGAATTTGCCTATATGATGAGTGAAGAATATCAAATGTCTATGATGGGAGAGTTGAAATTCTGAGGTCTTCAAATTCGTCAACAACACAATGGCATATTCATATCTCCGGAGAAATACCTCAAAGATGTCCTGAAGAAATTCGGCATGCAAGATTGCAAAGGCGTCAAAATTCCTATGCCCACAAATGGCCATCTATGCACTGATGAAAATGGTATTGACTTCGATCACAAGGTATACCGCTCCATGATTGGTTCTCTATTGTACTTATGTGCATCTAGGCCAGATATAATGCTTAGTGTTTGCATGTGTGCCCGATTCAAGCTACTCCGAAGGAATCGCACCATAAGGCTGTGAAGCATATTCTTCGATATCTAGCTCACACACCAACACTAGGATTATGGTACCCCAAGGGCTCTACTTTTGATCTCATTGGATATTCTGACTCTGACTATGCTGGTGATCGTGTGGACCGCAAGTCAACATCTGGTACTTGTCATTTCCTCGGACGATCTTTGGTCTGTTGGTCCTCGAAGAAACAGAACTGCGTATCACTGCTCATCGGAAGCTGAGTACATTGCTGCTGGCTCTTGTTGTGCTCAATTGCTGTGGATGAAGCAACCTCTCAAGGACTGCGGCATCAACGTGAAGAATGTGCCTCTCTACTGTGACAATGAGAGTGCCATCAAGATTGCTCACAACCCAGTTCAGCACTCGAAGACAAAGCACATTCAGATTCGTCATCATTTTCTTCATGATCATGTGTTGAAGGGCGACATCTTCATCGAGCATGTGAAGACTGAAGAACAGCTAGACGATATCTTCACAAAGCCCTTGGATGGGAAGAGATTTAGCAAGTTGCGGTGTGAGCTAAATATCTTAGAATCTTCGAATGTTCTTTGAAAAGGACACACATCCTGACACTTATGCAAAATTGATGACTTAGATGTGCAACACATGAAGAAACGTTTTTCTCCAATCAATGAAGAATAACACTCTAAGTGTGAAGAAATTAATGAAGAATTTGATTCTCAGAACCCTCGATAATTGTACGCGGTGTCTGAAATCATCATTCTTATCTGTGGGTCACGCCACCACCAAAGTTGAAAATCTTCAATTTGAGTTTTTCCTCAGTTTTGAAATTCTTCAGTTTTTCAAATTCTTCAACTTTGCAAAATCTTCACTGTTTCCGTCGTTTTTCTTCATTGGCTATATATATATATATATATATATATATATATATATATATATATATATATATATATATATGGGTTTATGTCCTCTACAGCATTCACTTATGGCTATTTCTTCAAGTTGCTTTTTTTTTGCTAAGTGAATGTGATCGGACCCTTCCCCCTCTATGCTATACTCAACCCAATCTATTCACAAATTCTTCATGTGCATTCTATTTGAAACTCGTTCAAAATCTTCACTATGTCCTTGTCAGCTGAAGAAATTACGAACGGAACTTTTAACTTATCTTATCCAAATTTTCGGCTTTGCCGCTCAAACTGTTCCGCATCCCACGATAAACTTATCTATTCATCCACGATCTAACACAATCTCCACTTTTCAGTATGTGGGTGACACATATCAAGCGAATGAGAAGGGTCAGGGGCACGTTCGTCCAAATTCTTCGGGCGAACAGTTTTTCACCGTGGCTATATATACCCCCTCTCCCCTTCCTCACTTCCTTTACTCTGCTCGACCGCTCTCTCTCTCGCTCGAGCTTCTCAAACCCTAGCGCCGCCGCTACTCCGTCGTCGCCGGTGAGGAAGAGCTTCACTGCCTCGACCTCGTTGTCGTCATACTCGCGCCGACCGCGGAAATCTTCACTCCGCCGCCGCCGTAGCTGTCTTCCCCCGCCGAGTTAGGGCGTGGGAGATCTGAACTGACGAACTTCTAATCTACACTTCTCCGTTCGTCGTGTTCTTCAGTTCGGGTAATTAAAAGTTACTTTTATTACTCGCTTTGATTCTCAAACCTTCCTGAAAATCTTCAAAGGTGTTTATTCTTCAAATCTTCACACATATGAACACCTCAAACGAAATATGCTCTTGATTCGTTTCTCTAAGCAATGATTTTTCTTCAAGATTCCTCAATTGTGTGGATCCTCAATCTATACAACTCTAGAACCTAAGACAAAGATCGCTTAGTGAAATTCTTCAAGGCTCATCTGGTCAAATTCCTCAAACTAGTTATTTTTGAAAAACCTTCTGAGAACGCATATGACCGCTCCAAATTCCTCGCAACTATACTCTGTTCACAGGTACTCATGTCCGCTGCTGAATCACTAGGTTCTCATCAACTTAACTCATTTGCAGCATTCCTCGAAGAAAAGTTGAATACTTCTTCATAGAATTTGATTGTTCAAATTCCTCAGCTGAAGAATATGGCAGAAGGAAAGAAGCCACAGAAAGGAGGAAAGAGGCCTGAGGTCATGACTGCGTTTGAGATTCCTGAGGACATCTATGCTGATTATTGCACACCTGATGAAGCCAAGTTTGGCAAAGAAAACAAAAATCAGCGCAAGGTGCGCATTCAAAGGATTGAAAGGAGATGGGCAAGGGAATGGAGGGAGTACAGATATGTTACTCCAAAGTACATGAAGAAATTCGCTCTCAATCCTCCATGCCCAAGAGCTCCATTGGCACCTGGCCAAGAAGCTGACCCCACCAGCATCAAGCGTGGTGAGGACTTTCCTGAAGAATGGGCCAAGCGCCAAGCCAAATTGGCAAGACAAGCCAACGAGGCAGTGAGGAAATTTAATGAGGACTCTGCTACTGCTGCTGCCACTGAGGCCTCTGTCAAGCCAAGAAAATCTATGGCAAAGAAGCCCGCACACAAGCCAAGTGCTTCACCAACAGTGCCCTCACGGCCAATTTCCTCAGCAATGCCCTCACGGCCAATTCCTCATGCTGCTCCTGCTCCTCCCAAATCCTCAGTTCCTACAAAGTCCTCAGCAGTTCCGACAAAGTCCTCAGCACCTGTGCATCTGGCATCGTGCCAAAGGACTGCAGGCATCTCAATTGCCTCTGGTGTTTCAGCAAGTTCCTCGGCTGCACCAAATTCTTCATTTGGCCCAACTCTGCTGAAGACTAAGGCCACAGCTGGACGAGGTCCTCAGCCAAGTCCCCGGAAGAAACAGGTCGCCTTCCAAGAGCCACCTGAAGATGATGAGGCTGATGATGATGAACTTGCGGAAATCATCAGAGATAGGCAAGTCAGGGCCGCTAGAGCCAAAGGCACACCTGTGCCGCTGCTGTTGGATCCAAGAGCGATCCTAGACTACATTGATATCTGGCACAAGGACCCAAACACTCCTATGCCTGACTTCAAGTTGACACCTGCCAAAGTCACATGCTGACTCATTTCATCCAAGAGGAGAAATGGAAATTTGATAAGGCCAGAGAGATCAAGAAATCGCAGTACAGAAAAGAGAAACTGCTGAAGAAAAATGTTGTCAAGATGACAACTAAAGAACTTGTCAAGATGCAGGCTGACATCAAAGCCCTCAGCGACATATTTGACTCATATTATGCTGATTGGCAAGGAGCCACAGTCAGATTTGTCAATCTGACAAAGAAGTTCTCAAATGTTGCAGCCCCAACGCAACAAGAAATTCCTCAAGCTGGAGCCTCTGCTCAGTCTGCTGAAGAACATGCCAGCACCGCTGATGAAGTTCAGGCTGCTGAAGAAAATGCTAGTTCCAGGGCTGATGACTCCATTCCAGCCACCAAGAAATTGCCGGGCATCCACTAATGGTGCGCTGAAGAAATCGAAGAAGTCAGAACAATCGCATCGATTCTTTGAGGACATTCAACCAAATTCCTCAGCTCCTCCTGTGCCTACACCAACTCCAATCCTTCCATCTACATCTGATGTGAAGAAGACCAAGGCTGCAGAGCGAGCTGCAGTGAAGAAAAGGAAAGCATCTGCTGCTTCAAATTCTTCGGCTGCAAAGAAAATGAAGCCAATGACCAGCTCATTTGAAAATCCTATTGATGCTGTTCCAATTTCCTCCATGCCATCAAAGGACCTTGTTCCTTTTGATTAAGAGTATGAGATCCCAAGCGGGTCTGATGAATAAAATCATTCTGCTGCTTCGTCAGAGCAGATTGATGAAGAAATTGAAGTGGATGCAATCCCTTCAACACCTGCCATTTCCTCGCCAATGCCTCAGTTCACAGCTGAAGAGGCTGGCATTGAAGAAATTGAAGAAGACGTGGATACTGGATGCACCACGCCTGTGATGAACGATGACTTTTGAGAAAGTCAGCATCCCAATTCTCCACTCTTCACCCCAATCCAACAGATTCCTCAGTCCCACTAGTGCAGAACCGGCAATAGCACTGTTCGTAAAACCTTTAGTGCGGTTCCATAACCGCACTAAAGTGTGAGCACTAAAGCCCCCCTTAGTACCGGTTCAGCATGAACCGGTGCTAAAGGGAAACCACGTGTACGAGCCAGCTCGAGGGCTCGAGCCCTTTAGTACCGGTTGGTAAGACCAACCGGTACTATAAGGTTTGGGGGGTTTTTAGTTTTATGATTTCTTTTCATTTAATTTTGTGTTTCCATTTTAATTCTTTTTCATTTGCTGGTATTTTACGATACTACACATTGTACATGTTATGCATATATATATATATATATATATATATATATATATATATATATATATATATATATATATATATATATATATATATATATATATATATATATATATATATATATATATATAGGACAAATGTTTCCTACAAGCAGTGGTAGTTACCACCACTTGCGCTTTTGTATGTTGTATGTAGTATCTGTCGAAACTGTGAGTATGTATGTGTAGTATGTAGTATATAACGATACTTAGGTAGTATATATACTACTTTTTAGGTAGTATGTAACATATTTTGAGCATACCTTTTTTACGTATAAATATGTACCTATTTCACAAATATAACAAAAACTATGGGTTTATATGCAATTTTTCATGTAACTTGCTTTGAAATATTTTAAAGATAGTATATGAACATATTTAGAATGATAAAGTAGTATATATAGTATCACATGGTAGTATATTAGATATGTGGGGTAACTACCCCTAGGTGGTAGGATGTATTTTCCTATATATATATATATATATATATATATATATATATATATATATATATATATATATATATATATATATATAGAATTTCTAGAAGAACCAATCATGCATATATATATCATCAGTGTCTCACAAACCATCATATTAATTAATTCACACATACACACATGTATAGCTATATACAATTTCTCCTACATATGCATGTTGCCTTCGGAGCCAGTGGCATTAGCCTAATTGGTGCTTCGGAGCACGATGACAATTGGAAGTGGTTTTCATGGGGGCAGTAGCGGGTAATAGTATTCTCCCTTCGGATTTATGACCTGGTCGAGCAAAAATTCCGCTATTTACTCTTGAAGTGCTTCTACGCGCTCCGTTTCTAGGAGCTTCTCGCGCACCTCTGTGAACTGTTAAGAAGGAAATCAATATCCATGTGTATTAGTTGTGTGACTAGATATCGATAATGGCGTAAAAATTGTGAATAGTGTTTTGACAAGCGTACCCATTCCTGTCTTTGAGATCTGCTCCTTTCGGACGCCATTATGCGAATGTTCTCGCAAACGCAGAATGCACACAGATCAGTCCCTCGCGCCGCTTGAGGCCTTTACGAGAATGGAATTTGATCAGATAATAATTAATCAAGCATGATAATTAAAGAGATGGCAGCTAGCTAGCTAGCTAGTACTATAATTACTTACCTTGGGTGAAACCATTTAAGCTTTTTTTTCCATTCTCCTGGGTCACGCTAATGAACCTTGCCCAAGCCCTGCCGCCGACAAAGAAAATGAATAAAGGGGTTATTAAATAGTTCATATCATGAAAATGACGAACTAAATAGGCCGAGATATATAGTTAATAATGATTGAAATTACCTGTTGACTATCCCAAACAAGATGTTATAGTCAGTTTTTTCTTTGAATAGTGAGTCCAGTATTTCAACTGTTCCGGCGTCAACTTTAATGATACACAAGACCCAGTGAAATCTGCATGCACACACGTTTGCATGTCTTAGTTAAGCGGGCATATGTAAGCAAAAACATGTAGCTAGCTAGTAGGCAAAAACAGAGAATTTGTAGTACAAGACAGTGTGACTCACTGGAAGTTGTAAGGAAGTAGTATATCTTCCTTGTATTTGAGGCGCTTCAAGAACTCTAGCATGTTGTCCTCTACGTCCTTTTGATGACGTGGATTTATTTTCCATGTGTATTCATTAACGGTGTTTGGGTCAATGAACCCAATGCCAAAGCGTCCACCTTTTCTCATTTCATACATCTTCATCCTGCATATAATACCACAGAAAAGAATATAGTGAGGATAATTACAGGTAATGATTGATCAAAAGGATCACTACAGCTAGCTTGAGACTTAAATTACAGAAAGAAATCACTTACAGACAATAGCAACTAACGATAGATTTGTCGAGTGCGTCTTGATTGTATAACTGAAACATTTTAGAATACTCAACGGACACAGCTTTCTCATGGAAGTAATGCTCCTCCTTGACATTCACCATGAGGGACAATCGATCGGAAATCTTGGTAATGTTCATGTACCATTGATGCAATTCATACATTCTCGTTGGGAGGTTCTTGACCTTGTCAGCTCGACCAAAGGTTGGCCCCGGACATATTTCCGTTTTATTTCATCCTCTCTAAGCACAGGCATGGGCTCGATCTCGAGGAGTTGTCCAACAGTGATTTTAAGAACTTCATCTGCATTATATGGTCCTCCGTTATTACCACATTGCCCACCTCAGAACGTAAACTGTTTGCCCACAATAATATTGGTAGCACAGATTTATCATGTGTTGTTGGCACAACAAGCGAGGGATCGATTATGCGCTGTTCTCCCAGCTGGGAATGGTTTTCCGCATTTTTGACAGCTGCTTCTTGTTTGCTCGATCCCGAGCTCGCCTCCTTCGTAGGCGTGCTCGATTTAACTTCCGATGTGGCGCTCATAGTCTGTGTCAACAGGCTTGGGAGCTGGAGGTTGAGCCATACGAATGAAGTGGTCAATCGCTTCCTCAGGCACTTTCTCCCTTGGCGGCGGTGGCGGTTTCGGTGCAAAATGGGCTTCCACCTCGGACTTCGATATGGCTGCGATTTCCTCCTCGGACCTGTCATAAGCCCTCTGCGGAAGAGGCGTGAGGCTTGGACCATATTTATATCGCTTGCCTCCGTCTGTACTTCCTGTACTTCCTCGACTCGTACCGCTACGCACCATAGTTGCAGGGTGTCTCTTCTGCGATTGCTGAGGCGGCGGAGACGGCTGACGGGGCTGAGTTGGACGAGGAGGAGTGGCCGCCTGAAGCTGTGCGGACTTGGAGGAGGAGGGCCTGAGGTTGTGCGGACTTGGAGGATGAGTGGACGTCGGCGCTGTGGCGGACTTGGAGGAGGAGGAGTGGCCTGACACTTTGCCGGACTTGGAGGAGGTGGCTCGACACTTTGCGGACTTGGTGGACTTGCGGGAGCGGGAGACTGCTGACTCGGTGGCGGACTTGACGAGGAGTCGGATGACGCGTGTCGGTGGCCCTCGAAGATGATGCAATCCTTTTTCCATAGGATGATCGATGGTTGGCGTCTCCGAAAGCGCTCGTCGTCACCTCCGGAATGTCAAGCTCTAGCCCAAATATGGGTGCACCACTTCACAACCATGACACGAGCATAGCCCTCTGGAATCGGGATGCAATGGTAGGTTGCTTTGGGGTAATCGAAAAGCAACGCCGTCCGCCACCTTCATGGATATGTTCTTCATTTTGACGTGTAGCTCGCAGCTAGTGTTCTCCGTGATGTCATCCATGGGGTATCTAACCAGCATTGCGTCGTCCGGGGCGGAACCCACGCTGCTTCTCGGCATGGATGGGCGGTGCTATCCAATGCTGGATCATTCGCTAGCTGCTGCAGCTGCTGAGACCCCCTTTGCTGGGTAAGTGAGTCGATCTGCTCCTGCTGCCGCTGGAATTTGACTACCAATTCCGCTTGACTTGCTTCTAGGCCTTGAAGGCGTTCATAGTCCCGCTTCCTCTGCTCCTCCTCCATCTTCCTCTTCTTCTCCTCGCAATCTTCTTTCTCGCACGAGTTCGTAGTCGGTGTTCCAAAGATGAAAACCCTCATACCACGGAATAGCGCCCTTGCCTCGTGTTCTTCCCGGTGTTCAGGATTTCCCAGGCACGCAGTAAGCTCGTCGTTCTCTCTGTTGGGCTGGAACACCCCGATCGTGCCTCTTCTATTGCAACAAGTATCGCATCGTCGGCTCCTTCAGACTTGCCCTCGTCGAAACATTGCCTGTCTTGGGTCCAACTCCCCCATGCGCATAGAACCAAGTCCCGACCACAGGGGCCAGCTCTTAGTAACCGGAGTGGCACATGCATCCTACATCTCTTTCTCGGACTTATCCCACTTAGGCATTGCCACCGCGATAGCCACCGGCCCCACTTATGGATCTTATCCTTTTTTCGGCATTCTTCTTGTTTATTCTCGACCGTTCCTTAGCTAATTCCGAATCCTTGAATTTCACGAAATCGTCCCAATGAGCACGTTGGTTCTCTAGTGTTCCCTCGAATCTTGGAGTCTTCCTTCCTCCTTGACGTACTTGTCCCATTCACGATTCTTGTGGTTCTTGAATGCAACCGCCATCTTCCTAAGAGCAGCGTCCTTGACTTTCTGCACATCTGCTTCGTGAAATGATCTGGTAGGGTGAAATGTTCCATGAGAGTATCCCAAAGCAGATCTTTTGATTCTTGTCGACAAAAGTAACATCCGGACGTGGAGCAGCGTCCTCTTTGCCTTTTTGTATTTTGTCTTTTGCTGGCTCTCTCCATTCTTGAAGGGAGATCGAGTTGGTCCTTCACAAGAACTCCGTGACCGACGAACGAACTTGTCCGCAATCTTCTTAGGCGCTAATGGTTCGCCATTAGGTCTGACTGCCTCGATATTGTACTTTCGCCCTCCTTCAACTTTTGTTCGGGCCTCGTTTAGTCCTTTTGCACGAAGATTTGCTCGATCCGGATGGCTGAAAGAACAAAGATCGATTCGTTAACATATCTTCATGTCATTTAAAACATGTGATGATCACCAGATACCTGCTTATATAAATATATATACCTCGCCGGTCTTTGTTGTTTCAGGATCAACATGTTCTTCGTCATCGTCATAATCGTAGTTCATGACTTCATCAATTCGGTCGTCGCGATCGAATATCATATCACCCTCTCCGGTGTTGTTTAGAAATTCGGAGCCGTCATAATCTTCTTCATTCTGATCATCATCGGCCCGTATCATATCGAACATGGTCTGTTCTCCTCTCTGTCGGGTATTATCTCGCCATATCTTTTATTTAACTAATTCAAAAGAAATATAAAACAATTTAATATTCAAATTACATCGTCTCGAATAATAGATATAATCTCAATACTTCGTCTAGAATAATAGATATAATCTCGAATACATCGTCTCGAATAATATATAATATTGAATAGTACATCATCGGCTAGCTAATTAAAGATCGAATACTACGGAAGAATCTAGGACACTCGCGGTTCTGCGGGCGCGGGCGGTGGACACCCAAAGAGAAGGAACCCTCATAAGATCATAGCTGAAGTGAGATCCCGAAGATCTTGCCGGTATGGGAGAACCTGCCGCCTCTAACGCAACCATGTAGCGATGGGCGTGCTCATCCTCCTCCACGACACGGCGACGCACCTCCTCCGCGGGGCCGGGTCCCTCCGCACCAAACTGGCCCACGCGAACGCCACCAAACGAGATCAGGGTCGACGACGGGACCGGGGCGGGTTCCTCATCAAGCGGCGCGCCCTCCGAGCAGCACCTCCAGTGCCAGCCAGGCGGAGCCAGTCCGGACATGGGTCGGCTGGGCGTCGTCGCAGACGGGTCGACGGCGAGGATGCGGGTCGGGCATCGTCGAGAACAAATACTAGCTATATGCCCATAAAAAGTAATATTTTTTAATGATTGGATTTTGATAACTAAAATTTCTAACATTTCTACTATTTCAAAAATCTATATACTATTTCATACTAATTAAGCATCTAACACTAAAACAGAAAACACAACTTCTATACATCCATTAAAAACTGAAAAACAACATTATATAAAAATTTCCATACTAATTAAACACTAATTATATCCATCTAACATGCATTCATACATATATAATAGTGAAAAAATAATAATCTAAATAATCTAAACTAATTAAACATACAAAATACGTATGTACTAATATATACATGCATTAATTCATACATATGTGTGTGTGTGTTCATCATGCTTGTGTGTGTGTGTGTATGGGCTCGGGGAGGGGCGGCGCCCATGGTGGCCGCCGGGGGCGAGGGAGAGGGGTTAGAGGGGGAGAGCTCACAGCGGGCGACGGCGACGGCGAGGCGGCAACGAGCGATGGCGGGCGGTGACGGGCGGCGGCGGCAGGGGCAGCGCGACGGGACGGGCCCAGGCGGCGGAGAGGAGACGCGGCGGCGACGGGACGGGCGGCGACGGGACGAGGCGGTGACGGAGACGAGGGCGGCGACGGGACGGGCGGCGACGGAGACGAGGGGCGGCGAGGGGACGGGGCGGCGATGGAGACGAGGCGGCGGCAGGGGCGAAGCGGCGGCAGCGGAGACGACGAAACAGAGGAAGAAACAGAGGGAATGAAATTTTGAAGTGTTGTATATATAGAAGGCACCTTTAGTACGGTTGGAGCCACCAACGGTACTAAAGGCCAGTTTTGCCAGCCCAAGCGGCGGAAGCGACCCCTATAGTACCGGGTGGTGGCACAAACCGGTACTAAAGGCCCCCCCCTTTAGTACCGGTTGGTGGCTCCAACCGGTACTAAAGTCCTCGCGCTGCCACCCCAAAGTTTAGTCCCACCTCGCCGGGCGAAGGGCAGCCGCACTGGTTTATAAACCCAGCCGCGGCTACCACTTCGAACTCCTCTGTATAGCAGGCTTGTGGGCCTAAACTCTGTGCGCTGCCCTGTGAGTTTGATGGGCCTTTAAGGCTTGTAATTACACACCTGTGGCCTATCAGGCCCACAGGGCAGCGCCCCAATTTTTTTATAGTTTTTTTCTTTTCTGCATTATTTTCTTCTATTTATTTTTGCGTAGTTTTTTGTATAGTTTTTTCTTTTCTGTTATATTTATTTTCTTCTATTTATTTGTGAGTAGTTTTTCATCTAGTTTGCCAAAATTCAACATTTTCAGAGTTCATTTTGTAGTGATTTTCAATTTCACGGTCATTTTGTAAATGATTGAAAAATAGCAAATATAATATTTTTTTCTTTTCTGCTTTATTTTTTCTTCTATTTATTTCTGAGTAGTTTTTCTTTTCTGCTATATTTATTTCCTTCTATTTATTTTTGAGTAGTTTTTTTATATAGTTTTTTTCTTTTCAGCTATAGTTTTTCTTTCTTTTCTGCTATTTTCTCTTTTCTGCAAAAATTGATGGTCAAAGTCTGGAGTTATAACTTAAAAAAAAGAAATGTCGACGTGCAATTAGTTTTTGCCATAACTGAAGAAGTCCGGAGTTGTAATAAGTTATTAAAAATAAAAAAGAGGTGACCGCTCCTAGTCCTGAAGGCTTGAAGCTAAGAAACGTGAGCATTGATCCTCTTCTTCATCGTCTCTGCACTCAGGGCTTATAAACCGCTCCTAGTCCCTCTCACTTCGCGAGGTGGGACTAAAAAACAGCTTACGTCTGGTTCATCCATGAACCGGTACTAAAGGTGCTCGTGGGGCCCCAGCCTTACCTGACACAACCTCATTAGTACCGGTTCGTGGTACGAACCGGCACTAAACGGTGATGGTGGGGCCATAGCCTAACCGGAGGCTGACATAGCCTCTTCAGGTACAAAAAATTACAAACTTTCTGTTAGTGCCCGTAGTTTTCAAATTTGAATAGTTTAAATTTTGAATTATTTGAAATTAGTGTGAATTTGTTTGCACATAAAATTTCTTCGCGTTTCAAATGCCAAAACACATAACTACCCTAACTATTACAGAGATTCCCCTCTCGGTGCGAAACACAGAAGAAAGTGATGATAGCTAGTGAAGCCGATCACATCCCAGATCTTTGGGTGTGAAACTTTTTCTTCGCGTGTGTCCCTTTGCGCCGTAACCATGGAAAATCTTCATCATTTAACGGGAAGCCAGACGGTACCTTAGTACTGCGCAGGCATTCAAAGAAGATTTCCTTCTCTTCTTTGGTAAGAGCGTAGCTTGCATGACCCTGATGTATGCCGTCTTCTCCGTGCATACGTTGCTGGTCCTCCCGTGCCTCAGGTGTATCTTTTGTCTTCCCATACACGCCCAAGAAGCCAAGCAGGGTCACGCAAAGATTCTTCGTCACGTGCATCACGTCGATTGCGGAGCGGACCTCTAGGTCTTTCCAATATGGCAGGTCCCAAAATATAGATTTCTTCTTCCACATGGGTGCGCGTCCGTCAGCGTCCTTTGGAACAGGTTGTCCGCCAGACCTTTCCAAATATCACCTTCAAATCCTTGACCATATCATGTACATCAGCACCAGTACGGTGGCGAGGCTTCGTCCGGTGATCCGCCTCACCTTTGAAATGCTTGCCTTTCTTTCTTACGGGATGCCTGCTCGGAATAAATCGGCGATGTCCCGGTACACATTCTTCTTACAACTATTCAAATATATAATGTCGGTATCATCCAAACAGTGCGTGCATCCGCGGTATCCCTTGTTTATCTGTCACGAAAGGTTCTTGAGAGCAGGCCAATCATTGATGGTCACGAACAGCAACGCCTTTAGGTCAAATTCTTCCCCATGTGCTCATCCCACGCGCGTACACCTGTTCCATTCCACAGTTGTAAGAGTTCTTCAACTAATGGCCTTAGGTACACATCAATGTCGTTGCCGGGTTGCTTAGGGCCTTGGATGAGCACCGCATCATAATGAACTTCCGCTTCATGCACAACCAAGGAGGAAGGTTATACAAACATAGAGTCACAGGCCAGGTGCTATGGTTGCTGCTCTGCTCCCCAAAAGGATTAATGCCATCTGCGCTTAGACCAAACCATACGCTCCTTGCGTCATCTGCAAACTCCTTCCCGTACTTTCTTTCGATTTTTCTACACTGCGACCCGTCAGCTGGTACTCTCAACTTTCCGTCTTTCTTACGGTCTTCTCTGTGCCATCGCATCGCCTTGGCATGCTCTTTGTTTTGGAAAAAATGTTTCAACCGTGGTATTATAGGAGAATACCACATCACCTTGGCAGGAATCTTCTTCCTGGGGCGCTCGCCCTCGACATCACCATGCTCATCGCGGCTGATCTTATAGCGCAATGCACCACATACCGGGCAAGTGTTCAAATCCTCGTACTCACCACGGTAGAGGATGCAATCATTAGGGCATGCATGTATCTTCTGCACCTCTAACCCTAGAGGGCAGACAGCCTTCTTTGCTTCGTACGTACTCTCGGGCAATGCGTTGTCCTTTGGAAGCATATCCTTTATCATTACCAGCAACTTTCCAAATCCCTTGTCAGATACACCATTCTCTGCCTTCCATTGCAGCAATTCCAGTGTGGTGCCCAGCTTTTTCTTGTCACCTACACAATTCGGGCACAACAATTTTTTGTGATCCTCTAACATGCGCTGCAACTTCTTCTTCTCCAAATCACTTGCGCAGTTTCTCTTTGCATCGGCAATGGCCCGACCTAGATCATCGACGGGCTCATCTGATGCCTCTTCTTCAGCTTCTTCCTGCATTGCCGGCCCAGCTTCTTCCCGCATTACCGGCTCAGCTTCTTCCCCCATTGTTGTATCATCATATTCAGGGAACCCGTGGCCAGGATAGCTGTCGTCGTCCTCTTCTTCTTCATTGTCTTCCATCATAACCCCTCTTTCTCCGTGCTTGGTCCAAACATTATAGTGGGGCATGAAACCGGACTCAAACAGGTGGACGTGAATGGTTCTTGACGTAGAGTAATTGCAACCATTCTTACAGCAGCACATGGACAAGGCATAAAACCATCCGCCGCTTGTTTGCCTCAGCCGCAAGCGAAAAGTATGCACCCTCAACGAACTGGGAGAGCATCGGTCATCGTACATCCATTGTCGGCTCATCTTCATTACACAACACCGAATAGAGCAAATTAATACAAGTTCATACATAAAGTTCATACAACACTTAAATGCAACAAACAAATAACTCTCTAGCTAAAGCATTTAAATGCAACAACAAATGCGATCAAGATCGCAACTAACGTAACAATTGATCCAACAGCATAATGATACCAAGCCTCACTATCGATGGCATATTTTCTAATCTTTTTAATCTTCAAGCGCATTTTCTCCATCTTGATCTTGTGATCATCGATTTACATCGACAACATGCAACTCAATTCCATCTTCTCCCCTCAATTCTTTTCAATTTTTCTTTCAAGTACTCGTTTTCTCTTTCAACTAAATTTAACCTCTCGACAATAGGGTCGGTTGGAATTTCCGTTCACATACCTCCTAGATAAAAATATCTATGTCAACTTGATGGGCATAATTTGTCATAAACACGAAATGCAACAAATAGTTTTAAAAGAGAATATACCACATCCGAATCATAACAAGGACGAGGGCCGACGGGACGGATATCAAAACCATGGCACTATGTATAACAAACAACGTCGGGTAAGATAATTATTATACGAGTAACTATATATCCAAATCACACAAACATCAATTTTTTATATAAAATTTCATGAACAAGAGGCTCACCACAAGGTGGTGCCGGTGACGGGATGGTGCGGGCGATCGACGGTGGTTACGACAGAGATTTAGAAGGCACTAAGTAAACCACACCTACATATGCAAACTAAGTGTTATTTTGACCTAAAATTGCATATAAATCAAATACTACCACATATAATTCCTCCCAAATTACTAAAACCCACAATTAATCACTATATAAACCGATGCAAGAGCTAATCTAGCAATGAGAGATGAAAGGACAAAGTTGCTAACCTTGGTGATCATTTGAATGGATGAGGGCTGCAAATCTTGACAAATTTGGGGCAAATTTTGTGATGAACTCGAGAGGAAGAAGGGAAGAACAGAGGAGAGGGAGGGGAAAGGGGAAGAACAGAGTGCGGGTGGACGAAGGATTTATATAGGGCGACATTTAGTACCGGTTCGTGCCATGAACCGGTACTAAAGGTGCTGGAAGGGCCCCATTCTGACAACATCCTGCCACCACTCTCATTAGTACCGGTTCATGGCACGAACCGGTGCTAAAGGTTTGCCACGAACCGGTACTAAAGAGCTCCTCCCGGCTAGCCGTTGGAACCGGCACTAATGGCCACATTAGTGCCGGTTCTGTTACAAACCGGGACTAATGTGTCTCACATTTGACCCTTTTTCTACTAGTGTCCCCTGCTCCAACAGTTCAAATGGGCTCTGAAGAAACTCATCCCACTTCATCTGTACATGAAGAAATTCCAGCCACTAGCGCTGATGAACCTGCTGCTGCTGATCCTCAGACTGCACATGAAGAGGAACCAGAAATTCCTCAGCCTGAAGAACCTGAGATTGCGATTCCAGAGGTCGTGATGCAACTCACTGACACTCCACTGCCAAAGCCAAGGAATCCATTCTCAACGAAGCAAAAGTTCAAGGCTGAAGACTTCTTTGGCGAGCACGTTTTCTTCACGGATTACAAACCCTATGACTCTGCTCGCATAAGGAAGAGGCGTTTCTGGACTGCTAGTCAAGCCAACTTCTATTCCTTTGTGCTATTCTACAAAGACAAAGTCTTCGATCATGCACATATTCCTCATGTGGACATGGAATCTCTGCCAGGCTTCGAGCCAGTCCTCGGTGTTCTTCACGATGCAGGATTGCTAAATTTTTGCACTGACATCTGTGATTGGAATGAAGAACTTATTCTTCAATTCTATGCGACGCTGCATATCATTGGAGACGCTGAAGATGTGAACTCATGGGTGTTGGACTGGATGTCTGAAAATACTCACTACAAGGCACCAGCAACTGAATTGCTTCGTGCCCTCCCTCAGTCCTCCCTTGATGGTGCTCGTTGCATCTACAACGAACCTGAGCTTTCAAATCACTACATGCAAGTCTTGATGAAGCCTTTGAAGCCGTGACAGGCACCTCGAACCAAATTCCTCGTCGGGAATTACTATATGTGCCTCGGACTGTCTATCGGATTCTGACGAAGACAATGAGTCCTATCAAAGGCCGCGACTCAAATGATGAAGAAGTCGTTGGCATCATGAAGAATATGCTTTTCAATATCATTCATGGCGTTCCCGTCAAATTCCATGATTTCTTCATAAGGGCTCTGGCAAACATTGCTATGTCACCTTTTGAGCTGAAGCCTTATGCACCATGGATTATGAGGTTCATCAGGACAAGGTCTTCACTCAATTACAAGGCTGATACTTTGAATCACTGCAGCTACTTGCCTCCAATTGAAGTCCTCAAACAGACATTTTCCTTAGCTGATGACAAGGGCAAGGCAACTGCTGTGATAGATGAAGGCATTCGTCCATTGGATGGTCAATTTCGAAAAGCTGCATCCTACTCCACCAATGATGACTCTGCCACACATGACTTTGCCGCCAATACCTCAGCCAAGCAAAATCCTCAAGCCACAACACCCAGGGTGATGACTGATCGTGAGTTACTCCTCAGTCTTCATCAGAAGGTTGATCGCAATCATAAATGGGTCAAGCGTCAGTTTGGTTCAATTCTTCACAACATGACTTCAACACACAATGCAGTGAAGAAAAACCAATACTACCTCCATGAAACCTTCAACCGCACCTGGGCTGTTCTTTCTAATGTCTACAGCGCAGATGAACTGAAGACAATGGGTCTCAAGGAAGAATTTGACTGGTCTGCACCTCCACTGAAGAAATACAAGAAGGTCAAAGTTCCTTCCTTGGTGGCCAGCTCCTATTCTTCATCGCGCAACACTGATGAAAATGAAGACTTGGACGACACTGCGGCAGGCCCTACTACGACAACCGACCCCGGCAACGCTGGCACTCCTTCATCAACTTGAAATTCTTCAGGGGTGTTAGTCCTCAGTTTCAATCCTTTTGGTCATTTGATGACAAAGGGGGAGAAATTTGAGTTAGTCTTCAAGCGGGTCTATTATATGGGCAATTTTTGCTAAGTTACAACTCTCGTTCTTCTGAAACTTTTATTGCATCGAGTTGTAATCTTAAACCCGATGGTGCTCTGATACTTTTGATGTGTTCCTCTGCATGCTTATTCCTTGTTTTATGTTAATACACGCATGCTGAATTACATCAGTCACCATATTTCATCTTGCATTTCAAATTCTTCATATTATATGTCAAATGCGTGTATGAATTACAAGATATAGGGGGAGATCTCCATGATTCAACTCTTCAAATATGCATTGCCTCAAAAGCAAATTCCTCACTATGCACATCTTCAGGGGTAGTTCTTCTATATCTTGCAATCAAATTCCTCAGTATCAGTATTTACACTTCATATATTTATCCCCGTTGAAAACTTAACCTATATTGTCATCAATCACCAAAAAGGGGGAGACTGTAAGTGCATCTAGTGCCCCTTAGTGATTTTGGTGTATTCAAGACTTATAGGTTAAGGGACTAATGTGCTTATGAGTGTACACAGGTCTATAAGTCTATGAGGAGTTTGATATTTACAGAGAAATTCGACCCCTAAAAATGAAGTTCTTCGACTGAAGACTTTGATATTCTGAAGACTTTCTGAAGACTTTGAAAATGAAGAAATTGGTGTGACCTTGAAGACTTGATATTCATTTGAGGAACAAGAAGCGTGAAGAATTTTGTTTTCTAGTTTCATTTTCTCTTTCTTGAGTCATAGGAAACACCGTACTGTTAAAGGGGGTCGAGGAAATACTAAGGAAAAATTTCCCTGTGATGCTCAACTCAAAATCCTACACCTACCAATCCCTTGAGTGAAGCCTTTGAAATCTCATACAGTTCAGTCAATTTCTTGATGTGATGAGCGAAGTTCTTCCAGTCCTTGAGGAATTTGTTCGACCGAGGAGTTAGGAATTCGCCAAAGTCGGATTGCCTACACATGAGGAACATGATAGCCCGAGGAATTGGAGAGTCAAATTTCCGACCGTTCTCGTGTTCTTGCGCCACCTGTCCCAAAATATCTTATCCACCTAACGGTCATATCATTGAAGGGCATTTATGTCTTATCATGTCGGGCTTCTCCTAGGCTATAAATAGCCGCCCCTAAAACCACTAGCTGGTTGGCTGCTTGAGAGAACTTGACACTTGTCATTTGAGAGCAACCCATCCTCCGAGGACTTTGAGCGAAAATCATCGAGTGAGGAAAACCCAAAACCAAACCCTACAAACCCAAAGTGATTGAGCATCATTGAAGAGATTGATCTGCGTGGCTCGACGCTTGTTACCTTTGAAGACTGTGCTTCTTCCAGACGGTTAGGCGTCATGGTCTAGAGCATCCAAGAGGAATTGTGGATCGCCGAGTGACCAAGTCTGTGAAGGTTTGGAAGTCGCTGAAGACTTACCACGAGTGATTGGGCGAGGTCTGTGTGACCTTAGTTCAAGGAGAATACGGTGAGTACTTGGTGTCTGAGCTGCGTGCTCACGACTGGGTGTCCGGGGCTGTGTGTCCTCGAGTTTAAATACTCAGCCGCTCCAACCAGACGCACAACTGAGACAGCAGTTGGAACTGGTCTACCAAATCATTGTCTTCACCAACCTAACTGGTTCTATTTCCTCAACTCTTTCATTTCCTCATTCTTGTGTTGAGTGTTCATTCATATCTGTGTTTGAAGACTTTGATGAAGACTTTCTCAATTTCCTCAGTTCAATTTCTTGATCTGTTTGTCTTCATCTTGTGCTATCCTGTGTTTACGCTTTACGTACTCTTTGATTGTCTTCATTTCATCATGATGACCATGCCCGCATTCTCGTATGCTTACTTCGAGTACTTATTCCGCTGCAAGTAGTTCTTCACTTAGGAATTTCCTCACGGATAATTCCTCATTGAAGAATTCATAAAATCGCCTATTCACCCCCCGCCCTCTAGTCGATATAACGCACTTTTACCCCTCCCCGTCGGCGCTTCTTCTTTTTCTCCCCAAGTCGCCCTCTCTCCCTCTCTCATCTCCTCCACTCTCCCCCTCGGATCTTCACCGTTTGTTGACTGTTTTTGCGGATCGAGATGGCCCCGAAAAGAGAAACGTAAGCTCCTCCCATCCCTCCAATTAGTTTTTGCAAACTTGCTTCCGTTTCGACGTATTATTTGCCAGAAATCCCTCATGTTTTTTAATTTAGATTGGATTTTTTTCACCTAAGATTGTTTTAGCTTGATTGTAGTCGTAGTTCTTAGTTCTTTAGTAAGTAGTGGTATTGAATATGAACTCTAATCAATAGTTCATATGTTAGTGTGAAGATGAACCCCGGTTCATAGTATTTTTTGTTAAAAAACTTATGATGTAATGCATGTGGGAGCACTTGATAGTAGTTTTATGATGCATGTTGATATGATATGAAGATTTTGTTTTATGATGTTGTTTTTTTATGATATGATGCATATTGTAGTAAACAAAATATATATGATGCAAGTACTGGATTTGGTTGGTATGATATGGTATGATTTTGCATTTGACACATCTTGATATATGTATTTTATTTATTTGATCCATATGTTCAGTTCTGCAACAGTGGCGCAACCATCGCCCATTCATCTCCAACACGACCCTTCCGCCTTGCCACTTCCGTACGTGTACGAGTCCTTCCCCGAGCTTCTGCTGCCGGCGACAGCTTTTTCAGACGAGTTCCTACAGGAGACGAGGGCAGTGCGGTGGTACGAGAGGGCAGAACGGATCACCGACGGTGTGAAGTGTTGGTCGCAGAGTGTGAAGGAGTGAAAGAGAGTGACTGCAGAGATGGAGGGAGATCCAACTATCTGCCGTGAACGCCGAGAAGGGACCATTGAAGTTGCCAAGCAGCACTCCAACTGGGAGCTGCGCAATTTGGGCCGGAGGATCTACTTCAAGAGCAATGCGGAGGAGAGAGTCAGGATGCCGCCCCCAAGTGCATCGGCGTTCGATATCATCAACTGGGGAAGGGCGGAGGCGAAAACTCCAGCTGGCAAGGCAAGGTGGGAGTGCTTGAACGGGCGGATGCCGACCAGCGTTCCGCCTCCGCTTTGAACCGTGGATCCGCTGCCGTATCTGTCTCCACGGCCAGGCCTAGCATACGAGGGGGGAGGTATATCCAACCTATAAACATGTCTATTGGATATGCATCTATGTTTTAATAAGGGTTATCAAACTATGTGGACAAGTTTGCTATTTGCTATTTCCTACTTATGAATCTATGTGTAAACTGTTTGATATTTGCTATGTGAAACCTTTATTAATATGTGAGCTCATATATTGCTGTCATATTTGTAAAACTTGCTGTGATATTGCTTTCATATTGAAATTGAAAACAAGCAACCAAATGAACTTGAAAAACAAACAGAGGACAGACAATCTACTGCCAGGAGCGTACCGCTAGGGGCTCTGGCGGTAAGGTACTTATCCACGTCAGCGCGCGGTGACGGGCGCCGTCCCCCTCCGTCACACCCTACCGCCAGGGCCTCTGGCGGTAGGCTGTCTAACCCGACCGCCAGAGGCCCTGGCGATAGCAAAAGGGTCAAATCTCGAAAAAAAATCAAACAGGGTCAGATCCTGAAATTCTCTGTCAAAAGGGTCAAAAGACGAAATTTAACCTCCCTGGCCATTCGATTGTCAAACGGATTTGCACAACTTTACTCCGGCACTCAACTTGTTCCGTTGTGTTGTTTGTCCTCCAGGCCCTCACCCGTGGAATGAGGCACTCCGGGCCAACCAGCTGCAGAGCCATGTGACGAGTGAATGTGAGTTAACAGGGCACCATTAGTCCAGGGATTAATGGGCAAGGTGCACAAAGAACTAGACAAATTGGGTTCGGGCAGTACGTTTGGTCCTGTGAGGAATTTTGACGAGGATGTACGTCAGAAATTACCTTCGAAAGAATTAGGCTGGCATGCCTTCCGTTCCACTTCGTCCAATTTCTTTTTGATGATTTGAGTTCCTCATTTGCTTTGTCCACCATTCCTTAACTTACTTGTCTGCAGGGGCGGGGCCAATTTCGCTATTGGGTTCACTCGCTGGCCCGTTATAAGGATTTGGAATGACTTAATTAAGTCTAAAGTATAATTTTACACCATCTTACAACTGGAGTGTACCACTGAAAATAAAATAATGAATAGAAAGAGGACATCATTTTGGAGCTCGAACTCATCTAAACCCAATTGTAAACAGCGAATTCAAAAAAATAGAAGAAAAAGTAAAAAAGAAATGATTATTTAGCATCAAAGACGGATAAGTTCTTGCAAAACTTCCGTGGCGGAGATTGCGGGAGTTCTGGACAAACTGACTAAAATCAGACCCATCAAAAAGCTTTGGAAATTCAAAATTTTGATGGGATCTTCAAGTTCTCAATCATCTTTAAAAAGTCGTGAACATTTTTTGAATTCTGAAGCATCTTTTTGAAATCACGAATAGTTTCTTGAATTCATGTTCGTTTTATTCAAAATTAGCACCTTTTTCTGAAATTTACAACCTTTTGAAATCCCGAATTATTAAAAAAGGAAAAGAAGATAAAAAAAAACACGCGGCGTCCCGGCCTGCACTTGGGCCAGCCCAGAAGGGCGCAAAGTGGGGAGCTGGGTTGCACGCTTGCTTCGTTCGCAGCGTGTTATGCGCCGTATAGGAGCTCCCCTCTCTACGGAATTACTCTATTCGGCACCGATTCTGTGAAAATCCTATGTGCCGCTCACTAAGGCCCAAAGTAAGGCCTGTTGTACCATGACGTAACCCGAATACTGCCAACGGAACGGCTCACTCTGTGGTTGTTATTTGTTATTTTCTTATTTTCTGCTCTTCATTTGTTTCTTTTTTTTCTTTTTACTATTTCGGTTTTCACATTTTGTGTTCCTTTTTTTGCTTTTTCATTTTTTCATAAAATATTTGTGGTTTTCATAAAATTTTCAAACATGAAAAAATGTTTCTATTCTGAATTTTGTTCAATTTTTTTAAAAATGTTCGCTTTTCAAGAATGCTCAGAAATTTAGAAATATTGTTGTTGTCAATTTTCTTTCACAAATTCAAAAATGTTTTTTATTTTTTAATGTTTTCAAAAAGTGTTCAGCATTTCAAAAATTATTTCCGTTTTAATAATTTGCTCACAAATTTAAAGTGTGTGCATTTTGAAAATTTGTTCAGAAATTGTAAAAATTCCAATTTTTCAATTTGTTCACAAGTACAAAACATAGTTCCACTTTTAAATTAATTCAATTTTTTAGAAATTCCAAAATTAGTAGATTATTTTAAAAATTCCAAAGTTATTCTAAATTTTTAAAAAACATATGGAAATTAAAGAAATGTTTTAAAAAATTGGAATAAGTGGCACCAGCCGTTATCTTGTTACTTTACATGCGAAATAGAAAATTTGTTGTCCGCATTGGCGAAATTTTATCCTGTCGCACAAAGTTGACCCACTAGGCCGGCTCATGTGTGACATTTTTCCCCATTTTTTGGGTTTCTTCCATTTCTTCAGATTGCCTTTCGTTTTTATATTTGGCTTTATTTTTTGTTTATTAATTTATTTCCCCCATGTTTATGGCCTCTCCTTTTTTCATAAAAATACATTTTTTGAGCAAACTCATTAAAAAAAACTACATCTACACAGTTTCAATTTCATGAATAGTTTTTTAAATACAAGATATAATTCAAACATCCATGGTACATTTAGGAGACCTTGAGGAAGACAACATCGTGTCAAGAGGCTTCGTGCGGGAAAGAGACGGCTTTCTATACAGGATATTTGATTTGTACACGCGTCTTCCATTGTGGCGCGGAGCGTATGCTCCAACTAAAGGGCCTCCTAATGGCTCGGCCACTACGCGGCTTGTTACCACCCACAAATTTCTTTTAGTTTCTTTTTAAGTCTCAAGAATAGCATATACTCCTTCTGTTCCATATTTCTTGTCGTGGTTTAGTTCAAATTCGTACGAGGAGTATAATTCCATAACTCTTGCAAACCAGTTTGAAAAGGGTAAAAAAGTATGTATTTTAAAAAAACATTAGTGCAATTTTGAGGAGTGTACGGGTACTAAAAACTAACATAGTTCTAAAAGTGCCCATCTATTTAAAAAATCTTTATGTAATTTCAAAAAGTGTTTACGTACATTAATAAAATTATTCATGTAATTTTGCAATGTGTTAACTCAATTTTAAAATCTTCATATAATGGAAATTTTACATATATAAAAATAGTTTCTCCTTCAAAAAAACTTTATCTAAATTGAAGAATCCATGATAAAATGTTTGTGTGAAATTTTAGAAAGTTTCCATGATTTTTCGATAGATGTTCATGCATTTTGAGGTTGTTTATTTGTATGTAAAAAAAATCTCTAAAGTATTATGTCAAAATTGGAAAAACATAAGAATTGAAAGAAAAAGCAGGAAAACATGAAAAAAATTATATATGAAGAAAAACAGGAAAAAAACTTAAAAAATCGCTAACATGTTAGCATGTCGGTATATGCCGCCATTGCCTACAATAGACGACATATATCATTTGTGCATTAGACTAGAAAGAAACTCACCTGAAAGCTGTATATATGCGGTAGTCAGGGAAAATATCTGGTGCATTGGTGCTTGTGGTGCTACCGGTGGACCGGACCTCCATAACACATTTTTGAATGTTCCAAAAAATGTGAAAAAATAGACCACATTCACACAGAATCAGTGTTGGTTGCCGCAAAATTTCAAGTTAAAATTTGGAATGTTGCTTGAGATACAAAAATGACAATTTTAACACTGAATAGTATGTAATGTAATTTGGGCTTTATATTTGGCCCATTATCAAATTGATGTCGATTTGTCATTATTGTATCCTGGGCAATGTTCCGAATTTTGGCGACAATGAACATTGATGTTGTAAGAATGTGCTCAATTTTTTTTCATCATTTTGGGCACATTAAAAAATGTGCAAGGAGGTCCGGTGCACCGGTAGCACTACAAGCGCCGGTGCATCGGATACGTTACCGTGGGAGTCTATCAACTCCACTTTTGTCTTTCTAATCCACTCTTCTCCAATTCTAAAATATACGTAAACATAGTTTAAATAGGAGGATAAGTATATTTGCCGAAGAGTACAAAAATGTTTGTGTTCGTGCGTCTAAGTGTTCATATTTATAAAATAAAATATCTATCGGGTATACAAAAATAAGATTCATGTGGTCTCTAAAAGTTTATGGATTTAAAAAATGTGTGTATACACGTGTAAATATATGTTCTTCTATTCTGTGTAAAAACATTAGTCTTATAATAATGAAAACATAAACATAAATCTAGGAAAAAATAAACTAAAAAAAAGTTGGAAAAGATGAAAAAGGGAGAAAACTATATGGGAAATGAAGAGGAAAAAAGGAAACGGGAGAGGGGGGAGATTGGAAATTAAGAATATACAACTGGAAAACCGTACTGGGCCAAGCTGAGGCGCGTGCGTGCATGTTTGGACTCGTTATTCATTACGATGGGTTATATAACCTCGTAAGGCCCGCCTACTGCCTACTTTTGCATTTGTTTGACATTTTTTTCAATTAACTCTTTTGAAGTATTATTTCACTTGCTTTTATGGCTAATATTCAGAAGGAGATTATAAAATAAGCAGAACACATCAAAATTCAGTTACAACAAACTAAACCTAGATCACATCGACCACTTAGAAAAGATGGATTGTGTTGGCCGTTAGTAATGGGAGCCTTTCCTTCCAACCGAAAAAAATGTATCAACTTTTATTCATGTGAAAAAAAAACAAACTAGTAATGCATTTTTAACTATTCATGTTCCGGTTGATTTGCCTAGGGTGTTTTTAATTTCATTTTTAGGGTGTGTTTATTTTGATCTTGTGTATGTTTATTTTGTGCCTTCCACGTTCTAACTAGGAAAACAACAACAGAAAAAACCCTTCATATTTTGGACGCAACATGTTAACAAGCTACACTGTAGGTTGTATGCAGAAAGAATTTCATTTCCAAAACAAAAGTGGAAGACCACATCACTAAAACACTTACTATGATTATGAACATGTAGTACTCTAGACGATTAACAACAACTGAATGGTGTTGCAAACATCCACTTGTACAAAAATGGACTTTGAAGGATTTTTTTTGTATGTGGGTCTGAGTCTGTTTTCGATTCTGCATCTAGGCTATCTTCACTAATACTCGGACTATCGGAGGAGGTTTAAAAGTGCCCCAATATTTCCAACTGTAGGTGGTTCCCTAAGAAAAACTTTTAATGTATTATATCCACATGGATTTCGATTTACATTGCTCGAAATAATTTACATTAAAACCAGTTTCCAGTTCAGAACCGCATACAATTCTTATTGAAGGCTGAAAAGTCTTTTATTGTTTCTAGCCAACATCTCAATTGAAATTCACGGAGAACATTCTAACATACACATATACACAAGCATAAACATCTACACATTCTGATTCAAGCGCATAAGTACATTTCATCTGATAATATGTGCATATATGTTCAACAATTCAAAGTCAACATATACAAAATTAATGGGTATACATTAAGACTATCTTGCTTCACTTATATCTTTTAGAGATTTGAATAACAATTGATCGATTGCTTGGATTATATGTTGGGACTAAAAATAATGGGTATACATTGATGGTATAAAAAAACTCACATGAACTTGTAGATAACTGAATTTGATAACTTGATTCTTTGCAATAGTTTTACGATATAGTGATATATGATTATGTGGGTAAATGGTCAACTTTAAGTATTCAATAAATGGTGTTACAGTTTATGGGACTGTACTTCATTAATTTACATAAAAATGGGAACCGGTAGTATGGCAGTGAAGTCCAAGTATAAGGCATCTTAAAGTGAACTAATCACGTGTGCAAGGTCGAGGGGTGCTCAACGGGCTTAGGCTTTGCCAAATACTCCTCCTACGGGTGTGAGGGTTAGTCTTCCACAATAAGCATTTAAGTTCTTCTTATGACTACTGTGAGGTTTTTGTTTTTTCTACACTTCCACCTATGATATTTTGCTAGCCTCTGCGGTACCGTTCATTGCTCACTCTCACCTCGAGACATGTTACAAACTCCGCTGGTACATCCAACTCCATGAGAGGACTTCCTCTTGTTTTCCTACACATAAAGCACATATGTTGCTCAAAACAGCCAACATACCTACCTATTATGACATTTTTATAGTCATTCCAAGATATATTGCTATACGACTTCAATTGTTACATTACATGACTTGATGTGTTTAAATCACAGTGATATATGATTATGTGGGTAAATCACCAAGTTTGTCCAACATTTGAACTCCATCTGGGGTAAAAGAAAACCCCTTCTTTAAAGGTGGAACACCCAAAATTCCTTCTAGTAATTCATAGGCAGCATTAGCATCAAGCTCAACAAAATTCCCTTTAGCGGCAAAATCTAAGACTTGTGTATGATGCAAAGCCAGCTATTTTTTTTAAATAATACATTTTTCTTATTAATTTTCATAAATATTACGCTGGATAAAAAAATTTCAAAAATAATACACCGTCGGCCCGCTGCAGGCCGATGAGCCTAATCGACCCACAGCAGGCCGATTAGTTCAGTCGGCCTACAGCTGGCCGACTAACCCCTGTCGGCCCACTGTGGGCTGATTAAATCCTGTCGGCTCACTGTGGGCCGACTCGAGCTAATTGGCATAACAAATATATTTTTTAAAAATGTTAATCATGTAATTAAAAATGTTAAACGTGTATAGAAAAATGTTCCTGATGTATACAAAAATGTACAATATATATACAAAAATGTTGACATAAAAATATGTTTTGGAAAGTGTTAAGCATGTATTTAAAATTGTTAAATGTGTGTATAAAAATGTTCCTTATTTATACAAAAATAGAAAATGTGTATGAAAAAAAGTTGATACCAAAAATTATGTTTGAAAATATGTTTGAAAAGTTGACATTTTTCAAATACATGATTAAAATTGTTAAATGTGTGTATAAAAATGTTCCTTATCTATAAAAAATATAGAATGTGTATGAAAAAAGTTGACACCAAAAAATATGTTTGAAAAAATGTTCCAGTTCAATACAAAAGAGCAACCAATCATATTTTTTCACAACCTTGATTTATTTTTGTCACCAACTCACCAACATAATTTTTGGTGTCAACTTTTTTCATACACATTCTATATTTTTGTATAAATAAGGAACATTTTTATACACACATTTAACAATTTTAAATACATGATTGACACTTTTAAAACATACTTTTATGTCAACATTTTGCATATATATTGTACATTTTTGTATACATCAGGAACATTTTTATACACGTTAACATTTTTTAATTACATGATTAACATTTTTTAAACATATATTTCTTATGCCTATTTTTTGCAAAAACAATTAGCCCACAGCGGGCCAATTAGCTCCAGTCAGCCCACAGTGGGCCGACAGGACCCAATCAGCCCACAGTGGGCCGACAGGGGCCAGTCGGCCAGCTATAGGCCGACTGGAGTCCAATCGGCCTGCTGTGGGCCGACTAGGCCCAGTCGGCCTGCAGCGGGCCGACGGTGTATTATTTTTGAAAAAAATTTACCCAGCGTAATATTTATGAAAATTAATAAAAAAAATGTATTATTTAAAAAAAATTAGCGCAAAGCCAATCCTATGTAAAAATTATGAAGCAAGATGTTAGCGTCCCCTTTTAATTAAATTGCAAATACGATAGGATTCCATAAGCATATATCAAGCATCTTTCAAATTTTCTCCTTGTCTCTGTTTTAAGTATAGAACTTCAAAATCTGGTGACAAAGGAGGGGTAGACACGCTAGCCATCAGGACTAGGAAGCAAGAAAATGGCGAACAGAAAAGAGGGCGAATAAAACGACAAATTTTTGTGAAGTGGGGGAGAGGAAAACAAGAGGCAAATGCAAATAATGTAAATTGCGAGGAGATGAGATTTGTGCTTAGGAACCCAATATATGTTGAAGATCCTCCCCGGCAACGGCGCCAGAAACTGGTGCGTGGCCGGTACACTATCTTGACTTGATTCTCCCCGGCAACGGCGCCAGAAATTCCTTTTGATGTCTGCTAGGACTACGTCGATATTTCCTCAAAGAGGAAGAGAAGATGCAGCACAACCGCGGCAGGTATTTCCCTCAGTGATGAAACCAAGGTTATCGAACTAGTAGGAGAACCAAGCAACACAACATAAACAACACCTGCACACAAATAACAAACACTCGCAATCCGATGTGTAAAAGGGGTTGTCATTCCCTTTCGGGTAGCGCCGCCCAAGGTAGGCAAGCGGACGTGAGAGAGTTGTAAATATTGATAGATCGAACAGCAAATAAAATAAAGTGCATCAAGATAATTTTGTATTTTTTTAGTTTAATAGATCTGAAAATAAAAGGCAAATAAAATAGATCACAAAGGCAAATAATATGAGAAAGAGACCTGGGGGCCATAGGTTTCACTAGTGGCTTCTCTCAAGAAAATAAAAAACGGTGGGTGAACAAATTACTGTTGGGAAATTGATAGAACTTCAAATAATCATGACGATATCCACGCAATGGTCATTATATAGGCATCACGTCCAAAATTAGTAGACCAACTCCTGCATGCATCTACTACTATTACTCCACACATCGACCGCTATCCAGCATGCATCTAGTGTATTAAGTTCATGGAGAAACGGTGTAATGCAGTAAGAACAATGAAATGATGTAGACAAGATCTATTTATGCAGAAATAGACCCCATCGTTTTATCCTTAGTAGCAACGATACATACGTGTAGGTTCCCCTTTTGTCACTGGGATCAAGTGCCGTAAGATCGAACCCACTACAAAGCACATCTTCCCATTATAAGATTAATAGATCAAGTTGGCCAAACAAAACCCAAATATCGGAGAAGAAATACGAGGCTATAAGCAATCATGCATATAAGAGATCAAAGAAGACTCAAATAACTTTCATGGATAAAAAGATATAACTGATCATAAACTCAAAGTTCATGAGATCCTAACAAACACACCACAAAAAAGAGTTACATCATATGGATCTCCAAGAGACCATTGTATTGAGAATCAAGCGAGAGAGAGGAAGCCATCTAGCTACTAAATACGGACCAGAAGGTCTACAAAGAACTACTCACGCATCATCGGAGAGGCACCAATGGAAGTGGTGAAACCACTCCGTGATGGTGTCTAGATTGGATCTGGTGGTTCTGGACTCTGCGGCGGCTGAAATTGATTTTCGTCACTCCCCTAGGGTTTCTGGAATATTGAGGTATTTATAGAGCAAAGAGTCGGTTCGGGGGGCACTGCTACCTCTTGAGCTTGCGTTGGATTTCCCCGAAGAGGAGAGGATGATGCAGCAAAGTAGCGTAAGTATTTCCCTCAGTTTTTGAGAACCAATGTATCAATCCAGTAGGAGGTCACACGCGAGTCGCTCGTACCTACACAAAACAAATAGCTCCACGCAACCAACGCGATTAGGGGTTGTCAATCCCTTCACGGTCACTTACGAGAGTGAGATCTGATAGAGATGATAGATAATATTTTTGTTATTTTTGGTATAAAGATGCGAAGTAAAATAAAAAGCAAAGTAATAATAAAGTGGTGAAAGATTAATATGAGAGAGAATAGACCCGGGGGCCATAGATTTCACTAGTGGCTTCTCTCAAGAGCATAAGTATTTTACGGTGGGTGAGCAATTCTTGTTGAGCAATTGATGAATCGAGCATAGTTATGAGAGTATCTAGGTATGATCATGTATATAGGCATCACGTCCGAGACAAGTAGACCGACTCCTGCCTGCATCTACTACTATTACTCCACTCATCGACCGCTATCCAGCATGCATCTAGAGTATTAAGTTAATGAAAACAGAGTAACGCCTTAAGAAAGATGACATGATGTAGAGGGATAAATTCATGCAATATGATATTAACCCCATCTTGTTATCCTCGATGGCAACAATACAATACATGCCTTGCTGCCCCTCATCCTTTGGGAAAGGACACATAAGATTGAACCCAAAGCTAAGAACTTCTCTCATTGCAAGAACTACCAATCTAGTTGGCCAAACCAAGCGGATAATTGAAGAGACTTGCAAAGATAACCAATCATACATAAAAGAATTCAGAGAAGATTAAAATATTGCTCATAGATAATCTTGATCATAAACCCACAATTCATCGGTCTCAACAAACACACATAAAAAGAAGATTACATCGAATAGATCTCCACGAGAGAGGGGGAGAACATTGTATTGAGATCCAAAAAGAGAGAAGAAGCGATCTAGCTACTAACTATGGACTCGAAGGTCTGAGGTAAACTACTCACACTTCATCGGAGGGGCTATGATGATGTAGAAGCCCTCCGTGGTGGATTCCCCTTCGGTGAGCTCGGAACAGGCCCCAAGATGGGATCTCGTGGATACAGAAAGTTGCGGCGGTGGAATTAGGTTTTTGGCTCCGTATCTGATCATTCGGGGGTACATAGGTATATATAGGAGGAAGGAGTACGTCGGCGCCCTGGGGGTAGGGCGCGCCCCCCACCCTCGTGGCCACCTCCTGGCTTTCTTGACAGGGGTCCAAGTCTCCTGGATCATATTCGGTGAGAAAATCGCGTTCCTGAAGGTTTCATTTCGTTTGGACTCCGTTTGATATTTCGTTTCTTCGAAACTCTGAAATAGGCAAAAAATAGCAATTCTGGGTTGGGCCTCCGGTTAATAGGTTAGTCCCAAAAGTAATATAGAAGTAGAAAATAAAGCCCAATATGGTCCAAAACAGTAGATAATATAGCATGGAGCAATCAAAAATTATAGATACGTTGGAGACGTATCAGGCACCCGAGGTGGGCACAACCCACCAAGGTGCGCTGAGCCTCTGGCGCGCATACTGGTGGGTTGTGCTCCTCGAGCACCCCAGCGCTTCTTATTGCTTGGGTGTCTTCGGTAAAAAATCTCCAAAAAGTTTCGCTGCATTTGGACTGCGTTTGGTATTGATTTCCTGGGATGTAAAAAACATGCAGAAAACATCAAATCGCACTTGGCACTATGTCAATAGGTTAGTACCAAAAATGCTATAAAATGACTATAAAACATCCAAGAATGATGATATAATAGCATGGAACAATCAAATATTATGGATACGCTGCAGACGTATCATCGAGCTATCTAGTCCCTTGTCAAACTTCCCGATGAACCTGTAAGTTGTCGTTATGATCACCATGTTATAGGTGTTGTTTGAGCAACCCCAAAGTCCACTATATGATAAGAAGTGACTACGATACTTTCATGGTCTAAGGAGAAAAATCACACATTAACACTCCATGTTATTACAATTGATTACAGACGATATTAACTCAATTCATAGCGGACAAGATCGAGTCGATTCAATATGATCGTTCTTCCAACGTCATAATCTCAATGTCATTTTAGGACTATCGTTTAATACTTAACGATATCCTAAGATCCTGAAAACGTGATTACCACAACACTTGAGCTAGTCCCAGAGGCAAGACTAGGAACCTTTCATTTAACTGTTTATCATTCCACATGTGCATACGAGTTTTTCAGGGAATCGAGTATTCCAGGATCATAGCAGTTATAGCATAGAATATAAACTCTTTAATTAGGAATAAAGAAATATTATTACCTCTAGGGCATATTTCCAACAGTAAGATGGGTAGAATTCGTGCACAATCCCACATCTCCCATGAATTCGTTAATAGTGTAATTCTTAAACTTGATGCCATTGTCACTTCGTCTTGCCAAGATATCCACTTAGAATTGACGTTGGTTACTTGGAAAAATTCTTGAATGTCTCTCGAGTCTATATTCGAACCCAAGAAAAAACATTCACTAGTAGAAAAGGGGGCAAAGGTCCAGGCCGGGTCAGCCCATTAGTCCCGGTTCAGTCCAGAACCAAGACCCATGTGGGCATTGGACGCGGTTCTTGAGCCCCGGGGGCCTGCCGAGCCACGTGGGCCATTGGTCCCGGTTCGTCTGGACCTTTTGGTCCCGGTTGGTGGGACGAACCGGGACCAATGGGCCTCGCTCCTGGCCCACCACCGTTGGTCCCGGTTGGTGGCTTGAACCGGGACCAAGGTTGCCCTTTAGTCCGGTTCATGCCACCAACGGGACCAATGAATGCCTATATATACCCCTCGGCGTAAAACAGAGCACACTGCTCTATTTTTACGGCGCCCGAGGGGAGAACTGGTGGTGCTCTAGCTCACCTCCTATGCACACAAGGTGTTCGATGGAATGCCGAGCCACACTACTTAGCTTTCTCCTCTCAAGCTCGACCTCCAAGCTCCATTTCCTCAATATTTGTCTAGGTTTAGCGGTCCGTCACGCCCGTCCCGTCTTCACCACCGTCGATCACCGCGCGGTCTCATCGCCCGGCACCACCGTGGCGAGCCTCTTGTTCTTATCTTCTTTACGAAAGGAAAAATATTCTTACTTGTATGTTTAGATAGATACTTGTATTATTTTCTTACTTTTATTATTGCATCTTATATAGTGCGATGGTTTTGGTATCCGCCCCGTCGGCCCTCGTCTGTCTATGATTGGGATGTGGTATATATTATCTTTTCATAACTATTGGTTCATTTATTGTTTATGAAAATTATGCCGACCAACGTGACATAGATTTTATTTATCTAGGAGGTTGTTGAACGGAAATTCCAACCGACCCTATTGCGAGAGTTTAAATTTAGTTGAAGAAGAAAACAATTTCTTGAAGGAAAAATAAGAAAAATTGAGGAGGAGAAGATGATATTGGAGTTGCATGTTGCGGATGTAAATCGATGATCACAAGATCAAGATGGATGCAATGCGCTTGAAGATTATAAAGATTAGAAAATATGCCATTCATACGAGGCTTGGTATCATTATGCATTTGGATCAGTTGTTACCTTGATTGCGATTATGATCGCATTTGTTTCGCATTGAAATGTTTTACATAGTTTCAATGTATGGTTTAATTAATTAGATGCTCAGGAGAGCTATATGTTGTTAGATGAGAACTATGTATGTACTTTGGTTTTAATGTGATGATGAACTTCTATTAATTTGGTCACTTATTTATATATTCATGATGTTACGTAATGGTTTTGACACATAATTATATATAATGCCTTGAGATGAACCGACAATGGATGTCGGTGGCAGACACACCTCAAGAGTACATTAAGGCGTGCATGATTATCTCGAAGTGGCTGAGGCAAACAAGCAGAATGGTTTTATGTGTTGTCCATGCCCTATATGTAGAATCTGAAGTCTTACTCGACATAAAATCCTTCACACCCACCTGCTATACGGGTTTCATGCCACACTATAATGTTTGGGCGAGGCACGGAAAAATTGGGGTTATGATGGAAGGCGGCGAAGAAGAAATCGATGACAACTATGTGCCCCCTGAATACGGTGATGCTCTTGAACATCAAGAGGAACGAGACGATGTGCGATGATCTTTGCAGCAGGCGAAGCTGCTGAAGATCAAGAGGAACCAGACGATGTGCCCGATGATGATGATCTCCGCCGGGTCATTGTCGATGCAAGGGCATAATCACGAAAGTCTAAAGGAGAAGCTGAAGTTCGATCTCATGTTAGAGGATCACAAAAAGGTTGTACCCAATTGCGAAGATGGCAACACAAAGCTCGGTACCGTCTTTGGAATTGCTGCGGTGGAAGGTAGAGAATCTTGTGCGACAAAGGATTTGAAAGCTCTGAAAATATTGAAGAAGAAGCTTCCAAGGATATAGTGCCCGACAATACATACGCAGCAAAGAAGGTCGTATGCCCTCTAGGATTGGAGGTGCAGGAAGATACATGCATGCCCTAATGTTGCATCCTCTCTGCGGTGCATACAAGGATCTGAGCATGCCGGTATGCGGTGCATTCTGTATAAGATCGGGCAGAGATGACCACAGGTGATGTTGACGGCGAGCCCCGGGAAGAGGTTCTCGAAGGTGATGTGGTATGCTCCTATAATACCACGGTTGAAACGTCTGTTGAAGCGGAGAGCATGCCAAGTTGATGCGATGGCACGGTGAGGACCGTAAGAAAGGCGGGAAGTTGAGAGCACCTTGCGGGTCACGGTGGTGAAAAATCGAGAGAAATCTTGGGATGAGTTTGCAAGTGACCCAAGGGCGTATGGTTTGCTTTAGCGAGGATGGCATTATTCCTTCGGGGAAGCGGCGAGAAATCACAGCACTGGCCCGTGACTCTATGTATGTATAACCTTCCTCCTTGGATGTGCATGAAGCGGAAGTTCATTATGATGCAGTTCTCATCAAGGCCCTAAACAACCAACAGCGACATTGATGTGTACCTAATGACATTAGTTGAAGAACTTTTACAGCTGTGGAATGGAAATGGTGTATGTCGTGGGATGAGAAAAAACAGGAGAATTTGACCTAAAGGCGTTGCTGTTACGTGACCATCAACGATTGGCCGCTCTCGGTAACCTTTCGGGACGAGACAAACAAGGGATACCACGCGATGCATGGTGGTATCCCTTGTTTGTCAATTCTGAAATCCTGACGTGATGGACCGCTAAACCTAGACAAATATTAAGGAAAATGGAGCTTGGAGGTCGAGCTTGGAGAGGAGAAAGCTTAAGTAGTGTGGCTCAGGCATTCCATCGAACACCTCGTGTGCATAGGAGGTGAGCTAGAGCACCATTAGTGAGTCTCTCCCGGAAAGCACACGAAAAAAAAAAGAGCACTGAGTGCTCGCTCTCATGCCACGAGCGAGGGGTATATATAGGCAGGGGTATATAATTGGTCCTGGTTGGTGACTAGAACCGGACTAAAGGGCAGCCTTTGGTCCCGGTTCGTCCCACCAACCGGGACCGATGGTGGTGGGCCAGGCGAGGCCCATTGGTCCCGGTTCGTCCCACCAACCGACCAAAAGGTCTAGACGAACCAGACCAATGGCCCACGTGGCTGGCGGCCCCCGGCTCACGAACTGGTCCAATTCCCCATTGGTCCCGGTTCGATTGAACCGGACTAATGGGCTGGCCGGGCCTGAACCATTGCCTGTTTTCTACTAGTGGTAACCTTCGTGACGGACAAACAAGGATACCACGCATGCACGCACTGCTTACTTGACACCGATAGTATATACAGGGAAGCTGCGGGAAGAATGTGTACACAGCCATCGTCGATTTCTTCCGACCAACCATCAATGTCGAAAGAAAGGCAAGCATTTCAAAGGCGAGGCAGATCACCGGAAGAAGCCCGCCATGCGTACCGGTGACGTACTTGCTATGGTCAATGATTTACACGTAATCTTTGGAAAGGGTCCCGGCGCACTAGCTGTTCCGAATGACGCTAGGGACACGCACCCATGTGGAAGAAGAAATCTATATTTTGGGACCTACCCTACTGGAAAGACCTAGAGGTCCGCTCTTCAATCAACGTGATGCATGTGACGAAGAATCTTTGCATGAACCTGCTAGGGTTCTTGGGCGTGTATGGAAAGACAAAAGATACACCTGAGGCACGGGAGGACCTGCAACGTTTGCACGAAAAAGATGGCATGCCTCCGAAGCAGTATGAAGGTCCTGCCAGCTACGCTCTTACGAAAGAAGAGAAATAAATCTTCTTTGAATGCCTGCTCGATGAAGGTCCCGACTTCTTCGTCGAATATAAAGGGAATAATAAATATGCGGAGAAAAAGTTCCGAACCTAAAGTCTCATGACTGCCACGTGATTATGGCGCAAGTGCTTCCGGTTGCATTGAGGGGGCTTCTACCAGAAAACATCCGATTAGCCATTGTGAAGCTATGTGCATTCCTCAATGAAATCTCTCAGAAGGTGATCGATCCAGAAATCGTACCAAGGCTAGGGAGTGATGTGGCGCAATGTCTTGTCGGTTTGAGCTGGTGTTCCCACCATCCTTCTTAAATATCATGGCCACGTCCTAGTTCATCTAGTCGGCGAGATTGTCATTCTGGGGCCCGTATTTCTACACAATTTGTTCCCCTTTGAGAGGTTCATGGGAGTCCTAAAGAAATATGTCCGTAATCGCTAGGCGAAGGAAGCATCTCCATGGGCCATCAAACATAGGATGTCATTGGGTTTTGTGTTGACTTCATTCCTGGCCTTAAGAAGATAGGTCTCCCTAAATCGCGGTATGAGGGGAGACTGATTGGAAAAACACGCTTGGAAGGGACTCAATAATATGCGAGGGGCGGATATTCTTGGTCTCAAGCACACTACACAGTTCTACGAACTCTACCTTGGTGACCCGTATGTCGATGAACACAAGAACGATCTGCGCTCCAAACACCCGGAGCGGTGCGATGGTGGATTACATGTGAACACATCAGGACTTTCAGCAGTTGGTTGGAAACACGTCTCGAGGTGACAACACTGTTTGTGATGAGCTGTACTTGTTGTCCAGGGGACCATCTTTGACTGTATTGATTTACAAAGGATCTGAGATAAATGGGAATACATTTTACGATTGACCAAGATCAAAGGAGCACCAACCAAAACAGCGGTGTCCGCTTTGATGCAACAACCGAGAGGGAAAGGACACATATTATGGTTACGTGGTGGACATATGAGAACTTGACTACTGAACATGATTTTAAGGTCCCTTTGTTTAAGTGCAAATGGGTCAATCTGTCGAGGCGGGTGCAGTCGACCCACGATGCGGAATGACAACAATGGATCTGAAAAATCTTGGGTACACTGAGGAACCGTTCGTCCTAGCCAATGATGTGGCACATGTTATGTATGTGAAGGACATGTCTACCAGACCGAGAAAAAGAAAAGATAAGGAAGCGAATACATCATACGATGAGCCAAAGCGCCACATAGTTCTTTCAGGAAAAAGGGACATCGTGGGAGTGGAGGGCAAGACAGACATCTCTCAAGATTATGAAAAGTTTCATGAAATTCCTCCTTCAAAGTCAAGGCTGACCCAAGCATCCCGATAAGCGATGAAGATTATCCATGGTTACTGGCGCAATAAGCAAATGACACAAGCAAAGAAAAAGTGAAGACTTTCTCCATAACTATTATGATGATACCATGCCAACTTTGTAATGCAGACAGTATGATACCATTGTCCGTTTTGTACATGCACATGCTATGTGGGTGAAATTATGATACCATGCCAACTTTCAACTTTTTTAGAGTTCATTTGAGATGCTTTAATGTCTTATGGTTCGGCCCTCGTAATACCCTTAATCCCGGTTCGCTCCTTGTCAACTATGATCTCACCAAGAACACTCAAGAGGGCAGCCACGTGGGCCATTGGTCCCGGTTCGTCTGGACCTTTTGGTCCTGGTTCCACACACGAACCGGGACCAATGCGCCTCACCCCTGGCCCATGACCATTAGTCCCGGTTTGTGCCACAAACCGGGACTAAAGGGTTGGTCCTCGTTGCGGTCAGAGTTTAGTCCCACCTCGCCAACCGAAGGGCTCCCACCGGTTTATAAGCCCCTCCCTCTCTGCCTTGTTGAGCTCCTCTCAAAGTGAAAATAGATGCCCTTATACAGGAAATTTGACCTAAATTCATACTGAATTTCTCTGAAATTCATAGAAATTTATTATGAATTTAGGTTGAATTTTCTCTATAGGCGCATCTATGCTCATGTTTTTTAGTAAAGTTAATCACAAACTTGTGATTCACACAAATTTCAAAGAATTCAAATTTTAACTATTCAAATTTGAAAACTAATGGCACTAACAGAAAGTTTATAATTTTTCTAAAACTAATGGCACTAACATAAAGTTTATAATTTTGCTGACCTAAAAGCAAAAAAGAATTAAAAATAAAGCAAAAAACAAAAGAAAATAAATAATGCAAAAAATAAAACAAAAACACTGGAAAAAATATTTTTATAGTAAAGTTAATCACAAACTAATGATTCACACAAAATTCAAAAATTCAAATTTCAAAACTAATGGCAATAACAGAAAGTTTATAATTTTTCTAAAACTAATGGCACTAACGAAAAGTTTATAATTTTTCCGACCTAAAAGCAAAAAAGAATTAAAAAATAAAGCAAAAAACAAAAGAAAATAAATAATGCAAAAAACAAAACAAAAAATTTAAAAAACAACTATTTTTATAGTAAAGTTAATCACAGACTTGTGATTCACACAAATTTCAAAGAATTCAAATTTGAAAACTAATGGCACTAACAGAAAGTTTATAATTTTTCTGACCTAAAAGCAAAAAGAACTATAAAATAAAGCAAATAACAAAAGAAAATAAATAATGCAAAAAAACAAAACAGAAAAACTGGAAAAAAATAAAAAAACTGCCACCTATTGGGCCACCACGGCCTGAATACGATTAGAAACCCAACCTCGGCCAGGTTTCAGGCCCGCAGAAGGCCCAATAGGCCCACAGACAGCATAGTGTGACATTAGGCCCGTAAGCCTGCATTAGAGATGAGCTCGAGAGGGCAGCCGTAGTGGTGCTTATAAACCACTCCGAGCCCCTCTCAACTAGCGAGGTGGGACTAAACTTTTGGCCGCGGGCAGCGCAAGGCCTTTGGTCCTGGTTGGTGGCACCAACCGGGACTAAAGGGGGGCATTGGTCCCGGTTCGTGGCACCAACGGTACCAATGCCTCCTTTAGTCCCGGTTGGTGCCACCAACCGGGACTAAAGGGGGCATTGGTCCTGGTTGGTGCCACGAACCGGGACCAACGAGTTCGCTATATAAGAAAACACTTAGCGTTTTTCAGTCATCTTTGCAGTTGCCCGCGCCGACGCCGCCGCCAGGCTGCCCGATTCACACCCCGCCGACGCCGCCGCCACCCCCGCCGCCGCCAGCGCTCCGCCGCCATCCGCCGCCCTGCCGTCGCCCCGACCACGCCGTCACCGTCGCCCATGCCTCGCCGTCGCCGTCGCCGGCGTCGTCCCCGAGCCAGCGCCTGCCCTCGCCCAGGGCCTTCACCGTCCGCCGTCCTCGAGCCTTCCTCGTCGCCGATGCCACCTCGCTGTGAGCGCCGCCCTGTTCCCCTGCTCCTCCCCCTGTACTGGCCGCCGTCGCCGCTGCGGGCTGCCACCGCGCGGCTGCACCTGCCCTTCGCTGCCGCCGCACGCCGCCCCTGCCCTGCATTTTGTTTCATAGCATTTTTTCTTAAATGTATTTTTTTGTATATGTGTGTGTATATGTGTATATATGTGTGTACATGTTCATATCATTTTTTTCATAAATGTATTTTTTGTCAATTTATGTATATGTTCATATATATGTGCATATTTGTAAAACAATTGTATATGTATAGGAAAATTGATGTATATGTTTTTAGCATATTTTTGTCAATTTATGTATATGTTCATATTTAGAAGAAAAAAAGGAGTGGAAAAAGAAGGTTAGTGTATTTTAGATTAGTGGAAAGGAAAACGTAAAATAAGTAAAAGGAAGAAAAGTTTTATATATCGGAAAGGAATAAGAATAAAAAGAAGGAGAGGAAAAATGGAAATAAGAAGAGGAAGAAAGGAGAGAAGTGGAAAAAAGAAGAAAAAGAAGAGGAGAAGAACTATTTTTTCTTCTTGTCTTCTATTCCTTTCTTCTTCTCCTCTTTTTTTTCTTCGATCTTCTCCTATATTCCTTTCTTCTTCTCCTCTTTTAATTTCTTCTTTGTTTTCTTATGTTTTACCGGGTCTGTTGTCGTCGATATACCCCTCCCGATAACTTCAACACGAGGGGGGGGGGGTCGATATACTCCCTCCCCGATAATATTATTTTACCATGTACGTATGTCGTCGTTGTCGATATAACCCCCTCCCGATAACTTCAACACGTGGGGGGGGGGGTCCATATACACCCCCTCCCCAATAACATTATTTTCCGTGTATGTATGTAAATGCGTTGTCGATATTACCCTCCGGATAACCGACATGAGGCGATCGATATATATACCCCTCTCGATTGTGATAACTTTTACTGGAGCACACCCCCGACCCTCCCGATATATAGAAAGTTTTTATATATGACAATGGATATATGTACGTATGTCGTGTCGATATAAACTGCCGAGTACTTCAACAGGTGGGGGGGGGGGTCGATATACCCCCTCCCGATAACTTCAACACGAGGGGGGTCGATATACCCCCTCCCGATAACTTCAACACGTGGGGGGGGGGGTCGATATACCCCCTCCCCGTTACTATTATTTTCCCATGTACGTATGTCCTCGTTGTCATATAAACCCCTCCCGATAACTTCAACACGTGGGGGGGGGGGGGTCGATATACCCCCTCCCGATAACTTCAACACGTGGGGGGGTCGATATACCCCCTCCCCGATAATATTATTTTCCCATGTACGTATGTCGTTGTTGTCGATATAAACCCCTCCCGATAACTTCAACACGTGGGGGGGGGGGGTCGATATACCCCCTCCCGATAACTTCAACACGTGGGGGTCGATATACCCCCTCCCCAATAACATTATTTTCCCGTGTATGTATCTCGTCATTGTCGATATTACCCCCTTGAAGCGTTGTTGAGGGCACCCCAAACCCTAGAGAAGCAGCGTCGAGGCCACTAATTAATATGATTCCTTACTATGATTAGCTAGCTAGTTCTACATTTGCCACTATTATATCCATCTGTCATGTTTGAATAATAATTGCCATGTTGTAAATAATTGTAGGAACTATGGACACCCCCTGAGACGAAGCAACAGAAGTGGTGTTGGGGGACATAATCGCACAAGGAAGTGATGTCGTCTTCTCGTTTCTGAACGACACCGATGGTCTGGAAGGACAGGGTGAAGAAGCAGGCTATGATTATGATGGCTCCTTTGACCCAATGCCGGTGCAAGAAGGAGACCGTGAGGACGGCTCCGGTGACCCAACGACGGTGCAAGAAGGAGACCGTGATGGCGGCTCTGGTGACTGAACCGAGTCTTGCCAGGTATATATATTAGTTAAGCCTGTGCTGACCAGCTAATTGATGCATTCATTGTTTTGGTATATGTACACATATTAATTAACTCTCGTCTTTCTTCTTTTTTCTAGCCCTCCGGATCAAGCACAACTTCGGTAAGGAGACGAGGCCCGAAGAAAAAGTTGAGCTCAGATGAAAGGTTTGAGATCACAGCAATCGCACGCGACGGCGAACCAATTGAACCCATCCGGACAAAGAACGCATTTGCTGCTCAGTGCGGGGTTCTTGTTAGGGACAGGATCCCGATCAGCATCCACCAATGGTATAAGCCTAAGAACGATGACCCTGAGGTGTCTTATGTCAATGATATGTAGAAAGATGATCTTTGGACTGAGCTGAAGGCAAATTTCACCCTACCGCCAGAGGAGGATCCGGAAAAGCCAGTTATAGAGCAATTAATCAAGTCTTTTGCTCTTAAGAAGATGGCAGGCCTATTCAGGAGGTGGAGGAAAGAGCTGAAAAAGTTTGTCGACAAAGAAGAGACACCAGAATTCATCGGCAAATATGAGAAGATCGAGATCATCGCCCGCATTTGTGGCCCACAAGACATCGGAAAAGAGTAAGAAGATGTCGGCGACAAACAAGCAAAATGCTGCGAAGAAGAAGTTTCACCATCGCACGGGGTCGGTGGCTACCTCAAAGCCCGCCTAAGTGGGCCAAGGCTGAGAATGATCTGCTTGATAAAGGGATCGAACCGAGACAATGAACTGGCGGACCGTTGCGGACTTGGTTCTTCGGGGCTGGCGGATCCTTGGACCCTGTATCAGGGAAGTGCCGTTAGATGGACGAGCAACTGAAAATACCAGTCAAGAGGCTTCGGCACTATATCGACGCAGCGTAGCAAGGGACGTTCGTTCTAGACAGGGAGAACGACGAGCTCACAATGGCCCTCGGGAATCCTGAGCACCCTGTACGGACACGAGGCACGCCAGGCTCCGTTCCGTGGAAGGTTGGTTTTCCGGACACAGGCGGTTACAAATGCCAGGAGAGGAGGAAGAAAGTGCAGCAGACCGAACTGCAGGCGCTGCACGCAAGGGTACAAGCGATAGAGGAACGAGAAGCAAATCGCAGCAAACGAACAGCCGAAGCTTCCCCCGAAGCTACCCCGCCATCTCAGCGGAGAAGCAGCGTGGCTTCCACCGAGCTACTTCAGCTGGAGCATGTCTTGACGGCCCCTGCTAGCTACCCCGTGGATTTTATCACGGAGTCTCAAAATTGCCACCTTATGACGCAATTGCAGAACTTAAAAGTCAAGGCGGCTGTCGGCCAAGTTTGACTTTCTGAACCCGGCGCAACTTTTCACTGTCGTCCGATTGCAGAAGGATATGCTAGGGTGACGGTGGACGAAATAACGGAGGGATTTGAGGACCTCCAGCTTGACCACCCTACCGGTGAAGGGGAGACTCGGCTGGGTTCTGCTCTGAAGACTCCATGCCTATGGCGGAAGGAGTTCATCAAGCTTCCGAACTGGACGCCTCCTCCTCCTCCTCCGGCGAGTCAGGGCACTCCGCCTCCTCCACCGCCTCCTCCTCCGGCGAGTCAGGGCACTCCGCCTCCTTCTCCGCCTGCGCCGGCGCGACCGAGCAGCCAGCAGCCTCCTCCTTCTCCGCCTCGCCAGCAAGGGCGGAAGAGACCCTCCGCCGCCCCGGCTGCTCCGGCGCGTCGTAGTCCTTCTCCTCCGCCTCGTAAGCAAGCACGAAAGAAGACAGACGCCACAGCCGCTCCGTCTGCTCCGGCGTCTAGCAGTACATCCAGAGGCGGGAGGCAATAAAGATACGGTCCTTCTCTCAAGCCTCTAGAGAAGTTACCGTACAAGAGGACCGAGGAGGAAAACGCGAAGATCGTGCGGACCGAAGTGGAGGACTTCTTTGAAGGGTTGAAAGCAAAGAGACATCCACCTCCGGAGGAGAAGGTAGATCCGGTGAAAGCAAAGCGCACTATCGATGCCCTGAGGAAACCACCAAAGTCTCCGCCGAGAACCAATTATGAACGCATTACTGAACAGTCATATCTCGAAGCGGAGCGGTCGGGAAGTATTGTCAGACATCAAAGGTCAAAAGAACGAGCAGCTGCGAAAAAATTTGCCCAGCTCGGCGAACAAGCAAATCAATCGTGCCCCCCGCTCAATGTGTCTTGCGGCGACATCGTCGCTAATGCTCCGGGGACGGTGCGCGGTTATAGCAGTCTTGCAGATTACCTGCCTGAAGATGTAAATTTTGATTTCATGGAGGTGGTCGAACACAGATAGGAGTACGGGAAGCCTCTCATCAAAGATGAAAAATCTCTAACAACGATGATGCGAAGATTCCATAATTGGTACATGAAAACCTGCAGAGAGTCTGGGGGGACGAATACTTTGTATCTGAGAATTAAAGAGGAGCACGACCTCGTTGGAACTGATCTGTTGTCTGTTCCATTTGAGGAGTTCTTCGAGTTCTTCAATCAAAAGGCCCTCGATAAATTAACGGTCTTTTGCTACTGTCTGTAAGTACTATTTCTGTCATTAAGTATCTATATATAGCTCAGCTCTTTCATTGCATGTATTTATAATTAATTATCCTCACTATATTATGCAGATTGAAGATCGTCGAGTGCAGAAAACAAGAAATGTATGATATTGGGTTCATTAACACAAATATCATAGATGAAATTCAGGTTAAAAAGCACGACGAAGAGGCCGAGGCCAACTTGCTACAATCGTTGATCAAAAATGAAAACAAAGATACCATACTCTTTCCTTACAACTTCGAGTGAGTGTTACTGTCATGTGCATATTCGGTTTCCCTTATTACTCGAGCGAGGTCATAGTAATGTAATTGATGAGTTATGCATGCGTGCGCAGCTTCCACTATGTTCTTCTGGAGATTAAGCTTGAGCGGGGACTAGTAATCGTCTTAGACTCGAGACGAAAAGATCTCGAAACCTATGCGGACATGACTAAAATGCTCAACAAGTAAGTTCAATCGATCATTATCGCATCATATCGGCAACTTTTTGTTCATTTCCTGATATCTCAAGTAATAATAATTATTTTCTTTGTCTTGCAGGGTTTGGAAACAGTTCACCGTAGAAGCTCCGGGACTGCCGAAGGAGCTGCGATATACATACACGAAAGTAAGTACTACTGGCTAGCTAGTTGCGCGCATCTCCCGTTGATTCTATAGCTATACTTTCATCAATGCCATTTATAATGCTTCATTTTCAGTTTGATTGACCTCTATTTCTCGTAAAGTGCTTGTGGCAGGAACAAGGGAATAATTAGTATGGATACTACGTGTGCGAGTTCATCTACAACGCGACTTTGAAAAATAAGCGGGGCTACTCTAAAAGACAATATGAAGTGCGTAAGCAATAATATTCACAATTTCATTTTATTACACCATCATTTTTGTTGAGTTTCATTCATATATATGTATTAACCCCCTTCTTCAAATTAGACGTGGCAGATGCGGAATGAACTCCTACCACAAGATCGCATGAAAGCAATTCAAGAGGAATTGGCAGGATTCTTTCTTGACCACGTCATCAATAAAGCCGGAGAATACCATGTGGAAGTTGATTTCAATTGTTAGGGGATTGTAAGAGATCTTACATATTGTATATGTATGTAGCCAGTAGCGTCGGATAGATAATACGAAAACTTGTTGTTCGACCAATCTCTCGGAGAAGGAGAGGTCGATCGATCACTTCTCTCGGTATGCATGACGAACTTCTGTACTTAATGGTTTCCTTCATTTTCTTACTAGCTAGCGTGTCGAGGGCCTCTCTATGTATAGTACGTAGCGTCGACCAAGCATGGAGATAAGAGAAGACACTTCTCCCTATTAATTAGCTAGCTAAGACAATATATGAAACACCTAAATTAACCCCCAAACCCCCAACCCCCCCCCCCCTTTAAAAAACAAAAACCACAGCCCCTGAAATGCTGACGCGTGGATGCCTATTGGTCCCGGTTGGTGCCACCAACCAGGACCAAAGGCCCTCCTGCGTGGGCTCGGCGCACCGGCCACGTGGAGGCCCATCTGTCCCGGTTCTGGACTGAACCGGGACTAAAGGGCCAGGGAATTAGTAACGACCCTTTAGTCCCGGTCCAGGAACCGGGACAAAAGGCCCTTACCAACCGGGACTAATGGTGGTTTATCTACTAGTGATTGAAGTGAATCTTTAGAAGTCGTCCACAATGACCAGACCATACATCTCCCAACAAGGCTATCATAATATCGAGGCCAAAAGTTATACATATGAAAGGGGCTCTAAAGGCCTAGTGATTGTGATAATGCTCTTTGAGAGGGTGCTTATTTCCATGTTACTTCTCTGACAATTAATGCAAGCACTACAAACATGATATCAATGATGTGCTTGCTCTTTACGCGATCTATAAGATTTCTCATGCTGATGTGCTAGCTTACAATATCATAACCATCCCACATTGGCCTTGTCCATTAGACATGTCTCAAGTCGAGTGCTATTTTCTGAGAAATCAACAACGTAAAGGTTGACTTCAACATGCCTAAGTAAGAATACTCTGAGATTATCTCTTCTGAAGACCATCTCACATGTTAGTGAAAACAAAACATCATAGACAACACTACATTAAGTAGACACAAAAATGTCCAGTTGAGATGAAATTTGATTCGTATGTTGCAAACTCATCAATCTATAATAGTCTACCAAATCACGTGCCGTTTGGTTCAACAATTTGAGAGCAATAGATAGATTAGCGGATGGGGCAGATCTACGTCAACTAATCTTCTCTTGTTGTCTTGTCAATTGTGGGTTGCTGCTGCCGCAGGTCGGCAAGGTCCCGAGGGTATTTTAAATCTCTTGAGATTGTGTACCCATTGATTCTCATAGTGGAAGTTGTGTGGACTGGTTTGTCCATGCTTGTATTTTTACTGTCATTTTGTGGAGGTTCTTCCACGTAAGACGATTGCATCATTTGAACATATTGTTACGTTAGTCCATTTCTTGATGACTAAAACTATCTCAAAGTTCACTATAAGTATAAACTGAGTTGCATGCTAAGGGGTTGATATTATGCATATTTAAGTAACATGTCGATGAATTAGCTAGTACTCCCTCAGGTCCTTTTTAGTATGCACTAGTACAAATGCACGTGCGTTGCAACGGGGAAATTGCTCAAAAAGTGCAACAGGCGAAAAACACTTTAAACCTGTTAGTTGCACCATTACGCGCCATTTCCTATATTAATTTCTGATAAACATCGGTAATAAGGTTACACTATTATCGTTTTTCGGAGCATGAGTTGTGGACGTGAAGAAGCCACCTAAACGTTTTTCATTCGGTTTTATTTTATGCTTTTTGGAAAACCATGAATATTTCTTTGTTTTCTTAAAAAATGAACAAATTTTAATTTGTGTGTTTTTGTTAGAACTGAAACATATTTTGAAGACGAACATTTTGAACAAATGATTTTTTGGAACACAATTAATATGGATCGGGGGAGTATTAAGATTTTAAATACTTTGAACAATTTTGAATGTATTTTTAGAAATGGACTGTCTTTTGGAAATTTTGAGATTTTTTTTAAAAGCATGAACATGTTGAAAATTGTGAATATTTTTTGAAAGCAAGAACAAAGTGAAACACTATTTTTTTAATGCACTCTCATTGTCCATATTAAAAAGGATTTTTGGTGTCCACTTGATCACAAACCATCCCGAAGATGGCAACCAAAGACAATGAGCTCGGCGAGAAAAATGTAAAACTAATTTGTAATTCCACAGAAATGACCCTTGCAGAATCCATACAAAACGCAATCCAGCCAACGATTTTATAATGATATATTTAAAAGAAACTGAATGACGCTGCATGTTGTTTCAGAATCACGTTTATATTCTCTCCCATAGAAGAATTACTTCAGTTCTTTTAAGACAGAACCATACAACAAAATGTTTCAGATGTCAGAATACTCTGAATCAATTTATACACTCTGAAATATCAATTCAGGCCATATACATCCCGCTTCTGCAGCTAACCTAGCAAGTATTACACTTCTAGAACCAAACTTGAAAGTGGAATAGCACATAATTAGTAAAGAAGTAACCTCCATTTGAAGGCAATTGCATGCATTTGTGAATCCTAGCATAGTTATCTTGAAGAAATAATTCTGCAAATACAATATGGATAAAAAATTCAAAGATCTCATGAGAGGTGGACTGATGCCCAACATATCGGGAAACAATATGCATGTTTCACCATGTAGCTAGAACTGATGCAAATTATCTAGAAGGAATAGAAAGAGAAATTAGTTCATGATCCAGGGACCAAATTGGTAAACAATACTATTATATTGAAAATAAGCATCAACATCCGTAAATTTCACAATGACACAACTACAGTCTTGTGCCATATTCGGTTACGCGCCATGAAATGGAAGAGAACCACACATAGTGGTGAACAGTTGGCTTTGCTTGACCGAGTAGCCGGAAACAAAATTTGCAAATTTTTGCAAATTTATATTTTTTTGAAGTAAACATCGGAGCTTCAAAAACACAGTACAATGAAATGGATAGAAGAAGATTGCCAGCTAACTTTAAGGATCTTGTCAACTGCAGCATAAAACCGCAGTTGCAATAAGCTAAATTACGTAAAATAAAGATAAAAGTAACCAAGGTAACATGTTCCTTTCTAATCCCTATTTATAAGTTTAGTCACATCTTGCTACTGGCAAGGAGGGTGGGATTTCCAGAACTCAGCTGCACTACTTCTTATAAGACAATTAAGCAGAGACCATATGTGGCTTCGGTCCAGGATTTGGTTTAGCGCCAAAACAACGCTTGGATCCATGAAACAAACAATTCATCAGCAAAAGCAGCTACAAATATTTTATTGGGTCATGTAAAGAGAATGGGTAGATAACACCAATCAGTTCAGGATTGATCCCAGGCCACACAGAACTATCCCGAGATTCACTTCTGCCAGAATGGAGCAGATGCATTTAGTTAAGCTTGAATATTTGCCGTGTGATTCCACAGTATGCAGTGTACATACTTTAGTTAAGTATGGATATATATCTGAACTTGCAAAATATACATTGGTAAGTGTTATTCTTTTTTATTCAAATTTTGTGGTCCACCATGATATAGAAATTGCATATAAAATACAGTACAAAACAGGTGATGTAAATGAAATTACATATATTTATCACCGTTGTATGTTCAGTAAGTGTTCAAAAATATATTTTATTTACCATATATTTTTACACAAACACAACACGACAACATTGATACGTCTCCGTCGTATCTATTTTTCCAAACACTTTTGCCCTTGTTTTGAACTCTAACTTGCATGATTTGAATGGAACTAACCCGGACTGACGCTGTTTTCAGCTGAATTGCCATAGTGTTATTTATGTGCAGAAACAAAAGTTCTCGGAATGACCTGAAACTCCACGGAGATTATTTTTGGAAATAATAAAAAATACTGGTGAAAGAATCAAGGCCAGGGAGCCCACACCCTTGCCACGAGGGTGGGGGCCGCGCCCCCTGCCTCTTGGGCCCCCTGGAGCTCCACCGACCTCAACTCCAACTCCATATATTCGTGTTCGGGGAGAAAAAATCAGAGAGAGTGATTCATCACGTTTTACGATACGGAGTCGCCGCCAAGCCCTAAACTCTCGGAGTGGGGAATCCATCGCCATCATCATCATCAACCATCCTCCATCACCAATTTCATGATGCTCACCGCCGTGCGTGAGTAATTCCATCATAGGCGTGCTGGACGGTAACGGGTTGGATGAGATTTATCATGTAACCGAGTTAGTTTTGTTAGAGTTTGATCCCTATTATCCACTATGTTCTGAGATTGATGTTGCTATGACTTTGCTATGCGTAATGCTTGTCACTAGGGCCCGAGTGCCATGATTTCAGATCTGAACCTATTATGTTTTCATGAATATATGTGAGTTCTTGATCCTATCTTGCAAGTCTATAGTCACCTACTATGTGTTATGATCCGGAAACCCCGAAGTGACAATAATCGGGACCACTCCCGGTGATGACCGTAGTTTGAGGAGTTCATGTATTCACTATGTGTTAATGCTTTGGTCCGGTACTCTATTAAAAGGAGGCCTTAATATCCCTTAGTTTCCGTTAGGACCCCGCTGCCACGGGAGGGTAGGACAAAAGATGTCATGCAAGTTCTTTTCCATAAGCACGTATGACTATATTCAGAATACATGCCTACATTACATTGATGAATTGGAGCTAGTTCTGTGTCACCCTATGTTATGATTGTTACATGATGAACCGCATCCGGCATAATTCTCCATCACCGATCCAATGCCTACGAGCTTTTCACATATTGTTCTTCGCTTATTTACTTTTCCGTTGCTACTGTTACAATCACTGCAAAACCCAAAAATATTACTTTTGCTACCGTTACCGGTACTTCCATATTACTTTGCTACTAAATACTTTGCTTCAGACACTAAGTTATCCAGGTGTGACTGAATTGACAACTCAGTTGCTAATACTTGAGAATATTATTTGGCTCCCCTTGTGTCGAATCAATAAATTTGGGTTGAATACTCTACTCTCGAAAACTGTTGCGATCCTCTATACTTGGGATTTGTATCTGCTGGTCACTATGAAGAACTTGAAAGGCGAGAAAAAAAAAATTTATCCCTCAACTACGAGGGGATGTAAGGAAATGCCATCTAGCTCTGCACTTGATTCACCTTCTGTTTTGAGTAAGCTTGCGACACCTAAACCTGCTTCTGCTATTAATTCGGATATGTCGCATGTTATTGATGATGCCACTTCTGCTATGCATGATACCTATGATGAAACTACTTCTATGCTTGATACTACTGTGCCACTTGGTGAATTTCTTGATGAACAACTTGCTAAGGCTAGAGAGAATGAAATTATTGAAACTGATAATATTGAAGAAAGTGATGATGAAGACTCTCCTAATAAATATGAATTACCTGTTGTGCCTGAGGGCTATGTTATGGATGAAGAAACTGCTAGAGACTTTCTTGCTTGCAATGATAGAAGTGATCTTAAGAAATTATTAGCTAAGCTTAAACAAAAAACTCTGAATGCTAGAATGAAATATGATCTTGCTTATGCTACTTGACCTATCTTTGTTACTGATAAGGATTATGAATTCTCTGTTGATCCTGATATAATTACTTTGGTTGAATCTGATCCTTTTTATGGCTATGAATCTGAAACTGTTGTGGCACATCTTACTAAATTAAATGATATAGCCACCCTGTTCACTAATGATGAGAGGACCCGCTACTTTTATATCCTTAAAATATTTCTGTTCTCATTAAAGGGTGATGCTAAAATATGGTTTAATTCTCTTGATCCTGGTTGTGTGCGTAGTCCCCACGATATGATTTATTACTTCTCTGCTAAATATTTCCCTACTCATAAGAAACAAGCTGCTTTAAGGGATATATAAAATTTTGTGCAAATTGAAGAAGAGAGTCTCCCACAAGCTTAGGGGAGGCTTCTCCAATTACTTAATGCTTTGCTTGATCATCCTCTTAATAAAAATAAAATACTTGATATCTTTTATAATGGACTAACCGATGCTTCCAGAGACCACCTAGATAGTTGTGCTGGTTCTGTTTTCAGGGAAAGAACACCAGATGAAGCTGAAATTCTATTGAATAATATGTTGACAAATGGAAATAATTGGACACTTCCTGAACCAACTCCTAAGCCAACTCCAAAGAAAAGGTGTGTTCTATTTCTCAGTCCTGAAGATATGCAAGAGGCAAAGAAATCTATGAAAGAAAAAGGTATAAAAGCTGAAGTTGTTAAGAATTTACCTCCTATTGAAGAAATGCATGGTCTTAATTTACCGCCTGTTGAAGAAATACATGGTTTTAATCCATTACCTATTGAAGAAGTACACAGTCTTGATAACCCGACACAGGTAGTAAAGGTAAATTCTCTCTATAGATATGATAAAGCTGAAATCCCTCCTTCTAAGTTTGCTAGCCAATGTTTGGATGAGTTTGATAACTTTATGGTTAAGCAAGAAGATTTTAATGCTTATTTTGATAGACAATTAAAACAAAATGCTTATATGATTGAACACTTGGGTGATTATATGTCTAGAGTTAAAGGTGAACTTAAACTCATTAGTAAACATGCTTCTATGGTTACCACCCAAGTAGAACAAGTACTAAAAGCTCAAAATGATTTTCTCAATGAATTAAATAGTAAGAATAATGATTATGCTGTTTGAGTGGCTACTAGAACTGGTAAAATGACTCAGGAACCTTCGTATCCTGAAGGCCATCCTAAGAGAATTGAGCAGGACTCTTAGAGAAATAATGTAGATGCACCTAGTCCTTCTAAAAAGAAGAAAAAGAAAAATGATAGGACTTTGCATGCTTCTAGTGAACCTGTTGTTGACACACCTGAGAATCCCAATGATATTTCTATTTCTGATGCTGAAACACAATCTGGTGATGAACATGAACCTAGTGAAAATGTTAATGAAGATGTTCATGTTGAGATGCTCAACCTAGCAATGATAATGATGTAGAAATTGAACCTGTTGTTGATCTTGATAACCCACAATCAGAGAATCAATGTTATGATAAGAGAGCTTTGTTGCTAGGAAGCACGGTAAAGAAAGAGAACCATGGGTTCAGAAACCCATGCCCTTTCCTCCGAAACCATCCAAGAAAAAGGATGATGAGGATTTTGAGCGCTTTGCTGAAATGATTAGACCTATCTTCTTGCGTATGCGTTTGACTGATATGCTTAAAATGAATCCTTATGCTAAGTATATGAAAGAAATTGTTACTAATAAAAGAAAGATACCGGAAGCTCAAATTTCCACCATGCTTGCTAATTATACTTTTAAGGGTGGAATACCAAAGAAACTTGGAGATCCAGGAGTACCCACTATACCATGCTCCATTAAAAGAAACTATGTTAAAACTGCTTTATGTGATCTTGGAGCCGGTGTTAGTGTTATGCCTCTCTCTTTATATTGTAGACTTGATTTGAATAAGTTGACACCTACTGAAATATCTTTGCAATGGCTGATAAATCAACTGCTATACCTGTCGGTATTTGTGAAGATGTGCCTGTTGTGGTTGCGAACGTTACTATTTTAACGGACTTTATTATTCTTGATATTCCCAAGGACGATAGTATGTATATTATTCTTGGCAGACCTTTTTTGAATACTGCAGGGACTGTTATTGATTGCAACAAAGGCAATGTCACTTTTCATGTTAATGGTAATGAGCATACGGTACACTTTCCGAGGAAACAACCTCAGGTCCACACTACCAATTCTATTGGAAAAATTCCATCGATTATTTTTGGAGGTTTTGAATTTCCTCTTCCTACTGTCAAGAAGTAATATGATATTCTTATTATTGGGGATGTGCATATCCCCGTTGAGGTAACATAGTGTTATTCGAAATTTCTCTGATTCCATGCTATTTGGAATGAGTTTGTTAACAAGACTTGATCAACCTTGTTAGTGGATTCATTTTGATGAGCATGATATGGATGAGGTTAGAAAGCGCAACCTTCTGTACCATCCTTCTACTTTTTGTTATTTAGTTGAAACAAAGTAAAAATAGTATTTTCTGTAAGTTTTCTGAATTATCCATGCAATATAAAAATACCCCGAAAATAAAATTTCTCCAAATGCCCTACCAATTTAATATGATTTTTCTGGAATATTTGAGAATATCTGGCACTGAGAATACAACAGGGGGAGCTGGCACCTGGCCACGAGGGTCCAGGGCGCGCCCACCCCCTGGGCGCGCCCCCTGCCTCGTGGGCCCATGGTGGCTCCCCTCCACTTATTCTTGCACCCACACACTTCTTCTTCCTCCCAAAAAAATCACCATCCAGCTCAAGTACGAGTTCTAGCTCATTTTGCTGCGATTTTCGATCTCCTTTCTCAAAGCACCTCTCACAAAACTGCTTTGGGGATTGTTCCTTGGTATGTGACTCCTCCATTGGTCTAATTATTTTTTGTTCTAGGGCTTTATTCATTGCAAATTTGTGCTGCCTAGGTGACCATGTTCTTGAGCTTGCATGTCAAATTTATATGGTTCCAAGTAGTTCTAATTCATGATATAGGCTCTAGGCACTTGTAGGAGTAGTTGCTATCAATTTTGTTGAGCTTGGTTCACTTTTATTTGAAGTTACTAAAAATTTCAGAAATTTTGCGGAGGAAGAAATATGTTTAGGAAAATGTACCAAGGTGGTCCTTCAAGGAATCAAGGACCCAGGCTTGCAATGCGTGATGCTGATGATGAACCACCAAGGGACGCTCCAGTGCGGCCTTGTGAATGGCCTTTAGAGGACTTCATGGATCAAGCAGGAATTAAGGAAGAATTTAACGCATATTTGCATAACGCTGATATTGTGAGCTTCGAGGCAGAAAAGTGCCGTCAGTACCACTATCTCACTAGTTCCTTTGTGAGGAGGTTTGAATTTTCGTCTTCACGCAATTCTCAAACTGTCCTGTTTGATCTTTATGAACATTCGTATGCTATGGACTTAGAGGATTTTACCACTGCTTGCAAACTTCCACAATGGGGCAGTACTAGTGAGCCTCGCAAATCTGAGTTTAGAGATGTTCTTGCTAGTATAAATGTGGGTGAATCTAGAGACATAGCACAAGTTACCATAGGGAGCATTCACTTTCCTGCTATACACTATTTTGCTCTCTTCATAGGTAGGTGCATAAATGGTAAGGATGAAGCATGTCACATGTGTGTTCCTGACCTCAGTATTCTTAGGAGTGCTGTGTTAGGAGATAAACATTATAATTTGGGAGCCATTGTTGCATGTAGGTTGCATCATAATAGATTTAATGGAGATTTCTTTGGTGGAATTTATGCAACCCGTATAGCCGATTTTCTTGGTGCAACCATACGTGAGGATGATATTGAGTTGCCTCCTGCTTATTTGGATTATGAGGCTATGGTTCGTCATCATTTTGTTGAGAGGAACGATCAGTTTCTCCAGTACCGACTAATCTTTGACAGACGATGTACCTATCACGTCGCTCTCCCTGCTTCTACTTTCTTTGACTTTCAGGCAAAAGGGAGATATTTTATAACCAGAGAGGAGGCGGAAGAGTATAAGAGGAGGGCTGAGATAGCTCGCCTTCAAGCTGCAGCCCACGATGCAATAACTACTGCATCTCAGTACGACCCCAACTACAACTATGGATATCCGCCAGGCCAGCCGTGGTAATAGACCAACTTAGGCCAAAAGCCTAAGCTTGGGGGAGTACGTATCTCTCACCGACGTTACATTCATGTTTACACACTCATTGCTAGATGTCGGTGCTCATACTCTTTCATTGTAATATCCATGCTAGTTTATTTTCTTTTTCTTCCTTTCTTCTTGTGTGTTCGAAAAACCTTAAGAAAAAACCAAAAAAATTAGTAATAGTTTTTAGTTAGTTTACCTTTCTTGCTGTAGTAGTAATAATTAAAATGAAAACCCAAAAAGATTTCCCGTTCTTCTTTTGCTTGTTGGGAGTTTTCCCGTGTAAATAGTTTTATTTCTTTTCTTTTCTTTGGTGGTCAATAGGAGAAGACCATAATTAAATTGTTGAAGTGGCTCTTATATGCATTATTGACGATTTAACCAAGAGCCCATATTGCCTTGTCTCCTCCTTTTTATTGAATGCTCGCAGTTCCAGCTTAGTCCAATACACGTGCACTATTATTATTATTCACATCGTTCGGTCGTGCAAGTGAAAGGCAATTATGACGATATATGATGGACTGATTGAGATAAGAGAAGCTGGTATGAACTCGACCTCTCTTGTTTTTTATAAATATGATCAGTTCATCGTTCCTGATTCAGCCTATTATGAATAAACATGTTTGCAATGACAATTAGAGATTATAGTTACTTATGCCATGCTTCATTAGCTAGGAGCTTATAACGGTTTACCTTGCGTGCCAACATGCTATTAAAATGGTTGTGATGTGGTATGACGGGGTGGTAACCTCCTTTGAATGATTAGAGTGACTTGACTTGGCACATGTTCACGCATGTAGTTGAAACAAATCAACATAGCCTTCACGATATTTATGTTCATGGTGGATTATATCCTACTCATGCTTGCACTCAATGTTTATTAATTTTAATGCATGTTCATGACTGTTGTCACTCTCTAGTTGGTCGCTTCCCAGTCTTTTTCTAGCCTTCACTTGTACTAAGCGGGAATACTGCTTTTGCATCCAATCCCTTAAACCCCAAAGTTATGCCATATGAGTCCACTATACCTTCCTATATGCGGTATCTACCTGCCATTCCAGGTAAATTTGTATGTGCCAAACTCTAAACCTTCAAATGAAATTCTGTTTTGTATGCTCGAATAGCTCATGTATCAACTAGGGCTGTCCGTATCTTCCATCTTAGGCGGGTTATTCTCAAGAGGAGTGGACTCCGCTCCTCACTCACGAGAAAATGGCTGGTCACCCGATTCCCAGTCCCATGCTTTATGCAAACCAAATCAAAATAATTGCAAACAAAACTCCCCCGGGACTGTTGTCAGTTGGAGGCACTCGTTGTTTCGAGCAAGCCATGGATTGATGCTTGTTGGTGGAGGGGGAGTAAAAACTTTACCATTCTGTTTGGGAACCGCCTATAATGTGTGTACATTGGAAGATATCGCCATCTCTTGGTTGTTATGTTGACAATGAAAGTATGCCGCTCAAAATATTATTTATCTCTATTTCAAAATCGAGCTCTGGCACCTCTACAAATCCCTGCTTCCCTCTGCGAAGGGCCTATCTATTTACTTTTATGTTGAGTCATCACCCTCTTACTAAAAAGCACCAACTGGAGAGCACTGCTGTCATTTGCATCCATTACTATTAATTTATATTGGGTATGACTATGACTGGATCTCTTTTACCATGAATTACAATGTCTAGTCAGTCCTTGATCTTTAAAGGTGCTCTGCATTTATGTTTTGCTGTCTCAGAAAGGGCTAGCGAGATACCATCTTGTTATGTCATATCATGATTGTTTTGAGAAAGTGTTGTCATCCGAGATTTATTATTATTTCTCGCTAGTTGATTATGCCACTGATATGAGTAAACATGATACCTAAGAGTTATTGTGAATATGGTTAGTTCATAATCTTTGCTGAAAACTTGAATGTTGGCTTTACATGTTTACAACAACAAGAGCAAACAGAGTTTGTAAAAGTTTTTCTTTATCACTTTCAGTTTATCAACTGAATTGCTTGAGGACAAGCAAATGTTTATGCTTGGGGGAGTTGATACGTCTCCGTCGTATCTACTTTTCCGAACACTTTTGCCCTTGTTTTGGACTCTAACTTGCATGATTTGAATGGAACTAACCCGGACTGACGTTGTTTTCAGCAGAATTGCCATGGTGTTATTTATGTGCAGAAACAAAAGTTCTCGAAATGACCTGAAACTCCACAGAGATTATATTTGGAAATAATAAAAAATACTGGCGAAAGAATAAAGGCCAGGGGGCCCACACCCTTACCACGAGAGTGGGGGGCGCGCCTGCCCCCTGGGCGCGCCCCCCTGCCTCGTGGGCCCCCTGGAGCTCCACCGACCTCAACTCCAACTCCACATATTCGTGTTCAGTGAGAAAAAACAGAGAGAAAGATTCATCGCGTTTTACGATACGGAGCCGCCGCCAAGCCCTAAACTCTCTCGGGAGGGCTGGTCTGGAGTCCGTTCGGGGCTCCGGAGAGGGGAATCCATCGCCATCGTCATCATCAACCATCCTCCATCACCAATTTCATGATGCTCACCGCCGCGCGTGAGTAATTCCATCGTAGGCTTGCTAGACGGTGATGGGTTGGATGAGATTTATCATGTAATCGAGTTAGTTTTGTTAGAGTTTGATCCCTAGTATCCACTATGTTCTGAGATTGATGTTGCTATGACTTTGCTATGCTTAATGCTTGTCACTAGGGCCCGAGTGCCATGCTTGTCACTATGTTCTTAAGCACGTATGACTATATTCGAAATACATGCCTACATTACATTGATGAATTGGAGCTAGTTCTGTATCACCCTATGTTATGATTGTTACATGATGAACCGCATCCGGCATAATTCTCCATCACCGATCCAATGCCTACGATCTTTTCACATATTGTTCTTCGCTTATTTACTTTTCCGTTGCTACTGTTACAATCACTACAAAACCCAAAAATATTACTTTTGCTACCGTTACCGTTACTTCCATATTACTTTGCTACTAAATACTTTGCTGCAGATACTAAGTTATCCAGGTGTGGCTAAATTGACAACTCAGTTGCTAATACTTGAGAATATTCTTTGGCTCCCCTTGTGCCGAATCAATAAATTTGGGTTGAATACCCTGTCCTCGAAAACTGTTGCGATCCCCTATACTTGTGGGTTATCAAACATCCGGTTGGTGCCGCTCGGTGGCGAGGAGGCAGCGTCGTTAACACCAATAACTGGAGATGCACACTACGGCGTGGATTGACCTACAATGGGTGTGGGATCCAGGAGAGAGGATGAATGGGAGCAGTAAGGAGGGAGCGTGTGGGAGTGGGGGACCCGTGAGGGGCGATGGAATAGAGGAAGAAAATCCTTCTAATATAACCACTGCTGCTCCTTATATAGGTGCAGCTACGACCCATGGACACCTAACGCTAAGTTACAGACAAAATCATGGTATAAGCACATGGGTTCTTATAAAGCAGACATGTCCAATTCCTAAAGATTGCTTCTATTTTATCCTTAAGATGTTTAGTGCCATTGGAATTTAGAGCATATCGGTTCTGTGACATAAAGAAAAGCATGATCTTTGGTATACTATAGAACAAACATAATCACTATTCAGAGCTTGAAAAACATCATCTTGAAGAATGATTTTTTCTTCTTCAAGAATTCGCCACAAGAATCCTGTAGAAAACACTCCGATCCAATATGAGGTCGGTGGTACTACATACATGACATGACAAAGAACAGATCACTCACCTAGGATTGCTTTTAAGTAGCCTCGCTCATGAGCACGATAAGCGGCCTTCAGTGGGATGTAGTCCAATTCGTCACCAAAGAATCTAAAATCGACACAACACAGGTTGTTATCGTGGTGGACGACAACAACACCCTCCCTAATGTAGATGTCGCCGCAAGGTGCATTGGTCTGTCTGCTGCCGCCGCCCATCGTGGCAACATCAGGATGATGGTGACTCGGGCCTGGTTGCCCCTGGACTGGAAGAGCCTGATGGCGTGCGCCTAGAAAAATATCAAACTACATCTTAAGCAATGTCTACATTCCACCAAAATGGAAAAAGGATGCAAACAGAAATTTAGTATAATTGCAAGGAAATATGTGCTAACGAATTTTATGCAGACTAAGTGCACAATTAGGAAATAAAAAATACAAGCAGTCAAATACATGACCAAATAGCTGTCAAGTTCATTGTCAAGAAAAGTAGAAATGAAGATAAATTTTAGACAATCTAAGCAGCATGGACCCCATATCTAATACATGAAAGAAAAGCAAGCCCATGTAAGTTCCTGACCCCTGAACCACTGAGGCAAGCTATTGTTGTAGCAAGAAAAAATGGAGCTGCAAAGCATGTTAAATTGCAACTCCACATCCAAACTTAGCATGTCACTACATCTTTCTTGTTCAGAAGTAATTGAAAGATATCCAAACATTGGCTAACATACTTTCAGAAAAGCGCAGTCCCGATCATACTCACAAATAGTAGAAGTTTTGGTTTCCAACTGGCAGTGATTTCCCCCTACCACAAGCCTCTGCCTACAGCTTTAAACTTAACCAACAAGTTATCATGTCATTTATTTACAAAGTAATGCTTAGAAGACTGATTTCCCGAGGGCAAGAGTCCAATATACTTTCAGAATGTGCAGTTTAGATTATCTTTTCTAGTACCAATTCTGAACATAGCACGACAGTTTAGCTCCTGTTATTTAAGCTCACAGTATTTAAACCGAGAATTGCTTGCATGTCATGAATTATTTTTGTAGTCGTAATCCCATTAGTATTTACTTGCGCATTTAGGAATATCACAGTTAAAGCTAAAGAGGAATTGTCCTAGCATAATTTACATTTCAGAAGCTTACAGTAGTAATTTAAATACAGATGGTTGAGAAGGAAGGAAGGAGCAGATGCTGCTGCTCCAGACCGAATCAAATCAAGGTGGTGCATTGTAGACCCTGCAATCTATCCATCCTTTCAATTCATATACAATCAAGTATTTGCACAGAAGGTGCAAACAGTCCACTGTAGACACTGCAGCAGAGAATAGATAGAGCTTCACCTGCAGAGCAGAGAATCGAATGGAATCCAACAAAGAGGGGAAGAAAAGAAGGAAGACCTGCAGATGGTGGAGGCCTCAAGGATGACGACCTGAAGATGGCGAGGCAACCCCATCACCATCAGGAAGAAGAATGCTTGAGCTACTGGTCCATGGCGATGTTGGGTGTGTGCCTGCGTGAGGGAGAGAATATCATCATGGAAGGGGAGGAAAGAAGAGCAGAACCCTGGCGTCGGCACTCCCCTCTCCTCACGGGATTCAAGTGGTCGCCGAGGGAGAAGGGAAGGGGCGGAGGGCGTTTCTAAGTCATACCGCCGTCGTCGAGGTAGCCACCACCGTCATCATCACCGTCGGTCACCATGGCCCGGTGGCTAGGTTATCCAGCGCGAGGAATGAGGGAGGGAGGGCGGATCTGACCGCTGCCTGAGCTGCTGCGGCCACGGAGAGAAAGGGAGGGGTCGCCGCGGCCATGGAGGTCCGCCTCCAACTACAAGGACTTCGCGTTGCCATGCCGGATCCTTCCATCTCCCGCGCCCGTCTGCCATCACCCGGCTCCGGCGAGCATGCCTGGGTCGCCGCACCGCCCTCTTTTCTCCCATCTTCTCTTCCTCACCACCATGTCTCTTTTCTGCCATGGATCCGCCCGGGAAGCCGCGCTCCGGCCTTTCTCGTCGTCACCGGCGACCCCTGCCTCGCCGCCTGCCACCGGATCCGCCTCCCCAGCCCCTGCCGTGCACAGATCCGCCCCCTGCAAGCTCCAGCCGCCGCGCCCCCAGCCGCTCGAGCCACCGCATTGACGTAAAAAAGACCGCGTGTTGAATATACCAAACTACAGGGTCCGTTTTGTAAAAGCGAAACGTTTTCCCAAATTGGCCACTTAAATCGGGACTGCGGGTTGAAAAAGCAAAACTACAGGGACATTTTTGCAAAACTGACGGCGACGTACGACCAGAAGCAATAACTGGTTTATTAATAGGTAAAGATATAAGATTTGTCTGAGGTCAAAGTTCATAAAATTTGACCTACTTTATTGTAAAGTATATCAACATTCAAAATATGAAATCAATATCATTAGATGCGTCATGAATTTAATTTTCATATTGTGTAACTTTAGTATTGTACATGTTGATATTTTTTTATATAAATGTGGTCAAACTAAACTTTACGACAATTGACTTCAGGCAAATCTTAAATACAGACTAAAAAAACCGGAGGGATCGAGTACATTGCTTTGTCACTGTTTAGCCCCCTCCGGTCCTTTTTAACATGGGAAAAACGAAACACTTCCACCAACTACCTAATGTGGTGTTCTGATCATAATTATGAAGCATAATGCTCAAGATCCAACATCTACATGAAGTCCACCTCAAACATAAGCATGCTGTTGTTGGCTTGGTTGCTGCCATTGTTGTTGTTGTTGTTCTGGTCGGAGACCCGGCCGTTGGCAACCGCCGCCGATGGCATCGTGCTGGAGCACATGGACGAACATTACAGGATGTTGCTGTTGTTGACGTTGCTGTGCAGGAGGGAGGTGATGAAGTGCTGCTGCTCCCGTTGGTGGTGGAGCTGCATGGCATTGCTGAGCTGCTGCTGGCGGCGCTCCTTCTCCGGCGGCACGCCCAGGGTGAGCGTCATCCGCCTCGCCGTCGCTACGCTGGCCTGGACTTGCTTAAGGCAGCTGGTCGCGCTCGTGTTGGACGAGATGGTCGACTTGGTCGCGCTCAAAGCTGATCGACGATCGTACATGCATACTTACAAATTAGCCCCGATAAATGATGACCAGTTGCACTACTAGATAGGTTGCAATTAGTTAAAGCAAAGGTGCCGGCTTACTGTTATTGTTGGCGGCGTAGGAGCTCGAGATGCCGCTGGCGTTGGGTTTCTTGGAAGGCGGCGCCAAGACCTTGGACGCCGCCCCCGCGCTGCCGGCCGCCGGTTTCCTCCGGCGACGGTTGTGCTCTGCGAGCCGCTTCCGGCAGCTCCTCTTGGCCTCGTCGAACTCCGTGAGCACGTGGAACCTAAAGCCAATCCAGAGTACAAGAACAGCTCAGGCTAAGCTAAACCGAGTACCAGAATCCTTCAAGTTGTAGTACGTACAGATAACAAAAGTTAAAATTCTAGCTAGCTAGCTAAACAAGTCATGCATGCATGTGAATCCAATGTTGAACATAGCAACATTGGTCAATGCGAAAAAAGTAGGAGCAGAGATTGGCCAGGGCAAAAGGCTGCCACAGGATCAGCCGCTCGTTGCAGCACGAAGCAGTCTGAAGTCTGAAAACTAGCCCAAAAAACGCTGCTTTTTGCATCTCTTTTTCATTTCGTGATCCTGTCTCCATCGATCGATCCCCAGGACCGGAAAACGCCATGGAAAAGCTGATGTTTGTGGTACATGGAGTTGAGTTTTGTGCTGTCTTTTTTATTTGACATGACTGGTCGTCGCTGAGACTGAGACTTGCTTTTGCAACATGGCCGCCGCAACGGACCAAAAACTGAGCGAAGACTGAAAAGGCAAGCAGTTTGCGCTGGCCCTAGCCTAGCAAAGCTGCAACCTAGGTAAGCTATACGTACCGTAAATATGCGAGAACATCAGTTCTCTCGTTTCGACGGAGAGAGACCTACTGTATCGTTCAGGTTCCTAGAGAGAGATGGAAAGTAGAGTGGGTGTGGGGGTCTGGCTCTGACCTGCTGCATTGCTGGCAGAAGCGCTGCTGCTTGCCGGCGGCGGAGACGAGGGAGGCCTTGGCGTGGTACTCACACACCTTGTGGCGCCGGTGGTAGTTCTTGGCGCCGGAGAGGTCCGCCTTGCAGTCCTCCACCTGGCACCGAGGCGCCTGTTGGTGGGCGCGGCCGAATCCCAGGCCGAAGCCGAACACGCTGCCGAGACGGGACCGCATAAGCATCCGGTGCACCGCCATCATGTCGCCGGTGGGGAAGTAGGTCCGCCGGCCGTGGTTCAAGCCGATCCTCCCCTCGTCTCCGGCGCCGACCTCGCGCTTCACCATCCCAAGAGCCGGGTACACGTCACTGTGACCGTGCATGGCCATCGGCGGAATCTGCAGCTGCATCCCGGACATGGGCGGCGACGCCATTGGGACCAGCCCACCGGTGCCATTGCCGTTGGGCGGCAGCGCCAGCATCTGGTGGTGCGGCGCCTCCTGTAACTGGTTGAAGGCAGTCGCTGCCGCCGCGAAGTCGAAGTTGTCGTATATCATCCCCCCCTCGTGGCGCTGGCCTCCTCCTCCGCCACCAGCCATCACGCCGGCGAGCTCAAAGCCGACGTAGGGCAGCGGCTGCGTTGCCCCTAACGGTAAGTCGTCGCCCGCCGCGGCGTTCATTCTGCCGTTGCTCATCGTGGCCTGAGTGAGTGGTCGTAGCTCGAGAAGGGAAGGCTGCGGGAGCTAGGAGCCTAGGAAGCTCGTGCCCGCTAGCCCTATGTGAATGAAGGGACTAGTGAGGTTGTGTTGTGGTCTGTAAGGGTGGTGGAGGGCGCAGAGGTGGTTAAAAAGGAGAGAGTGGAGAAGGAGGAGACTGATGAGAGTGTACTGGACTGTTAAAACATGAGAGTGTGCTGAAACTTTATGCACGCGCATAGAATATGGAGACATGCCCGTGCAATATTTTTTAGATTTTGTTTAGCATTTAGAAATGTGTTTTTCAAAGTGGGCTTATGTGTACCCGGGTTCATCCTTGCACTTCACGAGGAAGAGAAGAGTAATAACTCTTGGCGCGTAGCTTGTCCGGAGTGGCATGTTCTACTCCCTCCGTTCCTAAATAATTGTCTTTTTAGAAATTTCAACAAATGACTACATACGGAGCAAAATGAATGAATCTGCACTCTAAAACATGTCTACATACATCCGTATGTTGTAGTCCATTTGAGATGGCTAGAAAGACAATTATTTCGGAACGGAGGGAGTATGTGTCAGCTGCCTCACTAGACAAGATGGATGGTCTTCTCCTTGCTGTTCGGATGCAAAAAAAATTAGAAAAAATAAAAAAAACTATAATTTCGGGATATCAAACTTGGTGAACCATTCTGCTCGTCTATGAAATTTTGCAAAGGAATGACACCGGGTTATACCATAGTGAAGAAAATACAATCCGACCTATTACTATTCCTTCATTCAGTTCTTCGAATATAGCTTCGATTTTATCATTTTTGCCTAGAATGTAATGGGTGTCATTTCTTTGTGAAACTTCATACATGAGTAGAATGGTAGACCATGTATACTACAAAATAAATTCATATTTTTTTTCTAAATTTACTATTCATAACTGGTAAATGTTCCAATAATTCACATATATACCCCCAGATCAAAGACATGCATGGACACTTATCTACTGGTTTTTCTTCTTTTAGTTTCTTTTCTGTGTAAACCGAAATGGAGGACACTTTTACGTGCAGTATTTGCATGCGTATGCCTTTTTTGTGATCTTTTCCGATCTTGAGACCGAGTGGATCTCGTGAGTTCTTATGATTTATTTTGCTATTTTTACAGTAATAATTTTGTTACGGGATTGCTAATTCTCAATCGATTGAGAATTAGTTAAATCTTAGGCCCTGTATGGTTCATAAGTCCTAGGACTTTTTTTAGTCCCAACTTATAAGTCCCAAGTCCCTAAAAAGTCCCTACCTGTTTGGTTCCTGGGACTTATAAGTTCCTATAAGACCATATTACAACTATAAGTCCCTATAAGTCCCTCCTTGAGAGTCTTATTTCATAAGTCCCAAATGCCCACTTTAAGTCCCTATAAGTCCCTCCTGTTTGGTTTAGATGGGACTTATAGGGACTTTTTTAAGTCCCTAAACCAATAAGTCCCTAGAAACAAACACCCTCTTAGTCCACACAGAGTTCCGCCGTTATTATGGCATTTAGATGCGTCAGATTATGGTTTTAACATTAGGATGTGCAACCGCTAGGATTTTGCTAGAATTTTTGAAATATGTTTTATTAACTTATAATGATGTATCAATGTGTTACAGAACACTATGTGCATACATCCGGCCTCTGCATAGTTAGCATGCACAGTAGTCCTGGCCATGGGCAGCCCGGCCCGACAATACTCCCGGCCGGGCCCGGGCCTAAATTTTGAGCCCGAATACTAGGACGGGCTGGGCCCGGGCCCACTGTTTTTGCCATTTACTGAAGAAGCCTGGTGATTTTTTTTGCAGTGATGGGCCGGGCTTGAGCCTGAAAAGTAGGCCTGACGGCCGGGCCGGTCTGGGCTCGGGCCTGAGTTTTTCTACCGCGGGCTTGGTCCGGCCCGGCCTGGCCCGGTGGATGGCCAGGTATATTGCACAGTGGCGGAGCTAGCATTTGACAACAGGGTGATCCACCTTCAAAATTTTTTTTGGACAATAACTATGACACGTAAATTTTTTAACTAATTGCAGATACCACAGGAATAGATCAATATAGTCCTACAAACAGACTAAACATTTTATTCAGATCTTAGTTTTTTAGATACCACAAAAATAGATCAGTAGTCTTACATACCTTGAGAAGTTAAAGAAGACTATGTTTCTAGCCTACGCTTTTGCATGGTCATGAAAGTATCAATTATATCATCTACATTCACCTGAGAAAAAGCATCCAGCTCAATATATGTGACTAGGCAATCATCCAAAAGAGCATCACCACCTTATTTCTCAACTTGCTCTTGACTAAAGCATGTTGGTGAAAAAGCTTTGCAATATCTCCGGTCCTCTTCATTCTTGAATAATTTTGCAATAAGAATTTATTTTCAATCAATCATAAATTCATAATGACACAATTGAATTACGGAAATAATATGCTTAATTATGTGTTTGGTCATCAGTTCATGTATTGTATTATCCAGAGCACAACACGAAAAATATCAAGCGGACCTTAAATTAAAAATTGGGGAATTGGAGAATGGATGAACGGTACCTCAAATCAGGTCAAGCCGACTGCCTGAGTGCAGACTTGGCGGTTGCCGCTGGCCTGCAGTGGCGCCAGGCGGCCAGGACAAGGCATGGTCACACGTGGGAGGTGGTGCGGCTGGCGCCAAGCGTCGAGCAGGACGAACGCGCAAGGGGGATGCAGGAGTGGAGGAGCCTCCTAGGTGGCCGGCGACCGACGAGGCAGAGGCGAGGACGGGGTGGCCGACAGCTGGGGGTCAGGTAGTCCCACGTGCGTGGTGTCTGGCTGCAAGCGAGAGGCGTTGATTGCTTCGGGTCAGCGTTGTTGAGCCGTGTTTTTCATCTCTCGCCCATCTCTATAGGTATAGGTATATAGGTTGGGTTAAAATTCCAGGCCACCATGTAGCTCCGCCTCTGAGCATGCATACGACCAACACGAACACACATGCACAAAGGATCCACCGGTAAAGAGCAAAGTCCTAGAAGACCAACAACGTTATGCCTAGGCAGATGAAAAACAAATAGAAAAATAGCAACATTGATCTTTGTCGAGCAGTTTGCGGCCAACGAAAATGATGTAAGGGCGGATAGTTCAGACCTGATATCTAAACCATGCATGCACACACCAAGCAAAAAGAGTCACAGAGGCATTGTTCGCACGCGCGAGAATATACAGGGTCTAATACGTTTTTCGAGGTAGTCTTTGACCAATGGTAAAAATATTAATATAAGAGATGTATGATATGAAAATTATATCATTAGAAACTCCCTTCACTATGGATTCGATGGTACACTTTGTGTAACATGTATATCATATATATTGTGCTAACCCGTGGTAAAAGGTAACTAAAAACGGCCTATAATAGAGGGGTATGAGAAATATTCATGAATAATCTACTGGGTACACAAAACACGGTCCTCGAGTGAGAAAAAATCCAGCTGGTGTGTATTGAATGATGTGGAGCCTGAATGCCTGATCGATGGAGGCTGAGAGGACTAAAGAAAGCTTGTGAAACTGTTTCATGTGCAGAAACGACACATGCGGGTCAATGATCACGTAACTGGCACAGGGGAGGAGGGGCTGTCGGGCAGATCTTCCTCGGGCTTGCTTTCCCACCGCCAGGGCCCGGTCCTCATTTGTTAGGGCATATCCAACGTGGCGATTCTTAAACCGGCGCGCATAAGTTCTAGCCGTGCGGTTTAAATATGTTGTGTCATTCAATGTGGTCCCGTATTAGTTAGTTTGTCGGTTCGGACGCATTTTTTTTTCTTAAAACCCGGAGACCAAGTAGGAGAGAGGGCTTCGCGGGCGTCTGGAACACTGCCACGTCTGGCAACCGTGGCTCACCCAATAACCCCACCTGCCTCTTCCGTGCTTTCCTTCCGATGCACGTGTCACTTCTTGCACCACATCAATATCGGCACTGATGCCGCCTGATGTGACCGGACGGAAGGGCGGCGCTGATCGACGTGACCTCTTGGTAGCCACAGTTTCAATGTGGACGCAACTTCTCAAGAATCGACCCCTTCCAATGCGTCGCATTGAAGCGGCTGACCGTCCGTTCACATGGCCTGCCTAAGGCTTTATAAGCCGTGCTTTGCCACTGTCCATATTGCAATCTCCGCATCTCTTCACTCTTCCTTCTCCTCCTCCCCTTCCCACCCCACTTCCTCCACAACTCCGGTGATGGGAAAGTCATGGACCTCTGGCCAGCAGGCGGCGGCCCCAGGACGGGCTCCGGAGGAACGTGGCGATGCAGCCCTCGAACTCTAGGGCCATCGTCCTCATCGACGGGCGGCTCCTCGACCAAGGCGAAGATTGTCATCTCCTCTGACAACGAGGAGAACCAGCAACAGCAGTTTGCGTCGGCGATGCAGAGCCAAGTGTACGCCGCCATGGATGAGGAGTTCGAGCAGCTAGGTATGAAAATGGAATAGAAACTTTTTGTTTTTTCTGGAGAAAAAATGGAAACAACGAGAAAATATGAAAACATAAACGGAAATTTACAAAACGAAAGTGGAAGTGGAATTTTTTATGCGGAAACGAAAAAAATGGAATGGTGTTTTCCGGTGGAATGGGCATGAAGATGCAACTTTCTTTCTCCATGAATATGGAATTTCCATTTCTACTATAGACCTATGGCTGCTTTGTAGTCCAACCACCAAACAACACTCAATGATAAAATGAGTAGAATGGATCATTTGAACCCAGCTTCTACTACCACACATGTAATCAGCTTAGGGCATCTCCAGCCGTTGGAGCCCCCCAGGACAATCGCCGGACCAAAAATGGCACGTCTTGGGGGGCAAAACTCTTCCGCCGGCGCCCCCAAGAATACGTTTCGCCAGCCGTTGGTGTCCTCAGAAGAATTGCGGAACAAAAAGTGATTAGGTGGCAAGGAAAAAAGAACGCGTGGGGGAGTAGGATTGGCCGTTGCTTCCGCCGGCGCCCCAACAGCCCCCCAACGCGCTGGGTTTGGCCTGGGTTCGCCGGCGGCATTTTGAGGTCGTGGGGGGCTCGGGGGCATGGCTGGGCCATTTTTTGCCCTTTTTGCATCACCAGCAGAGAAAAAAGGCTCCTGGGGGGGGGGGGGGGCACTCGGGGAGGCGGCTGGAGATGCTCTTAACCCCATACACAATTGTCATGTACTACTGCAATACTACGCTAAGTTGCTAACATAATGATATTATGTTGCAGCCATGTTGACAGTTCATTAAATTTGTTTGTGTTTTGTATGTATTTCTTTATGATTCAAGAGGTTTTTAAGTTTAGGTCAACGCCCAATTCTGTTTTCGTGTCTACTTTGTATTCACTCCGTGTTCGTTTTCAGTAGTGTCTGTTTCAGTATTCATTTCCGGGGTTTCTATATTCGTTTCCGCTTCGGCAAAAATATATGAAAACAAATATGGTAGCACTCAGTTCCGTCCGTTTTCATCCCTACGAGTAGCAGATGGAGCGAATGCTCCATTGCTCCGTCCTCCACCTGAACGACCCATTGGCGCCATCAGGGACACTCCTCCCCGTGAAGCTGGACCCCGCATACCCTTTGCGCACTCCGTCGTGTGAAGGAGGAGCCCCTCTCGCCGGTGCCTCGACACGTGAAGGAGGAGTGTATCTCTCCGACGCCCCGACGCGTGAAGGAGGAGTGGATCTCTCCGCCGCCCCGACGCGTGAAGGAGGAGCGGATCTCTCCGTTGCCCCGGCTCGTAAAGGAGGAGCGTCGCTCGCTGCCGCCTGTGCCCAATGCGATCGCCGTGAAGGCGCCCGGTCGCATTCGCCACTACCTCGATGGCAGCGGCAGTTGTTCGTCATCCTGGAGCAGCCTAACGACGCAGGAGTACGCCAATAGGGAGCGGCGCTGGCCGGATAGGCGCAACACGGCGCGCTGGCCGGAGTTTGTGGACTCTGATGTCTTGCTGCCACACATCACAGCGGACTCGGAGCTGGCGTACTCCTGGGCCCTGGACAGCTCCGTGACGACGGCGGAGACGAGCAACTGCCATCTCCGCCGCCTTGACGGGGAGATGGCCAACTACGGCGAGGAGTGGTCTCTCAGCGTGATCGCCACCATCCTCTCCCTCAGCCCACATTGTCAGTGGCCGCGGATGCACTCCGCACAACGCAGGAGGAAGCGGAGAGGATCATCCGCGAGCGTCAGGCGGCTGCCGAGAAGCCCTGCCATGATGTCGCCGCTTTCGCCGTCCAAAGCCCGACGACGGTGACTCCGACACTGGATCCGCGAGCGTCAGGCGGCTGCCGAGAAGCCCTGCCATGATGTCGCCGCTTTCGCCGTCCAAAGCCCGACGACGGTGACTCCGACACTGGATCCTGCGACGATGACAGAGTAGCCGCCGACCAGCCCGACATGGCCTACGAGGTCACCGTCGAGTATAGGTAGTGTAGGGTTAGTTTTTTTTATGGTTTTTAGTTCACCGAAAAAATATTGTCCGCTTTTATGTAAAAAATATCCTAGTTTAAAGGAATATCATCCGGTTTGTTTGATTTTGAATCAAATTTGTTCATTTTCGTTAAAATTCATTTTAAATGTAAGCGGACATATGCGGCTAGGTTTGGATGGCAGCCTCTGGCATCAGTATCTGCAGACTGGTCCCCCTTATCCGCGGAGAGATGCCGTAGCAAATCTGCGGATCGGCGTTGGAGACGCTCTTAGGTAGTACTACCTCCGTCCGGAAATACTTGTCATCAAAATGGATAAAAGGGGATGTATCTAGACGTATTTTAGTTCTAGATACATCTCTTTTTATCAATTTTGATGACAAGTATTTTCTGACGGAGGGAGTAAAACACACCGCAGTCAAAAGAAAAAAAAGTAGCAAAACACACACCAATTCTTTCTGTCTTTTTTTTTGCACACATCAACTCAATGCCGTATTAACACCTGTACATATTGTAAGCAAATTAGCATGAAACAAGTTTCCCTAGATAGCTAACAATTGAAAATCCACCACTGTTCATTGGTCGATCGGCAGACACACTGCAGGCACGTGGTCCAGATCAATCGATGGCTAGCCGGCCCGTGGGTGCTCCCCGAGCTAACTAACTGTTGACTTTCCACCACTGTTCATTGAATCGATCGGCAGATTCAGGCACCTGCGCCGGATCAATCGATGGCTATGCAGTACTGCCCTAGCTAGCTAACAATTGAAAATCCTCCACCACTGTTCATTGGGTCGATCAGCAGATACACTACAGGCACACGGTACAGAACAATCGGTGGATCTAGATCGAGCTAATATGTTCTGCAGTCCATAAACTTGGTTCGCATGTGATTTTTGAATTTATAGGTATTAGACCACATGCGCCAACGAATTGCCATAAAAGACTACAAGCGAAAATCATTGACAAAACTTACCGTGTAACGGCACCTGTGCCAGGAAACACAAGGCACTTGCCGCCGCCGTATCCCGTGGCGGGTAGTTGCATATCAGGAATCCCTCCGCTGGATTCGCTGAATCGGAACGGACTGGCTAATGTGGCACTTGCTGCCAGAGGCTACGGCGGCAGGTCGTACTCCTCCAATAGGCGTTCAAAAAGAGCTTTTTGGGGCGTCGATCAGCTCCAACAGATGCTATAAAATATTACGCGCGCTAAAAAGTTTTGGGCACGTGCTGAAAACGCTATCGCGCACAGCATATTTTGGGCTCCGGATTGCGCGCACTTCACACTTTGCACTACATGTTTTTTTAGGCGTCTGCTAAAGCAATATTGGTCCCCGCGCATTAAAAGCGCTACAGTGGCGCGCTATAATTTTTATTAGATGCGGAATTTTGTGCGGCTGTTGGAGATGCTCTGTGTGCAACGGCATATTAATTTTTTAAGTTGTTTGGATACCATGTTTATGCGGAACCCGTGTAAGCAAAACTGATTTCGTCCCGATTTTGATATAAACTCTATTTGGATAATTCAACCAATCCATGGATTACTAAAATCAGTTTTGCATGTACGCACAATTCTGCGTTTATGGAGAATCGACAAATAGTCCTTTTTTGCAAAAGCTGGTTTCCTGTGAACAAAACCAACTCGCCAAGGATAGTACGACGTTCTCGGTCCTCTGTTGCGCCCCCGCGGCAGCGGCGGAAGTGCCGAGGCGCGACACGGTGATCAGGCAACCCGGCTCCGGCAGCTGTCGTGTGCGCAGATGGAGGCCATGAAGCGGGATTGACGTCGGCCATGGTCGGCGAGGGCAGCTTCAGCATCGTCTCTACATCGCGCGCACCCCCGGCTCATCCCCGCTGGCCGCCGTCAAAGTGCACCGCGCTTCTGCCCGACTAGTGTTACATTCGAAGTTTGTAAGCCCAAACAACATATTCTACAAACCAGTTTTAACAAATCAACAATGTAAAAGTGGTTTTCCTAAAAATCCTCTCTTCCAAATACTAGTCATTGAAAATATCGCGGGAGAAGTACCTACCGCACACCATTAAAATACAAGAACTGTGTACGGTAGCACTTGGTCGAGCTCGAGGTCTCATCTACGGGCATCCATCAGAGGCGGTTTGTTCTGTACAAACATATGTGATATTGAGAAATCATTGTAAAAAAAGCACCTTACTTAGAAAATGATTGCACACATTCTCGTTCACATTCATTCATAATTAACTAAACAACATAAAAGCGACATTACTTATCAATAAAGGTTCAGACAACAGCAAAATAAAAGCTAAGCTATTATAAGATCCAGGCATCAGGGAAGACAAGGAAGAGCAGCATCGCTCCCAGTTAACTAGAAAAAATACTTATAAAGTACTAAAACAACTACTCATCATAGTTGTCGCGGCAGTGGCGGTGCCAGGAATTCATTCATGTGTAGTCAATTTAAACTTGTGTAGTCATATGTATGTATTTATAATTTTTTCTACATGATATATACTCATTCGATGATGTTCTTGCCAAAAAGCTGTGTAGTCATTTGACTGCACAGCTCATGCATGGCTCCGCCACTGTGTCGCGGGGCTCCACTATTGGTGCGAAGTTGAAATATTTTCTGCAGTCATGCAACATCCTCTCTCGGAAGGATGGATCCAGATCCGGGTCGGCGTCGACCATGTCCATGAACAATACATAGGCCCAACTATTCCTATCCCCCACACACACACACTATCGGCGAGCATGGAGAAGCCAACTGCGGCAATCAAATCCTTGGGTCCGACCGCGGCCACGGCCATAAGCTCGTGTGCAACCGTGGCTTCACGACCATGTTCCAAGTGGTTGTAAACAGGAAAGGCCTCATCGGCACACGCCATCAAAGTGTGAGAAGACTTTGCCACGGTTGCTGCCCTGAGCACGGCCTAATCCGAGCGTACCGCCAAGGCAACGGTGTCATCATCGCGTGCCACCCTGGTCAAGTACTCATCCGCGTGCCGCCAATTCAGCTATGCGTGCCACCAAGGCCGCCACGCTCTCATCAGCGTTTGCCACCACGGCCCCAAACTCCTCCACGCATACGATCTCCCTCTCCCCTGAGAGTGCTTCCACGCCAGCGTGCTCTTATGTGAGGGAGAGGGTGGTTCGTGTTTCAGAGGCCATGGGTCATGTGGATGAGGATTTGTGGCGGCGAGGGAAGAGGGAAGAAGGAGGTATTGGGAGGGCGTGGTAAGAGGAGGTTGTATTTGGGGGAGGTGAGGAAAGAGATGAAAGGGGAAGAGATGATATTTATCCCGAGGGATGTCGATTGCAGATTGTGTCAATAGAAAAAGGATTTGTAATTCTTGAAAATGTGAACTGACTCTGAAAACTCGAAACTTCGCATGTTGTCATGAACTGACTTCAGAATGCTGTGTTAACACTTTGACATGGTTTGGAGAAAATTCTGATGTATACTCTTTGCAAACCAAACCATCTCCAACGAAGGATCGTGGTTTCGGGAGGAGGTGCGACAAGTTTGGAAGAAATTTGACACATCCTTCATCGTCTCACCTTGAAAAAAAATGAATGCTATTCATACACTACGGAATCATTCATGTTCAAATTTTCCTTTTCAGGGCACATTTGCTATATTTAAGTCAATTGATGCATATGCAGGGAATGGGTGGAAATTTGAGATAACTTGCTTGCACATGCTCAACTACAAAATGGAGTTCGGTGTATTTGTAATTCTTGAAAATGTGAACTGACTCTAAAAACTCAAAACATTTCATGCTGTCATGTAAGGACTTCAGAAAGCCGTGGTAAAAAATTGAGATGCTTTGGAGAAAATTGTGATGTACACTCTTTGAAAACTGAACCATCTCCGATTAAGGATCGTTGTTTCTAGAAGGGGTGCTTCATATTTGGAAGAATTTGACACATCCTTTGTTCTCTCACCTTGAAAAAAAATTGTACGCTATTCATACACCATGGAATCATTGATGTCAACGTTGGCTTTTTTTGGGCTCATTTGCTATATAAGTCATTGAGTGCATTTATATGGCATTTAGTGGAAGGAATTCAAAAGTGAACTACTAGTACGTGAAATAGTGCACAAAAATGGGCCAAAATATAACACTCGGGTTCTTGTGCACATGTATATGCCCTATGCAAGGCATGGACAAAAAAATTAGATAACTTGCCTGCAAATGCTCAACCTAAAAAAATGGAGTTTTGTGTTTTGCTAATTCTTGAAAATGTAAACTAACTCTAAAAGTTTTTAAGCTTGGCATGGTGTCACGATATGACCCCAGAATGTCATGGTAAAAACTTGAGATGGTTCAGGCAAAATTATGACATACACTCTTTAGAAATCGAACCACCTCTGGCATAGAATTGTAGTTTCGAGAGGGGGTGCATCAAGCTTGGAAGAAATTTGACACATGCTTCGTTGTCTCACCTTGAAATTTTTTGTATGCTATTCATACATCATGGAATAATCCATGGTCAATTTTTTCCTTTTTTGGGGCTCATTTGTTATATTTAAGTCATGAAGTGCATTTATATGGCATTTAATGAAAATAATTCAAAAGCGAGCTGCTGGTACATAAAATAGTGCACAAAAATGGGTCGAAAAATCACACTTGGGATCTTGTGAACATGTATATGCCCTACACAAGGAATGGATAGAAATTTTAGATAACTTGCCTGCAAATGCTCAACCACAAACATGGAGTTTTGTGTTTTCCTAATTCTTGAAAACGTAAATTGACTCTGAAAAACTCAAAACTTGGCATCGTGTCATTATAAGACCTCAGAATGCCGTGATAAAAAATTGAGATGGTTTGAAGAAAATTGAGACATACACTCTTTGGAAATCAAACCACCTCTAGCTTAGGACCATGGTTTCGAGAGGAGTTGCATCAAGTTTGGAAGAAATTTGACACATTCTTCGTCATCTCACCTTGAATTTTTTTTGTATGCTATTGTACACAATGGAATAATTCATGTTCAAATTTGCCCTTTTTGGGGATCATTTGCTATATTAAGTCAATAAGTGCTTTTATATGGTATTCAATGAAAATAATTCAAAAGCAAACAACTGGTACGTTAAATAGGGCACAAAAATGGGCCGAGAAAACACACTTGGGGTCTCGTGAACATGTATATGCCCTACGGAAGGAATGGATACAAATTTTAGATAACTTGCTTGCAAATGCTCAACCACAAACATGGACTTTTGTTTTTTCTAATTCTTGGAAACGTAACTGATTCTGAAAAACTCAAAACTTGGCATGGTTTCAATATATGACCTCAGAATGTTGTGGACACATTTGAGATAGTTTGGACAAAAATTGTGATGTACACACTTTGGAACTGAACAATCTCCTGCCAAGGATAGTGGTTTCAAAACAGGATGCGCCAAGTTTGGTACAAATTTGACACATCTTCATCGTCCCTCCTTGAAAAAATTTGTACACTATTCATACAATAGTTGGTTGTGAAACTTCAAGCATCCCACCCAATTGTTTTTAAATAATCGTGTGAACTATATCGCAAACGAGACAAATCCCTAAAATCGTATGTGATGAGTAATATTCATCACACACAATTCTAAACATTCATCCGTCTGCCCAACAAAGCGCACGGTCTTTTTATACTACATGTGTGTATTGGATGAAGACACCACATACGTTTTTAGGCGAACTATATGCACACTATCGCACAAAGGGTACCTTCCCAGGTCATGCGTGATGGCCGAACAATCGCACCGAATTAATTTTTCTGTAAATGGTTTTATTTTCAAAGCATGTGTGATGTTGTTTCACACACAATGGTCGTGCGTGATGGCCCAACGATCACACACAATTTCCTGTAAACGGTTTTTCAAAGCGTGAGGGATTTGAAACAAGACCACTTTTGAATATGTTTTGACTAGTTTTTCAAACTTCACCAAGTTTCAACTACTAAAACTTGATATGAATGATGACAAATTTAGCAAGGTTCAAAAACTAAAACATAAACTCGAAAGCGTAAACCATAAACCCTAAACATTAAGCCCTAAACCCAGAACACTAAAACCATAAAAGCATATGAAACTTGGTAAAACTCGATGAAACTTGGTAAAAACTTAATATTACGACTATCAAGTTTCAATATTTGAAACTTGGGAATTTTTTAAAAAAATTGTCAAAATGTATTCAAGATCAGTCTTCTTTCAAAATCCTTGGCACAGCAAACATAAATACTCCTTCCGTTTCAGTTTACAAGTCCTACGCGTATACCTAGGTTGCCAATTTTATAACACAGAGACCCTTAGAAACCTATGGCCAGGAACACCCCCCCCACACACACACACACACACACTATTATTTTTCCTCCCTCGCTCCTCGCGCAAAATTGACACCCCAACCCCTCATTCTCTAGCGCCAGCAATGGCCCTACAGCCCCGTCTGACCAGTCAACCCTGGGACTCGCTCCCTCCACAGAAGCCGCGGCCGAATGCCGCGCTTTCCTATCTAAGTCTTCACCATCATCCTCGTGCCTCACCGGCGCTTGAACATGGCACCGCCGGCTTCGGGCTCGACTCTAACGCTCGATTCAACTACTGCGAAAACTTTTTCCGAGCACGTGATGTTTAGTAAAAGTGCAAAAGAAAACATGCCTTTAGTATCAATCAGGCCTGTCGTTTCCTGCACAATACAGGAACATGGGTGCATTATATAAGTACGAGAATAGCACACGCGCAGAAGGAATGCCGTGCGGCAACGTATGCGAGGTAGGTTGCATTGATCGCTGGTTAATTAATTGCCTACTATTCATGTCGTTTTCCTGCCATGTACCACTAGTATGTTTCTCACTATCGGTAGTCATGATGGGATCCAGGTTAACAAGCAGATAGTAGTAAAACAGCAGCGTGCAACCAGTAAGTACATGCATTAATTTGTACGTATTCTCTCTGTTTCTGTTGAGTATCATGATTACTTAGAAAATACAATATAGGTTAACGTATTCTACATTGTTTTGTATTTTAAAAAATCCATGTATTCATTATATATACGCCCACGAGGCTCAACAATAAACAACAATTCCATGAACCTTTCCTCTCTATTTCTCTTATATGGTATCAGTCTTACCTCGATACTAAACCTTAGCCGCCGCGGATTTTACAGTTTCAAAATAATTGAACTTTCTAGATTTTTCTAAGGCAATTTCTTTTAGTTTGACCAAGTGTATAGAAAATTTTACAAAGGTCTAGGATATCAAATGTATATGTATAGTATGAAAATACATCTCTTTATGAAACTAATGAAGTAAAATCGATTTCACAGGTATTATATTTTTATATAAACTTGGTGTTATTTCACTTAGGGCAATTCTAGAACTTCAATTATTTTAAAACAAAAAAAGTGTGTACGTAATGCGCCGTCATTACATCCACGATGATGTTTTCTACCTGTACTCCAGTTATAACACCTTGCTGCATATTCGAAACGAATTTCCGACATAGGAAAACATCATGCATGTATGAATCCTCAATAAATTTGGTGCAGAAATATGATCACACACTTAGACTAGCCATAATGGGTAGTAACATAGACTAATAACATGCCCATGTTACTAGTCTATGTTACTACCTCTATAGTGGAGAGTAACATATGTGTAGTAACATGCAACACTTCATTTATTAGACTATAGACACAATTTGCTTTGATATGTGTGATGTTACTCATACTAGTAGTAGCTATGTTACGACTTTTATATCTTTTTCTTCATTTATTGCATGTCATATCATCTATTTAATCTAGATATGTGTGATATAAATATCTACTATGTTACTCCCACTATGGGTAATCTTAGAGCATCTTCAACCTATGTCAAAAAACTGCCACGGTGTCCAAAATAATGTTATAAGGGGCACATTAGGCAAAAAAAAAAACAGCTTCACCAAATGCCCTATCTCTATATGGGGAAGCTTAAAGATTGACTAGATCATCGGATAAGATATCGGCGTTGTCTCCCGCCAAACGAATACTATGCCTTCGTAAACACAAGGAACATCAAACATGAGTTTGTGTTTCCGTAGGTCATTCATCCTATAAGGCTGGTCATAGTGGGGAGTAACTTAGACTAGTACAACATGCATATGTTAGTAGTCTATGTTACTACCTTTATAGTGCATAGTATTATAGATTAGTATCATAGGTGGTCTCATTTATTGCCATGCATGACACATAGTAGCATCACATTTATTATATTACGGTATCTACCTATATTATTATAACCATCTCTCTTTTTTAATTGACTGCCACGTAAGCATGTTTACGAGTCCCAAGTATGTGATATTACTTATGTTACCCTACTATGGCCAGCCTAACTATATCCAACAAAAGGAAAGGGGCCCCCGCCTATACCTCAGGCGCCTCAATATATTTTCTGCGCAGCTGATTTTGTAACCGTTAGCTCATCATCCAACCGCAAGGACCCCGCACTATTCTTCTTCTTCTTTTCTTCTTCTTCTTCTTCTTCTCTTCCTTTTTCCACGCACGTACTTTTCCCTCATGGCGCTGCCATCCAACTTTCACCAGACCGCCTGCCACCACCCCCTCGGTCGGTGGCGCTACCTGCCGACCCGAATAGTCAACACTCAAACTCACTTCCACCGTCAACGCCGTGGCCCGTCCATGCCCTCGCAATCGTCCCCACGCCTCACTGCGCAACCATGGCGCCACCGGCTTTGGGGGTGGGTGCTAACGCTCAATTCAACTACGGTGAAAACTATTTTTAGGTGCCTGATGTTTAACAAAAGAGCAAAAGAAAAGATGCACTATGCATGAACAGGAGTAGGGCTGTCGTCTCCGCGCACTATGCATGAACATGAGTAGGGTTGTCATTTCCCTGCACTATGCATGAACATGACTAGGGCGTGAGTGCGTTATTACGTACGAACGTGGACAGCACACGCGCAAAAGGAATGATGGCTGCCCTGCGACAACGTACGCGCCCTAGATCGATGGCCAATTAATTGGCTTTGGCTATTCATGTCGCCGATCGCCATTCATCGATCTTTCCCACAGTACGTACACGTGCAAGGGCTCAGGCCAACTCCAGCTCACTAAAGGAGAGCATCTGAGGGCATATACAATGATTGATACGATAGACTTATCTTAAATGTTGCATGTAATTTAGAAATGATAATAAAATATGTATACAATAGATTATATTTTAGTCTTATCTAAGATAACTAGCTATTCCTAAAATTACGGCGACACATATCGGGCTAAGAGATCATCTATTAAATAAGAGAAGACCTTGTTTTCTTATGGATTCTCTCTCCTCCACCTCAGCAATTATCCTATGTGGCGCACCTAAGATAGCACCATTGTACATGAGACGCCCCCCCCCCCCCCCCACACGCCCCGCGTCAGCATAGGCGACACGGGCGGCAGCCCCCAACCACGCCCCCCGGCCCACCTCCTCCAGCTAATCCCCTCGCCGCCGCCGGAGGCTACCACCGGGCCCCGTCGGCGCCCCTCCCGGTGGCCTGGCGGCCGGCGACACTCACTAGTAGAAAAACACCTATTAGTCCCGGTTCGTAAGGGCCTTTAGTCGGTTCGTGAACCGGGACTAATGGTCGTTACTAATACCTCCCCTTTAGTCCCGGTTCTAACACGAACCGGGACAGATGGTACTCACGTGGCGATGCGCCGAGCCCAGCAGGGGCCTTTGGTCCCGGTTGGTAGCACCAACCGGGACCAAAAACATCCACGCGTCGACATTCGATGGCTGGGGTTTTTGTTTTTTAAGGGGGGTTTGGGGGTTAATTTAGGTGTTTCATATATTGTGTTAGCTAGCTAATTAATAGAGAAGTGTCCTCTCTTTTGTCCGTTCTTGGTCGGCCTTCGTACTATACATACATATAGAGAGGACTAGCTAGACACGCTAGCTAGCTAGTAAGCAAGCGAAGGAAGCAGAAGATCGTCATGAACATATATGCATACGGAGGGAAGTGATGATATCGACCACCTCTCCTTCTCCGAGAGATTGGTCGAACAACAAGTTCTCGTATATCTATTCGACACTACCGGCTACATATATACAATAATTATCTTTTACAAAAATGATCTCCTAACATACGGACGCGTGGTCCACATAGTATTCTCCGTCTTCAGCGACACGTGGTCAAGAAAGAATGCCGCCAATTCCTCTTGAATTGCTCATGAGCGATCTGGTGCTAGTAGTTCATCCGCATCCAAACATCTAATTTTAAGAAGGGGTCAATACATATATATATATATATATATATATATATATATATATGAATGAATGAATGAAACTCAACACAAATGATGGTAACAAAATAAAATTGTGAATATTGTTATTTACGCACTTCATATTGTTTGTCAGAGTAGCCCCGCTCACAGGTCGTGTGGCGGATGGACTCGCAAATGTAGTATCCACAGAAATCATTCCCTTGTTCCTGCCACAACCACTTTACAAGAAATAGAGGTCAATCAAACTGATAATTAGTAAGCATGTTAAATGGTATTGATGAAACTAGCGCTTGAATCACTAGGAGATGCGTGGAATATGCTACTATACTACTTACTTTCGGGTGTCTAAAGTGCAGCTTCTTCGGCAGTCCTGGAGCTTTTTTGGTGAATTTTCTCCAAACCCTGCCATACAAAGAAAACAATTACTTGATATCAGAAATGAACAGAGTTGCTGATATGGTGGATAATGATCGATTTAACTTACTTCTCGAGCATTTCAGTCATGTCCGCATACTCCATGGGATCTTTTCGTCTCGAGTCTAAGACAGTTACTACTCCCTGCTCAAGCTTAATCTCTAGGAGAATATAGTGGTACCTGCGCATGCATGCATAACTCATCAATATTGCATTACTATAACCTGGACTAATAAGAGAAACCGAATATGCCACAAGACAGTAACACTCACTTGAAGTTGTAAGGAAAGAGTATTATATCCTTGTGTTCATTTATTACCAACGATTGTAGCAAGTTGGCCTCGGTATTTTCGGCATGAAATTCAACCTCAGTTGCATCTATGAGATATGTGTTAATGAACCCAATGGAACCCACTTGTCTTTTATTCAATTCGGCGATCTTCAATCTGCATAATATAGTGAGGATAATTATAAATACATGCAATGAAAGAGCTGAGTTATATAGAGAGACTTAATGACAGAAGTAGTACTACTTACAGACAGTAGTAGGTGACCGTTGCTTTATTGAGGGCCAATTGATTGAAAAACTGATAGAACTCCTCAAATGGAATAGGCATCAGTTCAATTCCAACGAGGTCATGCTCCTTTTTAACTCTCATATACAAAGTACTCCTCCCCTCAGACTCTCTGCAGGTTTTCATGTACCAATCATGCAATCTTCGCATCATCGTTGATAGAGAGCTTTCATCTTTGACAAGAGGCTTCCCGTACTCGTATCTTTGTATCTGCACCTCCAAGAAATCATAATGTACATCGTCGGGCAGGTAATCTTCTGGATTGCCATAACCGGGCACCATCCTCGGATCGACGATGTCGCTAGCAGGCACCTTGAGCGGGGGGCACGATTGCTTCGCTTGTTCGCCGAGCTGGGCAATTTGTTTCCCAGCTCGTCGTTCTTTCATTCTTTGATCACTTTGAGTACGTCCCGACCTCTCCGCTTCGGCAAATGCCTTTCAAATAATGCGCTCATAGTTTCCTTTCGGCGGAGACTTGGGTGGTTTCCTCAGGGCAGCCAGAGTGCGCTTCGCTTTCACCGGATCTACCTTCTCCTCCGGAGGTGGGCGTCTCTTTGCTTTCAACCCTGCAAACCAGTCATCCACTTGATCTGCGCGATCTTCGCGTTTTCCTCCTCTGTCCTCTCGTGCGGTAACTTCTGCAGAGTCTTGAGAGAAGGACCGTATCTGTATTCCTTCCGCCTTTGGCTGTCTTGCTAGACGCCGGCAGAGCGAGCGGGCGAATGTCTTCTTTTTGCTTGCTTACGAGGCGAAGGAGAAGGACTACGACGCGCCGGAGCAGCCTGAGCGGCGGCGGGTCTCTTCCGCCCTTGCTGACGAGGCGGAGAAGGAGGAGGCTGGCTGCTCGGGCGCGCCGGCGCAGGCGGAGAAGGAGGCGGAGTGCCGCCACGCATACCCTGATCGTCACTCGCCGGAGGAGGAGGCGGTGGAGGAGGCTTAGTGCCCTGACTCGCCGGAGGAGGAGGAGGAGGCGGAGGCGTCCAGTTCGGAAGGTTGATGAGGTCCTTCCGCCATAGGCATGGAGTCTTCAGAGCAGAACCCAGCCTAGTCTCCCCTTCACCGGTAGGGTGGTCAAGCGGAAGGTCCTCAAATCCCTCCGTTATTTCATCCACCATCACCTTAGCATATCATACGGAATCGGTGGCGGTGATAAGTTGTGCGGATCCACTAGGATAAACTTGGCCAACAACCGCCTTGACCTTCAAAGTCATCCATCGTGCCATAATGTGGCAACTTTGAGACTCCGTGATACCATCCACGGGATAGCGGCGAGGAGCCGTCAAAACATGCTCCGGCTGAAGCAGCTCGGTGGAAGCCACGCTGCTTCTCCGCTGAGATGGCGGGGTAGCTTGGGGAAGCTTGGCGGGTCGTTTGCTGCGATCTGCTGCTTCTCGTTCCTCTAGCCCCATTACCCTTTCGTGCAGCGCTGCAGTTGGTCCTGCTCGGTTTCTTCCTCCTCTCGTGGGTTTTGTAACCCCTGCGTCCGGAAAACCAACCTTCCACGAAAGGGAGCTGGCGTGCCTCGTGTCCGTCCGGGGTGCTCAGGATTCCCAAGGGCCATTGTGAGCTCGTCCTTCTCCCTGTTTGGAAGGAACGTCCCTCGCTGCGCTGCATCGATATAGTGTCGAAGCTTCCTCAGTGGTATTTGCAGTTGTGTGACGCCCGGATAATCAAGCTACAGTAACCTCTGCTAATGATGCCACGTCATCATGATTATTGTTGCTAATCTCGCGACAGTTCGAAACCCTGTTCAAATTTTAAGAATAAAGTCAAACAATAAAAGTTTCCAAACATTAAAACTAAAATGCTCTAGACGAACCAGATATTGCATAGGTAATTATGGTGCAACAAACACATTTTTATAAAATGACTAAATGGTTTAAAATGAATTTAAAAAGAAAAGAAATAATAAATAAAATACAAGAGAAAAAAAAAACAAAACGAAAACAAAAAAAGAGAAACCCCCCTTGGCCGTGGCCCAACTGGGCCAACCCACTGCCCCAACCGCCCACCCGTGCCCCATAACCTCCCCCACTCCCCACACACCCACCGACCTCCCCACACCCCCATAAAATATCTCTCCCCTCTCCCCGATTGGATCGGGATTGAGGAGAGGCCTCGTCGCCGCCGACGCCGACGCCTTGCGCCGCCGTCGAGGAGCTCGCCGCCGCCGCCTCGCAGGACTGCCTCCCGCTCCGCCGCTCGTCCCGTCGCCCCAACCTTCCCGAGCACGCTGCCATTTTCCCTACCGGCACCGTGAGCACCGCACCTTCCCTCCCTTCCGCCCCCCCTTCGCGCCAGGCTTCGCCGCCGCCACGACCTCTTCCTCTGACCGTCGTCGTCTGCGTGTGCGCGCCCGCCGGCGACCGCACCTCTGCCCGCTCCCTCCTCGCCCCGCGGTGGTCCGGCCGCACCCCTCCACGGCCCCGGCGTCCTTCTCCGGTGGCCGCCCGCCTCGCCACACGCCGGCGCCCCGCAGCTCCCTCCGCCGTGCCGCTTGGCCCCGGCTGCGCCCGCATCACCGCACCCGTGGCCTCACTCCCGCGCCGGTTCCCTCTCCCCTCTGTCCCCGCGCGAGCACCACCGCTCGTCGCTCGCCCCGTCGACGGCGCCCTCGCCTCCGTCCCCCTGCTCCTCGGCCGTCGCTCACCCCCTGCGCCCCCGCCTCCTCAGACACGACCACGGCCATGACCGCCAGCCATACCCTCCCCCTCGTCGGCCAAGTGCCCGCGCCACCCCTCGCCTCCGCCCGTCGTGGCCCGGCTGGCCGTGCCGGCCTGCCCGTCCTCGGTGCCCGGCGGCCTCGTCTGCTCTGCATGGCGAGTGCCCGCCGGGTGCGCCCGCACCCGGCGCCCACTAGCGCCCGAACCCGCTAAGGCCCCATGCCTATGACAGGGGGCCCACCACCTGAACGTTAAAAAAGGAACTAAAAATAAAAATAATAAATAAAAATAAAAATGATTTAATAAAATTAATTATTAATTAATTAATTATCTAATGAATTAGTTAAGTTAATTAATCCGGTTTAATTAATTTAATTAACTAGTTAGGTTAATTAAATAGTAATTAAATTAGCCTAAACCCTTAGTAAATCTAAACAGTGTATGACAGGTGGGTCCCACTGGACCCACTGGTCAGGTTAACCAAGTCAACTCTGTTGACTGCTGATGTCAGCATGACATCATGCTGATGTCATTAATCTATTTTTCGGATTAATTCAAATAATTAATTAAATTCCAGAAATTAATAAAATCTTTAGAAAATCATATCTTTTAATCCGTAACTCGGATTAAAATATTTTTAACATGAAAGTTGCTTAGAAACGGCGAGGCGATTTGATTCGCAACCCGTTCATCCGCCACATTCCCCTAACCTATCGAACTTGCAACTTTCCCCCTCCGGCTCCTCTGCCCAAAAACGCGAAACACCGGGAATACTTTCCCGGATGCTTCCCCCCTTCACCGGTATCACCTCATACCGCGTTAGGGCACCCCTAGCACCGTTACTTGTCTTGTCTTGCATCATTATGCATCTGTTTGCATTGTATTCATTGTTTCTCCCCCCTCTTCTTCCGCTAGACACCGAGACCGACGCCGCTGCTACCCAGTACGACTACGGAGTTGACGACCCCTCTCTCTTGCCAGAGCAACCAGGCAAGCCCCCTTTGATCACGGATATCGCCTACTCTCCTCTATACTGCTTGCATTAGAGTAGTGTAGCATATTCTTTGCTTCGATTACTCCTATCTTTGCTTGCAGTGACATGTCCTTGGTACTACTGTTGTTACCTTTACCTGCAATCCTACATGCTTAGTATAGGATGCTAGTATTCCATCTGTGGCCCTACATTCTTGTCCCTCTGCTGTGCTATACTATTGGGCCGAGATCACTCGGGAGGTGATCTCGGGTATATACTATATACTTTATACATGATACATGTGGAGACTAAAGTCGGGTCGGCTGGTGGAGCACCCGCGAGTGGATCTTTGTGGCGGAGCGATAGGGCAGGTTGAGACCGCCTAGGAGAGAGGTGGGCCTGGCCCTGTTCGGCATTGGCGGATACTTAACACGCTTAACGAGATCTTGGTATTTGATCTGAGTCTGCTCACGGGCCTATCGCACTAACCAACTCGTGGGAAAGATATGGGCACTTTCGGCGTCGTGGTATCAGCCGGCACTTCGTGACGTCGGCGGCGGCGCGCCTTGATTGGACCGAACGCCACTAGGCTAGGTGTGCTCGAGGCGATGGGCCCGCACCCTGTGCGCTTAGGTTTAGACCGGCGTCTGACCTCTGTTGAGCCTAGGTGGGGCTGCGACATGTTGATCTTCAGCGGCGGGCATGACCGAGAAAGTGTGTCCGGCCAAATGGGATCAAGCGTGTTGGGTTATGTGGTGCATCCTGCAGGAAGTTAATGTATCCGAATAGCCGTGATCTTGATAACAGGGCGACTTGGGTTGTACCTTGACCTTATGACAACTAGAACCGGATACTTAATAAAACACACCCTTCCAAGTGCGGATACAACCGGTGGTCGCTCTCTCTCGGGGTTACGAGGAGGGATCGCGGGTAGGATTATGCTATGCGATGTTACTTGGAGGACTTGATCGCTCTCTTCTACATGTTGCAAGGCGGAGGCTGCGAGCGTAGTCTTGACATGATTAGATATCCCCTCTTATTACGGCATTCCGCAGATTCAGTCCTTGATATGGCCCTTACACATATATCCATGCATATGTAGTGTAGCTCCTTGCTTGCAGTACTTTGGATGAGTACTCATGGTTGCCTTGTTCCCCTTTTCCCCTTTCTTTACCGGTTGTTGCGACCAGACGATGGAGCCGGGGCCAAACGCCACCATCGATGGCGACTACTACACGGAGGTGCCTCTTGCTACGTGCAGCCGGCGACGATGACCGGGAGTAGTTAGGAGGATCCTGCAGCAGCAGCTGCGCCTCTTCGATCTGTATCCCAGTTTGTGCTAGCCTTCTTAAGGCAAACTTGTTTAACTATGTCTGTACTCGGATATTGTGGCTTCCGCTGACTCGTCTATGATCGAGCACTTGTATTCGAGCCCTCGAGGCCCCTGGCTTGTATTATGATGCTTGTATGACTTATTTATGTTTTAGAGTTGTGTTGTGATATCTTCCCGTGAGTCCCTGATCTTGATCGTACAAATTTGCGTGCATGATTAGTGTATGATTGAATCGGGGGCGTCACAAGTTAATATCGAGCCATTGCTGTAGAATCCCCTTCCACACTCCTTGGCGAAGTCGAGTCTAGACATTGCAAAACTTTTACTAACTTGGCTGTGTGCCTTACGGGCCCACGTCGCCATCGGGTGGTACTAGGATCTTTTACTCCTCGACCTTTACTCTGGGACTCTGAACTCTCCTCTATTGGGGTGAAATGAATTTTACTAAATCTAACATTAGGATCTCGTTATCACTTTCACCCGGAGAGCCCCTTATTACTGACGATCGTCTGCTGCACCAGAAGACCCTGAAGATGCTCTCCGCTGTTAACTCGAGAACTTGTGTTCATCGCGTTTGCAATTCCCCTTCCACCGTAAACCCTTATGGATAACTACTTGCAGTTGTTATTCTTACCTTCATCGATTGGTCTTGTTATTACAAGATACCTGAAAAACTCGTCGTTGTTTTGATAATCCTTTGAGCTTCTTGCCTTGCTGTTCTTTGTCACTGAATACCCCTACGGTTAATTCTCGCACTTATCGGTATCCGCTCATCCCCGATCGTTCATGTGTTACACAAAGTCTTGAAATACCATTCGATATTCGAAAATCCTCGACAACCTATTGCTCTGGAATTTCTTGTTTGCTTTCATTATGATTAATCCCATAAGTATAGTAATCATATTGGCATCCTTTGTCACCATCATTTTTGAGTCGGTTGATTCAATACGTGCGAATGCACGCAATCATCAGTTGATCCTTTTAAATTATCTTTCCGGCTCAGACTGAGCTGGTTCTCAACCAATCCAATTGCCGTCAATTGTACCCCTAAGGCTATTCAACTTATCCATCCCTAATCATAACATTGCTTCTGATCCATTGATTTGAAAATCATAAGTCCTTTGTTATCTAAGCATCGAATTATTCTGATGTTCTATAATCCGATGCATTTGCATTATTTCTTCCTCTTATTGAGTACCGATACTCACATCATATCCCTTATGGACCACCAGATCCTTTGTTGGATTTTATCTGACAACGCCGTTCATATTCAATAACCTTGTGAGCCTTTCCTCGGATACATAATGCCTTTGGTAAATTGTATCCTCTGCTTTCTCAACCATGCTCTGCCTTCGAGTTTGAGTTAATTACTCCTATAGATTGTGGTATATGTTTCTAAGATGCCCCGATGGGTTGAACATATACCTTCCTTAAATTTTGTGAACCCAAAAGTATTCATGGGTCATAACCTCCTGGTATTCCGTCAGTTAAACTTTCAAACTTTAAACATTCTTAAACGAGAGCAGTAAATGAGAAGTTGTGTATTGGAGAAGTGGGAGTCGACCTTGAACTTTGTGTTCATGCCCATGGACCCGAGGTGGAACTTATCATGGAAGCTTCTCGTAGTAATAATAATCCCCTTGTTATAACTTCTTCTCTTAGCTATGCTTGGTCTTTTGCGACCGTGGTTCCGGCCATGATTGTTCTTCTTTGTTCCGTTTCTCGGACAAGTTTAAGCACTTGTCTTCTGTAGAGCAATACCCCAGTCCAACCTCTACTTTGATCTGTCATCGAGTATTACCCCCCTGGTATCTCGAGATTATCTTGGAACGACATAACTTCTTATGAGTTCTTCATCAAGTACTACATTCTCACTGATTACAGTTTTCATGGGCTCTGAGTTATTAAACACTCAAAGACACCGATAACTGAACCGAGTCTGCCCTACGGTTCAAAAACTCTTGATAATCTTCTTTAAGTCCGAGTTTGTACTCGATCATGTCATACCTAGCCTGATCGGCTATATCATTAACGTGCTAAATCTTAACTGTGCTACCTGGTCCTTCTTCCCGGAACACAATTTTCGCCGCTGAGCAAGGCTTAAGTTGATTTTCTTGGCTTATCATTCCACCTCAGACAACAAGCTTGGTTTTGAGTTTGTGTCGTACCTATGGTTCCAATAACCTCTTGCTTCATCATTCTTTTGACTTGATGTGATCGCGGATCGATTACATCTTCATGTAATCTCTCGACACATGTGTCGTGATCATTATAAACATTCTGAGCTATCCCAGAATATCAATCAAATTCATGATGAGAATTACCATCCTTGCCCCTCGATGATTTGTGATGTCATCGACTACTTCCTTGCCTTCTTTCCAACACAAACTTGTTCGTGTTGTGGCTATACCTTGAGTTCCTTGTTAACCGACTTATTTTATGTTCTACCTTGAAGTATTACCATCTCCTATGTCAATAATGTCGTGAGAAATTCACCACCTCTTGAGAATTCTTGGTATGGTGATACTTCTCACCCTCACCATTCTTTCTTGGTACCCGTGTTGTTTCTAACCGGAATACCGACATTTGAACTATGATGTGTGAATTCAAAACCTCTAGCAACCCTATTGCTTTGGAGTGAATGGTCGAGTTTCATTCCAATTCTTGTGTTCATCAAGTCACCATTCTAACATTGATCGTGCAACCCAACCCATATTTCGGGTGCACCTTTCAACCAATGTTTAATTGTGTATGTTTTCCTCAAGCATACTTCCTTATATCATTTGATCTGACAAATGTTATCTCCTTGTTCACTTAATTGTGGAAATCCATCTTTTGAAATTCTCGATGAATTGTCGCTGAGCCCATCAGCCACCTTCTCATCCCCTCCTTGGTTTAAGGATGAACTATTGCTTCAAGAACCCGCTCCCGTGGTTCATTTCCTGAGAATCTTGAAATGTCATTTCGTCTATTTGTGTTGCACCTTTTCTTCTCGGACATCCTGAGTCTGAGGTATCATGACACCAATCGGATCTGAATCTCGGTCAGATATGATGGCTGGGACAACTTTCCAAGAGTTATGATATTGGTCCTTTGATGAACCAGTAACATGATGTCATGCCTAGCACCCCCCCTGGGTGGACGACCGATCATTATAAATTCTCTTGCAAGGATAACCATTCTTCCTGGAGGAAATTGTAAGACCTATTTTATAAGCTGTTCCTGATGGATCCATTGAGTATCTAAAGTCCGACCTTTGTTTGGAGACCATGTCAATGCTATCTCAAAAGCTTTTCTGAGGAACTCTGATTTCAACAAGAACATTTGAAGCCCAATGCTAAATGTTTCTTGCTCAATTATCCGAACACCGTTGTATGGATAATGACATGGAATTTCTCTTCCCTTTCCTAAAGGGGTTTTCTATGTTATATCCCGTCATGGATATCATGCTTTGCCTGCCCTTGGAAGGATATACCCCTGAAATAGGTGTTTAAACACATTTTCCTTTCCATTGATATGTTAATCTGATAAACCCCTTTTCCTTTCCATTGTTTTGTTTAACCTTTCTGGTGATCATTATGGTCTAAGCAGTATTAATTCCCTGCTTATGTAAACCCCTCGGTGTACAATTCTGTCAATAAGACCCTGTTACTTTTGTTGATGACATCCCGGTAACCACCGATGGACGAGAACCTTGCCTATTGGTCCGCCTCGTTCAACGAGCAGGAAAATGGTTCTCTTCGTCCCCTGCCCTTGGTTCCGACGTTGTTGCCAACATAACTGACATGGTACTCTCTGACATGCCTTGCTATCATGATCGTGCAAGATGTCACTGCTCCTTAAAAGGAGCACATGGTGGGCCCATAACCCACGGTTCCACATGATCGAAACCTGACTCTCCTGTACACCCCCTGTTCTCAAGGTTGTTCCTCGCACGTGACCTCGTATGTAATTCACGAGCCGCCTTCTTAGTGACCTATTCTGGTATCAAGCGCAATACTTATTCTCGTTGCTCTGAACCCCTTTTCACGCCCTGTTTCAGGCATCAAACGATTGTCTGCCCGCTTGAAACTTCTCTTGGTACCTTCTTACTTGCTCTCGATTTCTTCTTAAGTTCAATCCGAGAGTTACTTTCCGCAACCATCCCCGATGTTATCTACCATATAGTCAACCTGGTAAGGCCCACCCTTCCCGAGCCTTCCCCCATATCCTTTTCGTAAGTATGATGAAGATCCCGGAGACAGGATGACGACTTCATCATTTTGACCTGAAGCAGAAGTATGAAGGCATCAATATATTGGATTGACCTCTTCGAGAAGAGCAACCAACACCGAGAAGATCCGTTAGAATTTCGTAACCTATCTCTCCCCCTTACTCCCCTCCTAAATCTCGGGACGAGATTTTTCTTGTAGTGGAGGAGAATTGTGATGCCCGGATAATCAAGCTACAGTAACCTCTGCTAATGATGCCACGTCATTATGATTATTGTTGCTAATCTCGCGTCAGTTCGAAACCCAGTTCAAATTTTAAGAATAAAGTCAAACAATAAAAGTTTCCAAACATTAAAACTAAAATGCTCTAGACGAACCAGATATTGCATAGGTAATTATGGTGCAACAAACACATTTTTATAAAATGACTAAATGGTTTAAAATGAATTTAAAAAGAAAAGAAATAATAAAGAAAATACAAGAGAAAAAAAAACAAAACAGAAACAAAAAAAAGAGAAACCCCCCTGGGCCGTGGCCCAACTGGGCCAACCCACCGGCCCCAACCTGCCCACCCGTGCCTCATAACCTCCCCCCCCCACTCCCCACACACCCACCGACCTCCCCCACACCCCATAAAATATCTCTCCCTCTCCCCGATTGGATCGGGATCGAGGAGGAGGCCCTCGTCGCCCTTGAACGCCGACGCCCGCCGTCGAGGCTTCGCCGCCGCCGCCTCATGAGACTGCCTCCCGCTCCGCCGCTCGTCCCGTCGCCCCCCCAACCTTCCCGAGCATGCTGCCATTTTCCCTACCGCACCGTGAGCACCGCACCTTCCCTCCTTCCTCCTCCCCCCCACAGCGCCCGAGCTCAAGACGCCACGACCTCTTCCTCCGCCCGTCGTCGTCTGCAGCGCGCGCGCCGCCCGCGCGACCGCACCTCTGTCGGCTCCTCCTCGCCCAGCAGTGGTCCGCCGCACCCTCCACGGCCCAGCGTCCTTCTCCGGTGGCCGCCCTGCCACACGCCGGGCGCCCGCAGCTCCCTCCGCCGTGCCGCTTGGCCCAGCTGCGCCCGCATCACCGCACCCGTGGCCTCACTCCCGCGCCAGTTCCCTCTCCCCTCTGTCCCACATGAGCACCACCGCTCGTCGCTTCGCCCGTCGGCAGCGCCCTCGCCTCGTCCCCCTGCTCCTCGGCCGTCGCTCACCCCTGCGCCCCGCCTCCTCTGCAGACACGATCATGCCATGACCGCCGCGCCATACCCTCCCTTCGTCGGCCAAGTGCCCGACGCCACCTCGCCTCCGCCTGTCGTGGCCCCTGTGGCCGTGCCCGGCCTGCCCGTCCTCGGTGCCCGGCTGCCTCGTCTGCTCTGTGGGCGAGTGCCCGCTCAGGTGCGCCCGCACCCGGCGCCCACTAGCGCCCGAACCCGCTAAGGCCCCCTGTGCCTATGACAGGGGGGCCCCACACCACAAAACGTTAAAAAAAGGAATTAAAAATAAAAATAAAAAATAAAAATAAAAATGATTTAATAAAATTAATTATTAATTAATTAATTATCTAATGAATTAATTAAGTTAATTAATTTGGTTTAATTAATTTAATTAACTAGTTAGGTTAATTAAATAGTAATTAAATTAGGCTAAACCCTTATTAAATCTAAACAGTGTATGACAGGTGGGTCCCACTCGTCAGGTTGACCAAGTCAACTCTGTTGACTGCTGATGTCAGCATGACATCATGCTGATGTCATTAATCTGTTTTTCGGATTAATTTAAATAATTAATTAAATTCCAGAAATTAATAAAATCTTTAAAAAATCATATCTTTTAATCCGTAACTCGGATTAAAATATTTTCAACATGAAAGTTGCTTAGAACGACGAGATGATTTGGGATACGCAACCCGTTCATCCGCCACATTCCCCTAACCTATCGAACTTGCAACTTTCCCCCTCCGGCTCCTCTGCCTAAAAACGCGAAACACCGGGAATACTTTCCCGGATGCTTCCCCCCTTCACCGGTATCACCTCATACCGCGTTAGGGCACCCCTAGCACCGTTACTTGTCTTGTCTTGCATCATTATGCATCTGTTTGCATTGTATTCATTGTTTCTCCCCCCTCTTCTTCCGCTGAACACCGAGACCGGCCTTGCTGCTGCCAGACGACTACGGAGTTGACAACCCCTCTCTCTTGCCGAGCAACCAGGCAAGCCCCCTTTGATCACGGATATTGCCTACTCTCCTCTATACTGCTTGCATTAGAGTAGTGTAGCATGTTCTTGCTTTCGATTACTCCTATCTGCTTTTGCGACACATGTCCTTACTACTATCATTTGTTACCTTTACGCAATCCTACATGCTTAGTATAGGATGCTAGTATTCCATCTGTGCCCTACATTCTTGTCCGTCTGTTGTGCTATACTATTGGGCCGACATCACTCGAGGTGATCTCGGTATATACTATATACTTTATACATGATACATGTGGAGACTAAAGTCGAATCGGTGGTGGAGCACCAGCGAGTGGATCTTTGTGGCGGAGGCAGCAGGCAGGTTGAGATCGCCTAGGAGAGAGGTGGGCCTGGCCTGTTCGGCATTCGCGGATACTTAACACACTTAACGAGATCTTGGTATTTGATCTGAGTCGCTCACGGGCCTATACGCACTAACCAACTCGTGGGAAAGATATGGGCACTCGGCGTGTGGTATCGGCCAAGCACTTTGTGACGTCGGCCGATCGGCGGCGCGGATTGGACTGAACGCCACTAGGCTAGGTCTGCTTCCGGCCGCCCGCAACGTCTTGGTGTGCTTTCGGGGTGATGGGCCCAGACCCTGTGCGCTTTGGTTTAGACCGGCGTCTGACCTCTCTGTTGAGCCTAGGTGGGGCTGCGGCGTGTTGATCTTCAGCGGCGGGCATGACCCGAGAAAGTGTGTCCGGCCAAATGGGATCAAGCGTGTTGGGTTATGTGGTGCACCCTGCGGTGAAGTTAATCTATTCTAATAGCCGTGATCTTGATAACAGGGCGACTTGGAGTTGTACCTTGACCTTATGACAACTAGAACCGGATACTTAATAAAACACACCCTTCCAAGTGCGGATACAACCGGTGGTCGCTCTCTCTCGGGGTTACGAGGAGGATCGCGGGTAGGATTATGCTATGCGATGTTACTTGGAGGACTTGATCGCTCTCTTCTACATGTTGCAAGGCGGAGGCTGCGGAGCGTAGTCTTGACGAGATTAGATATCCCCTCTTATTACGGCATTCTGCAGTTCAGTCCACTGATATGGCCCCTTACACATATATCCATGCATATGTAGTGTAGCTCCTTGCTTGCGAGTACTTTGGATGAGTACTCAGGGTTACCTTGTTCCACCTTTTCCCCTTTCTTTACCCGGTTGTTGTGACCAGACGATGGAGCCCAGGAGCCAGACGCCACCGTCGATGACGACTACTACACCGGAGGTGCCTACTGCTACGTGCAACCCGCTAACGACGACCAGGAGTAGTTAGGAGGATCCCAGGCAGCAGGCCTACGCTTCTTTCGATCTGTATCCTAGTTTGTGATAGCCTTCTTAAGGCAAACTTGTTTAACTTATGTCTGTACTCAGATATTGTGGCTTTCGCCGACTCGTCTATGATCGAGCACTTGTATTCGAGCCCTCGAGGCCCCTGGCTTGTATTATGATGCTTGTATGACTTATTTATGTTTTAGAGTTGTGTTGTGATATCTTCCGTGAGTCCCTGATCTTGATCGTACACATTTGCGTGCATGATTAGTGTACGATTGAATCGGGGGCGTCACAAGTTGCTCGTTCGTCCACTGGCACTTCCCTGTTACAGGGTCCAAGGTTTCGCCAGCCCCGAAGAACCAAGTCCGGCAACGGTCTGGCCAGTACATTGTCTCTGGTTCAATCCCTTTTTCAAGCAGATCATGCTCAGCCTTGGACCACTTAGGCGGGCTTTGAGGTAGCCACGACCCGTGCGATGGTGAAGCTTCTTCTTCGCAGCATTTTGCTTGTTTGTCACCGACATCTTCTTACTCTTTTCCGATGTCTTGTGGGCCACAAATGCGGGCCAGTGATCTTTGATCTTCTCATATTTGCCGATGAATTCTGGTGTCTTATCTTTCTCGACAAACTGGTTCAGCTCTTTCCTCCACCTCCTCATTAGGGTTGCCATCTTCTTAAGGGCACAAGACTTGATTAATTGCTCTTTAACTGGCTTCTCCGGATCCTCCTCTGGCGGTAGGGTGAAATTTGCCTTCAGCTCAGTCCAAAGATCTTCTTTCTGCATATCATTGACATAAGACACCTCGGGGTCTTCCTCCTTAAGCTTATACAATTGATGGATGCTGATCGGGATCTTGTCCCTAACAAGAACCCCGTGACTGAGCAGAAAATGCCTTCCTTGTCCGCATGGGTTCAATCGGTTCGCCCGTCGGTAGCGATTTCTATGATCTCAAACTTTTCATCCGAGCTCAACTTTTCTTGGGCCTCGTCTCCTTACGAAGTTGTGCTCGATCCGGAGGGCTAGAAATTATAAGGAAGAAAGGCGAGAGTAATTAATATGTGTACATATACCAAAACAATGGATGCATCAATTAACTAGTCAGCACGGGCTTAACTAATATATATATACCTGGCGGACTCGGTTCGGTCACGGAGCGATCAACATGGTCTCCTTCGCTTGTACCTCCATTGTGTCACGGAGCCATCATGAACATAGTCCTCTTCTTGTACCGGCATTAATGGGTGAAGCCATCATGAACATAGCCCTCTTCTTCACCCAGTCCGCTGTCGTTGAGAAATGGCGCAACTTCATCACTTCCTTGTGCGATTATGTGCCCCAACATCGCTTCAGATCTTCGTCTCGGGAGTGCTCCATAGTTTACGCAAATATTTACAACATGTCAATTATTATTCAAACATGGTACAGATGGATATATATATATATATATATATATATATATATATATATATATATATATATATATATATATATATATATTAGTGGAAAACGTAGAACTAGCTAGCTAATCACAATAAGGAATCATGTTAGTTTGGGTGGCCTCGAGAGAGTTAATTTGTCGGGTAGGGGCGCGCGGCGGGAGGGGGTAGGAGACCAATATCGTTTTCTCTCTAGGGTTTGGGGTCGCCTCGACACAACGCTTCAAGGGTTAATTAGGGTGGCCTCGAGAGAGTTAATTTGTCGGGTAGGTCTTGGCGGGAGGGTAGGAGACCAACATCGTTTTCTCTCTAGGGTTTGGGTGTCCCCGAGAGTTTTGGTCGAGCGAGAGGGCCGAGAGGGGGGTGCTGCCGTTGTATAAGTTATCACGGTCGAGAGGGGGTATATATATCGACCGCCCCTCATGTCGAAGTTATCTCGAGGGGGTTATATTGACAACGACGCGACATACATATACATGGGAAAATAATGTTATCGGGGAGGGGGTATTGGTACCCCCCCCCCCTCGTGTTGAAGTTTCTTCTTTCTCCTCTATTCCTTACTTCTTCTGCTACTCTTCTTTTTCTTCTTCTCGCGAGAAAGAGAAATAAGGAAAAGGAAGAAAAGAGGAAGAAGAAAAAAAAGAAGAAAAAAACGAGGAGAAGAAGAAAGGAATAGAGGAGAAGAAGAAAAATAGAAAAAATCTATTTTTCTTCTTCTCCTCTTCTTTTTTCCTCTTCTTATTTATTTCTCCTCTTCTTCCTCTCCTCTTCTTCTCCTTTCTTCCTCTTCTTATTTTCCTTTTTCCTCTCATTCTTTTAGTGTTGCTTGTTTTAAAAAAATGTTCAAATAGAAAATTTGAAAAAAACAAAGGTTTTGCCTAATGCATTGTTCATATGAATATACAAACATTTGCATATTCTACAATAATTAATATCACCAAAAAATCTATGAACAGAAATAAAACCTAACTTTTCTAAAATCTATCTTTTGCATATATGAAGACATTAATACACATATGAACAAAAACATGCTCTGAACAATTTTGAACATCTACATACACATATATAGCCACATACATACACATATACATTATATATATATATATATATATATATATATATATATATGAACAAAAAACTAATTAAACTAATAAAATGAAAAACCAGAGCCGTGTGCGTGTGGCTCAAGCGACAGTGAGGGCGAGATGACGATGGCGACGGTGGGGCGGCGAGGAGTCGTCGGCGAGGGAGGGACGGGCAGGGGCTCGGGGCGGGCCGCTGGGGCGCGATACAGGCGCGGGCTCGGGAGGCCGACGACGAGGACAGCGCGGGCTCGGGAGGCAGCTGCGACGAGGACAGCGCTGGCTCGGTGAGGCGACAGCTTGGCGGCGGCAGCGGTGGCGGCGACAGCGAGGTGGAGCAACTGGCGGCGTCGAGGAGGTCGGTGTCGTCGAGGGCAACGGCGATGGGATTCTAAAATTTTGCAAAGTGTTTGCTTATATAGCGAAGGCATTGGTCCCGTTCGTGAAACCAACGGGACTAATGCCTGCTTTATCCCGGTTAGTGCCTCCAACGGGACCAAAGGCCTCCTTTTCGTCAGCCCAAAGGGCGGGAAGCGGCGGCCTTTGGTACGGTTGGTGCCACGAACCGTACTAATGTCTCCCTTTAGTCGGTTGGTGCCACCAACCGGGACCAAAGGCCCCTGTGCTGCCAGCGTCCTTTGCCAAAGTTTAGTCCCACCTCGCTAGTTGAGAGGGCGTGAAGTGGTTTATAAGCCCAGTGCCGCACCCATCTCGAGCTCCTCTCCACCGCAGCTTCGGGCCTACTTGCTATGCTTTGCTGGTGGGCCTTACAGGCCTCTTGTGGGCTGAATCTGCCCATAGTAGGGTTTCTAGTCGTATTCAGGCCGTGGGGGCCCGATGGGAGGCATTTTTTGTTTTCTTTACTTATTTTTGCTATTTTATTTTTCCAGTTTTTTGTTTTGTTTTCTGCATTATTTATTTTCTTTTGTTTTTGCTTTATTTTTAATTCTTTTTGCTTTTAGTTTTGAAAATTATAAACTTTCTGTTAGTGCCATTAGTTTTCAGATAGGAGGCATTTTTGTTTTCTTTACTTATTTTTGCTATTTTATTTTTTCCAGTTTTTTGTTTTGTTTTCTGCATTATTTATTTTCTTTTATTTTTGCTTTATTTTTAATTCTTTTTGCTTTTAGTTTCTGAAAATTATAAACTTTCTGTTTGTGCCATTAGTTTTTGAGAGGAGGCATTTTTTGTTTTCTTTACTTATTTTTGCTATTTTATTTTTTTCCAGTTTTTTGTTTTGTTTTCTGCATTATTTATTTTGTTTTGTTTTTGCTTTATTTTTAATTCTTTTTGCTTTTAGTTTTACTGAAAATTATAAACTTTCTGTTAGTGCCATTAGTTTTCAAATTTGAAAACACTTTTTTGTTTTTTGCTTTATTTATTTTATTTTGTTTCTGCTTACAACAAAATACTTATTGTTGCTATTTTTAATTATTACGAGGGCCGAACCATAAGACATTAAAGCATTTCAAATGAACTCTGAAAAAGTTGAAAGTTGGCATGGTATCATAAATTGACCCACATAGCATGTGCATGTACAAAACGGACAATGGTATCATACTCGTCAGTTACAAATTTGGCATGGTATCATCATAATAGTTGCGGGGGAAAGTCTTCACTTTTTCTTCGCTTGTGTCATTTGCTTATTGCACCATAACCATAGATAATCTTCATCGTTTATCAGGATGCTGGGGTCAGCCTTGACATTAAAGGGAGGAATTTCATGAAACTTTTCATAATCTTCAGACATGTCTGTCTTGTCCTCCACTCCGACGATGTCCCTTTTTCCTGAAAGAACTATGTGGCGCTTTGGCTCATCGTATGATGTATTCCCTTCCTTATCTTTTCTCTTTCTCGGTCTGGTAGACATGTCCTTCACATAGATAACCTGTGCCACATCATTGGCTAGGATGAACGGTTCGTCAGTGTACCCAAGATTTTTCAGATCCTTGTTGTCATTCCGTCTTTGTGGGTCTACACTGCACCCGCCTCTGACAGATTGACCCATTTGCACTTAAACAAAGGGACCTTAAAATCGTGTCCGTAGTCAAGTTCCCATATGTCCACTATGTAACCATAATATGTGTCCTTTCCCCTCTCGGTTGTTGCATCAAAGCGGACACCGCTGTTTTGGTTGGTGCTCTTTTGATCTTGGTCAATCGTGTAAAATGTATTCCCATTTATCTCGTATCCTTTCCAAATCAATACAGTCAAAGATGGTCCCCTGGACAACAAGTACAGCTCATCACAAACAGTGTTGTCACCTCGTCGTGCTTCCAACCAACTGCTGAAAGTCTGATGTGTTCACATGTAATCCGATCGTCGCCTTTGCTCCGGGTGTTTGGGCGCAGATTGTTCTTGTGTTCATCGACATACGGGGTCACTAAGGTAGAGTTCTGTAGAACTGTGTAGTGTGCTTGAGACCAAGAATATCCGTCCCTGCATATAATTGAGTCCCTTCCAAGCGTGCCTTTTCCAGTCAGTCTCCCCTCATACCGCGATTTAGGGAGACCTATCTTCTTAAGGCCAGGAATGAAGTCAACACAAAACCCGATGACATCCTCTGTTTGATGGCCCATGGAGATGTTTCCTTATGGCCTAGCGCGGTTACGGACATATTTCTTTAGGACTCCCATGAACCTCTCAAAGGGGTACCTATTGTGTAGAAATACGGGGCCCAGAATGACAATCTCGTCAACTAGATGAACTAGGACGTGCGTCATGATATTGAAGAAGGATGGTGGGAACACCAGCTCGAAACTGACAAGACATTGCACCACATCAGTCCTTAGCCTTGGTATGATTTATGGATCGATCACCTTCTGAGAGATTGCATTGAGGAATGCACATAGCTTCACAATGGCTAATCGGACCTTTTCGGTAGAAGCCCCTCAATGCAACGGAAGCGGTTGCGTCATAATCACGTGGCAGTCATGAGACTTTAGGTTCGGAACTTTTGTCCGCATATTTATTTTTCCCTTTATATTCGACGAAAGCCAGTCGGGACCTTGATCTTGAGCAGGCATTCAAAGAATATTTCTTTCTCTTCTTTAAAGAGCGTGGCTGGCGGGACCTTCATCTTGCTTGAGGCATGCCCTCTTTTTTAGTGCAGCGTTGTAGGTCCTCCGTGCCTCGTGTATCTTTTGTCTTCCCATACACGCCCAAGAAGTCTAGCAGGTTCACGCAGCGGTTCTTCGTCCGTGCATCATGTCGATCGAGAGCGGACCTCTAGGTCTTTCGGTAGGGTAGGTCCCAAAATATAGATTTCTTCTTCCACATGGGTGCGTGATTCTCAGCGTCATTCGAACAGCTAGTCCACGGGACCCTTTCCAAAGATTACGTGTAAATCATTGACCATAGCAAATGCGTGATCACCGATGCGCATGGCGGGCTTCTTCCGGTGATCTGCCTCGCTTTTGAAATGCTTGCCTTTCTTTCGACATTGATGGTTGGTCGGAAGAAATCGGCGATGGCCTGGTACACATTCTTCCTGCAGCTTCCGGTATATACTATCGGTGTCAAGTAAACAGTGCGTGCATCGTGGTATCCCTTGTTTGTCTGTCCCGAAAGGTTCTTGAGAGCGGGCCAATCGTTGATGGTCACGAACAGCAATGCCTTTAGGTTAAATTCCTCCTGTTTGTGCTCATCCCACGTACGTACACCGTTTCCATTCCACAGCTGTAAAAGTTCTTCAACTAATGGCCTTAGGTACACATCAATGTCGTTGCCGGGTTGCTTAGGGCCTTGGATGAGAACTGGCATCATAATGAACTTCCGCTTCATGCACATCCAAGGAGGAAGGTTATAGATACATAGAGTCACGGGCCAGGTTCTGTGATTGCTGCTCTGCTCCCCGAAAGGATTAATGCCATCCGCGCTTAAAGCAAACCATACGTTCCTTGGGTCACGTGCAAACTCAGCCCAGTACTTTCTCTCGATTTTTCTCCACTGCGACCCGTCAGCAGGTGCTCTCAACTTCCCGTCTTTCTTACGGTCCTCACTGTGCCATCGCGTCAACTTGGCATGATCTCCGTTTCTGAACAGACGTTTCAACCGTGGTATTATAGGAGCATACCACATCACCTTCGCAGAACCCTCTTCACGGGGGCTCGCCGTCAACATCACCGGGGTCATCTCGTGCGATATTATACCGTAATGCACCGCATACCGGGCATGCGTTCAGATCCTTGTACGCACCGAGGTAGATGATGCAATCATTAGGGCATGCATGTATCTTCTCCACCTCCAATCCTAGAGGGCATACGACCTTCTTTGCTGCGTATGTACTGTCGGGCAATTCGTTATCCTTTGGAAGCTGCTTCTTCAATATTTTCAGTAGCTTCTCAAATCCTTTGTCAGGCACAACATTCTCTGCCTTCCACTGCAGCAATTCCAGTACGGTACCGAGCTTTGTGTTGCCATCTTCGTAATTGGGGTACAACCCTTTTTTGTGGTCCTCTAACATGCGATCGAACTTCAGCTTCTCATTTTGACATTCGCATTGCGTCCTTCCATCGACAATGACCCGACGGAGATCATCATCATCGGGCACATCGTCTGGTTCCTCTTGATCTTCAGCAGCTTCGCCCGTTGCAGCATTATCGTGCACATCGTCTGGTTCCTCTTCATGTTCAGTAGCATCACCGTATTCAGGGGGCACATAGTTGTCATCGTACTCTTCTTCTTCGCCGTCTTCCATCATAACCCCTATTTCTCCGTGCCTCGTCCAAACATTATAGTGTGGCATGAAACCCTTGTAAAGCAGGTGGGTGTGGAGGATTTTCCGGTCAGAGTAAGACTTCGTATTCCCACATATAGGGCATGGACAACACATAAAACCATTCTGCTTGTTTGCCTCAGCCACTTCGAGAAAATCATGCACGCCCTTAATGTACTCGGAGGTGTGTCTTGAACAGTACATCCATTGCCGGTTCATCTGCGTGCATTATATATAATTAAGTGTGTCAAAAATCATTACAAAACATCATGAATAGATAATTAAGTGACCAAATTAATAAAAGTTCATCATCACATTAAAACCAAAGTACATACATAGTTCTCATCTAACAACATAAAGCTCTGCAGAGCATCTAAATTAATTAAACCATACACTGAAACTATGTAAAACATTTCAATGCGGAAACAAATGCGATCATAATCGCAACCAATGTAACAACTGATCCAACGGCATAATGATACCAAGCGTCGGTATGAATGGCATATTTTCTAATCTTTGTAATCTTCAAGCGCATTGCATCCATCTTGATCTTGTGATCATCGACGACATCCGCAACATGCAACTCTAATATCATCTTCTCCTCCTCAATTTTTCTAATTTTTTCCTTCAACAAATTATTTTCTTCTTCAACTAAATTTAACCTCTCGACAATAGGGTCGGTTGGAATTTCCGGTTCAACAACCTCCTAGATAAATAAAATCTATGTCACGTTCACTACTAGAAAAAGGGCTATAGATGGGATTGACACTAATGGCGCACCAGAAAGATGATGCGCCATTAGTATATACTAATGGCGCACCACCTTCTGATGCGCCATTAGAGTTTAAACTACTAATGGCGCACCATGCAAAGGGTGCGCCATTAGTATCAATTTTTTTTTTGTTTTGAACTAGTGCGCCTGTCCAAACATACTAATGGCGCATCCTGCCAAAGTGCGCCATTAGTAGTTGTAACTACTAATGGCGCACCAGGCAGTGGGTGCGCCATTAGTATAGAATTTTTTTTGAACTAGTGCGCCTGTCCAAACATACTAATGGCGCATCCTGCTTAAGTGCGCCATTAGTAGTTGTAACTACTAATGGCGCACCAGGCAGTGGGTGCGCCATTAGTATAGAAACTTTTTTTTTGAACTACTGCGCCTGTCCAAACATACTAATGGCGCATCCAGATGAAGTGCGCCATTATTAGTTGTAACTACTAATGGCGCACCATGCAAGAGGTGCGCCATTAGTAAGTGGGCAGCAACAAGATATTTGGGACAGCCTCTCCTACCCACACTCACTTTCTCCCCACTTCATTCTCTCCACCTCCTCCTTGTCTCGGGTGCCTCCTCTTTTTCACCTCATTTCCACCATAGATTCATTCAAATTAAGTGGTTAAATTACCTTGTTTTAATAGGTAAGTAAGGGGAAGCTATATTTATGTTGTTCTCCCTACAACAATGTGCACATGCACTTTTTACGGCCTAGCTAGATCTATGTATGTTAGTGGTGTTGCATATGTTTGTGGTGTTGCATATGTGTTTGTGTTTGGAGGTGTACGGTATTTGAAATGCGATAGTTGCCAATATTTTGCGGAATGTTGATTCATTTCCGTTTAGTGAGAATTTTGGCATTAAGCATTCTTTTGGTCCTATTTTTAGGAAAGTCATGCCAAATTTTTGTTTGGTTCTAAAATATCGTTTTGCTCTACCCATGACGACCATAGTCCGCACGATGACCGAAGGCATCGTGAATAGGTTTTGAGGTCCGCGAAGGCGAGATGCTTCAAAAGAACGAGACGGAGATAAGATGTCCGTGTCGAAGATGCAAGTGAAGAGCCTTATTGCGGACCCGGTTCGAACAGGTGCGGGACCACCTGCTCTTGCGTGGTTTCATGGATGGCTATCGGTGGCAAGGTGATGAAGATGACTACGAAGTCGTCCATGCGGGCCGGGCAAGAAATGAGGAAGGGCAGCAAGACAACCACCGCGGCTCGGGCGGGCGAGAAGACGAAGAATCCCCAGGAGATGATCACGACGGTGATGCTGTACACAGTCATCATGTAGAATATGCAGGACATGATGATGAGGAAGATGCCGGAGCAGGCGACGGGCATGATCATGAAGATGATGATGCCGGCGGAGCAGACGACGCTGGACCATCGATGGGCTGGGTGCAGGACCCTCATATTCAAGTGCTGCTTCTCAAGCGGACGGATAACGCAAGAGCTGCCGCCGAGAGAAAGCCAAGATGGATCAACTTGAGTTAGACGCGGCTACTCCATTGTATGAAGGATGCAGGCCGAGGATACCGCTTTGAAAGTAACGCTCATGGCTCGGAGATGAAGGTAAAACACAAAATGACCGGCGCGTGCCGGCGAGAACATGTCATTCTGGCAGAACGTCTTCCCAAGGGGAACAAGTGCCCGACCAGTTTGGGAGGCGAAGAAAATCGTGTGTCCTCTCGATTTACCGCACGTGAAATACCATGTGTGCATGAACAATTGCATCATTTATCGGGACGAGCACGCGGAGTCTACCATATGTCCGGTGTGCGGCGTCACTCGATACAAGAAGAGGAAGAAAGCTCCTCGAAAAGTGGTGTGGTACTTTCCGATCACTCCTCGTCTGCAGCGCTATTTCGCGGACCCTAAGGTAGCAAAGCTCCTGCGTTGGCACGCGGATAGGGAGGAGAAGAAGCGAGAAGATGACGCAAATGATCCGGAGATAGATAAAAAAGACAAGATGCTGAGTCACCCTAAGGATGCGAGCCAGTGGCAAGCGTTGAACTTCGAAGACTCGGAATTTGGGAACGATCCAAGGAACATCATGCTGGGCGCGAGCACCGATGGAGTCAATCCGTTTGGCAGCCAGAGAAGCACCCATAGCACCTGGCCTGTGTTTGTGTGGATGTACAACCTTCCCCCCTGGTTGTGCATGAAGAGGAAGTCCATTCACATGAGTATGCTAATTGAAAGGCCGAAACAACCAGGGAACGACATCAATCTGTATCTGGGGCTGCTGAAAGAGGAGCTTGACACGCTGTGGAAAACGCCAGCCAATACGTGGGGCGCCGCAGAAAGAATATTTCCCTATGAGAGCCGCACTGCTCACGACGGTGCACGACTATCTCGATTCACGGATATCTCACGGGCAGGTAGTCCACGGATTTTCTGGATGCGTAAGGTGCATGGATGGCACAACGTATCGCCAGCTAGATAGAGATCCCGGGTCTTTGAAAACCGTGTTCATGGGACATCGAAGGTGGCTTCACGACGATGACCCGTGGAGGAAAACAAGGATCTGTTCGATGGTGAAACCGAACCCAAGCGAAAACGCCTGTACGAGGAGCGGCGAGAAATAGACAAGCTGTTGAAAAATTGGAAAGACTGCCCACCGCCGAAAGAAGCAAAAGGCGCGAGCCGGAAAGAAGCGAAAAGCCAGAGCTGTTGAAGGTATGGAAAGCGAGGTCTGTTTTACGGGACTTGCTGTCTTGGAAGATCCACCGTGTGCCTCACAGCCTTGATGTCATGCATATCACGAAGAACGTGTGCGAGAGTCTGCTTGGTACCCTGCTCAACATGCGAGAGGACCAAAGATGGGCCAAAAGCAAGGGCAGACTTGAAATCAATGGGCATCGGCAGGAGCTTCACGCTATATATGATGATGATGATGATGATGATGATGATGATGATGATGAGGCGCAGGACCACGAAAGTCGTCGCCAAAGGCAAAAGGCCAAGAAGACCGAAATGACTACCCTCCCGTGCTTCACTCTAAGTCGAGGAGATCGAGCAGTTTTCACCTGCCTCCTAGGAGTAAAACTTCCTTCTGATTCTGCTGGGAAGATAAGCGAGATACCTAGACCCAGCGAAGCGAAGTTCAGCGGGATGAAGTCTCACGACCGTCACGTCTCGATGACGCAGATACTTCCGGTTGCAATCCATGGGATCATGGGCGCGCACGTCCGTGAAACGCTATTTGGCCTATGCAACTTCTTGACGTCATCCTCGGAAGTCGATTGGCGTGAGGCAACTCGAAGGCTACAGGAAGAGATCGTGGTGATACTATGCGAGCTTGAGATGTACTTCCGCCCGCATTCTTCGACGTTATGGTGCATCTGCTGGTCCATATAGTGGAGGATATCATCCAACTCGGGCCGACGTTCCTGCACAGCATGATGCCGTTCGAAAGGATGAATGGTGTCATCAAAGGATACGTTCGCAACATGTCACGTCCAGAAGGAAGCATAGCCAGGGGCTTTCTGACCGAAGAGTGCATCTCCTACTGCATGAATTATCTAGGCATCGAGAACCCCGTTGGTCTGCCCGTCAACAGGCACCTCGGCAGGCTCGCTGGATGGGGTCACCGTGAGGGTCGCCGAAATGCATGTCGACTTCGAGGGTCGACTCGCCGACTTTGAAAGAGCAAACCTAGTCGCGCTACAACACATAGACGTGGTCGATCCTTGGGTGGTAGAGCACAAAACCTTTATTAAGAAGACGTACAATGACCGAGGCCAACAGAGGACGGACGGAGATACACTCAAAGAGCACAACTCATGTTTCACGCGTTGGTTCAAGCAGAAGCTTCTGTCGTACCCTTTACATGAGGATTCTTCCGCGGAAGAACAACTCATATTCGCCTTGTCACAGGCGTCGAGCACAACCTGATGACCTATGAGGCGTCACGATATCAACGGCTACACATTCTACACCGAGGCCAAGGACATGAAGAGCGATGGTTATCGAACTCCGGGTAGCGATGGAATCCTACACCGTAACGACAAGGACAGATACTACGGAAGGATCGAGGAGATCTGGGAGCTGAGCTACTGCTGAGAGAAGGTCCCATGTTCCGTGTCGATGGGCCAAGAACGTCATAAAGAAGACCGGTATTTCACCACCATGGTTATACCCGGCCAAATCCAAGACCAAGGGCATAAGCGTCACCGCGAAAAATGAGCCATGGGTACTGGCTTCCCAAGTGGACTAATGCTTCTTCATTACCGACCCGCCAAAGCCCGGTCGTGTTGTCGTGAGGAGAGGCAAAGGAAGATCATCGAAATGGTTGGAGTAGCCAATGAGCAAGACTTGACAAATCGGGCGACCGAGGATCGAACATGGCGACGATGATGAAGTAGCAGCATACACCACAAGAAGAAGCAGGACCACCCTACCTAAAGGGCGTCCGTTCCACGTAAGAACTCCATTTGCGAAAAAGAAGGGCAAGAAGATTGTGAACAGATAGCTAGCTAAGATCGATTGTATTTAAATCGTAGCCTTCATTTCTCGATTGTATTTCATGGGTACTTTTGAACTATCATGAATATTTTTAAATTTCATGGACACTCGATCTCGATCCCCTCCATCTCGATCGCTATCCCACCTCGCACCTCGATTCCCCTACTCAACCGCCCCGACCCCACGCACCCAGCACCGTCTTATTAAAAATAAGTATCAAACAGCTTTTAAATGCTACTGTCTTATAAAAAATATTACTGTTATTATTTAAACAAGTTTGAACATATTTAAACACAAATAAGTATCAAACAGCTTTTAAATGCTAAAAAAATTGTGGAGCCCACCTCGATCCCCTCCATCTCGATCGCTATCCCACCTCGCCAGATCCGGTCCCCTCACCGAGCACCCCCAGTCCACCGGCCGCGCCGCCGACCCCCGCACCTCGATTCCCCTACTCAACCGCCGCCTTGACCCCCGCACCCAGCGACCGTCTTATAAAAAATAAGTAACAAACAGCTTTTTAAATGCTACTGTCTTATAAAAAAATATTACTGTTATTATTTAAACAAGTTTGAACATATTTAAACACAAATAAGTATCAAACAGCTTTTTAAATGCTAAAAAATTTTGTGGAGCCCACCTCGATCCCCCTCCATCTCGATCGCTATCCCACCTCGCCAGATCCGGTCCCCTGCCGAGCACCCCCAGTCCACCGGCCGCCGCCACCCCCCTCACCTCGATTCCCCTACTCAACCGCCACCGCCCCCCCACCTCCCAAGCACCGTCTTATAAAAAATAAGTATCAAACAGCTTTTAAATGCTACTGTCTTATAAAAAATATTACTGTTATTATTTAAACAAGTTTGAACATATTTAAACACAAATAAGTATCAACAGCTTTTAAATGCTAAAAAATTTGTGGAGCATGGGAGTGAACCAGGACCTCCCGTGTGAGAACTGGCTGCTTGACCAGTCGAGCTAGTAGAATGAGCTTGATGTGGATCAGTTACGGTGGTACATAACCTGTTGGCTCGAGTTGAAATAAAAAAAAATACTAATGGCGCACCATGGTGAGGTGCGCCATTAGTATGGACATGCTAATGGCGCACCACGGTGAGGTGCGCCATTAGTGTGTGCCCGATCCCCTTCCCTCTCCCCTTCGCCCGATCCCCCTTCCCTCTCCCCTCGCCAGTTCCTCTCCTCTCGATCCACCGCCGCCGCCGCTGCCTGACCCACTGCTCGCCCTCGCCTCGCCCTCTCCCTCCCTCGCCCTCTCCTCGCCTTCCCTCTCCCTCGCCTCTCCCTCGCCCTAGATCCCTTCCCTCTCCTCTCCAGCGCTGCTGCCCGTCGCCTCGGCCTTCACCCCGCCACCCAGCCGCCCTCGGCGCCCCGCGCCCAGCCGCGCCCAGCTCGCCTCGACCCGCCCGGCGCCGCTGCCCCGCCACCTCGACGCTGCCCCGCCGCCTCGACGCGACCCCGCCGCCCGGATGCCGCCCCGTCCACACCACCGTCGCCGGAGCACCTTATCCTCTCCGACCGCCTCCTCCACCCCGGCCCGCTCCTCCAAGGTAAGCTACCGCCCCGACCCCTATCCCCTTCCCTCCTCGCCGTTTGCTCGCTCGCACGGGTCCTCAACTGCAAAACATGAACTTATGTTGATTGATTGTTATGCATGGTCCTATGCCCTCTTATGTATTCATCAGGTCGAATTACGCTCATGATTATAGAGGGTTAAAAACATATATATGTATAGGTCATGACACATGTTTCTTGATACAAAATAAGCACAAGTTTGCAGGTATTGGGGTAATTAGTTACTCTAATCTCTTCTATGAGATGAATTGCACATGCTGATTTTTCTTGATTGTATGATTTGTGTTCACCCCTTCCCCAATGTTTCAGAACTTCCAATAGGTACAGGTTTTGAGATTAGGCGTGTTTAATCCAGTAGCATGCTCTTTTAAACCCATCCCGATTTCGAACTGGGCGCCTTAAACCATACGTAGTTGTTTAGCAAAGTGCGATGTCTAGCAGTTTGACAGTTATTTGTGTGTGCACTGTTAATTAATCCTTGAACTTCATGATAACTCTTTAAATTTGGCCCGCGTGTTCTTATCAAACACACATCAAAATTCATTTCTACTAGTGTGTTTCAGTGCACCTTCGATTTTGTTTATGTTCTTTTCTTGTACCCAAGAAGCTGCATCTGAATTATGTTTGATCAACATGATAGAGAGAATAACTGACACATGCAACAGATTGTTGAAACTAGTCATGCAATTGAGATCATAAGCAACAAACATCATATCCACGTCGATCACTACTAACAGTAAAACAAATACTAGCCCTAAGAGAGAGAATAAGTTATGAATAAATATTTTATTTTTTATTATTGCAGCCAGCTACCACTATCTTTTTTCGTTCCTGATACATGGTTTAGTTTGCTGGACCTGAACTAAACAAGTGCAAGGGCTTGATTACATGGTGGTCCTAGCACTATTTGTGCCCCAAAGTACACTTTGACGGAATGGCAGTATCAAGAGTACAACTGCTTTGATCCATTATAGAAGTAGCTAGGCTCCATGTATCGTCTTGTTTATTTCTTGATAGTTTGGAACCGTTGGATTTTACTTTTTTTTTTGGCATCTTGAACTGAGCCTCTTATCATTGTGTCCAGAAGTGACCAAAGGCTCCAGACAGATACAAGGAGGAGATCGCTAATTTTGTTGTGCACCCAGACTGTATATACTTGTACAATAACTCGTACAAGCTCACCTGTACAAGTCCCAGCATTTATTTTTCTGGACCTGGCAATAGACGTGGCTTCATTTACTATCCTTGCCACAAAAGCCAGTTTCCCATACTGTACTTACATGATTACATAGTGGTTTGCACATATGCCTTCTTCGTTGACTCAACTTCTCTTTATTTTCATTTGGTTCTGTGCTTCTTTTGCTTCTAGTCAGGGAGTTGGGTGGAAAGGAGTGGATCGAACTGCGATCACACAAGATCTGCTAACGTGCTATCTTGGTCAAAAAACTTAGGTAAATTTATCTTTTGTACATCTTTTTTCTTGGTTACTCAGTTTACGAAAAGCTGCATTGTCTATTCATTTTTGAACTGTGAAGGACAGTAGGAGAGGCTCCTACAGTCTTGTATTAATAAAACAAAATTAAAGATACATGGTATGTATAAGGTATAGGGTCTTTGACCCTAACCAAAAGATAAGATACTAGTACAAGGTTTTTAGGTAATTTGTTGCACTAGGGAGCTTACGAAATCCTCAAGCTCAGACTTCCTCCCTATATCTCAACAATGGCAAAATCATGATTAAATCTAGAGAGCCATGATTTGTGAGAGTGGGGAATTCTTTGGAAGACCATTTTGTTTCGTTCTTTCCACAAGTACCAAACAGCTACAGTACACACCTACATGAACATGGGTCTGTCCCAGGCCTGTTTGGCAGCAGTTAACAATCCTCATATGAGATGAGAGGATTTTTTTTAATTGGCTTCTTGCAGTTTTGAAAATTCAGTTTATTCGGTTACTGAAAATTCAGTTAATTCAGTTAGGCACACAAATTTCAGAACTTTTGTGTGCCCTAGTACTTGGTGTTTGTAGAAAACCAGGAGTGTCAATGGGACTAGAATTCACTTGTTCTTATATGGGTGAAACTTCACTTGTTTTTAGGCTAGTGTAGGGTGTTGCTTTATTCTGTCATCATTTGTAACTATGTCACAAGTAAATTGTTCCTTCTTCTGTATTTGACAAGTAATGACTGTTGATAAGCTGAGGCATGGATTAAGCTGTTTCTTTGTTGTAACATACTGTATATAACTCCACAATGAAATACAATACATATTGATGTGCTTTGTAAAACTTGTTCATGTACTGAACTACTAATGCCTTGTGATGCTCTGAATTACTTGTGATGCCTCTGAATTACTTGTGATCACATTGAGAAAGACTTGTAAAGATGATGATCATCTTTAATAGAAAACAATTTGTGATGATTTTTCTAGTTTGCTGGGTTTTGTCTCCGACCATCGTGTCGTGATGATTTTGCAGGTACCCCGAGAGGCCCTTGAGTTTGCCGGAATGTCGATTAACTTCCGTTCCGGCAAATTCGGGTACTCCATATGTCCTATTTTCAGCAAAGGTCATGCTGAAATTTTCCGTGAATTTTAGCATGACTTTGCTAAAAATAGGACATATAAATACTTGTGACTAATGCATGGGCCGGGTATCTTAGTAGTTAATTAAGTAGGATCAAGTGCCCGGCGTACTTGTGACTAATGCATGGCTTTTAGGGTGCCTCGGTGTCGATAAAACCGAAATGATGAAAGGTTAGGCTTTTAGGGTGCCTTGGCGTGAAAAACCCTCAATGATAAAAGCTTAGATTTTAGGATGCCTCGGTGTCGACAAACCCTAAATGATGAGACCATGATCTTGTTCCTTGACAATAACCAACTTTTGACCAAACTTTGTTTCTATTTAGAGAGAAACATGGCCTACAACGATGAGGCCGGGGTTGGCGGCAAGGCATTTTGGGAGCTGTCCCAGAGATGGAGGAACAACCTCACTTGTATGAGGCCGCCGCCTTCCCCACCGATCCCGAGACCACCGATGGTGCCGCCGAGGATGACCACACCGATGCCACCACCGATGGTGCCGCCGAGGATGCCACCATCGATGATGGCGGCGCGCGCACGATGGCAGCCAACCAAGAGGCAACGGAAGGACCGGCGCCCGATCGTGCTCCGCACCCTCAAGGAGGAAGTTACTGAAGTGGACTCCAACGGGAATCCAACGGCGCCCGAACGAATAGTCAAGGGGTACTCGCTTCAGCTCGGGTGCATTGTCCGAAGCACCGTCTCGATCAACACCGAGAACCTGAGGCATCCTGACCGAGGGAATTTGCGCAACCTCCTCTTCACGAAGCTGCACGAACGATACAAGTTCCCCGCTGAATTTGAAAACACAAGCCTCAAAGGGAATAAAGTGAACAATGCTGCCCTCACGAAGATGAGCAAGGCCCTGTCTACTTGGAAAAGCAATGTGAAGAGAATGATCGAGAAAGGTGAGAGTTATCGGAAGATCAAGGAGAAAATCCTTCGATCACCGAAGATGACTACAACGACTTCAAGATCAATTGCTCGAGCACCGCAAGCTCCCAATCAAGTGAGTGGGGAAACAAATGCGGAGCTGAACATAGGGGAACACACACTCGGTCCCGGCGGTTCAGAGTGGCGGAGCCTATATGGGACAAGGAGGAGGCGGACCGTGCGAGCAAGGCCTACCGCCCTCTTGATACATACGGTGACAAGCAGACCAGGAACTTTGTCGGGGCCGGTACAAGAAGGACCGAAAACAAAGGAGCTTACCACGGATCCGAAGACCAGGCAGCTTGAGCTTGTTCGTAAGGAATACACCCAGCGTAATTAGCTCCATATGGTTGCATTCTAATTAATGAAGCCAATTTCTAAATGGTTCACATTCCTTCCGCAGCGATCGAAAGCGATGCGCGGGGTCGACTCAGAGCAACCCTTGGGACACCACTCTAAATAGGGGTTGAATGTAATGAAGAACAAGGATAAGCTCGAAGTCCGACGTCGGCTGGTCGTGTGGCGGCAAAGGCTTGTCGACAAAATGGGGTCATACTATACCGCTGGTGTGCGGAAGGAGAAAAGACCAGCTCGGAAAGCCAGCGCGAGAGGTTCAAGAACTCAAGGCACAGGTGGCGCGGATTCGGAGATTGTCCAAGAGCAAGTGGAACAACGACTCGGGCGATGATCACCGCCCTTGTGCCTACCTTGATCTCGGGGTTGAGTCGTGGATTGCGGGCGGCCAACGAGGGCCGCCCGATTCCTAGCTTCACGGCCAGCAACTTCGCATAATGCGATGGCGGGGCCATTGGTGCCTCGGCGGGGCGGCATTGGTGTCTCCGACGCCGCACGGAGCTTAATGCACCCGGTGTCGCCGCCGGCACCTCTGCAGCAAGCGGCCCCTCCGTCAATCTGCCGCCCGCCGTTGGCGGTGCCTCTACATTAGCCGAGCTCGGCGCCATCATCACGGTAACTAATTAAGCCTCTCTCGCCGAGGACTTCATCTCCTTGCCTTTGATCGGGCATCCTCGACGCCCTACATGTTTTCGCGGGCGCCGCCGACGTTCCGTGCACTCTCCTCCACTTCGTGAACAACGAGTTGGTCGATGTCGCCAAGGGCAAAATCGTTCAACCGGGCAACCCCTTGTTCCACGGTACCCAGATGCCACCCAACTTGTTTAGGGTTCAACTGGTTCGGGTGCTGCCAGGCTGCGACGACTTGTTACCTCCGAATCGACCCGTCGGGGCCGACGATGATGACGTGATGACCCTCAGCGCCTGCCTGAGCTGGCCCCTGCTTTGGCCGAAGAGCCAGATTTGTTTGGGGGCGGGGGACACCACCCCAAAGACAACACCGCCAGTCATGCGGCGCCAAGTCGGCCCCATGGCAAGACCGCCGTACGGTGCGGACATCCCTATGCCATCGATCCAAACATGCATATGGCACAGGATCGATCTGACGACGGCGGCGACTATGATACATTTGGCAACGTCGATCAGTACTTTGCCGAGCATGGGTGCGATGGCGACTTCATGGGGCCTCCTTCTCAAGAACCAAACCCAACAAAAGGCGTGTGCGATCTAGCTCGTACAGCGGAGAAGCCAAGTTGCAACAGCGCCGTCGGTGTTCAGCTCTCGAGACGCCTCCACTGCCGACTTCACCGAGCCTCGAGATAGGCGAGGTGCGAAATATTATCAGCCCCAACACACTCAAGAAGGCGGTCTGTGTGCAAAACTCGGTCCCATTACAGGAGAAGAAGAAGGCACGCAAAAGAAAGACTAAGAAGGGTGCGAGCCAGCCGGCACCGAGTACGATCCGTGCTCAGGACGGGCCACCTTCACCGCAGGATATCTCGAGGAGGGTGCATGTGGCGGGTAGGGCGATGCTACCGACAAATATGCTCAATGCTGCAACCGGTGCTATGCGGAGTCTGCATGCAGTGTTCTTTCTTTGGAGAAGCGGCGTCTCGGGGAGAAGGATGTGGCATACCGGTTTCGCGCCAAGGTGCCGAGGGCAAGGGCTTTGTGGATAACTCCATCGGGCGACGATCGTCCTGCGTTTGATGACATCCACGCTATGTTGAACCTTCATCCGCTGCACTACACCTTCGTTCGGCTATTTTCGCTGAGTATGGAGATGCGGATCATTCGCGACAAGACCCGGACATCGTGATAGTCGACCCCTTCTACATGCGTGCCAAGATCTTGGGCAGCGCTGGGACCGCAAGTCGCGAAGTTCTTACCTCGGCGTCATTCGGCAAACCAAGATAAGGATAACTTCCTCGTGCCTTACTTTCCGAGTAAGTCCTCCCTCAACCGCCCGTAACATATGAATTCTTACATTTCGATCGTTTTTCTTTTAACATTCCGTGTTTTCTGCAGTGACACACGTTGCACGCCATCCTCCCAAGCCCCAAATATTCCATGGCCACGTATTTCGACCCGGACCGTCGATCGAACGTAGACTACACAAATGTCAAGAAGGTTCTTGATGATGTTCTCCTGGCTCGCCAAATCTGGAGGCACCTTCACCAGGCCTATTCGTAAATCGGCAAGCACGTGTTCTCCCACAAGACGACGTTCGCTGCGTCAAGCAGCCGCTGGCGGTCGAAGGGTGCCTACTACGCCATCCATCACATGCGGGCGATCGTGCGAGACCATCATCAACTTCGCTACCGAGTAAACTCCAAGATTGGGCCGCGGCGTGTCGGCAATCCAGGGCGCGGACCTCCGACAAGAATTCTTTCGCATCCAATCGGAGTTTGCGGAAATCATCCATCAAGATGTCGCCGTACCTCGGGCAGTTCTACCTCAGAAATCAACCGTCCAACAGTGACATCGACACAATGCTACAAATGCAGGATGACAACGCCTGTTCTTTCATGACTCCCACGATAGACGGCGGCTTCATCCACGCTCCGGTCCCTTGAGTCGAGTTGTCTAGTTCTGAAACATCGATTGGCTCATGTTGTAATTAAACTTTAATGAACTTGTAGTATGTCTCTTTGGTTTCGAGAGTCGTTCAACTTAGATGTAATCGATGCATGCTATTAATGTCTTGCTTTTCTCTTCCGATCATTCTGTTGCATACTTATATATTGCTTATGTATTGTCTGTGAATTGGTACTAACGTTTTGTTTGGCTAGTGCATAGCGATGCCGTCGTATGTCGTGTACAAGGGTAAGGTTCCCGGAGTCTACGATGACTGGGAGGAGTGTCGGAGACAGGTTCACCGATTCAGCGGTAACAGTTACAAAGGGTACACCACTAGGGCCGAGGCCGAATCTAGATACGCCCGCTATCTAGCGGGAGAGGGGAGGGAGCGTTGGAGGAACCGGATGAAGACGAATTTCATCGTGATGATGCTCATCGTGATGACCGCAGCTCTCTTCTATGTGATGGTAGTTTAGATGATCGATATCGACTTGTAATGTGAAGACAAACTCGCTACTCGTGGTCTCGAGACTTGTAATATGATGCTCTATCTTTGTTCGGTCTTTTCAATTCGGAGACTAATATGATGAATTGTATTCGGAGACTAATATGATGAATTGTATTCAAAGACTAATCTTCTATTGTATTTGATGAATCTGTTGTTGATGTGTGCTGTCTATATTTTGTCAAATTATACATTTTGTAACCTGTGCAAAAAACAGAAAATAAAAAAATAAAAAAACCTAATATTCATACTAATGGCGCATCACATGACAGTGCGCCATTAGTATGACAGTGCATACTAATGGCGCATCACTGGGTAGTGCGCCATTAGTATGTCGTGGTTACTAATGGCGCATCCAGAGGTGGTGCGCCATTAGTATGCCAAAGCACCTGGGTATACATGGCCCCTGGGAGGCATACTAATGGCGCACCCTGGCCTATACTAATGGCGCACCCGCGGTGCGCCATTAGTATACCAGATACTAATGGCGCACCAGGTGGTGCGCCATTAGTAAAAATTACTAATGGTGTGCTATTAATGGCGCACCACAGATGCGCCATTAATAGCCATACTAGGTGCGCCATTAGTAGGGGTTTTTCTAGTAGTGGTTGGTCGGCATAATTGTCATAAACAATAAATGAACCACTAGTTATGAAAAGATAATATATATATACCACATCCGAATCATAAACAGGACGAGGGCCGACGGGGGCGGATACCAAAACCATCGCACTATATAAGATGCAATAATAAAAGTAAGAAAATTATACAAGTATCTATATAAACATACAAGTAAGAATTTTTTTTCCTTTCAGAAAGAAGATAAGAACAAGAGGCTCACCACGGTGGTGCCGGCGATTTAGATCGGCGCAGGCGATCGACAGCAGTGAAGACGGGACGGACGTGACGGACCGCTAAACCTAGACAAATATTAAGGAAAATGGAGCTTGGAGGTCGAGCTTGGAGAGGAGAAAGCTTAAGTAGTGTGGCTCGGGCATTCCATCGAACACCTCGTGTGCATAGGAGGTGAGCTAGAGCACCACAAAGCTCTCCCCTCGCCGGCCACGAAAAACAGAGCACTGGGAGTGCTCTGCTCGCGGGCGAGGGGTATATATAGGCAACTAATTGGTACCGGTTGGTGACTTGAACCGGGACTAATGGGCAGCCTTTGGTCCCGGTTCAAGCCACCAACCGGGACCAATGGTGGTGGGCCAGGAGCGAGGCCCATTGGTCCCGGTTCGTCCCACCAACCGGGACCAAAAGGTCCGGACGAACCGGGACCAATGGCCCACGTGGCCCGGCCGGCCCCCGGGGCTCACGAACCGGGTCCAATGCCCCCATTGGTCCCGGTTCTGGATTGAACCGGGACTAATGGGCTGGACCGGCCTGGACCATTGGCCCCTTTTCTACTAGTGACTCCTCCTTGTGGCGGATCCGGTGGTGTCCCTCCTTCCCGCGCCTCCTGGTGGCCGTCCCGGCGGCGCCCCTCCGGCATGAGATCTTGTGTCGCCGCCGCAGTCCCTCCCCGCCGTCGTCATCAGCAGTGCCCCAGCGCGGCGTATACCCTGTTCCCGCCCTCCCCTACGCTTCACCTGGCCCGGCCACCCAACCCCCCTGGCCCTGGCTGTCCGGCGTCCTCCCGGAGGTAGGACCTTGTCCCGGCCATGCCTCCTGTCTGTCTATTCGAGGTGAGGTTGATTCCAGCTGGCCTCCGGCTGTCCGGCGTCTTCCCAGCGGTGGAGCCTCGAGCGGTGGATTCGAGCCCTATGGTGGCTGTTTGTGGTGGAGTGTCCAGCAGCACCCAATGTCATCTTGCCTGGTGATTGGCGCGGCTCTTCTTCTGGTGGTTGTGGCCTCGGCCTGCTTTGTTTTCCATTGTTAGAATAGTCCTATAAATAACATCTTATTTTTACATGGTGTGTAAATAAGATTAACTTAGACATGGTAGATAGAACTTATGTTAGATGAATATGACCTAGAGTGATCGCTTGTGTGATGGCATGAAAGTGTGACCCATACAGCAACTCCCGTGTCGCGCTGCTCCGACCCACTTTGCAGGCTCTATCGAGAGCATTGTCCGATCAGACGGCAGCAATACGCCGTGACAGAAGCTGCTTTCCTGCTGTATGCGCTACAACATTTGCATACACTTAATGATATCATTTTTTTTTCATATGGCTAGAATAATCTAATTACTATAAATTATGTACCCTGGATCGTAGAGACCGCCATCTAACAGGATTGGAAAGAGTTGGTGTGAAGTAATATTGTTGACATCCTCTTGAGATCAAAGTAACTTGTCAAGTTCAGAAGTGGTTAACAAATAATGTAGAACAATATTATATTCTATCATTCAGGCTTATGTGTAGTACGTTTACATCTACTGCCAGATATATTAAACAGTGAAAGAGGACACATAGTAGGGCGAAGCAATGGGGCATTTTACCTCAAATCAAAAGCCTGGAGGCGATCCAGAAAAAAAACATTAATCGCTGCGTTCTTGAGTGTCACACAATGTAACTTCGCGATCCAATCTCATAGAATGGATGTAGGCAGCCAATGAGGCATCAACGGGTGGTCTCCATGTAATTCTCAATCTAGCTTTTCCCTAATCAAAGAACACACATCAAATAATTAGGTGATCTAGTTACCGTCTGCTTTTTAAAAAATGTTTTGTGTAGAGGGAATTAATATTATAAGATGGTAAGCCTTACAAAGATATACAAACCATTTCTTTCTTCCCTATGTGCAGTTATCAGCATTGGCAGATTAATAGCCAAGTAACAACTGATGGAAGTCCTATGGTACATTTGTGGATAAACATGTATGTCTCCTTGTTTGAGATTGTTTAGGTGGAGAATGACAAAGTGCATAATTGAAGTCTCAAGTAGCATTATCAGGTCTCTCTTCGGTATTGTACGCCTACTTACTGTGATTGATGATACAAACAGAAACAAAATACCTTTTTACCAGGGACAATACTTTATCTAAGTGGCATAGATAAAGATCATCTTTGTTAAGCCCTTTCCCCGAAGAAAACCAACCATGCAAACCTGAAAAGTTTTATTAAAACTCCAAAATTTATGTCAATAGAAGGGCTTCTGCTTATCCACAACGTAATAGTACTATATATGAAGAGATGCATAATTGATGATATACAACGATTTACTAACTGTTAGAGTATACGAGACAGTGTATGTATCGTGTATGTAGCGTGACTTTGAGTCAGCGCTCGAGCATGAGTAGTGGGCACGTTGTAACCCATGATCGGCCTCTGGTAGTGGCACACGATCAGCCTGTAAACTGCATATAACCTCAGCCGTAGAGCCCATACAAAGTGTGTTGAATCCCATAGAACCTCTCTCTCCCTTCTTCATGGTATCAGAAACCGGCTCCGGTTGACGACCCCGCTTCCGCCGCTATGGGCGACATCCCCAGTTCTCCTTCCTCACCTGCCGCCGATGGCTCGGGCGCTCCTGCCACCATCACCCCACCACCACCACCTGCTCTTCTCCCAACCGGCCCTGTCGCTGTTGGCCCTGTTGCCGCGGCCGACCCTGTCGCCGCTGCCCCGGACACCACCGTCTCCCCGCCAGTGTTGCAGACCATCGACATTCGTCGTCACGTCCCCGTCACCCTCGATTTGCTCGCTGGCAACTACGTGCAGTGGCGGCGCCACTTTGACACAACGATCGGGATGTTTGGGCTTCGCGATCATGTCGACGCCGAGGCCGTTCCACGCTTCGACGACTCTGACTGGGCGATGGCAGATCATGCCGTCATTCACCGGCTGAACACCACCATCGCGCCTGATCTTTTGGAAGCCGTCATGGCGGACGAGGACACCGTGCTCACCGTCTGGATGGCGATCGACGACATCTTCCGTGACAACCAGCTCGCGCGATCTGTCTACATCGACGCCGAGTACCACACCGTTGTGCACGGCGACATGGCGATCATGCAGTACTGCACCAAGCTGAAGATGTATGCTGACTAGCTCCGCGACCTCGGCCAGCCGGTGACGGAGCCGCGGGAGGTCTTCCACCTCCTGCGCGGTCTCAACCGTCAATACCATGGCGCCATCCCCCACATCACGTCGGAGTCGCCGCTGCCCTCGCTCCTCCAGACACGCTCCTTCATCCTCCTCGAGGAGCATCGTGCCGAGCAGACCGCACGTCTTTATTGCGCGCACGCGCTCGTCGCTGGGCGTGCGCTGCTTCACCTTCTGCCCCAACCCTGGCTGCGCCTCCGGCTGCACTTGATGTCAGCAGCGGTGGCCGTGCGCGTGGAGGCCGTGGTCGCCGCCGCTGGCGTGGCAATGGCACCGATGGTGCGCCCCCGCCGCAGCAGCTGCCGCGCGCTCCTGGCATGCCCGCTCCCGCACCGGGCACCAACTCCTGGGCTGGGCTTGTCCAGGCTTGGCCCATGCCGTGATGCGCCCCGGGTTTTTACGTGCTCGGTCCGCGCCCCTGCACGCCGCACCAGCAGGCCATGTATGTCCTGCCGTCTCCGCTCACGTCTGCGTCTGGCTACCAACTACGGCTACGTGCCACCGCCAGTGTATGCTAGTCCTCCTCATGGCATGCCGCTGCAGCAGCCCCTGGACATGACCTCCCTCCAGGTCGTGCTTCACAGCGCCACAGCCAAACCATCATCCTCCGGGAGCTCCTCCGAGTGGTACATGGACTCCGGCGCCGCTGCACACATGACCCTTTCCCCTGGTACACTCCATTCCCTTCTCCGTTCTACTTCTTCTTCACACATCATCGTGTGGAGTGGCGAGCACCTCCTCATCACCCACACCTCGGAGCTGGCTCGCTCATCTCCGGCACCTCTCCAATCCAACTTCGCAATGTTCTTGTCTCACCCTCTCTCATCAAGAATCTTCTTTCAGTACGCCAAATTTGTCATGACAACCCTGTCTCGATTGAGTTTAACTTGTTTGGTTTCTCTGTCAAGGACCTCCAACCCTAGGAGGTGATCATGCGCTGTGACTCCACCGGCGATCTGTACTCTGTGACGGTGGCCCGTGCCTACACTCCGCATCCGTTCGCTGGCGTCATCACCACTGCTTGCCTGCATCGGCGGCTCGGACATCTAGGATCTGCGCAGCTCCAACATGCCACTAGCTGCTCCTCTTTTAGTTTTAGTAAATCGGCGTCGCATCCCTGCCATGCCTGTCGCCTTGGCAAACATGCCCGCCTTCCTTTTTTAGAGTCATTTAGCTACACTTATTTTCCCTTCGAGTTACTTCATCTGGATGTATGGACCTCTCCGGTTGCAAGCATTTCTGGCTATCATTTTTACTTAGTAATTCCCGATGATTACACACATTATGTCTGGACATTTCCCCTCAAACAAAAGTCTGAAGTTCTCCCAATCTTGCGCGACTTCTACGGTTATGCTCGCACTCAGTTTCAGTTGCCGGTGTTCTCTGTCCAGACTGATAAAGGGCCGCGAATTCGACAGTCATGCCTCACGAGCTCCTTGCCTCTCACGACATCGTGCTCCATCTGTCCCGTCCCTACACCAGCCAGCAAAACAGCAAAGCTGAAGACACTCTGCGTACGCTCAACGACAGCGTGCGAGCTCTCCTCTTCCATGCGTGGCTGTCGTCCTGGTTCTAGGCTGAAGCCTGAACACTGATACGTTCCTGCTCAACAGGCGCCGTTGCCACAGCAGCTCGCCGCGCACCCCTCATGAGCTCCTTCTGGACGTTGCCCCTGATTACAGCATGCGCCGGGTCTTCTGCTGCCTCTGCTACCCGAATACTGCCTCCAAGGCGCGCCACAAGCTCGATTTTCGCTCGGCGGCCTGTGTCTTCCTCGGCTACCCCGCTGATCACCGCGGGTACCGCTGCTGCGACCTCGTGTCCAAGTGTGTACTCACCTCATGCCATCTCTATTTCCATGAGGATGTTTTTCCCTTCGCGCGTGATGCTACCCCTACACCACCGGCTCAGCCAGTTCTGCAGGTCCTCTGCCCGGTGCCCAGCTCTCCTTCACCCACGCCACCACATCAATCCGGCTGTGGGCACTGGATCGAGCCTGGACTGCATCCTAGCCTCGGCATCACCAGCGTCCATGGCGCGTTCAAACTCCACCGTTGGATCTGCCACGGGTGGCTTCGACGCTCCGTGCACCGCGCGTGTTCCACCTGTTCAAGTTCCACCATTGGATCGACCCCTTGTGGTTCCGACGCCTCCGCGCCCTGCGCGCGCTCCACCAGTTCAAGCTCCATCGTCCCTTCCTCATCAGACGACGCTGGCTCCTCGTCGTCACGCGGGCCAGCTGCAGGGTCTGGCGATGGCGCTCTGCAGGCCGCGCCCGCCACACCGCGCCGTATGGTGACACACGCTTAGGCCGGTGTTTTCCGGCCAAATCCCAAGTACTACGACGCCGTCACTGCCTCGCCTACAGCTACGCACTCTCCATTGCCGAGCTCCATGCGGGTTGCCATGCGCGATGCTCACAGGCTTGCCGCAATGCGCGAAGAGTTCGTCACGCTCGTCGCCAACCGCACTTGGGAGTTGGTCCCGCGGCCGCCGGGCGCCAACTTGATAACTGATGCGTGGGACTTCAAGCACAAATTTCGACCGAATGGCTCCCTCAAGCGCTACAAGGCGCGGTGGGTCATCCATGGCTTCCATCAGCGCGCCGGCGTCGACTACGGTGAGACGTTCTCTCCAGTGGTCAAGCCGGCCACCACCCGCGCCGTCCTCACCATTGCTGCTTGGCGGCGGTGGCCTGTCCACCAATTGGACATCAAGAATGCGTTCCTGCATGGGACGCTCGCGGAGGAGGTCTATTGTCTTCAATACGCCGGCTTCGTCGACGAGCAGCAGCCACACCAAGTCTGTCGCCTGAACAAGTCGTTGTACGACCTTAAACAGGCTCCCCGGGCGTGGTTCTAGACGTTCTCCGGCTTCCTCAAGACGCTGGGCTTCTCGGCGACCCGGTCCGACTCCTCCCTGTTCACCTACGCCAGTGGAGCCGACGCCGCGTTCCTACTACTCTACGTCGACGATATTGTCCTCATCGCCTCGTCCCCGGCACTTCTCTAGCGCATCATCCTTCGGCTCACCAGCGAATTCGCCATGAAGGACCTTGGCGCTCTTCGGTTCTTCCTCGGCATTCAGGTGACACGCACTGCCGCTGGCTTCTTCCTCTGCCAGTGGCAGTACGCCGAAGACATTCTGGAGGGCGCCAACATGTACACGTGCAAACCGTCGACGATGCCGATCGACACAAAGGGCAAGCTTCCACAGGCCAAGGGGCCGCGCATCGCTTATCCGTCGGCATATCGCAGCCTCGCCGGCGCACTACAGTAACTGAACATCACGAGGCCTGAGCTTGCGTACGCCGTGCAGCAGATCTGTCTGCACAAGCATGACCCGCGCGAATGCCACCACACCCTCGTCAAACCCGTGCTGCGGTATGGGCGTGGTGCGCCGTCCCATGGACTGCATCTTCGCGCCTCTCCGACGATGGACCTGCGGGCGTTCACCGACGCCGACTGGGTCGGCTGCCCCGACACGCCACGGTCGACATCTGGCTTCAACCGTCGTCCCAGATGCATCCCTCATCACCAAACCAGCCTAGCACAATGGTGTGCAAACAAACAAAGTACCACACAATGCACAAAAGACGTGCGTGCGTTGTTCATACTCGTCTTTTGGGAACTCTGAAAGAATCGGAACACAATCGTGTTTGACGTGGACTCTCCCAATTTACTACTGCTAGTCAAGGAGGTCGAACAGGAAGGCACAAACTGGAAGCAGGCAGGCATCTTCAAGGGAGACGTGGAGCCAATGCTTCATGCATTGGGTACGTGGGTCAGCGAGAGAAGTCAGCTTGTACTAGGGTTCCGATTGTGGAGTTGGTGTACGTGCATTTCCTCTGTAAAGAAATATAAAAGTGTTTAAATCACTACTTTAGTATTTTAAACGCTTTTATATTTCTTTACGAAGGGAGCAATATGTAACAGCCAACGTAAAGGGGTCTCTTCTCCCCATCCTTTTCTTAATATATAGTAACGTAAAGGGGTCTCTTCTCCCCATCCTTTTCTTAATATATAGTACGCACGACGAATGTGCGTATTCAAGAAAAAAATCTTAATGACCTCTCTACGAACAGGCTTCAACAACATGCACGCCAGGTTCGGTGGCTGAGGGGCTGCTGATCCTATTGTACTTGCCTCCCGCGGAGCCCCGTCTTCACCCACGCTATAATGTTGTCGTTGACAACCTTCTCAACCTTTGCCGATAGGAGATCCCCACATCACGCAGCTGAACCGCTTCGTCAGCAGCACTACCGGGGCAGCAGCGCATGGGCGCGAAAAGTGGCTGCAGAGGCTGAGCTCTATCGAGCTCTATATACATTTCTCAGCCAAAATACCTTTTCCATAACTCAAAAAAATCTGAAAAAAATGTTTTCATGTAGACATATACTTAAAGTATACGTGTACAAATCTTCATAAACATATGTATTCATATGTGATGTATATAAAAAAGATAAATACACAGATTGAAATAGGCTTTTTCGTTGTATTTGTGTCAGATGTTTGTCTTTTTTATGTAGCATGCAAATGATCAAATTAGTTACTGAAAATTTATACATACTTAAAGAATATGCATATGTATTTGTACAAAAAAAATTGGCATTTTTTGAAACTTTTAAATATATTTCAATTTTTTTTTAGAAAACAAGCTCCATGGAGCCCGGTCTTTGCAACGCCACACTTCGCATGGGTGCTCAAACGAACGGCGACCGGAGGCAGCGCCTGCGTGGTTCCGCATGTGGAATTCGTTGTGGGAGCGGCCGTGGGGGATATCTGCTGCAGAAAGTTACGCTATTGATAATTGTGTGAGGTCCCACGATAGGAAAGGGTTCGTTTTCTAGCAGTTTTTTTTATCCTCCGGCGTCGTCATTCTTTCCTGGTTTTGTAATATAGAAAAACATATACCTTCAAGTCTCTTTTTTTTTTTGCAAAAAAAACTTTCAATATATTCATCTTCAACCATGGTATAACGAACACTACAAATAATAAAAATTACATCCAGATCCGTAGATCACCTAGCAAGCGAGCCGAAGGCGCGCCGCTGTCATCGCCCCTCCCTTGCCGGAGCCGGGCAAACGTTGTTGTAATAGACAGTCGGGAAGTCGTCGTACTAAGGCCCCATAGAACCAACGCACCAGAACAGCAACCGCCGTAGATGAAGAATGTATAAAAAGGATCCAACTTGAAGACACACGAACGAAGACAAACGACGAACAGATCCAAACAAATCCACCAAAGACAGATCTGCCGGAGACACACCTCCACACGCCCACCGATGATGCTAGACGCATCACCGAAACGGGAGCTAGGCGGGGAGACCTTTATTCTATCTTCAGGTCTCTCATTATGTGATTACTTATTTGATCTAAATCTTGGACTTAATATCTAAATGTTAATTGTTTTCTAGCAGTTTTTTATCCTTCAGCATTGCTATTCTTTTTTCTTGGTTTTCTAAAGAAAACACAACGTATACCTCTAGGCCTCTCATCATGATTACATATTTGATCTGAATCATGGACTTAAGATCTAAAGGCTAATTTATGTGTTTTCGGATGATTAATGTAGACGCTTCATTGGAGCCTCCAATTAGTAAATATATTAAATATAAAATATATAGGTTTGCTAAATCACATCTAGATGTTTTTAGCTATGTCACATCTAAGTTATCCATCACATATTAATACTTCGAGATTCGTGCAAAGAATCTGTTTTTCATCCCGCGTGCCATCCACTGGTGTCTCCTTGTCACGCTGTTTTCTTGTGCCGTGGCTATTATCGCGCTAGCAAAGTTGTAGGCTGACGTGACCTTTTCCTTTTTTTTGGTGTAAAGGGAGTTTTTATTGCAAGGTAATTAATAAAGTTACAGTCCAGAGGCCACAAGTCCTCAATATAAGGTGGAACCGAACCTAACTAGACAGCCGTGGTTCTCTCGGAACGGCTATAGTCGCGCTAGCAAAGTTGTTGGCTGACGTGACCTTTTCCTTTGATGTGAAAAACTACACACTGGGAAAGTAAAAGCATGATTTAGTTGTGAATTAGTCAAGCTTTTTTATGTCTCGACTTGAAGGAAATATGCCCTAGAGGCAATAATAAAGTTATTATTTATTTCCTCATAACATGATAAATGTTTATTATTCATGCTAGAATTGTATTAACCGGAAACATGATACATATGTGAATACATAGACAAACATAACGTCACTAGTATGCCTCTACTTGACTGGCTCATTAATCAAAGATGGTTGTGTTTCCTAACCATAGACATGTGTTGTCATTTGATTAAAGGGATCACATCATTAGGAGAATGGTGTGATTGACATGACCCATTCCGTTAGCCTAGCACTTGATCGTTTAGTATGTTGCTACTGCTTTCTTCATGACTTATACATGTTCCTGTAACTATAAGATTATGCAACTCCCGTTTATCGGAGGAACACTTTGTGTGCTACCAAACGTCACAACGTAACTGGGTGATTATAAAGGAGCTCTACAGGTGTCTCTGAAGGTACATGTTGGGTTGGCGTATTTCGAGATTAGGTTTTGTCACTCCAATTGCCGGAGAGGTATCTCTGGGCCCTCTCGGTAATGCACATCACTATAAGCCTTGCAAGCAATGTAGCTAATGAGTTAGTTACAGAATGATGCATTACGTAACGAGTAAAGAGACTTGCCGGTAACGAGATTGAACTAGGTATTGGATACCGACGATCGAATCTCGGACAAGTAACATACCGATGACAAAGGGAACAACGTATGTTGTTATGCGGTTTGACCGATAAAGATCTTCGTAGAATTTGTAGGAGCCAATATGAGCATCCAGGTTCCGCTATTGGTTATTAACCGAGAATAGTTCTAGGTCATGTCTACATAGTTCTTGAACCCGTAGGGTCCGCACGCTTAACGTTACGATGACAGTTTTATTATGAGTTTATAAGTTTTGATGTACCGAAGGTTGTTCGGAGTCCCGGATGTGATCACGGACATGACGAGGAGTCTCGAAATGGTCGAGACATAAGGATTGAAATATTGGAAGCCTATATTTGGATATCGGAATGGTTCCGGGTGAAATCGGGATTTTACCGGAGCACCGGGGGGTTACGGAACCCTCCCGGGGGTTATTGGGCCTTCATGGGCCCTAAGGGAGAAGAGGAGAGGAGGCAAGAGGTGGGCTGTGCCCCCTCCCCTCCCTAGTCCGAATAGGACAAGGAGCACTACTGGAAACTGGGTATTTGCCATCAGCCAGCTCTTTGCCATCTGCCAGCTGATGGCAAAGAACGTCTTTGCCATCTGCTTATAAAAAACAGATGGCAAAGAACTGACAGACGGCAAAGAACATGATTGCCATCAGCCAATTCTTTGCCATCCGCTAGTGGATGGCAAAGATTCTTTGCCATCTGCCAGCAGATGGCAAAGAGGTTGGCAAATCCTGTGGCCGTCAAGCGTGCACGGCGTACCAGCCCCACCTCTTTGCCATCTGCCAGCAGACGGCAAAGATTCTTGCCATCTGGCCGGCAGATGGCAAAGAGATGGGGTTATTTTTCCGTAAAAAAATGTGGGGTTATCCTCCTCTCTCTCCCCACCCGTCCGGTAAAAAACGACCTTCGATCTCATCCACACACCGAACAGCCCCGCTTCGGCTCGCCCGCCGCCACCACTGCCGCCGCCCCGTCGCTCCCCGCCTGCATGCCACCGCGTCCCTCCCCGCCCGTCGCCGTCGCTCCCCGCCCGTCGCCGCTGCCCTCCACCGCCTCGCCGCCCTCCCCCCCACACTGCCGCCGGCGCGCCGCCTCCCCGCCCGTCGCCGCCCTCCCCGCCTAACTATGGGTCAGCCGGCGCCGTCGGCGCCAAGCCCCGAGAGACGCCACGACCTCCATCGGCAGGAGCAGCAGCTCGCCTCCTCGTGGCGCGGGCGCCTACGAGGAGCCGTCGCTGTCACCATCGGTGTCCTCGACGGAGGCGCAAGATCCCGAGCGCTGCGCGTGGGGATCATCGGGTTCGCAACCGGGCGATTCATCGCCAGGCTTCAGCGGCGAGGCCACGCCGCGTCTGGCCACCTCCAGATCCGACTACTCCGACTACTGCTCCGCCCACGGATTCGCTTCTTCAGTGACCAGCCATGCCAACCCACGAACCTATCTTTCTTCGATTCCGGTCCGGATGCAACTGCAAGGGGATCGATCGATCATGCTGTGAAATGCTGACAACAACAGAAGCTTGGAGGCGCTGTGCGAGGAGCAGCCGGACGTGCTGCTGGTTTGCAGCTCCATCCTCTCCACAGAGTCCGTCGTCCACGCCATCCCCCTTGCCAAGCTCCGCCCCGACACCATTGTCGCCGACGTGCTCTCCGTCAAGCAGTTCCCCTGCAACCTCCTCCTCGAGGTATGTGGAGGCATGTGGAATTGTATTGGCTGCGGCTGACAGGCTGTGATTTCATATTGTGGTGTTGTTGGCCATGAAGCAGTTGGAACAATGGGGAATAATCATCAATCAAGTGCATCCATGAACAACTGCGGCAACTTCTTCTTCTTTAGTCCCAATTATGTTGAAAGTTTCAGATTGGTGGCCTGTAATGTGGAAATTATATTCGCTGTTTATTGTCCGCTCTCTTCTGTTCAGGTTTGGAGTTTTGCATCCTGCTGAAAGTGGCCTGTAATGTGAAAATTATATTCTCAGTTTATTGTATATTTGCAGGCTGTGGTGTTCAAGTTTGATGCCTTGCATAGGAGTAACATGCAGGTTTGTACGTATGTCATGTGGATTTTATCAGTATGGAGCTCATTCTTCATATTTGAATTTTGTCAATGGAAGTGATGGTGTTTTTTGTTATGTGATTTCCAAAATTTCCTAATGCAATAGGTATATCTTCACAACTGTAGTCTTAAATATTACTTTTGATAGTCCTCTATTCTACACAAAATTTGATGGTCTTAATTAGTTCTTTTGAGTATCTAACGTACATCTGGACATCAGAAGTTTTCTACTACACTGATAGTCCTCTGTTTTCATAATGATTAGTTCTTCCGGGATATTCTATTTGTCCACCAATAACTGTTCATAACCTTTCTTCTAATATTCTTATGTTCTTCTCTTGCAAAATCACAATTTATGCCCATCATTGAGTCAAATGTTAGTATCTATCAGCCAAAAGGAAATAAGAATGTATTTATTCAGTGAAAACCTTTCTTCTATCCTTAGCCATTAAGTAGCGACCAGGATATAGATTCGACCGCACACTCAACCCTAGCAAATGGCACAAACCAACATAGGTCATTACCTTAAGACACATCTTCAACTATCGGAAGCCCATGATAAATCTGCCTCATGAAAGATTTTGTTCTTAATTACACAACAACCATGGATTTGTACAGATAAACCATGTAAATAGAATATATTTTGTGCCTATATTTATTTATGTTTGATTCTTGGTTTGTAACTTTTTAATTGTGTTTGGTAACTACAATCAGATGCCAGGAAACAGATAACCATGCCTTTGCAGTGACAGTTGATGATTTCAGCAGAAGCAATTTGCTACCTGAAGTGTGATACCTTTGGTTTACTATTTTTATGCATTCTTAGTTATCTCTGTTATAGGAAGGTCCTCTTTAAGGATAGATTGTATGACACAGGATTTATTAAGGAAAACTTCCCTCAGTTCATTCCTTCAATTTTTCCTCATTTTTCTTCTCCATGGAAGCGGCACGGCGGCTTGCGGAAGTCGCTATGGTGTAGGCATGTGGTGAACTTTGGAGGCCAGGATTTTGGCGCAAGGGACAGATTGAGTTAACAGCTGATGCACAAGTCTCAAAACCATGGTAAGGTTAGTTTTCATGATAAAATATTCCTTTTATTGTATCGTGGTAGAATGTTACGATCGTATGCGCCAAAATATGTGAATGCCCTTTTGTAATGATCACCAACACTAAGGAATGCGGAAAGAACCGATGGCTCTTGGATTAATGATTTTCTTCATCAAGGAGGTACGCATCTTCTTTCACTTCGTTTCTGGATTAATTTGTTTCCGTGAGCAGAAACAATTACCCTTCTGTTCTGTGTTTGTCTAACATGTTGTTTGCTCTAGAAAGGATCATGCTGGTGTACTCCATCTAAATTGCTTGCCTGCATCGCTTATGTAAATCAAATACTTCAGGCCTCTGGGTTTAACTGTTGTGGTGTCGTGTTTTACTCTTTAGGCAAAAGCTGTGAAAACAATGATATGATTCATGCGTAGCTACCTTAGTAGTTGGACTACAAGAAGGATCAGAATCCAATCAATCAATATTCTTCCCAATGAGCTATTATTTTCTGCAGTCTTTTGTTCTATTTTTGGATCGAAAATTGTGTTTTCCGTTGGAAGTAGGAACCATATGCAGCTACAGAATTGGTTAAACTTACTGCTTATAAATTAAAATTCATGGGTCGTTAGTTGTAACACGGTAATCATATATGTGTACAATTAAAGTGTTTAATATGAAATAGGTAATTCAAAGAGTTCAACTACTTCTATTTTCCGATAGGTAACTACGGAACCATTACAGACCATTTTTCTAATACAATTTTATAATAGTCTACTCAATTTAGTGGAGATTAAACTAGCCCGTGCAGAAGCACGGGTTGATGACTAGTGTCTCTTAATTGGAATGGAAATTTAACACACTTTTGATTCGAAAATTGAAACCGAGCAAGGCTGAGCACTCGTGAATTAGTTAGAATGCTTCACAAATCCTGCAAGGTACAATCAATATTACGCAAGAGACATGCCATGCATACATATACATATACATATATATATATAATTTATTTTCTTAAGGCAATAAAATTAAAATACCCTTTATACGTATACCTTTTGAGTTGAAGCCTAGTATCATTGTCCTAATAAGTTAGAAGCTTCTGCTAATTTAGCATGAGGATAGACTGAAGCCTAGTAATCTTCTTCTTATAGTGTTGTTCTTCTAACTTTCTTCTTTCCCATTTTACAGATTTGCTTAAAATCACGGAAGCTTGGGTTGATGGAGTGCTTGTATTTAGTTTTTGTTTTGACCTTGTGAAACTTGCTACCTATGGATGAAACTGTGTAATATTGATGAAACTATGTATATGTACGGATGAAACTTGCTACTATTGGTAACATGTATTGGATATATGTGTTCATGACTATTGGTAATATGTGTTGAATATGCTATATTGGTCATATAAATATATTTGTGTTTGATTTTTTGTGAAAATGAATTGATATAAGAAAAAATATATTAAATGGGGCAATATAGGCACTTTGCCATCAGCTGGCAGATGGCAAAGAGGCCACGTGTCATCTACATGTAAAATTTGGGCTGGCCTATTTGGGCCCTTTGCCATCTGCCAACAGATGGCAAAGAGCTTTGCCATCTGCTGGCAGACGGCAAAGCATGCAGCCTTTGCCATCTGCTGGCAGACGGCAAAGTATGCCGTTAGCCTTCTAACGGGGCTAACCCCGTTAAGAGGCTTTGCCATCTGCCAGCAGATGGTAAAGCCACAGGCTCTTTGCCATCAGCCAGCAGATGGCAAAGCCACAGGCTCTTTGCCATCAGCCAGCAGATGGCAAAGAAGCCTTTACCGGCAGGGTTTCAGACGACCTGTTTGCCATCTGCTGGCTGATGGCAAAGCCTTTGCCATCCGCCGAACATGCCTTTGCCATCTGCCATGGCAGATGGCAAAGTGCCAGATTCCAGTAGTGGAGAGGGGGGGCGGCACCCCCCCTTTCCTTCCCCTCTTCCTCCTCCTTCCCCCTTTCTCCTTCTCCAACTAGGAAGAAGGAGTCCTACTCCCGGTGGGAGTATGACTCCCCTTGGCGCGCCTCCTTGGCGGCCGCCTCCCCCTTGGCTCCTTTATATACGGGGCAGGGGGCACCTCTAGACACACAAGTTGATCTTCGTGATCGTTCCTTAGCCGTGTCGGTGCCCCCTCCACCATATTCCACCTCGGTCGTGTCGTTGCGGTGCTTAGGCGAAGCCTGCGTCGATAGAACATCATCATCGTCACCACGCCATCATCTTGTGGAACTCATCCCGACACCCCGCTGGATCGGAGTCCGGGATCGTCATCGAGCTGAACGTGTGCTGAACTCGGAGGTGCCGTCGTTCGGTACTTGGATCGGTCGGATCGTGAAGACGTCGACTACATCAACCGCGTTGTTATAACGCTTCGCTTCGGTCTCACGAGGGCGTGGACAACACTCTCCCCTCTCGTTGCTATGCATCACCATGATCTTGCGTGTGCGTAGGAATTTTTTTGAAATTACTACGTTCCCCAACTTTGGTATCAGAGCCTAGGTTTTATGTGTTGATGTTATATGCACGAGTATAACACAAGTGAGTTGTGGACGATACAAGTCATACTGCTTACCAGCATGTCATACTTTGGTTCAGCGGTATTGTTGGATGAAGCGGCCCGGACCGACATTACGCGTACGCTTACGCGAGACTGGTTTTACCGCCGTGCTTTGCACACAGGTGACTAGCGGGTGTCTGTTTCTCCAACTTTAGTTGAACCGAGTGTGGCTACGCCCGGTCCTTGCGAAGGTTAAAACAGCACTAACTTGATGAACTATCGTTGTGGTTTTGATGCGTAGGTAAGAACGGTTCTTGCTAAGCCCATAGCAGCCACGTAAAATTTGCAACAACAAAGTAGAGGACGTCTAACTTGTTTTTGCAGGGCATGTTGTGATGTGATATGGTCAAGACGTGATGCTATATTTTATTGTATGAGATGATCATGTTTTGTAACCGAAGTTATCGGCAACTGACAGGAGCCATATGGTTGTCGCTTTATTGTATGAAATGCAAACGCCCTGTAATTGCTCTACTTTATCACTAAGCGGTAGCGATAGTCGTAGAAGCAATAGATGGCGTAACGACAACGATGCTACGATGGAGATCAAGGTGTCGCGCCGGTGACGATGGTGATCACGACGGTGCTTCGGAGATGGAGATCACAATCACAAGATGATGATGGCCATATCATATCACTTATATTGATTGCATGTGATGTTTATCCTTTATGCATCTTATATTACTTTGATTGAAGGTAGCATTTTAAGATGATCTCTCACTAAAAATTATCAAGAAGTGTTCCCTGAGTATGCACCGTTGCGAAAGTTCTTCGTGCTGAGACACCACGTGATGGTCGGGTGTGATAGGCTCTACGTTCAAATACAACGGGTGCAAAACAGTTGCACACGCAGAATACTCAGGTTAAACTTGACGAGCCTAGCATATAACAGATATGGCCTCGGAACACGGAGACCGAAAGGTCGAATGTGGAACATATAGTAGATATGATCAACATAGTGATGTTCACCATTGAAACTACTCCATCTCACGTGATGATCGGACATGGTTTAGTTGATTTGAATCACGTGATCACTTAGATGACTAGAGAGATGTCTGTCTAAGTGGGAGTTCTTAAGTAATATGATTAATTGAACTTAAATTTATCATGAACTTAGTACCTGATAGTATTTTGCATATCTATGTTTGTTCTAGATAGATGGCTCGTGCTGTTGTTCCGCTGAATTTTAATGCGTTCCTTGAAAAAGCAAAGGTGAAAGATGATGGTAGCAATTACACGGACTGGGTCCGTAACCTAAGGATTATCCTCATTGCTGCACAGAAGAATTACGTCCTGGAAGCACCGCTGGGTGCCAGGCCTGCTGCTGATGCAACTGACGACGTTAAGAACGTCTGGCAGAGCAAAGCTGATGACTACTCGATAGTTCAGTGTGCCATGCTTTACGGCTTAGAACCGGGTCTTCAACGACGTTTTGAACGTCATGGAGCATATGAGATGTTCCAGGAGTTGAAGTTAATATTTCAAGCAAATGCCCGGATTGAGAGATATGAAGTCTCCAATAAGTTCTATAGCTGCAAGATGGAGGAGAATAGTTACACAAGGAACACATACTCAAAATGTCCGGGTATAATAATCACTTGATTCAACTGGGAGTTAATCTTCCTAATGATAGTGTCATTGACAGAATTCTTCAATCACTGCCACCAAGCTACAAGAGCTTCGTGATGAACTATAATATGCAAGGGATGGACAAGACTATTCCCGAGCTCTTTGCAATGCTAAAAGCATGGAGGTAGAAATCAAGAAGGAGCATCAAGTGTTGATGGTCAACAAGACCACCAGTTTCAAGAAAAGGGCAAAGGGAAGAAGAAGGGAACTTCAAGAAGAACAACAAACAAGTTGCTGCTCAAGAGAAGAAACCCAAGTCTGGACCTAAGCCCGAGACTGAGTGCTTCTATCGCAAGCAGATCGACACTTTGAAGCGGAACTGCCCCAAGTATTTGGCGGATAAGAAGGATGGCAAAGTGAACAAAGGTATATGTGATATACATGTTATTGATGTGTACCTTACTAATACTCGCAGTAGTACCTGGGTATTTGATACTGGTTCTGTTGCTAATATTTGCAACTCGAAACAGGAACTACGGATTAAGCGAAGATTGGCTAAGGACGAGGTGACGATGCGCATGGGAAATGGTTCCAAAGTCGATGTGATCGCAGTCGGCACGCTACCTCTACATCTACCATCGGGATTAGGTTTAGACCTAAATAATTGTTATTTGGTGCCAGCGTTAAGCATGAACATTATATCTAGATCTTGTTTGATGCGAGACGGTTATTCATTTAAATCAGAGAATAATGGTTGTTCTATTTATATGAGTAATATCTTTTATGGTCATGCACCCTTGAAGAACGGTCTATTTTTATTGAATCTCGATAGTAGTAATACACATATTCATAGTGTTGAAACCAAAAGATGCAGAGTTGATAACGATAGTGCAACTTATTTGTGGCACTGCCATTTAGGTCATATCGGTATAAAGCGCATGAAGAAACTCCATACTGATGGACTTTTGGAATCACTTGATTATGAATCACTTGGTACTTGCGAACCGTGCCTCATGGGCAAGATGACTAAAACGCCGTTCTCCAGAACTATGGAGCGAGCAACTGATTTGTTGGAAATCATACATACTGATGTTTGTGGTCCAATGAATATTGAGGCTCGTGGCGGGTATCGTTATTTTCTCACCTTCACAGATGATTTGAGCAGATATGGGTATATCTACTTAATGAAACACAAGTCTGAAACATTTGAAAAGTTCAAAGAATTTCAGAGTGAAGTGGAAAATCATCGTAACAAGAAAATAAAATTTCTACGATCTGATCGTGGAGGAGAATATTTGAGTTACGAGTTTGGTTTACATTTGAAACAATGCGGAATAGTTTCGCAACTCACGCCACCCGGAACACCACAACGAAACGGTGTGTCCGAACGTCGTAATCGTACTTTACTAGATATGGTGCGATCTATGATGTCTCTTACTGATTTACCGCTATCGTTTTGGGGTTATGCTTTAGAGACGGCCGCATTCACATTAAATAGGGCACCATCAAAATCCGTTGAGACGACGCCTCATGAACTGTGGTTTGGCAAGAAACCAAAGTTGTCGTTTCTTAAAGTTTGGGGTTGCGATGCTTATGTGAAGAAACTTCAACCAGATAAGCTCGAACCCAAATCGGAGAAATGTGTCTTCATAGGATACCCAAAAGAGACTGTTGGGTACACCTTCTATCACAGATCTGAGGGCAAGATTTTCGTTGCTAAATTCGGATCCTTTCTAGAGAAGGAGTTTCTCTCGAAAGAAGTGAGTGGGAGGAAAGTAAAACTTGATGAGGTAACTGTACCTGCTCTCTTATTGGAAAGTAGTCCATCACAAGAACCGGTTCCTGTCACAACTACACCAATTAGTGAGGAAGCTAATGATATTGATCATGAAACTTCAGATCAAGTTTCTACTGAACCTCGTAGGTCTACCAGAGTAAGATCCGCACCAGAGTGGTACGGTAATCCTATTCTGGAAGTCATGTTACTTGACCATGGCGAACCTACGAACTATGAGGAAGCGATGATGAGCCCAGATTCTGCAAAATGGCTAGAAGCCATGAAATCTGAGATGGGATCCATGTATGAAAACAAAGTATGGACTTTGGTTGACTTGCCCGATGATCGGCAAGCCATTGAGAATAAATGGATCTTTAAGAAGAAGACTGACGCTGATGGTAATGTAACTGTCTATAAAGCACGAATTGTTGCGAAAGGTTTTCGACAAGTTCAAGGGGTTGACTACGATGAGACTTTCTCACTCGTAGCGATGCTTAAGTTTGTCCGAATCATGTTAGCAATTGCTGCATTTTATGATTATGAAATTTGGCAAATGGATGTCAAAACTGCATTCTTGAATGGATTTCTGGAAGAAGAGTTGTATATGATGCAACCAGAAGGTTTTGTTGATCCAAAAGGTGCTAACAAAGTGTGCAAGCTCAAGCGATCCATTTATGGACTGGTGCAAGCATCTCGGAGTTGGAATAAACGCTTTGATAGTGTGATCAAAGCATACGGTTTTATATAGACTTTTGGAGAAGCCTGTATTTACAAGAAAGTGAGTGGGAGCTCTATAGCATTTCTGATATTGTATGTAGATGACATATTATTAATTGGAAATGATATCGAATTTCTGGATAGCATAAAGGGATACTTGAATAAAAGTTTTTCAATGAAAGACCTCGGTGAGGCTGCTTACATATTGGGCATCAAGATCTATAGAGATAGATCAAGACGCTTGATTGGACTTTCACAAAGCACATACCTTGATAAAGTTTTGAAAAAGTTCAAAATGGATCAGGCAAAGAAAGGGTTCTTGCCTGTATTACAAGGTGTGAAATTGAGTCAGACTCAATGCCCGACCACAGCAGAAGATAGAGAGAAAATGAAAGATGTTCCCTATGCTTCAGCCATAGGCTCTATCATGTATGCAATGCTGTGTACCAGACCTGACGTATGCCTAGCAATAAGCCTGGCAGGAAGGTACCAAAGTAATCCAGGAGCGGATCACTGTACAGCGGTCAAGAACATCCTGAAATACCAGAAAAGGACTAAGGATATGTTTCTCGTATATGGAGGTGACAAAGAGCTAGTCGTAAATGGTTACGTCGATGCAAGCTTTGACACTAATCCGGACGATTCTAAATCGCAAACTGGATACGTGTTTTTATTAAACGGTGGTGCAGTTCTAAACAAAGCGTCGTGGCGGGATCTACATGTGAAGCAGAGTACATAGCTGCTTCGGAAGCAGCAAATGAAGGAGTCTGGATGAAAGAGTTCATTTCCGATCTAGGTGTCATACCTAGTGCATCGGGACCAATGAAGATCTTCTGTGACAATACTGGTGCAATTGCCTTGGCAAAGGAATCCAGATATCACAAGAAGACCAAGCACATCAAGAGACGCTTCAATTCCATCCGGGACCAAGTCCAGGTGGGAGACACAGAGATTTGCAAGATACATACGGATCTGAATGTTGCAGACCCGTTGAATAAGCCTCTTCCACGAGCAAAACATGATCAAGACTCCATGGGTGTTAGAATCATTACTGTGTAATCTAGATTATTGACTCTAGTGCAAGTGGGAGACTGAAGGAAATATGCCCTAGAGGCAATAATAAAGTTATTATTTATTTCCTCATAACATGATAAATGTTTATTATTCATGCTAGAATTGTATTAACCGGAAACATGATACATGTGTGAATACATAGACAAACATAATGTCACTAGTATGCCTCTACTTGACTAGCTCATTAATCAAAGATGGTTGTGTTTCCTAACCATAGACATGTGTTGTCATTTGATTAAAGGGATCACATCATTAGTAGAATGATGTGATTGACATGACCGATTCCGTTAGCCTAGCACTTGATCGTTTAGTATGTTGCTATTGCTTTCTTCGTGACTTATACATGTTCCTGTAACTATGAGATTATGCAACTCCCGTTTACCGGAGGAACACTCTGTGTGCTACCAAACGTCACAACGTAACTGGGTGATTATAAAGGAGCTCTACAGGTGTCTCCGAAGGTACATGTTGGGTTGGCGTATTTCGAGATTAGGTTTTGTCACTCCGATTGTCGGAGAGGTATCTCTGGGCCCTCTCGGTAATGCTCATCACTATAAGCCTTGCAAGCAATGTAGCTAATGAGTTAGTTAGGAATGATGCATTATGTAACGAGTAAAGAGACTTGCCGGTCACGAGATTGAACTAGGTATTGGATACCGACGATCGAATCTCGGACAAGTAACATACCGATGACAAAGGGAACAACATATGTTGTTATGCGGTTTGACCGATAAAGATCTTCGTAGAATATGTAGGAGCCAATATGAGCATCCAGGTTCCGCTATTGGTTATTTACCGATAATAGTTCTAGGTCATGTCTACATAGTTCTCGAACCCGTAGGGTCCGCACGCTTAACGTTACGATGACAGTTTTATTATGAGTTTATATGTTTTGATGTACTGAAGGTTGTTCGGAGTCCCGGATGTGATCACGGACATGATGAGGAGTCTCGAAATGGTTGAGACATAAAGATTGATATATTGGAAGCCTATATTTGGATATCGGAATGGTTCCGGGTGAAATCGGGATTTTACCGGAGCACCGGGGGGTTACCGGAACCCTCCCGGGGGTTATTGGGCCTTCATGGGCCCTAAGGGAGAAGAGGAGAGGAGGCAAGAGGTGGGCTGCGCCTCCCTCCCTAGTCCGAATAGGACAAGGAGAGGCGGCGCCCCCTTTCCTTCCCTCTTCCTCCTCCTTCCCCTTTCTCCTTCTCCAACTAGGAAGAAGGAGTCCTACTCCCGGTGGGAGTAGGACTCCCCTTGGCGCCCCTCCTTGGCGGCCGCCTCCCCTTGGCTCCTTTATATACGGGGCGGGGCACCTCTAGACACACAAGTTGATCTTCGTGATCGTTCCTTAGCCGTGTGCGTTGCCCCCCTCCACCATATTCCACCTCGGTCATATCGTTGCGGTGCTTAGGCGAAGCCCTGCGTCGATAGAACATCATCATCGTCACCACGCCGTCGTGCTGATGGAACTCATCCCCGACACCCTGCTGGATCAGAGTCCGGGGATCGTCATCGAGCTGAACGTGTGCTGAACTCGGAGGTGCCGTACGTTCGGTACTTGGATCGGTCGGATCGTGAAGACATACGACTACATCAACCGCATTGTTATAACGCTTCCGCTTTCGGTCTAGGAGGGTACGTGGACAACACTCTCCCCTCTCCTTGCTATGCATCACCATGATGTTGCGTGTGCGTAGGAAATTTTTTGAAATTACTACGTTCCCCAACACGACTTGGTTCAAAAAAAAAATTTGTCACGACCAAGTTGCATGTATTCTCCGTTTTCTTTTTCTTTTTTATTTCCTTATTTTTCTTAAATTATGAACTACTTTAAATTCATGATTTTTTTGTTTCTATTTATCTTCTCTATTTCCTCCTTTCCATTCTTCTTCTTTTTCTTCTTTTTTTCCTTTTTCCTTGTTTATTATTTGTTTTAAATTCTTGTACTATTTTCACTTTCTCATCCGTTCGCTTTAAATGTCGTGAAAATCTTGATCGGGTTGTTTTGTCCCGAGCGTCCCATGTCGCGCCATGTGTCTGGTGCCTACTTCTCAGCCTGCTCGCGCATGCGTCTTTTGTTTTGCCATTTTAGCGGCGCGATCTGAGGGTCCCGTTTCGATTGATTTTGTTAATTCTCATCTAGATAAGAGTTAACAATGTCTCCTCTAACTCACATAAAGTTAGATATAGGTGTTTTCCGAGTTGTGCTCATTGTGGTTGTGTTATGTTTATTGTTCGTCCTTCGTGAAGCAGTGAGGCCTGATATGACTATTTTTTAGTTGGCCATTTTTATATTTGTGCATTGGGTTTATTTTAGGGATTGTAGTTTTTTTGGAGCTCTGGACGACCATGCCCTTTTGTCAAGTGGTGGACCCGTGCAGGCAAAGAGAGGAAGCGTCAGTCTACATTCTATGGGCATGTGTATTTTTATTTCCAGCTTTTGTTTATTTTCACTAGTAGAAAAGGGGGCAATGGCCTAGGCCAGTTCAGCGTATTAGTCCCGGTTCAATCCAGAACCGGGACCAATGGAGCTATTTGCCCCGGTTCGTGAGCCCAGGGGGCCGGTCGGGCCACGTGGGCCATTGGTCCAGGTTCGTCCGGACCTTTTGGTCCCGGTTGGTGGGACGAACCGGGACCAATGGTCGTGGCTCCTGGCCCACCACCATTAGCCCCGGTTGGTTGCTTGAACCGGGACCAAAGGCTTCCCTTTAGTCCCAGTTCATGCCACCAACCGGGGCTAATGGTGCTGCCTATATATAGCCCCTCGCGCAAGAGCAGAGCAAACTGCTCTGTTTTTTCTGGCCGAGGGGGAGAGGGCTTGGTGGTGCTCTAGCTCACCTCCTATGCACACAAGGTGTTCGATGGAATGCCCGAGCCACACTACTTAAGGTTTCTCCTCTCCAAGCTCGACCGCCAAGCTCCATTTTCCTCAACATTTATCTAGGTTTAGCGGTCCGTCACGCCCCGTCCCCGTCTTCATCGCCGTCGATCACCCGCGCCGATCTCATCGCCGGCACCACCGTGGTGAGCCTCTTGTTGTTATCTTCTTTCTGAAAGGAAAAATATTCTTACTTGTATGTTTAGATAGATACTTGTATTATTTTCTTACTTTTATTATTGCATCTTATATAGTGCGATGGTTTTGGTATCCGCCCCCGTCAGCCCTCGTCCTGTCTATGATTCAGATGTGGTATATATTATCTTTTCATAACTATTGGTTCATTTATTGTTTATGAAAATTAAGCCGACCAACGTGACATAGATTTTATTTATCTAGGAGGTTATTGAACCGGAAATTCCAACCGACCCTATTGTCGAGAGGTTAAATTTAGTTGAAGAACAAAACAATTTCTTGAAGGAAAAAATAAAAAAACTTGAGGAGGAGAAGATGATATTGGAGTTGCATATTGCGGATGTCGTCGATGATCACAAGATAAAGATGGATGCAATGCGCTTGAAGATTAGAAAGATTAGAAAATATGCCATTCATACCGATGCTTGTTATCATTATGCCGTTGGATCAGTTGTTACCTTGGTTGCGATTATGATCGCATTTGTTTTCGCATTGAAATGTTTTACATAGTTTCAATGTATGGTTTAATTAATTTAGATGCTCTCTGCAGAGCTTTATGTTGTTATATGAGAACTATGTATGTACTTTGGTTTTTATGTGATGATGAACTTCTATTAATTTGGTCACTTAATTATCTATTCATGATGTTCTGTAATGATTTTTGACACATTAATTATATATAATGCACGCAGATGAACCGCAATGGATGTACGGTGACAGACACACCTATGAGTACACTAAGGCGTGCATGATTTTCTCAAGTGGCTGAGGCAAACAAGCAGAATGGTTTTATGTGTTGTCCATGCCCTATATGTGGGAATACTGAAGTCTTACTCGACCGGAAAATCCTTCACACCCACCTACTTTACAAGGGTTTCATGCCACACTATAATGTTTGGAAGAGGCACGGAGAAATAGGGGTTATGATGGAAGACAGACGAAGAAGAAGAGTACGATGACAACTATGTGCCCCTGAATACGGTGATGCTACTGAACATCAAGAGGAAACAGATGATGTGCGATGGTGCTGCAACGGGCTAAGCTGCTGAAGATCAAGAGGAACCAGACGATGTGCCCGATGATGATGATCTCCGCGGGTCATTGTCGATGCAAGGACGCAATGCAAAAGTCAAAAGGAGAAGCTGAAGTTCGATCGCATGTTAGAGGATCACAAAAAGGGTTGTACCCCAATTGCGAAGATGGCAACACAAAGCTCGGTACCGTCTTCGAATTGCTGCAATGGGAAGGCGAGAATGTTGTGCCTGGTAAAGGATTTGAGAAGCTACTGAAAATAATGAAGAAGAAGCTTCCAAAGGATAACGAATGCCCGACAGTACATACGCAGCAAAGAAGGTCGATGCCCTCTAGGATTGGAGGTGGAGAAGATACATGCATGCCCTAATGACTGCATCCTCTACCGCGGTGCATACAAGGATCTGAACGCATGCCCGGTATGCGGTGCATTGCGGTATAAGATCAGACGAGATGACCCTGGTGATGTTGACGGCGAGCCTACCAGGAAGAGGGTTCTTGCGAAGGTGATGTGGTATGCTCCTATAATACCACGGTTGAAACGTCTGTTCAGAAACGGAGAGCATGTCAAGTTGCTGCGATGGCACGGTGAGGACCGTAAGAAAGACGGGAAGTTGAGAGCACCCGCTGACGGGTCGCAGTGGAGAAAAATCGAGAGAAAGTACTGGGATGAGTTTGCAAAGGACCCAAGGAACGTATGGTTTGCTTTAAGCGCGGATGGCATTAATCCTTTGTAGCGACCCGACCTCAGACGGTCAAGCCTCTGTGTTGCTGTGCCATCCCTGGATCAGTATGCTGGCACACACAGTACATCAATGTATATATCAAAGTGCAATCACATGTATAATTAACGTAAAACTGATATATACCTCATAGGTCACAGCGGAAACAAATAGTCGGGTGTAGAGTCCCATCAACGCCATCAGCAGGTTGAGTGTAGACCGTAACCCTGTATCGTAACTCTTACTCGTCGAAGAAAATCCTGCAACATGATACGTTGCAGCCGTGTAGGTCAGTACATTGAATGTACCGGCAAGATCACAACATGAGAAAACAGATGATAAAACTATACTATATGCAATATGGCTTTGTGGCTCTGTGACTGAGTTTTGTTTGCGTAAAAGCTGGTTTTATTTACCCTACATCAAAGGAATAAATGAAGTCTGTACTATGGAGCCTTCTATCATGACATGGTTCCGCCAACCGATGTCTCATCACCCAAAACATCATAAGTTGCCCACAATTACGTTATCAGTCCGGTGTTGAGAGTTCCGAGATAGATCCAAGTCCAGATGCTCAAATTGTCCATAACCGGGGACACGGCTAATCGATTAGGTTATAACCCTCTGCAGAGGTTTGTACACTTTACCCGCAAGATTCGATCCCTCTCTTTACGTTCTCGCACTTCAGAGTGTTTGAGAACAAGATGACCGAAACATGGTCTTCCAAAGAGTTCCTCTGACCACTGTCCGGTACTCAACCCATCCTACCGTAGTTCTACATCTGCTAGTACCGTCCCAGCCAGAGTCACAACTAGGGTCAACCAAGCGAGCCCATAATGACTTGCGGTTGCACAGTAAGCTTCCGGCGTGAAGTATTCTTCCGTCTCTTTGAGTCTGGGTGAAGCTTTCCGCAAGATGTCATGGCGCTTCTCCATGCATCCCGCCAACCACTGGTTTCTCCAGGTGCCCGTCAACCGTCCTTCACCCAAAGAGTGTGTATTGAATTCTTGTCTCGAGTCTTGAAGTCTTGAGGTCTTGAAGATGCAGTCCTTGCAGATTCCATCATGGAGTTGCCGTCATTGACGAGAGTCCTCCTTCTTCACACCACTCTCGAACACTCATACCAAACCCCGTCTACTACAGCGTAGCATTAGAATAAAATAACGTCCGGGCTTGGTAACAGGGTGATGGGTTCCTACCTCATGCATACTACTCAACTACAAGAATTTCAATAACACTCTTGAGGGTGGTTGCAAAGGTGCCACTAAATGCAATAAAACATAGGTAAGAAAGCATGGTCAAAGTGAACTTGCTGGTGATGTTGACGAAGAAGAATTATCATTCTCAAGAAATAACTTGATAGACTACTCGTCACTCTCTGATGAAATCTATATAACAAACATATCATTCACATAAGCACTCACACTAACAATCAAAACAAAAGAGAGAGCGAATAAGAATCCAAGGAACTTCAAATAAAACTAGGAGTCTTCTTCTACAACATTCACAAAAATAGTTTTTCTAACGGAAAATAAAACACTAAAATAACAGAGAATAAAATATAAATTTGGTTAAGACAAAAAAAAAGTAAATTTTTTCATAAAGCTATTTTGAAAGTATTTTCAATTGGGAGTTAAAACAGTAGAGAAATCCATTGCAAGTTATTAGCGAACTTGAATTGATTTCACGATAACAAAATAAAAATAAATATAAAAACTTGTTGAACACCTACTGTTTAACTAATAGAAACCAAACATAAACTTTCTGAAATATAAAATAAAATAATTTAAAACAACTATAGAAAAAGAGTAGCTATAATTGAATAGAACTAAAACAGAATTTGTTTTACATGAAACAATAAGCTAAAATACTCAAACAATTTTGAAGTTTTTACCACTGGTAAATATGATCACTAGTGATCAGTAGAAAAAAGAATCAAATAAAAATCTATTTTTAAACTCCCGGAATAAGCAAAACAAGCTTTAATTCAAATCTGATCTAACTCAATTTTTATAAATCCAAACATAGACAAATTATATATTTTTGGAAACTACAAGAAAATTGTGATCTAACGCAAAAAGAATCAGCATCATTGGACTTCTAGATCAAAAGTTATAAGCTAAACAAGAACGGAACTAAATCTGTTACGGGAATAAATCTGAAAACGAAAACGGAGTTACCTGTACGTGAGGCAGAGATGGCAGGAAGGAGACGGCGAAGTGGAGGGCTGCTCCGGCGAGGGGGCGAGGTCGCCGGCGAGGGTGGGGGTGGCGGAGGAGGGGGTCGGCGCTTGGGGAGGCTCCAAGAGAGCTCCTGGTGAGCGTTTCTAGGCAGGAAAAGGAGGACGGTGGCGAGAAGGCTACGGGCAGGGAGGGGGCGTGGTGATGGGAAAAATGGAACGAGGAGAGGGAGGGGGTTTTATAGGCGGTCTCGGGAGGCGCTGGGATGGAAAGACGAGGGAGATCGGGAAGGTGGAGATTTCCTGTCTCCATGGACATGGAAAGCTTCTGTAACGTGAGGGAAACAGAGGAAGGAGATGATCTCTTGTTGGGCTAGAATAGGAAAGTGCTTAATGGGCCAGGTTTTCCTAATAAAACGATTCCATTCCTATTTTTAAAATTAGGAAACTAAAACAATAAACAGGAAATCAAATCAATTCGAATAAAGAGTTTTTATATACTAAAATTATCAGAAAAATAAAATGTAGATGATGAGCATTATTCCACGGCCAAAATAAAATGTTTTTCAGAAAATCCCTAAAGGCTTTATTTCTTTTTTGCAAATAATTTTTAAATAAAAACTTTGGTTAATGCCCCTGATTTTGGAGGGTCATTTTCCTCCGCTCTTTCTTGCTTGCAAGAATTTATTTTTCGGGGTATTTCTCGGGGAAGAAAAATAGAGAAGCAAGTGCAAATATTTGAAAGAATTAAATTGCAAAACTCCGTTCAAATTCTTTATAGTTGAAGAAGTCATGTCATCTTCTCTCATTGATTTTAATAGGATGAATTTGAATTTACCGGAGAAGGGAAAGTCATTTTATTCCCTCTCTTTCAAAAGTTTTTGAAAAGGTTCAAATTTCACTCAAGTTTAATTCACTCAAGCAAACAAACAAACAATTCAATTAATTATATTAACATTCCAAAATTTGGGATGTTACAAACCTACCACACTTAAAATGAATCTCGTCCTCGAGATTCGAAGAGGCTAGCAAGAAAAGGTTAGGGGTTGGGGTCTTCTAGCAAATGTCTTGGTCAGAAAGGTCAGGGGTGCTACCACACTTAAAAACAAGGTCATGGTTCCAATAAACTCAGATATTTCCTCTGGAGGGCTGACAATGTATGTCTCTTCACATATCTTACAACAGCTCCTTCATTAAAACTCTTCTGTCAGAAGCATAGAGTTTTCCTCAAAAGCTTGGGTCGGTTCGTCAAAGTTGAAGTTCGTCCGAGACTGGATCTTCTTAGCTGATGGGTCTGTGTCCATTCTAAACAACTATCGAAACACTCATGGTGGTCTACAATTTATGGTTTTCTCCTGCAGAAAACGGGTCTGGGTTGAACCTCACCGTATAACCTACGTTTGGCAACGGTTGCCTGTAATGGGGTTCCATCGTCCTACCATTTTATGGTTTTATGGCTTATCGCGTCGACACTCTTCTAAGTTTTTCAAGGCTCTCTGATTTTCCATCAACATATGATAGTTCATGATAGAAGTCTCCGGTATGGGGGCCAATCCATCCCGTACTTGAATCATTACCACATATGTAAATATCGAATCACGTATTTTAACACTTGGGCATACTCACAAGCATTGCAGAATTTCTCTTGTTCTCGAACTGAGTTCATATAAATCCATGGTTTCTGCATGCCAAACAAAACATCTATCGTTACTTCACCACTCTCAGGTTTTTGCGTAACCTCCTACGAAGTGTAGGCTGATTGGATCACAGATTCTTCCAAATTTATTCCTTTATCAAGGTTACAACGGTTCCTTCTCAAAATCCTGGGCCTGTGGGTTATGGCCCACTTCAACACTAGTGCAGCTTTAACTCATCCTTGGAGTAACTCTCTTGTTACACCTCCTTAAATCCAGTAGTACTCTGTTTCTTCATACCATCATATCAAAACAAAACTCCAACTTATTTTGTCCAGCTTCCTTCTATGGCCGTCATGAATAACACGTTTCTTTCTTCATTGATCCTGTGGCTTTATAGAGTACTATGGCCAAAAGAAGTGCACAAGTTTATCCATAAAATCTCATTAATCTCATATCAATCTTTCATTACATCCTTAACCATTTTCGTAAATCCAAATTCCAAAAAGTACTTGTTACAAATGCTGCCACCCACATGATTTGGTATGGTCAGACATTACTTCCACTTTATTTATTTATCCTCCTCGAGGATTCGTCAGTCCCACTGGAATTGTGCGACATGAGTCTTGAAATCTTCAATCTTCTGTTTCATCATGGTGGTCTTGAGCTTCACATTCATCATCTCTGCATGCACTTCGCTTAGGTATTCCTGAGTATAACGGAGTCTTGCTTCAAGTATTTCTCCGATCTGGCGTATGGCTTCCATGGCTGCTTCACGAACGGCATCGAAGAAAGTTGCTTGTGGCACACGTGAGATGAAAAAGTAATGCCCCATCATCTTTGGGCAAACTCCTTTCAAATGGTGGAGGTGTACCTCCACATACCAAGGTTCCACTCCCTTATGCATGAAGGGGTAGCCTTTGTAGACTGCATCTCCTTCAAGGTGAATATGCTTCATCATGTCCTTCAGGATCTTCGGGTAATCATGATCACTTGTCAGGGTCATGATTGTTTCCGGGCCTTTAAGGAAAGACTCGTAAAGGGTCGTCATCTGCAGTTGTGAAACAGAAATGATGCTTAGAATAAGGTACTTATCTCCTGCGGCACACTCTCATATCATCCAAACAGAACTTCGAATTCAATTTTCAATTTCCTGTTTATGCATCACAACTCACCTTCTTCCATGTTCATCAAGAATATTAATTTCCAAGATAAAATATGACAACTCCTTAAAGCTTTTCAGCATGTGACATTACAACTTTATTGAGTCATGAATTATTACAAACTCTGAGAAATCTATTACATAACTCAACTCATTGAGCTCATGAAAAGGAAATTGCTTCCTTCTACTCTTATTATCCATGTCAAAATTCCAACTACTCAACTCCAGCTTTCATCTTGTCGGGACATTTAATAGCATAATGTCATGCCTCCTTGCAGCGAAAACAAATGACTTCCGACATGTCTCGGGGCTTCTTTGTGATTATGCGGGCTCCTTGGATTCTTGGCTTCTTTTCTGGGCATTTACTAGCGTAATGACCTAAATCCTTGCACCTGTAACAGGTGATATGACTCAAGTCCTTCTCTGCAAAAATTGTGTTGCTCTCGGGTTGCCTTCCTTTTCTCTTCCTGGATTTCTCTGTAATGATCAGAGTTTCTATCTCCCGGGGGTCAAACTTCACTTCTGCTGTCGGGAAATATCCTGGATACTCCTTTCTTTCCTTGGTGCAATACTGTGAAAAATGTCCTTCTTCTCCACATGAATAGCAGGCATTGGAGTAAAATCTGTTGAGACCTTCTCCATCCAGGTCTTCAACACTTTCAGTCATTACTGGTTCTTCTAGATCTTCCTTGAGGGCTTCTTTCATTCCATCTTCCTGGTTCGGAATAGTTTGTTGCACCGTGGAGTAAATGTGACACTGCACCGGGTAGTGGGTGGTTCCTTCACACAGGAAGCAAGTCACCTGGCTAGTTGGGCATTCCTCAGCTGGGTGTTTCTCCTCACAATGAGGGCATCCATCTTTGTGTTCCTCCTGGGTGTGTCCTATTTCTCCGCAAATCTTGCAGGCACAAGGTTTACTTCTTGGTGCATCATTGTGTTTCCGGATAAGACGTGATTTCAACAGGGTCTTCTTGAATTCCTCCCAAGTTCTTGCTCCATTAAATCCCTGTATGGCTTGATGCATGTTCCACCAGGTTGCAGCACTTTCTGTAAAGTACTGAAGAGCATATTGAACCTCATACTTCCTTGAAACCAAATTGCTCCCGAAGTGATTTTCCATGTTCTGCATCCATAGCTCTGCCTCCGGCTGAGTCTTCGGTCCAGAGAATATCAGTCCAACTTCATTCATCATCTATGGGGTTCAAGGGTTTTAGGGTGAGATGAGAGAGATGGGGAGGGATATACACACAATACAAACAATAGTTTTTGAAGAAACAAGTTTTACTTTGTGGCTGTCAGAAAAACATCAAACAAATGACAGCTCACAAATCATCGTATCTAACGTAAGTGTATAACAGGGGTTTGGTCTTCTAAAGGTCTAATAATTTTTCAGATCCTTTCAAGTCTTCGGAGTCTTCAACTGTTCTAGCTTCTAATACATGGTGAAATCCTCTTTACTCTGAAGGGGTCATCAGTCCTCCGATATCAAATCCTTCTTGGAGCGTCTTCAGTTGATCCTCCGTGTGGTCAAAAAGGGTAAAGGGGTATATTCTAACTATTTGAGGTGAGAGTGTCTATTTGATAAAATCAGAAAAGATGAGAAGTAAGAGTCTTTTTGATAATAAAGTTTTTGAGATATCCTGTCCTAGGGGCTTTCCGATTTCTAGGGTCACGTCCTCATACCAACATGTGCTCGATACCATCTCAGAGCGACCCGACCTCGAGACGGTCAAGCCTACGTTATCTTATGCCATCCTCGGATCAGTATCTTGGCACACACAGACATCAATGTATATATCAAAGTGCAATCACATGTATAATTAACGTAAAACTAATATATACCTCATAGGTCACAGCGGAAACAAATAGTCGGGTGTAGAGTCCCATCAACGCCATCGGCAGGTTGAGTGTAGACCGTAACCCTGTATCGTAACTCTTACTCGTCGAAGAAAATCCTGCAACATGATACGTTGCAGCCGTGTAGGTCAGTACATTGAATGTACCGGCAAGATCACAACATGAGAAAACAGATGATAAAACTATACTATATGCAATATGGCTTTGTGGCTCTGTGACTGAGTTTTGTTTGCGTAAAAGCTGGTTTTATTTACCCTACATCAAAGGAATAAATGAAGTCTGTACTATGGATCCTTCTATCATGACATGGTTCCGCCAACCGATGTCTCATCACCCAAAACATCATAAGTTGCCCACAATTACGTTATCAGTCCGATGTTGAGAGTTCCGAGATAGATCCAAGTCCAGATGCTCAAATTGTCCGTAACCGGGGACACGGCTAATCGATTAGGTTATAACCCTCTGCAGAGGTTTGTACACTTTACCCGCAAGATTCGATCCCTCTCTTTACGTTCTCGCACTTCAGAGTGTTTGAGAACAAGATGACCGAAACATGGTCTTCCAAAGAGTTCCTCGACCACCGTCCGTACTCAACCCATCCTACCGTAGTTCTACATCTGCTAGTACCGTCCCAGCCAGAGTCACAACTAAGGTCAACCAAGCCAGAGCCCATAATGACTTGCGGTTGCACGGGTAAGCTTCCGGCGTGAAGTATTCTTCCGTCTCTTTGAGTCTGGGTGAAGCTTTCCGCAAGATGTCATGGCGCTTCTCCATGCATCCCGCCAACCACTGGTTTCTCCAGGTGCCCGTCAACCGCCCTTCACCCAAGAGTGTGTATTGAATTCTTGTCTCGAGTCTTGAAGTCTTGAGGTCTTGAAGATGCAGTCCTTGCAGATTCCATCATGGAGTTGCCGTCATTGACGAGAGTCCTCCTTCTTCACACCACTCGAACACTCATACCAAACCCGTCTACTACAGCGTAGCATTAGAATAAAATAACGTCCCGGCTTGGTAACAGGGTGATGGGTTCCTACCTCATGCATACTACTCAACTACAAGAATTTCAATAACACTACTTGAGGGTGGTTGCAAAGGTGCCACTAAATGCAATAAAACATAGGTAAGAAAGCATGGTCAAAGTGAACTTGCTGGTGATGTTGACGAAGAAGAATTATCATTCTCAAGAAATAACTTGATAGACTACTCGTCACTCTCTGATGAAATCTATATAAAAACATATCATTCACATAAGCACTCACACTAACAATCAAAACAAAAGAGAGAGCGAATAAGAATCCAAGGAACTTCAAATAAAACTAGGAGTCTTCTTCTACAACATTCACAAAAATAGTTTTGTCTAACGGAAAATAAAACACTAAAATAACAGAGAATAAAATATAAATTTGGTTAAGACAAAAAAAGTAATTTTTTTTCATAAAGCTATTTTGAAAGTATTTTCAATTGGGAGTTAAAACAGTAGAGAAATCCATTGCAAGTTATTAGCGAACTTGAATTGATTTCACGATAACAAAATAAAAATAAATATAAAACTTGTTGAACACCTACTGTTTAACTAATAGAAACCAAACATAAACTTTCTGAAATATAAAATAAAATAATTTAAAAACAACTATAGAAAAAGTAGCTATAATTTGAATAGAACTAAAACAGAATTTGTTTTACATGAAACAATAAGCTAAAATACTCAAACAATTTTGAAGTTTTTACCACTGGTAAATATGATCACTAGTGATCAGTAGAAAAAGAATCAAATAAAATCTATTTTTAAACTCCCGAATAAGCAAAACAAGCTTTAATTCAAATCTGATCTAACTCAATTTTATAAATCCAAACATAGACAAATTATATATTTTGGAAACTACAAGAAAATTGTGATCTAACGCAAAAAGAATCAGCATCATTGGACTTCTAGATCAAAAGTTATAAGCTAAACAAGAACGGAACTAAATCTGTTACGGGAATAAATCTGAAAACGAAAACGGAGTTACCTGTACGTGAGGCAGAGATGGCAGGAAGGAGACGCGAAGTGGAGGCTGCTCGGCGAGGGGGCGAGGTCGCCGGGCGGGTGGGGTGGCGGAGGAGGGGTCGGCGCTTGGGGAGGCTCCAGGAGAGCTCCTGGTGAGCGTTTCTAGGCAGGAAAAGGAGGACGGTGGCGAGAAGGCTACGGGCAGGGAGGGGGCGTGGTGATGGGAAAAATGGAACGAGGAGAGGGAGGGGGTTTTATAGGCGGTCTCGGGAGGCGCTGGGATGGAAAGACGAGGGAGATCGGGAAGGTGGAGATTTCCTGTCTCCATGGACATGGAAAGCTTCTGTAACGTGAGGGGAAACAGAGGAAGGAGATGATCTCTTGTTGGGCTAGAATAGGAAAGTGCTTAATGGGCCAGGTTTTTCCTAATAAAAACGATTCCATTCCTATTTTTAAAATTAGGAAACTAAAACAATAAAAGGAAATCAAATCAATTCGGAATAAAGAGTTTTTATATACTAAAATTATCAGAAAAATAAAATGTAGATGATGAGCATTATTCCACGGCCAAAATAAAAACTAAAAAAAAATGTTTTTCAGAAAATCCCTAAAGGCTTTATTTCTTTTTTGCAAATAATTTTTAAATAAAAACATTGGTTAATGCCCCTGATTTTGGAGGGTCATTTTCCTCCGCTCTTTCTTGCTTGCAAGAATTTATTTTTCGGGGTATTTCTCGGGGAAGAAAAATAGAGAAGCAAGTGCAAATATTTGAAAGAATTAAATTGCAAAACTCCGTTCAAATTCTTTATAGTTGAAGAAGTCATGTCATCTTCTCTCATTGATTTTAATAGGATGAATTTGAATTTACCGGAGAAGGGGAAAGTCATTTTATTCCCTCTCTTTCAAAAGTTTTTGAAAAGGTTCAAATTTCACTCAAGTTTAATTCACTCAAGCAAACAAACAAACAATTCAATCAATTATATTAACATTCCAAAATTTGGGATGTTACATCCTTTCAGGGAGCAGAGCAGCAATCTGAAGCAGTATGAAGGTCCTGCCAGCCGCTCTTACGAAAGAAGAGAAAGAAATCTTCTTTGAATGCCTGCTCAGTATGAAGGTCCCGACTGGCTTCTCCTCGAATATAAAGGGAATAATAAATATGCCAGAGAAAAAGTTCCAGAACCTAAAGTCCCATGACTGCCACGTGATTATGACGCAACTGCTTCCGGTTGCATTGAGGGGGCTTCTACCGGAAAATGTCCGATTAGCCATTGTGAAGCTATGTGCATTCCTCAATGCAATATCTCAGAAGGTGATCGATCCAGAAATCGTACCAACGCTAAGGAGTGATGTGGCACAATGTCTTGTCAGTTTCGAGCTGGTGTTCCCACCATCCTTCTTCAATATCATGACGCACGTCCTAGTTCATCTAGTCGACGAGATTGTCATTCTAGGGCCTGTATTTCTACACAATATGTACCCCTTTGAGAGGTTCATGGAGTCCTAAAGAAATATGTTCAGAATCGCGCTAGGCCGAAGGAAGCATCTCCATGGGCCATCAAACAGAGGATGTCATCGGGTTTTGTGTTGACTTCATTCCTGGCCTTAAGACGATAGGTCTCCCTAAATCGCAGATGAGGGGAGACTGACCGAAAAACACGCTTGGAAGGGACTCAATAATATGCGAGGACGGATATTCTTGGTCTCAAGCACACTACACAGTTCTACAGAACTCTACCTTGGTGACCCCGTATGTCGATGAACACAAGAACATTTTGCGCTCCAAACACCCGGAGTAGTGCGGCGACTGGATTACATGTGAACACATCAGGACTTTCAGCAGTTGGTTGGAAACACGTCTCAGAGTTGACAACACTGTTTTTGATGAGCTGTACTTGTTGTCCAGGGGACCATCTTCGACTGTAATGATTTGGAAAGGATACGAGATAAATGGGAATACATTTTACACGATTGACCAAGATGAAAAGAGCACCAACCAAAACAGCGGTGTCCGCTTTGATGCAGCAACCGACAGGAGCAAGGACACATATTATGGTTACATAGTAGACATATGGGAACTTGACTACGGAGTAGATTTTAAGGTCCCTTTGTTTAAGTGTAAGTGGGTTAATCTGTCAGGAGGCGGGGTACAGGTAGACCCACAGTACGGAATGACAACAGTGGATCTGAAAAATCTTGGGTACACTGACGAACCGTTCGTCCTAGCCAATGATGTGGCACAGGTTATCTATGTGAAGGACATGTCTACCAGACCGAGGAAAAGAAAAGATAAGGAAGCGAATACATCATAGGATGAGCCAAAGCGTCACATAGTTCTTTCAGGAAAAAGGGACATCCTGGGAGTGGAGAGCAAGACAGACATGTCTGAAGAGTATGAAAATTTTCATGAAATTCTCCCCTTCAAAGTCAAGGCTGACCCAAGCATCCTGATAAACGATGAAGATTATCCATGGTTACGGTGTAATAAGCAAACGACACAAGCGAAGAGGAAGTGAAGACTTTCTCCCGCAACTATTATGATGATACCATGCCAACTTTGTAACAGACGAGTATGATACCATTGTCCGTTTTGTACAGGCACATGCTATGCCAACTTTTTCAGAGTTCATTTGAAAACTATGAATTTGAAAACCTCGCCAACCGAAGGGCGCTCACACCGGTTTATAAGCCCGTCCCTCTACGCCTTGTTGAGCTCACAAACTTGTGATTCACACAAATTTCAAAGAATTCAAATTTTATAAAACTAATGGCACAAACAGAAAGTTTATAATTGTTCTAAAACAAATGGCACTAACAGAAAGTTTATAATTTTGCTGACCTAAAAGCAAAAAGAATTAAGAAATAAAGCAAAAACCAAAAGAAAATAAATAATGCAGAAAACAAAACAAAAAACTTGAAAAAAATAAAATAGCAAGAATAAGTATTTTGTTGTAAGTAGAAACAAAATAAAATAAATAAAGCAACAAAGAGAACAAAAAAGTGTTTTCAAATTTTAAAACTAATGGCACTAACAGAAAGTTTATATTTTTCTAAAACTAAAAGCACTAACAGAAAGTTTATAATTTTGCTGACCTAAAAGCAAAAAGAATTAAGAAATAAAGCAAAAACCAAAAGAAAATAAATAATGCAGAAAACAAAACAAAAAACTTGAAAAAAATAAAAATAGCAAGAATAAGTATTTTGTTGTAAGTAGAAACAAAATAAAATAAATAAAGCAACAAAGAAAACAAAAAAGTGTTTTCAAATTTTAAAACTAATGGCACTAACAGAAAGTTTATATTTTTCTAAAACTAAAAGCACTAACAGAAAGTTTATAATTTTGCTGACCTAAAAGCAAAAAAGAATTAAAAATAAAGAAAAAACCAAAAGAAAATAAACAATGCAGAAAACAAAACAAAAAACTTGAAAAAATAAAAATAAGAACAATAAGTATTTTGTTGTAAGTAGAAACAAAATAAAATAAATAAAGCAACAAAGAAAACAAAAAAAGTGTTTTCAAATTTTAAAACTAATGGCACTAACAGAAAGTTTATAATTTTTCTAAAACTAAAAGCAAAAAGAAATAAAAAATAAAGCAAAAAAAGTGCCACCTACTGGGCCCCCACGGCCTGAATACGACTAGAAACCCTATGGGCCAGGATTCAGGCCCGCGGAAGGCCAGTTGGCCCACAGGCACAGATTGCAGAGTTAGGCCCGAAAGCCTGCTTTAGAGAGGAGCTCGAGAGGGAAGCCGCACCGCACCTTATAAACATGTGCGGCTCCCTCTCAACTAGCGAGGTGGACTAAACTTTGGGCGCGGGGCAGCAGAAGGCCTTTGGTCCCGGTTGGTGGCACCAACCGGGACTAAAGGGGTGCATTAGTCCCGGTTCGTGGCACCAACCGGGACTAATGCACCCTTTAGTCCCGGTTGGTGCCACCAACCATGACCAAAGGCCGCCGCTTCCCGCCCTTTGGGCTGCTGAAAAGAGGCCTTTGGTCCCGGTTGGTGGCACCAACCGGGACTAAAGTGCATTAGTCCCGGTTGGTGCCACGAACCGGGACTAATGCTCTTGCTATATATACAACACTTAGGAAAATTTGACGAACACATCGCCAGTTGCCCCCCGGCCCGCCCGACGACGCCGAGCTCATCGACGCCGCCAGGCTGCCCAGATCGACGCCGTCCGCTGCCCCGCCGCCGCCCGCCGCCCAGACGCCGTCCGCGCGCCGCCCACGCTGTCCGCGCGCCCCGTCGTCGCCCTGCCCGTCGCCGCCAGCGCTGCCCAACGCCACCCGCCGCTTCCGCCGACGCCGTCGTCGTCGCCCACGCCCGTCGTCGCCGTCGCCCCAGCCCAGCGCCAGTCGCGCCCTGCCCCGACCCGCCCGCCACCGTCGCCGTCGTCGCCGCCACGCCCTGCCCTGCCCGCCGTGGTCGTCGCCGAGGCTCTCGCCGCCCGCCGTCGCTCTCGCCGGCCGCCCCGTTAGAGCCGCCACCGTCGAGGCTCATGTTCATCGGCTTGCATTTTTGTGCATTGCATTTTTTATATATATATTTTGTTCATTGAATTTTTCAGATATATAATGTATGTATAATGCTCTGTATATGCTCTATATATGATGTATAATGTATGTTTTTAGTTTAATTTTTTTCATATATATATAATGTATGTGTATGTATGTGGCTATATGTTTTTGTTCATATGTTGCAATATGTTTTTTATTTTTATTAGTTTATTTTTTGTTCATATGTGATGTATATGTGTATGTGGCTATAATGTATGTGTGTATGTGATGTATGTGATGTTTTTGGGTTCATAGAAAGTTTTTGTTCATATATAGATAGTTACAATTTTAGAAAAGTTTTATATATGCAAAAGTTACAATTTTAGAAAAGAAGGATAGGAAAGAAGAAAATATAAGAAGAGGAAAGAAAGAAGAATAGGAGAGGAAAAGAAGAGGAGAAATAAGTAAGAAGAAGAAAAAGAAGAAAAAGAGAGGAGAAGAAGAAAGGAATAGTGGAGAAGAAGAAAATAGAATATCTATTTTCTCTTCCACTATTCCTTTCTTCTTCTCCTCTTTTTTTTCTTCTTTGTTTCTCCTCTATCTATTCCTTTCTTCTTATCCTCTTCTTCTTCTTCTTCTTCTTCTTCTTCTTCTTCTTCTTCTTTCTTCTTCTTCTTCTCTTCTTCTTCTTCTTTCTTCTTCTTCTTCTTCTTCTTCTTCTTCTTCTTCTTCTTCTTCTTCTTCTTCTTCTTCTTCTTCTTCTTCTTCTTCTTCTTCTTCTTCTTCTTCTTCTTCTTCTTCTTCTTAATTTTTATCGGGAACGAGGGTGTCGAGGATCGCCGAGGGGTCGAGGGTCGGGAACTAGGGTAGAGGGTCGAGGGTCGTTAAGGGGTCAAGGGTCGAGGGTTTCAGGGTCGAGGGTTCGAGGGTTCCAGGGTCGTCGAGGGTTCGAGGGGTCGAGAGAGGTTTCCTAGTGTCAAAGTATTGAAGAAATCCATGGCTTCATCATTAGCCGGAAGTAACCAGGGCATGATGGTACGAAGTCCTCCAAAGTTATTCTGGAATGGAGTCCCGGATAGGATAATTTGCCTTTTTGTATGAATTTCAGCGAAAGCCTTCCAAATAACGATATTCGGAAGGTTCTTGCTGAACTTTGTACCAAAAAGCGAATTATCCTATCTAGGACTCCGTTCCAAAATAACTTTGGAGAGCTTCGTACCATCATGCACCTGTTACTTTCGCCTAATGATGAAGACATGGTTTTGTTGAATCCTTTGACACTAGGCAACCTCCCGACCGCCGGCGATCCTCGACCCTTGACCTCGACCGCTCGGCGATCCTCGCCCTCGACGATCCTCGACCCTTGGTAAAAAAAGAGAGAAGAAGAAAAAAAGAGGAGAAGAAAGAATGAGGAGTTCTTCTCCTCTATTCTTTCTTCTCCTCTTTTCTTCTTCTTCCTCTTTTTTTATCGGGAACGAGGGTCGTCGAGGGTCGCCGAGCGGTAGAGGAAACCCTAATTAAATAGCAAGTATCGCCGGTGTGAGATACATGTGGCCGTCGGTGTCGGACACTACATCCACGTCCCACAAGTGACGCGGGCGTCGATGCCCACGTCACTTGTGGGACATAGATGTACTGTCGTCGTTGTTGTTGTCGATATACCCCTTCCCGATAGCTTCAACACGTGCGGGGGTCGATATTACCCCTCCTTGAAGCGTTCTCGAGGCCACCCCCTAACCCTTGAAGCGTTGTCGAGGCCACCCGAAACCCTAGAGAAGCAGCGTCGAGGCCACTAATTAATATGATTCCTTATTGTGATTAGCTAGCTAGTTCTACGTTTGCCACTAATATATCCATATCTATCATGTTTGAATAATAATTTGCCATGTTGTAAATATTTGTAGAAACTATGGACACCCCGCCCCGAGACGAAGCAGCAGAAGCGTTGTTGAGGCACATAATCGCAGAAGGAAGTGATGCCCTCAGCTCGTTGATGTATCTCAACGACACCAATGGTCTGGAAGGAGAGGGTGAAGAAGCAGCTGGCTATGCTTATGATGGCTCCGATGACCCAATGCCGGTGGAAGAAGGAGAGGGCGAAGAAGTAGACCGTGAGGACTGCTCCGGTGATCACCGAACTGAGTCCGGCGAGGTATATATATTAGTTAAGCCTGTGACTAGCTAATTGATGCATTCATTGTTTTGGTATGTACACATATTAATTAACTCTCATCTTTCTTCCTTTTTCTAGCCCTCCGGATCGAGCACAACTTCGGTAAAGAGACGAGGCCCGAAGAAAAAGTTGAGCTCGGATGAAAGGTTTGATATCATAGAAATCGTGCGCGGCGGCCAACCGATTGAACCCATCTGGACAAAGAAGGCATTTGTCGCTCAGTGCGGGGTTCTGGTTAGGGACAAGATCCCGATCAGCATCCAGTAATGGTATAAGCCTAAGAACGAAGAGCCTGAGGTGTCTTATGTCAATGATCTGCAGAAAAATGATCTTTGGAATGAGCTGAAGTCAAATTTCTCCCTACCGCGAGAGGATGATCCGGAGAAGCCAGTTATAGAGCCATTAATCAAGTCTTTTGCTCTTAAGAAGATGGCAGAGCTATTCAGGCATTGGAAGAAAGACCTGAATAAGTTTGTCGATAAAAAAGAGACACCAGAATTCAAGGGCAAATATCAGAAGATCAGAGATGATTGGCCCGCATTTGTGGCCCACAGGACATCGGAAAAGAGTAAAAAGATGTCGGCAACAAACAAGCAAAATGCTGTGAAGAAGAAGCTTCACCATCGCATGGGGTCAGGTGGCGACCTCATAGCCCGGCCTAAGTGGGAATGATCTGCTTGTTAAAGGGATCGAACCAGAGACAATGAACTGGCCAGACCGTTGCCGTACTTGGTTCTTCGGGGCTGGCGGAACCTTGGACCCTGTATCAGGGAAGTGCATTTGGACGGAGGAGCAATTGGACATACCAGTCAAGAGGATAAAGCAATATATCGAAGCAGCGCAACAAGGGAAGTTCGTTCCAGATAGGGAGAAGTACGAGCTCATAATGGCCCTCGGGAATCCTGAGCACCCTGGACGGACACGAGGCACGCCAGGCTCCCTTTCGTGGAAGGCTGGATTTCCGGACGCAGGGGGTTACAAATCCCATGAGAGGAGGAAGAAACTGGAGTAGAGCCAAATGCAGGCGCTGCACGAAAGGGTAATGGGGCTAGAGGAACGAGAAGTAGCAGATCGCAGCAAACGACCCGCCGAAGCTTCCCCCGAAGCTACCCCGCCATCTCAGCGGAGAAGTAGCGTGGCTTCCACCGAGCTGCTTCAGCCGGAGCATACCTTGACGGCTCCTGCTAGCTATCCCATGGATGCTATCACGGAGTCTCAAAATTGCCACCTTATGGCGGAATGGAGCAATTTGAAGGTCAAGGCGGCTGTTGGCTCTGTTTATCCTACTAAACCCGACTCAACTTTTCACTGCCGGCCGATTCCAGAAGGATATGCAAAGGTGATGGTGGATGAAATAACGGAGGGATTTGAGGACCTCCGGCTTGACCACCCTACCGGTGAAGGGGAGTATCGGTTGGGTTCTGCTCTGAAGACTCCATGCCTATGGCGGAAGGATCTCATCAACCTTCCGAACTGGACGCCTCCGCCTCCTCCTCCTCCTTCGGCGAGTCAGGGCACTCCGCCTCCTCCACCGCCTCCTCCTCCGGCGAGTGACGATCAGGGAACTCGGCCGGCTCCTTCTACGACGAGTGGCGGCACTCCGCCTCCTTCTCCGCCTACACCGGCGCGCCCGAGCAGCCAGCCTCCTCCTTCTCCGCCTTGTCAGCAAGGGCGGAAGAGACCCGCCGCCGCTCCGGCTGCTCCGGCGCGTCGTAGTCCTTCTCCTCCGCCTCGTAAGCAAGGAAAGAAGACATCTGCTCCGTCTGCTCTGCCGACGTCTAGCAGTACAGCCAAAGGTGGGAGGAGATACAGATTCGGTCCTTCTCTGAAGAATCTAGAGAAGTTAACGTACGAGAGGACCGACGAGGAAAATGCGAAGATCGCGCAGACCGAAGTGCATGACTGGTTTGAAGAGTTGAAAGGAAAGAGACATCCACCTCCGGAAGAGAAGGTAGATCCGGTGAAAGCGAAGCGCACTCTGGCTGCCCTGACAAAACCACCCAAGTCCCCGCCGAAAGGCAACTATGAGCGCATTATTGGAAAGGCATTTGCCGAAGCGGAGAGGTCGGGAAGTACTAAAAGTGATCAAAGAATGAAAGAACGACGAGTTGGGAAACAAATTGCCCAGCTCGGCGAACAAGCGAAGCAATCGTGCCCCCCGCTCAAGGTGCCTGCTAGCGACATCGTCGATCCAAGGATGGTGCCCGGTTATGGCAATCCTGAAGATTACCTGCCCGACGATGTACATTATGATTTCTTGGAGGTGCAGATACAAAGATACGAGTACGTGAAGCCTCTCGTCAAAGATGAAAGCTCTCTATCAACGACGAAGCGAAGATTGCATGATTGGTACATGAAAACCTGCAGAGAGTCTGAGGGGAGGAGTACTTTGTATGTGAGAGTTAAAAAGGATCATGACCTCGTTGGAATTGAACTGTTGCCTATTCAATTTGAGGAGTTCTATCGGTTTTTCAATCAATTGGCCCTCGATAAAGCAACGGTCACCTGCTACTGTCTGTAAGTAGTACTACTTCTATCATTAAGCCTCTTTATATAACTAGCTCTTTCATTGCATGTATTTATAATTATGCTCACTATATTATGCAGATTGAAGATCGCCGAATTGAAGAAAAGACAAGTGGGTTCCATTGGGTTCATTAACACATATCTCATAGATGCAACTGAGGTTGAATTTCATGCCAAAAATACCGAGGCCAACTGTCAACAATCGTTCGTAATAAATGAACACAAGGATATAATACTCTTTCCTTACAACTTCAAGTGAGTGTTACTGTCTTGTGGCATATTCAGTTTTCCTTATTAGGTCAGGTTATAGTAATGTAATTGATGAGTTATGCATGCGTTCGCAGGTTCCACTATATTCTCCTAGAGATTAAGCTTGAGCAGGGAGTAGTAACTGTCTTAGACTCGAGATGAAAAGATCCCAAGGAGTATGCGGACATGACTGAAATGCTCGAGAAGTAAGTTAAATCGATCATTGTCCACCATATTCAGCAACTTTGTTCATTTGTGATATCAAGTAGTTGTTTTCTTTGTATGGCAGGGTTTGGAGAAAATTCACCAAAAAAGCTCCGGGACTGCCGAAGAAGCTGCAACTTAGACAACCGAAAGTAAGTACTATAGTAGCATATTCCACGCATCTCCTAGTGATTCAAGCCCTAGTTTCATCAATACCATTTAACATGCTTGCTAATTATCAGTTTGATTGACCTCTGTTTCTTGTAAAGTGGTTGTGGCAGGAACAAGGAAATGATTTCTGTGGATACTACGTTTGCGAGTCCATCCGCCACAGGACCTGTGAGCGGGGCTACTCTGACAAACAATATGAAGTGCGTAAATAACAATATTCACAATTTTATTTTATTACCATCATTTGTGTTGAGTTTCATTCATTCATATATATATATATATATATATATATATATATATATATATATATATATATATATATATATATATATATATATATATATATTGACCCCTTCTTAAAATTAGATGTTTGGATGCGGGATGAACTACTAGCACCAGATCGCCTGTGAGCAATTCAAGAGGAATTGGCGGCATTCTTTCTTGACCAGGTGATCGCCGAAGACGGAGAATACTATGTGGACCACGCGTCCGTATGTTAGGAGATTATTTTTGTAAAAGATAATTATTGTATATATGTAGCCGGTAGTGTCGGATAGATATACGAGAACTTGTTGTTCGACAAATCTCTCGGAGAAGGAGAGGTGGTCGATATCACTTCCCTCTGTATGCATATATGTTCATGACGATCTTCTGTTTCCTTCGTTTGCTTACTAGCTAGCTAGCGTGTCTAGCTAGTCCTCTCTATCGTAATGTAAGTACGTAGCGTCGACCAAGCACGGACAAAAGAGAGGACACTTCTCTCTATTAATTAGCTAGCTAACACAATATATGAAACACCTAAATTAACCCCCCAAAACCCCCAAACCCCCTGCACAAAAAAACAAAAACCCCAGCCACAGAAATGCTGACGCGTGGATGCCTATTGGTCCCGGTTGGTGCCACCAACCGGGACTAAAGGCCCTCCTGCCTGGGCTCAGCGCGCAGGCCACGTCGAGGCCCATCAGTCTCGGTTCTGGATTGAACCGGGACTAAAGGGCCAGGGTATTAGTACCGACCCTTTAGTCCCGGTTCATGAACCGGGGCTAAAGGCCCTCACCAACCGGGTCAATAGGCCCATTTTCTACTAGTGTTTAGTTTGACCGCGTAGTTCGAGGAGAGCGTAACTAGATTTTGTTCTTTCGGATTTGCAGGAACTCTCGTCTAGATAAATTGAGTGATACCTCGTTTAAGTCTATAACCGTCCGATTTGTTTGTTTTAATATTCGCACAAACTCGATCAGGCGTGCCTATGTCAGCTTGTTCTTTCTTGTCGCGCGCCCTCATGTCCCATTTGTTCCATGTCCGCGTGTTCACGCATTTGTTTTCATATGAGCCCATATATGTTGTCATTTGGGGTACACGGACTGTTCCCTATTCGTTCATTTTGGTTGTGTGTTTTTTGTGTCCTCGTGCAGAATTTGTAGAGTCTACCCTCGACTCCTCGCAAATAGGCTCGTAGTTGTCCCAGTTACAAGTCCACCCTCAACTAGCAACTGGGCATGTGTATTGTCTTTCATCTCAGTTGCATGTCCACGATCAACTCAAAACTGGGTTCATAGTTTTGTTATTGTCCCATTTGCAAGTCGTCCCTTGCACGCAACTGGGCTCGTATTTCGTAGTTGATCGAGTAGCAAGTCCATCCTCGACTAGCAACTGGGCTCATAATTATCTGAGTTGCAATCTCACCCCCGACTCGCAACTGAAGCATGTGTTTTTGTTTTTCATCCCAGTTACAAGTCCATCCTTGAGTCGCAACTGGGACCATAGTTTGTTTCATCCCAGTTGCAAGTTGACCCTTAAGTCGCAACTGGCTCGTAGTTTTGTAGTTTTCCTAGTTTTTTTGTAAGTCTATGTCCTAGTTGCAAGTCCATCCTTGACTCACAAATAGGCTCGTAGTTGTTGTTGGGGAACGTTGCAGAAAATAAAAATTTTCTACGGTTTCACCAAGATCAATCCATGAGTTCATCTAGCAACGAGAGAGAGGAGTGCATCTACATACCCTTGTAGATCGCGCGCGGAAGCGTTCAACAGAACGGGGTTGAGGGAGTCGTACTCGTCGTGATCCAAATCACCGATTATCCTAGTGCTGAATGGACAGCACCTTCGCGTTCAACACACGTACGGTTGGGAAGACGTCTCCTCTTTCTTGATCCAGCAAGGGGGAAGGAGAGGTTGATGAAGATCCAGCAGCACGACAGCGTGGTGGTGGATGCAGCAGCGATCTCGGCAGGGCTTCGCCAAGCGTCTGCGAGAGGGAGAGGTGTAGCAAGGGGAGAGGGAGGCGCCTATAGCATGGGTGCGGCTGCCCTCCCTCCCCCCTCTTTATATAGGCCCCCAAGGTGGGGGGCGCCGGCCCTGAAGATGGGATCTCCAAGGGGGGCGGCGGCCAGGGGGTGGCTTCCCCCCCAAGCTAGGTGGAGGCGCCCCCACCCCTAGGGTTTCCCAACCCTAGGCGCAGGGGGCCCAAGGGGGGCGCACCAGCCCACCAGGGGCTGGTTCCCCTCCCACTTCAGCACATGGGGACCTCCGGGATAGGTGGCCCCACCCAGTGGACCCCCGGGTCCCTTTCGGTGGTCCCGGTACAATACCGGTGACCCCCAAAACTTTCTGATGGCCGAAACCTGACTTCTTATATATAATTCTTTACCTCTGGACCATTCCGGAACTCCTCCTAACGTCCGGGATCTCATCCGGGACTCCGAACAACTTTCGGGTTACTACATACTCATATCTCTACAACCCTAGCATCACCGAACCTTAAGTGTGTAGACCCTACGGGTTCGGGAGACATGCAGACATGACCGAGACGCCTCTCCGGTCAATAACCAACAGCGGGATCTGGATACCCATGTTGGCTCCCACATGCTCCTCGATGATCTCATCGGATGAACCACGATGTCAAGGATTCAAGCAACCCCGTATACAATTCCCTTTGTCAATCGGCACGTTACTTGCCCGAGATTCGATCGTCGGTATCCCAATACCTCGTTTAATCTCGTTACGGGCAAGTCACTTTACTCGTACCGTAATGCATGATCCCTTGACCAGGCACTTGGTCACATTGAGCTCATTATGATGATGCATTACCGAGTGGGCCCAGAGATACCTCTCCGTCATACGGAGTGACAAATCCCAGCCTCGATTCGTGCCAACCCAACAGACACTTTCGGAGATACCCGTAGTGTACCTTTATAGTCACCCGATTCGTTGTGACGTTTGGCACCCAAAGCACTCCTACGGTATCCGGGAGTTGCACAATCTCATGGTCTAAGGAAATGATACTTGACATTTGGAAAAGCTTTAGCTAAACGAACTACACGATCTTTGAGCTATGCTTAGGATTGGGTCTTGTCCATCACATCATTCTCCCAATGATGTGATCCCGTTATCAATGACATCCAATGTCCATAGTCAAGAAACCATGACTATCTGTTGATCAACGAGCTAGTCAACTAGAGACTCACTAGGGACACATTGTGTTCTATGTATTAACACGTGTATTACAATTTCCGGATAAAACAATTATAGCATGAATAATAGACTATTATCATGAACAAAGAAATATAATAATAACCATTTTATTATTGCCTCTAGGGCATATTTCCAACAGTCTCCCACTTGCACTAGAGTCAATCATCTAGTTACATTGTGATGAATCGAAAACCCATAGAGTTCTGGTGTTGATCATGTTTTGCCCTAGGGAGAGGTTTAGTCAACGGATCTGCTACATTCAGGTCCGTATGTACTTTACAAATATCTATGTCTCCATCTTGAACATTTTCACGAATGGAGTTGAAGCGACGCTTGATGTGCCTGGTCTTCTTGTGAAACATGGGCTCCTTGGCAAGTGCAATAGCTCCAGTGTTGTCACGAGAAGAGTGCAATCGGCCCGACGCATTGGGTATGACTCTAGGTCGGTGATGAACTCCTTCACCCAGATTGCTTCATGCGCTGCCTCCGAGGCTGCCATGTACTCCGCCTCACATGTAGATCCCGCCACGACGCTTTGCTTGTAACTACACCAGCTTACTGCCCCACCATTCAAAATAAACACGTATCAGGTTTGTGACTTAGAGTCATCCAGATCTGTGTCGAAGCTAGCGTCGACGTAACCCTTTACGGCGAGCTCTTCGTCACCTCCATAGACGAGAAACATGTCCTTTGTCCTTTTCAGGTACTTCAGGATATTCTTGACAGCTGTCCAGTGTTCCTTGCCGGGATTACTTTGGTACCGTCCTACGAAACTTAAGGCAAGGTTTACATCAGGTCTAGTACCCAGCATGGTATACATAATAGATCCTATGGCTGAGGCATAGGGGATGACACTCATCTCTTCTTTATCTTCTGCCGTGGTCGGGCATTGAGCCGAGCTCAATCTCACACCTTGCAATCTGAGGCAAGAACCCTTTCTTGGACTGATCCATATTGAACTTCTTCAATATCTTATCAAGGTATGTGCTTTGTGAAAGACCTATGAGGCGTCTTGATCTATCCCTATAGATCTTGATGCCTAATATGTAAGCAGCTTCTCCAAGGTCCTTCATTGAAAAACACTTATTCAAGTAGGTCTTAATGCTGTCCAAAAGTTCTATATCATTTCCCATCAAAAGTATGTCATCTACATATAATATGAGAAATGCTACAGAGCTCCCACTCACTTTCTTATAAACGCAGGCTTCTCCATAAGTCTCATAAACCCAAACGCTTTGATCATCTCATCAAAGCGAATGTTCCAACTCCGAGATGCTTGCACCAGCCCATAAATGGATCGCTGGAGCTTGCATACCTTGTTAGCATTTTCAGGGTCGACAAAACCTTCCGGCTGCATCATATACAGTTCTTCCTTAAGATGGCCGTTAAGGAATGCCGTTTTGACGTCCATTTGCCATATCTCATAATCATAATATGCGGCAATTGCTAACATGATTTGAACGGACTTTAGTTTCGCTACGGGAGAGAATGTCTCATCGTAGTCAACCCCTTGAACTTATCGATAACCCTTAGCGACAAGTCGAGCTTTATAGATGGTAACATTACCATTCGCGTCCGTCTTCTTCTTAAAGATCCATTTGTTTTCTATCGCTCGCCGATCATCGGGCAAGTCTGTCAAAGTCCATACTTCGTTTTCATACATGGATCCTATCTCGGATTGCATGGCTTCAAGCCATTTGTTGGAATCTGGGCCCGCCATCGCTTCTTCATAGTTCGAAGGTTCACCGTTGTCGAACAACATGATTTACAGGACAGGGTTGCCATACCACTTTGGTGTGGAACGTGTCCTCGTGGAACTATGAAGTTCAGTAGCAACTTGATCTGAAGTACCTTGATCATCATCATTAACTTCCTCTTCAGTATGTGCTGGAACCACAGGAACATCTTCCTGAGCTGCGCTACTCACCGCTTTAAGAGGCAGTATTTCATCAAGTTCCACTTTCCTCCCACTCACTTCTCTCGAGAGAAACTCTTTCTCCAAAAAGGACCCGTTCTTGGCAACAAAGATCTTGCCTTTGGATCTGAGGTAGAAGGTATACCCAATGGATTCCTTAGGGTATCCTATGAAGACGCATTTTTCCGACTTGGGTTCGAGATTTTCAGGTTGAAGTTTCTTGACATAAGCATCGCATCCCCAAACTTTTAGAAACGACAGCTTAGGTTTCTTCCCAAACCATAATTCATACGGTGTCGTCTCAACGGATTTAGAAGGTGTCGGTGGTTGGGTGCGACATATGCCAAAGGATGGCTTATCATGGTGGGGGCGAGTAGAACGTCGCCGGTGCCTGGAAACGGGATGAAGCGAAGGCATGCACGCCGGCGAATCTTACCCAGCTTCAGGGCTCTCCATGGAGATAACACCCCTACTGCTGCTCTGCGGGGTCTCCGCATGATCACTATGGCAAAGTGGGTACAAGGTTGCTCCTTGAGCTATTCGGGGTGTGGAAGGAGAAGGGCACGGCTAGCTCTTCTCTTCCCACTATGTGTGTCTAAAACTATTAGGGTCCAACCTCTTACATGGGTGCCCCGGGGGGTTTATATAGGCCTACCCCCCCCCGGGGGTACAATGGTAATCCGGCTGGGCACAGGTCCCAGCCGTCAGTCTCTCAGGTCGCCGACTTCTGGGGCCCGCCGACGGTCCAGCATGGGGCCGACAACCCCTGTCCGCCGCGGGCGGGTCTTGCCGGCTGCGGATTACTGTAGCCGTGCTTCAAATGATGCGAGCTTGGTCATGGGGTCATGGCAACAGTGCCACCGCCCGACAGGCGATCACTGTGCCACTCCCGTCTTGTGCAGTTAATGGCGCTGGAGCCGTGGGAGGGGCCGACCGACTCTTGGAGGCCGACTCCCAGCGGGTCCGTCTAGGGGCGCTCTTGCCGTCTTCTGCACTCCCGCTGACAGGCGGGTCCCGCCGTCTTCGGGTCATACAGACAGGCCGTCGTGGGTACAGGGATCTGCCCACGGGGCTGATGTCAGGGTCGGCGTGGCAATAGTGCCTCGCCGGACGGAGATCTCCGTCAGTACGGCGCTCTGTGGCCATGTCTGTCCTTTGTGAACGGGGCAGGGATGGGCTGCGAGGCGGCCTCATCCCATCCCATCCGTAGTCGCGTAGGCAGGAGGTGGCACTACTAGGGAAAAGCCTAGCAGCAGCTGGGTTTAGGCCTATCGATGGCGCGGCAGGAGCACTCGATAAGGCGCTCTGACTAAAGCTTAGCAGCAGCGCTGGACCAGCTGCTGCTAAAATGATCTAGTAGTAGCGCTTCTCCAGAGCAGCGCTGCTGGTAATTAGTAGTAGCGCTCCTCCTTGCCCGCGATACTACTATTATTTAGTATTTTATTTCTTTTTAATTCCATGTTCTATTTCATACACCTTTACACACTTTTTCATACAACAGGAATTTAGACTTTTTTTACATCATAATGAATAGGTGAAACAACCGTGGACTAGTTTCAAGTGGATGGACATCCACTTGAAACTAATCCGCGGTTCTTTCACCCAATGATATAATAAATATCATATCATATCATTAACAACTTATCATCATAATACATCATTGTCATATAACACCTCCTCAAGATCATCGTTTTCATCAATGAGACATCACATAGCAAATTAGTCACTAGTCGTAATCACAAGTACTCGTCATCATCAACTCTAACACATTGTATCACATAATAAACATATTATACCTAATAGGACCTACTACATTCTCTTAGGACCTACTATATTCTCTAAGGTAAAATAGCAAAAAACAAGATAGCCCCCGACTCTCCATTATGGAGAATGGAGATTATCCTGTCTTCAATTCTTGCCTTTAAGCAATGTTACTTCCAAGAACCTCCTTGCGAATGTCCAAACATTTTTCCATTCTTTGATTAGCATGTGTTCACGGTTTTAGAAATCCGATATGCACAGGTGAGATCCGTAGGATGACCTGGCTGTATGTTCAGAACTTCAAAGGCGACCATTGTAATACATCGGATGAGGCACACAATCCATCGGGATTTTCTGTTGCAAAACATAGTAATAACCGTAGTTAGCAATGATGTACTAGTTTTGGAAGTATGCAAAAGATGCACGGATGTCGTAATAGTAAAAATCTTACCAGGTATCTCCATAGAAGTTATCGTGGTTCAACACGTGCACTAGTGGCACGTATTCACCATAATTTGGAGGAGTTCCATAATAGGTATTTTAATTCTCAAAGAAAGTACAATAAGCAATCAGATGACTTTTCTCCTTATAAGTTAATTCGGAGCCATCGATTGTAGTGGGTTTTGTCTACCATCTTCGCACATTCTTTGAAGATTCAAAATAAGCTGTCAATGGAAATAAGCTGTCAACTATTTTGAAATAAACAATATAAATTAGTTAATAATTATGTTTGAGAAACTCACATTGCGGTAGAATCGGAAGCGTATCAACAAGGACCCAAATGTCCATATTGTCTTGCTCGATGTCAGGATCACCAAGATCCATGGTGACAATCATACCCTCATAAAACCATACATTTTGCAAAGTGCTTCCCAATTTTGGCAACCAAAATGGGTTACGCTCTGAGCATTGTACAGATTTACTTCAAAATCCATATCATGATGGGTCCTTAGGTGTATTTTCTTTGTTTCAAAATTTTCATGGTCTTCAAAACCCATCCTCTCCAAGACATAGCGTCTTGCATGGCATGGGATAAGCTAGTCAAATTGTAAAAGATGAAAATTAGACGTTGAAATAGTTGAAGTCATGCTTAATTACGAAAAAAAACTCTTGTCGTTGTTGCGTACCGTTTCAACATCGAAGGTCTCCTCGAGCTTAATGCTGAAGCGGCTATCTTCGTCCAGCTCAACGAACCTGTCGCACATACCTCGATCGTCGTGGCACCAGCTGCAATCCCTTGGGAGACTGTCGTCGTCCGAGTACGACATTTCCTACGTTCATAATTCAAAGATTAAACTTGTACAATTAAATATATGTACTAAAAAACATAGGCCTGAAAAATCCGGCATGACCTTTGCTAAAAAAGGACATATCGAGCGCCTGAAATTTGCCGGAACGGAAATTAATCAACACTCCGGCAATACATAGGCCACTCGGAGGTGTAAACTAAACATGAACGGGCACTTGGCAACCACTATCCTATTTGAGCAACAAAAGATATACATGGATATTTGGCTGGTCTTACCTCGATGTCGGAGGTGGTCGGTGACGGGGACGACGGCGGGGATGATGGAGGGGCTCCTTGATTTCGGCAAAAGCAAAAACCATATAAGTTATCACTAATACATCCCGAATAATTGCTTAAACTAAAAAATAACAACAAATATGACATGTTAAACTAGTTTATTAATTCAACTAGTTCTTACTAAATATAAACTTACTATAAATAGAATGTGTGGTTCAACTAGTTATATTAATTATCTTACTAAAAACTAGTTCTTTCTAAAAATAAAGTAGTTCAACTAGTTATATTAATTATCTTACTAAAAATACATTAGTTCAATTAATTCAACTAGTTCAACTAGTTTATTAATTTACTTACTAAACTAGTTCAACTGCAACTAAAATAGTTCAACTACAACTACTATTAATCATACTGCCCTAAATTCTCTTACTTCTATTTTATTCAAAACACCTACGGTTTGCAAGAACAGAGACAAGGGAGGGAGGGAGGAGAGAGGAGGGAGCGGCGGCGGAGGAGGAGGCGGCCGAGTCAGAAGCGGAGGGAGGAGGGCACGGTGGGAGGAGGAGGGAAGAGGGCGCGGTGGGAGGAGGAGGCACGGAATGAGGAGTACCTCGGTGGCGTCGGACGATGGTGAGGTCGAGGCGGCTCGGTGAGGTCGAGTGGAGGGTGGGGGAGGCGGCGACGGTGAGGTCGAGGCGGCAGCGGGCGGCAACGGTGAGGTTGAGGCGGCCTCGGGCGGGTGAGGCAGGCTCGGGCTCGGGCGGGCGGCGCGATAGGGAGTAGGGAACAGGGGAGGAGGACTTAGTGAAATTTTGAGCGGGTTAAGTCAAACTAGCAGTAGCGCACTTTAGGAACCGCTATAGCTAAAGTAGCTATAAGCGCATTTTATGGAAAAAGCTACTGCTAAGTCTAAGCACGCATCAAAAAAATACATTGGCCATCAATGATCTTTTGTGTACAATCTGAATTGTCAATATGAGTCCACTCCGGTAGGAACTGGAGAGGACTCATATTGCCACAAATTCTACACATAGAGTTTAGTGAAGACCAACTGGTTGTGATAGTTTGAAGTAACATATTTAAGGTGGTAAACACCACATTCACGGAGCGAGGTGGGACTAAACTTGTGGGCTGATCGTAGCGATGGCGATTTTCTTAGAAGCGCTGCTGCTAACTTCTATAGCAGTACCGCGGTTCACTATAGGCGCTACTGCTATAACTAGCTGGGTTGCGAGGTCATGACAATTAGAGCAGTAGCGCGGTTTCCGTGGGGCGCTACGCTACTTTCCTTTCAGCGGCGTTTTATATCAAGCGCTGCTGCTAATTAGCAGCAGCGCTTATTTTAAGCGCTGCTGCTAAGATTCTGTGTATAGGATTTTCCCTAGTAGTGTGGTTGGAGTCGCGGGCCGACTCCCCATAGCCAGCTTCTCCGGAAGTCGCTGGCTGGGAGTCGGCTTATCTCGAGGCCGTCTCGGGACTTCGGTGGGAGGGGCGATCGGCGGCTCTACACCGACTCTCAGAAGGCGGCTCTTCGTCTTGGGGTCTTGAGGGGCGCAGTCTGCCCCGATGTTTCGAAAGGTCCAGGGGCTCGGGTTTGCCTACCCGTGGCCCATTACTCCGACAGTAGTCCCCGAAGCTAGTGAGGCGCCGAGGGCAACACATCGAGGAGCCTCGACAGCTTCATCCCTCTGATAGAAGAATCTGGGCATGGCTCGCCGTCTCTCTCTTGAGCCGACTAGCTGGAGTCGGCCTTGCAGGAGGCCGTCTTGCTCCTCAAAGGTTTTGAAGGCCGTGGCGGGATCCGGGCAGCATGCCTGATATACTTCCAGGCAGCTGCCCGTTGCGGGGCCGCCGCGCGACGCCACACGGCAGGGCCAGTCTGCCCACCCACGCGCGTGACGAGACAGGCCTGTCAGGCGGGGCCCGCCACTACCGCGCCTCGGCGCACGGGCGGATCCGTTGCGGCCGCGCGGGCGGTTGGGTTCCCCACGTCGTTACTGCGTGCAGTAACGTCATGGACAGTAACGACGTGGGTTAAATCGTGGGGGCGTGGGGTACTGGGCGCAGTAAATCCCACGCCCGCCCCATCGGCTTCTCAGCCTAGGCGCCTATAAGTAGGCGGGAGGAGGGGGGCGGCGACGCACGCGCACCCATCTCCCCGTACCCCGCTTCCTCTTGCTCTTCTCCTCCTTGCTTCGTCCTCCTCTTGCCTCCGCCGCGCCGGACCACGCCACGCCGCAGAGATGAGCTCCTCCTCCGCCGCTCCGGCGTGTGGGACGGCTCCGAAGTGGACGACGACATCATCGAGTTCCTCCGCCAGACGCGCCGCATCCCCGGCACAATCTTGGTGCGGACCCGCGCCGCGCCGGCGGGCGAAATAACGCCGGTGCCGGAGGAGGACGAGCGGGTTATATTCTGCTCGCACCTTATGCGCGGTCTGGGGCTGCCGGCGAGCGGCTTCTTCCGCGCCTTCCTAGAGTTCCACGGGCTCCGGCCGCACCACCTCACTCCAAACACGGTGGTGCTGCTGGCCGCCTTCGCCTCCTTGTGCGAAGGCTTTCTTGGCGTTCTCCCCACCATCGAGCTGTGGGGGGAGTTCTTCCAGGCCAAGCTCGGCACCCACGTCGCTGGCGTGCCGGCTCTGTGCGGCACCTTCATCGCAATGAGGAGGCCGGTGGCCGACAACCCCTTCCCTGCCATCCCACTGATCAAGTCGGTGAAGATGTGGCAGCGCTCGTATTTCTACGTGAAGAACGTCGCCCCAGAAGGCGACTGGGTCAACCTGCCGCCTTACGAAGCCGGCGAGTTGGCGGGGCGACTCCCCGGCTGGTCCCATCGGGCCAGGACGCTGACTCCTGCGGGCGCCGCCGCCGTCGCGCGACTCCGAGTGCTGACGCAGTCGGAGGGCCTGACTGGGGCCGACTTGCTGGCCGCCTTCGTGGCGCGCCGAGTCCTTCCTCTCCAAGGCCGACCTCATCTGATCTGTTAGATGAGCGGTCACCGGGACCCCAGTCGGCTATGCTCCAAAGACATGCCCCACGCGGAGGTGGCGTACACGGTGAACTTCCTGGCGAACTGCGGTCTCACGGAGGAATGGCAGTTCGGCAAGGAGCCGTACTCGCGCGCCAACCCCCCGCCTGTGGTAAGTCATCTCTCTTGCTTTTCTGTTTTCTTCTTCAGCCGAATCCGACTCTTATTTTCCTTGGTTTTTTCGAGTCAGATCCCCCTCATGCAGCCCTCAGCCGGCACCATGGGGCCGGCCCGTGGTCGTCCCTGATCGGGCGGAGCGGCGTCGGCGACCCGACTTGGGGTGGCAGCGATGGAGGCCGGCCTTGAAGGAGGGGAGGAGGAGGGGCCGACGACTTCAGGCCCTCAGCGACCTTCGCAGACTGGCCTGACGACGACGGTGAGAGGGAAGTCGTCCCCCGCCGCCAACCGAAGGTCGGCCATCCAGGCGCGAGCTCTTTCGCCGGCATGGGTGGTCGAGGCGTAAGAAGGGCGGGCCGAGCTTGCGGTGGCGGCGGCGAAGAAGTTCAGGGGGACGGCCGCCGCGACCCAGCGAGAGGAGGCGGTCGCGAAGGCTAACCGCTTCCGCAAGGAAGTGAAGAAGCCGCCGCTGGTCTCGGCGTAAGTGCTTCTTACTTTGTCTTGTTTTCTTTTGGTTCGTCTTCGTCCAAGTCTTTTGTATGTCTTTTTCTCATCATGGCTCCTCTGACTTTGGAAAGGGTTGCCGCCGCCTCCGTCATGGGGTCGGCAGAGACGTCCGCCAATACTCGGCGGATTGACCCTGCGGCCGACCTCCGGGAGGCGACGGAGCGGAACGCGCAGGAGAAGCGCGACGAGGAGGAGGCCGCCCGTCTGGAGAAGGCGGAGGCCGAGAAGGCGGCAGCTTCCGCCCAGAAGAAGCTGGAGGAGGCCGAAGCCGCCGTTGCAGCCAAGAGGCGAGCCGACGAGGCCGCGCCTCGGCCGGCGCTGCTCGTCACCCGCTGAGCTCCGCCCGCCGCCCGGAGTTCACGGGGTAGACGGAGGGAGCCGGCGGCGAGTTCCCCGTCGCGGAGAGGGAAGGCGGCGAGGCCTCCCTTCCGGGCACGGCCGTGCCACCCCCGCCGCCTCCACCGCAGTCTGAGAGCGCGCGAGGCAAGCAGCCAGCGGACCCGCCTGTGCCGCCGACCGACGACGAGGCTGTGGCGAGGCTGCTCCTTCAAGTCGCCTTGCCAGCGCGCCGCCGTCTTGAGAAGGCGACTTCGGCGCCGCGCCCTTTGGAGACCGGTGCCGCCAGCTCGGCTATTCCAGACGCCGAGGCGACAAGCGTCGCGCCCATTGGGTGGGTGCGAGGAGGCGGCACAGGCCCGCTGAACACGGCGCTCCTGGACGTCCAGGCGAAGCTGCGGGCTGAAGGCGACGCCATCCAAAACTGCACCAAGGCGCACCTGGCGTCGCGAGCCGCCGTGCAGGTATGTTTCCTTCTTTGAGTTTTTTCTTGCTCTTCTCTGTAAGCGCGGCGCACTCCACTGAGTGTATTCCCGAGTTTGGGCTGGCTGCTGAGCGGTGGCTCGGAACTCTATCTGTTGACTTCCAAATTTTTACCTTTGTCTGAAATTCTTGTCGCAGGAGTATCACAACCTCCGCGCCACTGCCTTCAACCGCAACATTGAGGAGCTGGGCAAGCGGACTGCCGACTTGTCGAGGAGCCGAGGTGAGTCTTCTTTCTTCTTGGAGGCGCTCGCTTTCCAGGGCTGTAGTCCCCGAGATTCGGGCCGACTGCTGAGCAGTCGGGCCGGATCTTTCTGGCGACCTTCTTAGCTCATGCTTCACGTCCTTCTTCTTTTTATTCTTCAGAGGCCAACGCCACTCTTCGACGGCAGCTGGGTACAGCCAACACCGCCTTGCGTGCCAAGGGGGAGGAATGCAACAAGATCGCCGCAGAGCGCGGCCTGCTGGCTACGCAGCTGGCGGAGCAGAGGGAGCTGCTTAAGGCGGCGCAGGACGAGGCGGAAAAGAGAGAGGCTGCTCTCCTGGCCGAGTTCGAGAGCGAGCGCTCCTCCTGGACCGACAAGGAAGCACTGCTGACCTCCGGCATCCACGAAATCGAGGACATCGTCGACGGTGAGTTTGTTTTTACTTTTTCCTTTGGGCCGCCGACTATAGGTCAGGCCGACTCCTGGTTATTTGACTTGCTTCTTCTTCGTCTTGGCAGACTTCTTCCCCGGCCACACGCAAGCGGCCAATCAAGCCATCGAGGCTGACCACGAGGCGCGACGGGGGAGTGGTGCTGAGATCGCTGCCAACGCCCCCCGGACCCTTGACGAGCAGCTCCTGAGCATTGAGGCTCGTCTGCGGCTGGCCCATCGGATGCTGCGCCGGCTTCAGCATGTCGGCGCCCAGGCGTTCGCTGCCCTGTGGCCGGACATGCCGATTCTGCGCACTCCTAGCCGGACTGCCGACTGGCTGGAGGTCGCGGCTGGCCGTCTTGAGGCCTGGAAGGGTTCCGCGGCCCAGGTTGGAGCGCGTCGGGCCTTGGAATTCGTCAAGGCATGGTATCCAGGGCTGGATCTGGACCGGCTGGCCGCGTTCCAGTCAGATGCACAGGCGGAGCTACTGGCTGCGGTAGGTGCCCTCGTCGAGCGTGCGGCGGCGATCGCCGACTACACGGACACCAGCGTCTTTGTCCCTGAGCGGGCTGAGGACGGCGGGGAGGCGCCGCCGGAGTGGTTCGGGATGAACCCGGACTACGACGAGGACTCGGCGAGTGATCGGCTCTGCGCCGAGGAGGAAGGTGAGGCGGAGGACGGAGATGAGATGGGCGCGCCAGAGGCAAGCGGGCGACCAGCCTCAGCTCGACCGCGCCTCCAGCAACGAGCCGCGCCCGTCCGGGCCGGCTGCCGCCAGAGATGACCAAGCTGAGACTGCCCAGCCGGCCGCCCCGGCGCCTGACGCCGCCGTCTCCTCCGGCCCCCCGAGCCCGTCTGCCGCTTCCTAGGCTGCTGTCTTGCCTTAATTTTATCTGCTTTGATAGTCTTTTGAAAGAACTTGTTAATTCGCACAATTCCACCCGCGGGGTGTATTTTGAACCTCTGTCCGAAGATCCGGCCAAGGGCCTAATCTGTGTAAATATTATCCTAATTTTATCTTTCCTTGCTCATTGCTCTTATGGCTTTTTCCTTTGCCGCCTTCCCTTAGTCGCCGCCTTGCCCATCGGGCAACCGCTCTACGGACTGCCCTTTAGGTCAAGTGCTTGGCTACCTTTGGAAAGGCAAGTACTTGGCCGTTTTTTAGAGTCTTTTAAACAAGTTGAATAAAAAGCAGCCAGCCAACTACTTAAGAGTCGGTTTTTGCAAAAAGGGGCTGGAAGCCGGCTTAAACTATGCTTATGCTTTGGGTCCTTAGCCATTTTTTCGTGTGGGCGCCCGTTCTTCCTTACTCCTGCCCACCAAACAGTCGCTCTGCGAGCTGCGGCTTCTGACAGGAGACAGCTTAGGCACCGCACGTTACTTGCCTGACTGCAGGAAGCATTTCATAGCCCAAGGTGGCGAGTCCCGGGGCCGACTAGTCGAGCCCGGTGCCGAACAGCATAACAAAGAGTAACATACTCGAAGACATAATTCTTATCATACAGATAACAAAAGAGGGCAGTCCCCGAGCTCGTCTCGGGGGGGCCGAAGTCTTGGTACTTTAGACACAAAAGGGTAGCGTGGTACATACTGCATCAACTGTAAAATCTTTGGAGAAGATTCGCGTTCCATGGCCGTTCCGTCTCTTTGCCGGAGTCGTCCGTCTTGCGTGCTCGGGGCTTCTGAGCGTCGATCAGGTAGTAGGAGTCATTGCCGAGCACTTTGCTGATGATGAATGGGCCTTCCCAAAGCGCGCCCGACGGCTTGTGCTGGCGGCTGTTATTTGGATCGGCCGGAGCACAAGGTCGCCCTCTTGGAATGATCTTGGCTTGACCCTCTTGTTGTAGTAGCGGCGCGAGCTCGCTAGTAGATCTTTGGACGGCTGAGTGCCAACAGTCGGCCCTCTTCCAGCAGATCGACGCCGTCTTGACGTGCTTCTTCTTCTTCCTCTTTGGTGCACATGGTGACTCGCGGGGAGTCGAACTCTATATCCGTCGGGATGTCGGCTTCGGCACCGTAGACGAGGAAGAAAGGTGTGAAGCTAGTTGACTTGTTTGGAGTCGTGCGCAGACTCCAGAGGACGGCTGGCAACTCCTCAAGCCAACAGCCGGCCGAATGCTCCAGAGGTTCGACTAGTTGAGGCTTGATGCCGGACAGAATGAGGCCGTTCGCTCGCTCCTCCTGGCCGTTTGACTGCGGATGGGCAACGGACGCTAAGTCCAGTCGGATGCCTTGCGTCGCGCAGAAACAGGCCAGGGCTTCTTTGGCAAAGTTTGTGCCATTGTCGGTGATGATGCTATGTGATGCGCCGTCTTCGAAGTCGTGATGTCGGCGATGAAAGTCACTGCGATAGGACCATTCAATTTCTTGATGGGTTTTGCTTCTATCCACTTGGTGAACTTGTCCACATAGCGAGTAAGTGAGTTAGGCCGCCTCGTGTCGTTTTGAATGGTCCCACCATGTCAGGCCCCAAACAGCAAAAGGCGGCGATGGGGATAGTCTTGAGTCTGAAGCCGGCTGAAAGCGGCTTGGAGCGGAACACACAGCACCTGCATTTTGAACTAATTCCTTGGCCTCTTCTAGGGCAGTCGGCCAGAAGAAACCGTGTCGGAAGGCTTTGGCGACGAGTGCTCTTGAGGCCGCATGATGGCTGCACTCGCCTTGATGAATGTCTTCGAGAATCGCTTGGCCTTGCTCTTGCTCGACGCAACGCTGGTAGACACCGGTGACGCTACGCCTGACCAGCTCTTTGTTGTCTATTGCGTAAGCTACCGCTCGGTGTTGTACTTGCCGAGCCAAGGTCTCATCGGTTGGTAGCTCTCCACTTACTAGGAACTTCAGGATGGGCTGGGCCCATGAGGGTGCTGCTATTTCTTTGACTGCCAAGATCTTGCTACTTGGGCGAGGCGGCTGGGCTGGGAGGCGGCGGGTTGGAGTCCGCAGCTTCTTGGGGGTTGAAGAAGTCCCAGACCGACAGCGTAGTCCACTGGGCGAATCTTGGAGTCTTCGCAATGGTCGCCAGCAGATCCCGGGCAGGTTCAAGTCCCGAGCCGGCTTCGACTGCAGCATTCTTGGGGCCGTCTGCTGAGGCTTTGGAGTCGGATCCGGCTTCTTCAGGGGGAGTCGGCACAAAGATGGAGTCTGATTCTGGTGACGGCTTGACAGATGGCTTGAGGAGGCACTGAAGGGCAACGCCGGATGGTATTGCCTGGCGGGGGGAGCCGATTCTTGCCAGGGTATCTTCTTGGTCGTTGTCGTTTCTTGGCACATGGAGGATCTCGCACCCCTCGAAATATCCACTCAATTGCTGTACCAGGAAACGGTAGCTCGCCATGTTTGCGTCTTTGGCGTCCCAGTCGCCGGATGACTGTTGGACCACCAAGTCAGAGTCGCCATAACACAGCATCCGGCGAATGCCAAGCTCTTTGGCAAGCCGGAGCCCGTGAATGAGCGCCTCCTATTCGGCGACGTTGTTGGAGGCGGCGAAATGGATCTGCAGCGTGTACTTGAGGTTGTCGCCTTTGCGGGAAGTGAGGACAACGCCGGCTCCCAAGCCGGTGCGCATCTTGGAGCCATCGAAGTGCATCCGCCAATGGGTGGAGTCGGGTGCTGGCGGCAGGTACTGGGTCTCGGCCCAGTCGACGAGGAAGTCGGACAGTGCTTGCGACTTGATGGCGGTGCGGGGCTGGTAATAGATGGTGTAGGGGGCCAGCTCTATGGCCCACTTGGCCACTCGGCCAGAAGTATCTCGGCTTCCGATGATCTTGGCTAGTGGGGTTGTGCAAACCACAGTGATCGGATGCTCTTGAAAGTAAGGCTTCAACTTCTTGGCGGCAAAGTGCATGCCGTAACACATCTTCTGGTAGTGGGGGTAGTTCTGCTTGGAGGTCGTGATGCCCGCTTCGGGTAATATACTGGTCTCTAGAAAGGTAGCGCCTTGCCGTCCTCATTCGTTCAACTACAATGGTATCTTGACTACCTATTGGTGGCGGCAATATCTGAGAACATGGGCTCCTTAGGAGTCGGGGCCGCCCGGCCGCAGGGGAGTAGCCAGCATTTTCTTCAACTGGAGAAAAGCTTCGCCCGCCTTGTGGTTCCATTCAAAGAAGGTGATCTTCTTCATGAGCTGGTACAAAGGAAGAGCTTTCTCGCCTAGCCGGCTGATTAATCGGCTGATGGAGGCCAAACAGCCGGTGAACTTTTGCACATCTAGCAGTCGGCGGGGTACTTCCATCCTTTCGATTGCCTTGATCTTCATGGGGTTGCACTCTATGCCACGTTCGGAGACCAGGAAACCAAGGAGCTGGCCGGCTGGTACTCCGAAGACGCACTTCTCTGGGTTGAGCTTGATCTGGAATCGGCGCAGATTCTCAAAGGTCTCCTTGAGGTCTTCCAACAGTGTTCCTCGCTTTTCCGTCTTCACCACCACATCGTCCCACGTAGGCGTGGGCGTTTCTATAAGCTGCTTGAGGAGGCATACGCATACAGCGCTGAAAGGTGGCGCCGGCATTCCTTAAGCCGAACGTCATGGTCAGGTAGCAGAAGGCTCCAAACGGCGTGATGAAGGCGGTCTTGAATCTGTCGGCCGGGTTCAGCTTGATCTGGTGATATCCTAAGTATGCATCTAAGAAGCTCAACAGCTCGCATCCGGCCGTGGAGTCTATCACCTGATCAATTCTCGGCAGAGCGAACGGGTCCTTTGTGCAAGCTTTGTTGAGGCTTGTGTAGTCGATACACATCCGCCACTGCTTGTTCTTCTTCAGCACTAGGACCGAGTTTGCTAACCATTCTGGAAAGAACACTTCCATAATGAAACCAGCTGCTAGGAGCCGGGCTATCTCTTCTCCAACAACTCTTCTCTTCTCTTCGACGGTAGCGCAAAGGGCTGCCAGACGGGCTTCACATCAGATCGAACATGTAACTTGTGCTCGGCGAATTCCGTCGGTACACCTGGCATGTCTTTATGGGACCATGCGAAAATGTCCCGATTCTCACGGAGGAAATCGACGAGCTCGCCTTCCTATTTATTGTCAAGTTTTGCACCTACGACAGCGTACCTCTCCGGGTGCTCCGGGTCCAAGGGTATCTTCTTTGTTTCTTTGGCCGGCTTGAACGAGCCCTCAGCTTCCGACTCCTTGGGGTTGGTTGACATCTCTGGCTGCTTGCCGGCCATTGCCTCAACCCGATCAAGAAGCCGCTTCCCAGCCGCAATCACCAGGGACTCGGCCAGCCGACTGCTTTCGGCCGCGCAAGCGGACGACTTCCTGTAGTCGCCGGCTACGGTCAGAATCCCCTTGGAGCTCGGCATCTTCATCTTGAGGTAGGCGTAGTGGGGGACCGCCATGAACTTGGCCAGAGCAGGTCGGCCAAGCAGAGCGTGGTACGGGCTTTCGAGGTCCACCACTTCGAACCAGACTGGCTCTCGGCGAAAGTGATCTTTGTCCCCAAAGAGGACGACTATCAGGATCTTACCGATCGGTGAGCAGGAAAGGCCAGGTACAATGCCGTGGAACACAGTCCGGCTGTTCTGAAGCTGTCTTTGCTTGATTCCTAACTTCTCCATTGTGTCCTTGTACAAGATGTTGATGCTGCTTCCTCCGTCTATCAGCACTCGCGAGAAGGAGCGGCCCGCCTATCCGCGGCAAGGGTGCTTCCTAAGACCAGGGCGTAGGAACCCGGATTCGGCATCACCTCTGGGTGATCAGCTCGACTCCAACTGATAGGTTTCTCGGACCAGTGCATGAACTCTGAGGTATCTGATGCTACTACATGCACTTCTTGCTGCCGCAGCCGCCTGCTGCGTCGGTCGTCGGCCACACTGGTGAACACTACATATGCTCCATGCTCTTCTGGGTACTCATCTTGTACTGCGCCGACTGGCCTGACAGCCGGCTGCTGGGGCGGCGGTGGAGGCGACGGCCCAGCAGGCGGGAGGCGTAAGGCCGTCTCCTTGGCGATCTGGTGAGCGGTGGCATTTCGGGTGGTGTGGTTTGGCGGCTTCGGCCGCTATGGAACTTGCGGGACCATCTAGAGTCTGCTTTCGTAAGAAAGGCGGCAACCGTTGGACTTGCCGCCTTTACGCCGCTTGGCGGAGGCTGCCCCTCTGGCTGTTGGTCTTCGACTGTCGCTACCTGCCGGCTGTTGGAAGCCGGCTGCGGGGCCTTGCACTTGTGATCATTCTGTTGCTGTCGCCGACTGGTGTCGCCAGCCAGAGTTCTGGGAGCCTGAGGAGCCACCTTGCCAGCCGCACTGATTTCAATCTCTGTCTTCATGGAGGAGTCGGCTGTGGCGTACTTGTCTGCTATGATCAGCAGCTCGTCGAGGGTTTCCGGCTCGTCGCAAAGGAGCTTGTGCTTGAGGAGGGTGCCTTCTCTGCACCTGGCGGTGAAGTACTCGATAGCCTGCACCTCGTGCACTCCCTCGCAGGAGTTCCGTAGCTCGGCACATCGTGTGAGGTAGTCGCGAGTGGACTCGTTGGGGCCTTGCACACACAAGGAAAGATGGCGAGGCTTGGGAGGTCGCTTGTATGTGCTCGTGAAGTTGCGGATGAAGGCCTCGGTGAAGTCGACCCAGTTGTTGATGCTGCGGGGCTTCAAGCTGTTCAACCATGTCCGGGCCGTCCCCTGGAGCATGAGCGGAACATACTTTACGGCAACGCGCTTGTTGTCGTTCGCTATGCTGACGGCCGTGTAGTCAACTAGCCAGTCTTCCGGCTTCACGGAGCCGGTGTATTTGGGTGTATCTCGATGGAGATGTGAGTCCGACTGTGGCTGATAGCCGGATCCTTGTTTTTTCTTCCACGGACACCGCCAGTCGGCGTCCGAGAGGTCGCGCCTTGATCTCGGCGGGAAGGCAAGTCGCCGTGTTGTCGTCGCGGCGCCTCCGTGCGGCAGCCGGCCGTCTTCTTGGCAGCAGCGCCGAGAGTTGCTGGACTCGCTCCGTCATCGGCGGCGCCTCGCCCTAAAGTTATCCAGCTCGTCCGCCGCCGCGCGGGCGGCGCGGTTGTTCTCCGCGGGCGTGGCGTACACAGGGCGATTGGCCCCGAACAGGTTGGCGATGGCTACGCCGCGCTGCTGGACCGCGCCTAGGCGGCTAGGCCCAGTCGGAGCCGGCGAGCCGCCCACTGCGCGTTCCATCTCACGCTGGTAGGCTTCTGACAAACGTCTCATGCTTGCCAGCTTCTTCGCGCCTACGAGGAGCTGAAGGCGGTGTGCCTCCAGCGTCCCAGCGTCAGCATCTTCCGGAATAGGCACGGTCAGGTCTTGCAGAACCGCGTCGAGAGGGTCATGAGCTCCCTCACTGGAAGGCTCGCTATGACCGATGACGAGCACCTCCGTGACGGTGCTTCTGCCACTCTCCGCGCGAGGGAGCGGCTCGTCGTAGACCACCACATTGGTGGGGAACGCGTCAAGCGACGCGGTGTCGGAGTCGACCAGCATCGGATCGGTGGAGCCTACGGACTCCAGGTCGGTGGCGGGCTCGCCGGCAACGAGGAGTTGCTCGAGGAGGCCCGTGAGGAGGCTCTTGGGGCCGCCCGTCCCTGCGTCGGATGCAGGCTCGTCGGAGAGGCGAACCTCGCCGACAAGTTCGGCGAGGCAGCTGGCCACGCAGGCGATCTCAGCGTCATGCAGCGCGTCGGCGCAGACTCCGTCTGGCGTGCCGGGCTGGCTGTGCTCGCCAGGGAGGAAAAGGGTTCCCATCCAGAGCAGGTCTCCGGACGACGGTGCACCTAGACCCACGGTGGGCGCCAAATGTCGGGGGTTGGGTGTGACATATGCCAAAGGATGGCTTATCATGGTGGGGGCGAGTAGAACGTCGCCGGTGCCTGGAAACGGGATGAGTCGAAGGCATGCACGCCGGCGAATCTTACCCAGCTTCAGGGCTCTCCGTGGAGATAACACCCCTACTGCTGCTCTGCAGGGTTTCCGCATGATCACTACGGAAAAGTGGGTACAAGGTTGCTCCTTGAGCTGTTCGGGGTGTGGAAGGAGAAGGGCACGGCTAGCTCTTCTCTGCCCACTATGTGTGTCTAAAACTATTAGGGTCCAACCTCTTGCATGGGTGCCCCGGAGGGTTTATATAGGCCTACCCCCCGGGGGTACAATGGTAATCCGGCTGGGCGCAGGTCCCAGCCGTCAGTCTCTCAGGTCGCCGTCTTCTCCGCCGACTTCTGGGGCCCGCCGACTAGCGGGCCCCGCCGACGGTCCAGCATGGGGCCGACAGCCCTTGTCCGCCGCGGGCGGGTCTTGCCGGCTGCGGATTACTGTAGACGTGCTTCTAATGACGCGAGCTTGGTCATGGGGTCATGGCAACAGTGCCGCCGCCCGACGGGCGATCACTGTTGCCACTCCCCGTCTTGTTTGGTTAATGGCGCGCGGAGCCCGTGGGAGGAGCCGGCCGACTCTTGGAGGCCGACTCCCAGCGGGTCCGTCTAGGGGCGCTCTTGCCGTCTTCTGCACTCCTGCCGACAGGCGGGTCCCGCCGTCTTCGGGTCGTACAGACAGGCCGTCGTGGGTACAGGGATCTGCCCACGGGGCTGATGTCAAGGCCGGTGTGGTAATAGTGCCCCGCCGGATGGAGATCTCCGTCAGTATGGCGCTCTGTGGCCATGCCTGTCCTTTGTGAACGGGGCAGGGATGGGCTGCGAGGCGGCCTCATCCCATCCCGTCCGTAGTCGCATAGGTAGGAGGTGGTTGGAGTCGCGGGCCGACTCCCCATAGCCAAGCTTCTCCGAAGTCGCTGGCTGGGAGTCGGCTTATCTCGAGGCCGCCTCGACTCGGCTGGGAGGGGCAGTCGGCGGCTCTACCGCCGACTCTCAGAAGGCGGCTCTTCGTCTTGGGGTCTTGAGGGGCGCAGTCTGCCCCGATGTTTCGAAAGGTCCAGGGGCTCGGGTTTGCCTACCCGTGGACCATTACTCCGACAGAAGGTGCCCTATTTAAAGTGAATGTAGCTGTCTCTAGAGCGTATCCCCAAAATGATAGCGGTAAATCAGTAAGAGACATCATAGATCGCACCATATCCAATAAAGTGTGATTACGACGTTCGGACACACCGTTACGCTGAGGTGTTCCAAGCGGCATGAGTTGTGAAACGATTCCACATTTCCTTAAGTGCGTACCAAATTCGTGACTTAAGTATTTTCCTCCATGATCTGATCGTAAGAACTTTATCTTTCAGTCACGTTGATTCTCTACCTCATTCTAAAATTCCTTGAACTTTTCAAAGGTCTCAGACTTGTGTTTCATCAAGTAGACATACCCATATCTACTCAAGTCGTCAGTGAGAGTGAGAACATAACGATATCCTCCACGAGCCTCAACGCTCATTGGACCACACACATCAGAATGTTTGATTTCCAATAAGTTGGTTGGTCGCTCCATTGTTCCGGAGAACGGAGTCTTGGTCATTTTGCCCATGAGGCCTGGTTCACATGTGTCAAATGATTCATAATCGGGAGACTCTAAAAGTCCATCAGCATGGAGCTTCTTCATGCGCTTGACACCAATGTGACCAAGGCGGCAGTGCCACAAGTATGTGGGACTATCGTTGTCAACTTTACATCTTTTGGTATTCACACTATGAATATGTGTAAGATCACATTCGAGATTCATTAAGAATAAACCATTGACCATCGGGGCATGACCATAAAACATATCTCTCATGTAAATAGAACAACCATTATTCTCGGATTTAGATGAGTAGCCATCTCGTATTAAACGAGATCCAGATACAATGTTCATGCTCAAAGCTGGCACTAAATAACAATTATTGAGGTTTAAAACTAATCCCGTAGGTAAATGTAGAGGTAGCGTGCCGACAGCGATCACATCGACCTTGGAACCATTCCCGACGCGCATCATCACCTCATCCTTCGCCAGTCTCCGCTTATACCGCAGCTCCTGCTTTGAGTTACAAATATGAGCAACAGCACCTGTATCAAATACCCAGGAGCTACTATGAGTACTGGTAAGGTACACATCAATTACATGTATATCACATATACCTTTAGTGTTGCCGGCCTTCTTGTCCGCTATGTATTTGGGGCAATTCCGCTTCCAGTGTCCGCTTCCCTTGTAATAAAAGCACTCAATTTCAGGCTTGGGTCCATTCTTTGACTTCTTCCCGGCAACTGTCTTACCGGGCGCGGCAACTCCCTTGCCGTCCTTCTTGAAGTTCTTCTTACCCTTGCCTTTCTTGAACTTAGTGGTTTTATTCACCATCAACACTTGATGTTCCTTCTTGATCTCTACCTCCGCTGATTTCAACATTAAATGTACCTCAGGAATGGTCTTTTCCATCCCCTGCATATTGAAGTTCATCACAAAGCTCTTGTAGCTCGGTGGAAGCGACTGAAGGATTTTGTCAATAACCGCGTCATCCGGGAGATTAACTCCTAGCCGAGTTAAGCGGTTGTGCAACCCAGACATTTTGAGTATGTGCTCACTGACAGAACTATTTTCCTCCATCTTACAGCTAAAGAACTTGTCGGAGACTTCATATCTCTCGACCCGGGCATGAGCTTGGAAAACCATTTTCAGCTCTTCGAACATCTCATATGCTCCGTGTTGCTCAAAACGCTTTTGGAGCCCCGGTTCTAAACTGTAAAGCATGCCGCACTGAACGAGGGAGTAATCATCAGCACGAGACTGCCAAGCTTTCATAACGTCTTGGTTCTCTAGGATGGGAGCTTTACCTAGCGGTGCTTCTAGGACATAATATTTCTTTGCAGCCATGAGGATGATCCTCAGGTTCCGGACCCAGTCCGTATAGTTGCTGCCATCATCTTTCAGCTTGGTTTTCTCTAGGAACGCGTTGAAGTTGAGGTGAACATGAGCGTTGGCCATTTTATCTACAAGACATATTTGCAAAGGTTTTAGACTAAGTTCATATAATCAAATTATTTAATGAACTCCCACTCAGATTAGACATCCCTCTAGTCATCTAAGTGATACATGATCCGAGTCGACTAGGCCGTGTCCGATCATCACGTGAGACGGACTAGTCATCATCGGTGAACATCTCCATGTTGATCGTATCTTCCATACGACTCATGTTCAACCTTTCGGTCTCTTGTGTTCCGAGGCCATGTCTGTACATTCTAGGCTCGTCAAGTTAACCTAAGTGTTTATGCATGTGTAAATCTGTCTTACACCCATTGTATGTGAGCGTTAGAATCTATCACACCCGATCATCACGTGGTGCTTCGAAACAACGAACTTTCGCAACGGCGCACAGTTAGGGGGAACACATTCTTGAAATTATTATGAGGGATCATCTTATTTACTACCGTCATTCTAAGTAAACAATATGCAAAACATGATAAACATCACATGCAATCAAATAGTGACATGATATGGCCAATATCATATAGCTCATTTGATCTCCATCTTCGGGGCTCCATGATCATCTTCGTCACCGGCATGACACCATGATCTCCATCATCGTGTCTCCATGGGGTTGCTCGCCAACTATTACTTCTACTACTATGGCTAACAGTTTAGCAATAAAGTAAAGTAATTACATGGCGTTGAATCAATGACACGCAGGTCATACAATAATTAAGACAACTCCTATGGCTCCTGCCGGTTGTCATACTCATCGACATGCAAGTCGTGATTCCTATTACAAGAACATGATCTCATACATCACATATATATCATTCATCATTCATCACAACTTTTGGCCATATCACATCACAAGCACATGCTGCAAAAACAAGTTAGACGTCCTCTAATTGTTGTTGCATGTTTTGCGTGGCTGCAATAGGGTTCTAGCAAGAACGTTTTCTTACCTACGTAAAAGCCATAACGTGATTTGTCAACTTCTATTTACCCTTCATAAGGACCCTTTTCATCGAATCCGTTCCAACTAAAGTGGGAGAGACAGACACCCGCTAGCCACCTTATGCAACTAGTGCATGTCAGTCGGTGAAACCTGTCTCACGTAAGCGTACGTGTAAGGTCGGTCCGGGCTGCTTCATCCCAGAATACCGCTGAAGCAAAATAAGACTAGTAGTGGCAAAAAGGTTGACAACATCTACGCCCACAAAAAATTGTGTTCTACTCGTGCAAAGAGAACTACGCATAGACCTAGCTCATGATGCCACTGTTGGGGAACGTTGCAGAAAATAAAAATTTTCTACGGTTTCACCAAGATCAATCTATAAGTTCATCTAGCAACGAGAGAGAGGAGTGCATCTACATACCCTTGTAGATCGCGAGCGGAAGCGTTCAAGAGAACGGGGTTGAGGGAGTCGTACTCGTCGTGATCCAAATCACCGATGATCCTAGTGCTGAACGGACAGCACCTCCGCGTTCAACACACGTACGGTTGGGAAGAAGTCTCCTCCTTCTTGATCCAGCAAGGGGGAAGGAGAGGTTGATGAAGATCCAGCAGCACGACGGCGTGGTGGTGGATGCAGCAACGATCTCGGCAGGGCTTCGCCAAGCGTCTGCGAGAGGGAGAGTGTAGCAAGGGGAGAGGGAGGCACCTATAGCATGGGTGCGGCTGCCCTCCCTCCCCCCCCCCCCTTTATATAGGCCCCCAAGGGGGGGGGGGCGCCGGCCCTGGAGATGGGATCTCCAAGGGGGGCGGCGACCAGGTGCTTCCCCAAGCTGTGTGGGGCGCCCCACCCCTAGGGTTTCCCAACCCTCGGCGTAGGAGGGCCCAAGGGGGGCGCACCAGCCCACCAGGGGCTGGTTCCCCTCCCAGTTCAGCCCATGGGGCCCTCCGGGATAGGTGGCCCCAACCGGTGGACCCCCGGGACCCTTCCGGTGGTCCCGGTACAATACCGGTGACCCCCGAAACTTTCCCGATGGTCAGAACCCGACTTCCTATATATAATTATTTACCTCCGGACCAGTCCGGAACTCCTCGTGATGTCCGGCATCTCATCTTGGGACTCCGAACAACTTTTGGGTTACCGCATACTCATATCTCTACAACCCTAGCGTCACCGAACCTTAAGTGTGTAGACCCTACGGGTTCGGGAGACATGCAGACATGACCGAGACGCCTCTCCGGTCAATAACCAACAGCGGGATCTAGATACCCATGTTGGCTCCCACATGCTCCTCGATGATCTCATCGGATGAACCACGATGTCGAGGATTGAAGCAACCCCGTATACAATTCCCTTTGTCAATCGGTACGTTACTTGCACGAGATTCGATCGTCGGTATCCCAATACCTCGTTTAATCTCGTTACCGGCAAGTCACTTTACTCGTACATAATGCATGATCCCGTGACCAGACACTTGGTCACAATGAGCTCATTATGATGATGCATTACTGAGTGGGCCCAGAGATACCTCTCCGTCATACGGAGTGACAAATCCTAGTCTCGATTCGTGCCAACCCAACAGACACTTTCGGAGATACTCGTAGTGTACATTTATAGTCACCCAGTTACGTTGTGACGTTTGGCACACCCAAAGCACTCCTACGGTATCCGGGAGTTGCACAATCTCATGGTCTAAGGAAATGATACTTGACATTTGGAAAAGCTTTAGCTAAACGAACTACACGATCTTTGAGCTATGCTTAGGATTGTGTCTTGTCCATCACATCATTCTCCCAATGATGTGATCCCGTTATCAATGACATCCAATGTCCATAGTCAGGAAACCATGACTATCTGTTGATCAACGAGCTAGTCAACTAGAGACTCACTAGGGACACGTTGTGGTCTATGTATTCACACGTGTATTATAATTTCCGGATAACACAATTATAGCATGAATAATAGACTATTATCATGAACAAATAAATATAATAATAACTATTTTATTATTGCCTCTAGGGCATATTTCCAACAGTTGTCCCACTTGTAAGTCCACCCTCGACTCACAAATGACCTCGTAGTTGCCTCAGTTGCAAGTCCACCCACGACTAGCAATTGGGCATGTGTTTTTTGTCATCCCAGTTGCAAGTCCACATCGACTCACAACTGAGATTTGTAGTTTGTTATTATTCTGGTTGCCAGTCCACCGTCGACTCGTAAATGGTATCGTAGTTTTGTGTAGTTATCCCAGCTACAAGTCCACCTTTGACTAGCAACTAGGTTCGTAGTTTATTTCATCCTAGTTGTATCTCCACCCTTGACTCACAAGTTGGGCTCATAGTTTCATAGTTGTCCCAGTTGCATATCCACCCTTGACTCACAATTGGGCCCATAGTTTTTTGTCCTAATCGCAAGTCCACCATCTGACTCGCAACTGAGCCATAGTTTTTTTCATCCCAGTTGCAAGTCCACCCACGGCTCGCAACTGGTATCGTAGTTTTGTGTAGTTATCTCAGCTCCAAGCATTGTTTGGGAAATCCGTAACTGGTAGTTGCACGGTCGGCTTGGGAGTAAAGATTAATCGGTGAATCGGCCTATTAACTGGATTAATCGGTAGATTAAATAGGAACTTGGCAACATATATCTAGTTTTTTTATGTATTATACCATACTCTCATGTTCTCAGCCATGTAATATACCAAAATATGCTACCGTTTGGTCGAACCTTAACTATTGAGGAGCAAGACGGGGATGGGAGAGGTTACGGGGCAAAATTTTGTGCTTTATTTGCCCACAAATTAATGGGTCAGCAGTGATTAATCGACCTAATAACCCATAGTCTGGCGGGCAAATTAATCATCCTGGCATGTTAACATGATGAATAGGTGCTATTCGATTCGTCAACCCTATGGGTAGCGATTAACCGACCCAATAACTGATCAATCCGAAGATTTCTTGAACAGTGCTTGCAACTCCACCGCCGACTCACAACTAAGCCCACAATTTTTTTTTCATCTGGGTTGCAAGTCCAACCTCAACTCGCAACTGGGATTATAGTATGGTTTTCATCCCAGTTGCAAGTCCATCGTTGACTCGCTGATACGATTATAGTTGTCCCAGTTGCAAGTCCACCCTCGACTTGCAGCTGGTCTCATAGTTTTGTTTAGTTGTCCCGGTTGCAAGTCCACCTTCAACTCGCAACTAGGCCCGTAATTTTGTTTTCATCCCAGTTGCAAGTCCACCCTCAATATGCAACTGAGGGAGGGGGACATTTGTCCCTGTTGCAACTCCACCCTCGATACGGAACTAATGTCCCGACCCATTTTTGTTCGAGTTGCAAGTCCATCATCCACAAGCAACTAGACCTATTTTTTTCCTAGTTGCAAGTCCATGCTTGACACATAACAAGGGTGGGGGCACCCCTTTTCGTCTCACTTGCAGCTCCACCATCGATACACAACTGGGAGGGAGGCGACCCATTTGGTCCCTAGTTGCAACTTCACCACCGTCATGCAATTGGAGGGCCCACCTTTTTTGTCCCATTTGCAAGTGCACCCTCGATACGTAACTGGGCCCAACTCATTTATTTCCCATTGCAAGCCCACCCACTGACATGCAACTTGCAACGCGATCTATTTTGTTCCAGTTGGAACTTCACCCCCCACATGCAATCACCCCCCCCCCCCCCCCACCACCACCTTTTTATTGTCCGAGTTGCAAGTCCACATTCGACATGCAACTAGGTGGCCAACCCATTTTTGCCCTAGTTTGCAAGTCCAACTACACCCCAAAATGCAATTGGCCCCCACCTTTCTTGTCACAGTTGGAAGTCCACCATCGATGCGCAATTCGGGGCTTAGCCAATTTTGTCCCAGTTGCAAGTCCACCATCGACACACAAGTGGGCCTGGCCCATTCTTTTTGTCCTAGTTGAAGTCCACCCTCGACAAACAACAGCATTCCCACACTGAGAATGCAATTAGAGGTGGGAGGAAGGAAGGTTATCGGCCAGTTGCATCTCCATTTAAAAAAACGACAATGCTATTTTCCTGCTGACTGGTGGTTTGCAACAGGCACGTACGATCTGGCGACCGCTCGATCCGCTCATCCCGCGCAACAATCGCTCGATCCAAATTTTTTTCGAGTCTCCCGCGCAACAATCGCTCGATCTGGTTTTTTTCAGTCTCGTACGTGGAAAAGAAAAAAAGGGTGCTACCAAGAATCGAACCTAGAACCTGTTGGTTGAGGCCATAGCACGCTACCAACTGAGCTAACTCTCTCTTCTGGTTTTACACGAAGATTACATGTTTTTATAACTTATTAAATGAGTGGAAAGGAAAAAAACAACTCGATCCGTTTCTCTCAGGCGACAAAACCGGGAACTTGTGTGTAAAAAGCATGGTATTTGACGCATGCGAACCTAGTAAATTATGATGCAAAGACCGTGATAACTTATGGGTAAATAGCACGATTATGCATAGTAAATCTGATAATTTACATACAAATACCATTGGTAATTTTGAACCGGAAAAATATTGAAACATATCCCGATAACTTCTGTCTAAACAACAGGATAATATACACATCAATTTTGTGTAAATAACACTGTAATTTACGCACGATCTGACAATATAACAAACAACCGTGGTCACACAATAGAGCCGGTAACTTTTGACTGGGGAAAAATTTAGTGGAGAAACAAACCCCTGTAACTTTTATGTAAATATGATAGTAATATACGCACAATAGAGCCGACAACTCACATACAAACACTACGGTAATTCTTTTAACCCCAGAATGAAAGTTGTTGAAAACAATACCCCCGGTAACTTTTGTGCAAATATCATGGTAATATAAGAAAAACAAAGATGATAACTCGCGTACAAGCACCATGGTAACCTTTCTACCCAAAAAATGTTAAATAATCTAGTCCGGTAACTTGTATGTAAATAACATGATAATATAGACACAAGAAAGTTGATAACTCACTTACAAACACTCTGGTAACCATTTGACCCGAGGAAAAATATTGAAAAACAACCCCTGATAAATTCTGTGTAAATAAGATGGTAGTATACACACAACAAAGCTGATAACCCACGTAGGAACACCGTGGTAACTCCTTTGACCCTAGGATAAAAGTTGTTGGAAATCATACACCGGTAATTTCTGTGCAAATAACATGATAGTATACACACAACATAGCTGATAACCTTGACTTTGAAAATTTTCTCTTTGGAAAACATTACTCCGATAACTGTTGTGTAAATGACATGATAATTTATGCACTGCAGCCCTGATAGTTTAGATACAAATATGACGGTAATAATTGAACGCGAGGGGTGCTTGAAACGTACCCTGATAATTACTATGTAAATAGTATGATAATTTATATACCGCTCTCATGATAACTTATGTACAAACACCACGATAACGTTGACCTAGAAAAAAGTTTTTAAAAACATCTCTTGATAACTTTTGTGTAAATATCATGATTTTTACAGACTGCAAAGTATAATAATTTTGTACAACACCCAGCCGTATCTCTAACCCAAGAAAAAATATTTAAAATATTCCTCGGTAACTTATGTATAAAAAGCATGATAAGTTACGTACCAAATGGTTGATAACTTTTGTACCCGCGCAAAAAAAACTTGTGTACCCTGGCATGCTTTTTACAACAAAGTTACCATGATATGTCAACAATTTTTACTACGTTAAAATTACCATGATGTTGTAAATATTAACAGAGCAGCCGGGCCATCTATATAGGATAAAAAATATAAAAGGAAAGAAAGAAAAATTATTCGTTTCCAGGTCACGCTAAGTAGCAGTACAAATACTATCTAACCTTAATCTAATCATTGGCTCAATCTAGACCGGGTGGTTGTGAACTACTGTCCTCTACCAAGAGGTGGTGGGTTCGATTCCAACTTCTGCCAATTCTTTTTATTCCGCTAGAAGGAAAAAAAAGATGCAGTGGATCGATTCCCACGTCGAGAGAAGCGGATCGTACTGGGTGGAATCGTCCGGATCTGTCGCTAACGACCAGTCAACTGGTTGTTAGCACAGTCCTTAAAAAAATCACGGTTTTCCATTTTCATCTTTTTCTTACAAAAAACGTGAACATTTTCTTAAAATGATGAACCTTTTAAAAATAATGACGTTTCAAATTTGTGTTTTAATTTCTTTTTTAACATTTGTATACATGCTTAATATTTTTAAAATACATGAATAATTTTTTTCAAATATTGTTTGGAAATACTCTTTCTAAATACATGTTGTACATTTTATGTATATATATGGAAATTTGTTTTATACACGTTGAACATTTTTCAAATGTGCAATTAACATTTTCCTAATATTTTTTGAACATTTTTTCATTTTGTGTTTAAGTTTTTTTCAAATACAGACTGAACATTTGTTTGAATGATCTGAAAAATTTATTTATACTACATAAACATTTTTAGATTATATAAACATATTTTTAAAAGGCACAAACATATTATTTTTTTAAATGCCACGTACATTCTTTTGAATGGTAGGAAACATTATTTCAGAATTGCGTGGACATTTTTAAGCTGCATAACAAATTTCTTTTTAGTGTCACATACATTTTCTGAAACACATGAGCAGTTTCACAATGTCACGAACTTTTTTCTTTCAGGAATATTATCAACATTTGTTTTAAATTACACTAACGAAAAATTTACATTGCATTAACTTTTTGAATTAGCACTGAACATTTTTTAAACATGTAGACACTTTTCTACATGTTACATGAACATATAAAAATACAAGATTTTCATGCATCTCTAAATTATTCACGAATATATGGTTTATATGAGAAGATAATATTAGTGGGAAGGAAAAGGACAGGCCATGAAAGTTGAAACGGAAAGAAGAAAAGAAAAAAGAAAAACCAATGGGGGATTGCCTACGCGAAGGAATGGAGCTAGCGTACCTAAAGTGAAGGAAGCGAGCGAACGTTCGCTGTTAGCCCCTGGACAAGCGTAAAAAGGAAAAAAGCCAACAACAACAAAAAATAGCATCAATTTAGCTGTGACATAACATCCAGACAAGTTCTAGACACACCCTAAAATATAAGGTATAAGATGTGTACATTTGGTCACCGAATGGTCCGCCGAATCATATATGTGTCGGCCAGTTGGGTGCACTGCTAACACAAACAGAAAAACGCCGCCCTTTTGCCGGACCCAAACAGACAGAATCCGGACAAAACAAATGTCCTTTTGGGGTAGCACGCTGGAGTTGGCCTTACACACTTGATACAATCCACCACAATACGACAATCTCCCTCTCCATCCTTCTACATGATATCAGCTTACCCGATTCAAAACCATAGCGACCGCTTCCGTACCGCGCCGCCCTCGGGGCGGTCGATCCCATGATCGTCACCTGGGCCTGCGCCGCCCGTACTTAAGATTCATCTGTCGATCGTACTGATCGTTGCTGTATAAAATCTTTTTATCCGATCCTTTGATTGTAGTTTTTTTTCTCACCGTTCGTTTGATCAGCATTTTTCATTTTAATTTGGTGTCACCCGCCATTGTATGTCATCTATACAACTCCTGTCTAATTCGCCAGCATCCTCATCGACCCCGATAGGATCCGGTTGCCACACAAAGCCTCGGCTTCGCCGCTCGATCGGTACACTAGTCCGGCTGTTTGTGCGTGCAATCCTGCGCTAGGCCGCTGGCTATTCATGATGGTCGTGTCGCCTGCGGCCACTCACGCGTCCCGCACATGGTGTTGCTTGGGAACTCGCACTGGCCCATCGATGCAGACCACGTGGCCGCGCTCCATGGGAATTGCATGCATGTTGGCCGGTCGTGCAATCCCATGGTTCGCTAGCTGGCAGAAATCACGTATTTGACCTTAGGACGATATCAATTCATGATCTAACCCGGGTCCAAAAAAATTTCACATCACAGACCTTTTCATGTGGCGCCCGATAGCAAGGCGCCGCACCCAACGTTGCAGCGCCCTTTTCCTAGGCGTTGCACATCCTGCCAGCGTGGCAGCCCGGGTCCAGTCGCGGCCAACTCCTTGATCCCACATGCCCTATAGAAGTTTGCACAAAAGTGCCTCATGCACCATCGATGGTGCAACTTTGTATGTCCGGGAATGTCAACCACCACCGCATTTAGAATTCCCGGATGGCGATCCGATACGACACAAATTTCCCTTTCAGCCGGTAATACCCTTGTTCTCAATTGACGCAAGAACCACTCCCAATTATCATTGTTCTCCACCTCAACCAAAGCGAAAGCCAAAGGCAATACCCGGTTATTGGCATCACTTGCTATTGCAACCAATAAAGTGACCTTGTATTGTCCGGTCAAGAACGTACCATCAATGGCGATGACGGACCGACAATGCTCAAAAGCCCTCACGCATTGCTCAAAGGCCCAAAATGCACGGCCAAATACTCGAACGGTCCTCCCGTTGTGAATCAATGTTTGGTGCCCATGAGGCTCAAGCACATGAACCATGTCTGGGTTTGCGGCGGCCATAGCTAACAACAACCTAGCGAGTCGGTTATATGCTTCCTCCCAATTGCCATACAACATCTTGAATGCGGCTTGCTTCGCCTTCCATGCCTTGCCGTACTACACCTTGTAATGAAAGATGACTTTCACAAGGTCAATGACACTCTTGATGCTCATTATTGGAAGTGTGGATATTTGGTTGGATAAGCTGTAAGCAATGAACTCAGAAGTGAGTTGTCTGTGTTGTTGGTACACAAGCTCGCCATCCGCATTCTTGTGCCGGCACATGCGAGTTGGTAGACAACTCACTATGCGCCAAGTGGGACCTCCTTTCCAGGGCCTTGCATGCTCAATCCACGGACATCTTGGCACTTCACATTTGACCGTGCAACGCGCATTAACGTCCGAGTTGGCCACTTTATGTGGACGATAATGCGTAACCAAGTAGTTGTCGAGCCACGTCTTCAATTCCAAGAAGGATTGAAATCACAACCGGGATATATCCCGTTCTCGCCGTCTTCCAAATCACGGTGAGAACTTGGCCTAGCTCCAAGAGATATGCATTTGCCACCATCCACAACGGCTTCATCCGCGAGACTAAGATCCTTGAACAATGGTGTCTTGTGATCCCGCCCGAATACCTTCTTGAATGCTTGGGCCTCCTTCGGCGTGAACCCCTCCTCATCAACTTCTTCATCGGGACCATCGTCATCCGAGTCCGATGCATATGCACGGGAAAAAGGGATGGATTGGTCCATTGTCTCTTGCACATGATATTGGTTGAGATCACCCACATTGTTGTCATGAAGATCAACTTCGTTGTCATTCTCCTCTTCAAAAGCTTCATTTTGGTTTTGGAGTCAGGCTCAATGTTGGCCAATCTTGTTGCGTGAAATGAGGTTCACTCATTTGATCTTGGTTCATGGGTGGGGGAGTGCTAGCAACCAACGGGGAGGGGTTCCGGTTCAAGTCCAAATTCAAAGTAGACTCAGCCTTCTTGGAGGCAAATAACTCAAGAGCCTTGTCTAAATATTCGGCAACCGTCTCCTTGTATGCAACCCAACGTTGCTCGGAGTTCACATGCATTGTCTTCCAACGGATGTGCATTCCAAAACCAACATTATGCCTTCCCTCGAACTCAACAACGTCACTTGGGTTCATCCAATTCAAATCCTTCCTCGCTTGTTCCAAGAGCTCCGCATAGCTAGGACTACTCTCAAAAACCATGTCAAGCTCATCCGGGTCCGGCTCAACATTGCCTGTCAAAAAGGCCTCTTTATCCACATGATGAACATAAACACATGTTCTCCCCATCCCTACAATAATAAAAACACACACATATATCAAGTAAGTACTTAACATAAATATTTGCACAAAATACATATGTCCTAACATATATATGAAATAATAACCCTAACCCCCACTTAACAATAACCACAACCCTAAGCATAGCATAACCCTAACACCAATATCAAACACACATAACCCTAACCCTAGCATAATATGAAGCCTAACCATACCAAATTAGCAAAGAAACATAACATGATTCAACACAAATTTCCAAATCCAAGCCAAAACTAGGGTTTCCCCAAACTAGCTAGATTTGAGCAAATGTGACAATTCATATGGATGAAAACGAGGGGATCGGAGGAGATTACCTTACGGGAAGGGTTGGCTTCGAAAACCACGGTCAAATACTCCGGATTTGCAAGATTTGAGAGGGTGGAGAGGGGAAGAGAGGATTGGCGCAAGGCTAAGGGTTTGGGTGGGATGGGGTGGGAGGGGAGAGAGGGTGGGGCCAGCCTAAGTGACACACAGACTGTGCAGCGCCTAAGAAACGGGTGCTGCACATTACAAGTGTGACGCCTGAGCGCTATGCGCTGCACATTAACAGTATGGCGCCTGCGCATTGGGCGCTGCACTGCTGCCTGTGGGGCCGCGACTGGGCCCGGGCTGCCACGCTGGCAGGATGTGCAACGCCTAAGGGAAGGGCCTGCAACGTTGGGTGCGGCGCTTTGCTGTCGGGCGCCACACGAAAAGGTCTGTGATGTGAACTTTTTTGGGATCCAGGTAAGATCGTGAATTGATTTCGCCCTAAGATCAAATATGTGATTTCTGCCTCGCTAGCTACTCCTGTACGTTGCATGCCATGCGGACTGAGGTTGCACGTCCCGTTGTCTGGCGCAAGACGTTCGGTCAGATCAACTGCACGTGCTGCATCAAATGCAATGAAGATCATTGAGTATAACCCTAAAAAAAATATCATTGAGTATATGCGTCTATGCATCAACGAGCAGTGGGCTGCCGCTCTGTCGGCCCTCCTCAGGCTGTAGCGCCGTCGTTCTATGGTTCTTCCCACGGCTTCCCGACCCACGTGCTGCTGATGTGTCATCCCTTCGGGCCGTAGCATGGTGGTACGTGGTCAATGCCGCTGTCCTGAGGCCTTCCCGCCGTTGCCCTGACCCGTGCGATGTCGTTACATCGCCCCTTCGGTCCCTAGCGCCGTTGCACGCGGTCCATTCCGCTATCCATGCGTGTCAACTTTTACATGGTATGCATCGCGCCGCCTCTCTAAGCGCGGGGACGCTACCGCTCATGCTGGTCGACGTCAAGCTGTCGGGTTCTTTGCGTCTATATCAAGCACCGCCGCCATGCTCCTAATCTAGCCGCTGCCGCTCTTTTTCCTCGCGCCGCTTCCTCGAGCTTCCGTGCACACCGTATACGCATTTGCCATTCATACTCTCTCGTGCGCCCGCCTGGATTCCTATGGACGGTCTATCCTAATTATTCGCGCGCACGTAAACTATCTCCCTTAGGATTCGCCGGGCCTAACTATCTCTCCTGGCATTTGTATGCTAAAGAAACAAAGAGAATAAACAAACACCCCATGTGCATCATCCATGCATGCAAGCAGGCATAAAAACACGACAAAATGAATTCAGCGGGGGGCAGGAAGGATCCTGTTCGCAGACAAGGCTGCTGGGTACTGGCTAGTCAGTAATTGCCCTAGCTAATCACTGTTCATTGGATCGATTGGTAGCCACACTGCATTATCAGTCGACGGATCTAAACATAGGGCTGCATTAGTTTTAAGGCCTTCTGATTCGTAGGATAGGAAATATTATGTGGATAGAAAAACCATAACAAATTAGATGTGTATGTCAACTTAAACCGAAAGAGATGTCATTTAATGCATATGATATGAATTTTTCAATTAAGTCTATGCTAATGTTTTTTTCGTTTAAAATGTAAATGATTGGTTCCTACCCTCCACTGAAATAGGAATCCGTTCCTGCAAATCAAAGGGCTCCAAAGCAATATTTTCTACAAAATTCTTATCTTCTAGAATTACTACAAAATTTCTGTGAACCAAAGAAGCCTTATTGTATGTTCATTGTCATGGTAACATACAGTATCATATTGTACCATAGAGTAACATACACACTATTAGGAAAAGGCCTACTGATGGCGCACCTGTTTTGGCTACTAATGGCGCACTACAGGTGCGCCATTAGTACCACGCCACTAGTATATTTTAGTAATGGCGCATCACAGGTGCACCATTAGTATCTGGTATACTAATGGCGCACCACAGGTGCGCCATTAGTATCCCACAGGTGCGCCATTAGTATCTGGTATACTAATGACGCACCACATGGAAGTGCGCCATTAGTAACAATTTTTTTTTAATTTTTTTTGTTTTTTCTTAATCTCAGGTCACTATATCACATATGAGATATCCAACAAAAATATATACAACAAGCATCCATATAACAATCATATCCAACACACAAGTTTCATCATATATACATACATAGCCAACACATAGTTCCATCGTTACATATTACAAAAGTTTCACATTGTTCATCCAACACCGTTATCCATCAATTCACAAAAGTTTCACATTAATACAAAATAAAAACACAAATGGAAAAGAAGCACTCCATCCATGCAAGCTTCCGTGAATTAAATCAAATCTGCAAAATGATAAACAAGAAGTTAGAAGAAGAAGAAGAAGAAGAAGAAGAGAAGAAGAAGAAGAAGACTAGAAGAATACTAGAAGAAGAAGAACACTAGAAGAATACTAGAAGAAGAATAAGAAGAATAAAAAGAAGACTATAAGCTTATTATGTAAACTTGATCATTTTGTGCTAACATAAGTAATTTTGGAGCTAACCTATAGGAAACTAAGCATATAAGCTCTCTAAGTTAGCATATTAGAGCCAACTTAGGTAAAATGAAGCTAACCTATGTCATTTTGAAAAAGAAGAAGAATAAGAAGAAGACTATAAGCTTATTATGTAAACTTGATCATTTTGTGCTAACATAAGTTATTTTGGAGCTAACCTATAGGAAACTAAGCATATAAGCTCTAAGTTAGCATATTAGAGCCAACTTAGGTAAAATGAAGCTAACATATGTCATTTTGGAAAAGAAGAAGAATAAGAAGAAGACTATAAGCTTATTATGTAAACTTGATCATTTTGTGCTAACATAAGTAATTTTGGAGCTAACCTATAGGAAACTAAGCATATTAGAGATAACATAGGTAACTAAGTATATATATATATCATTTTGGAGATCTGACATACCTGACATAGTTCAGTTCTCATTGTTCTTCTCCTTCTCCTTCCTCAGCCTGATGCGCCAAGAGCGGCGAGGCGGTGGAGGCAGTTGTGGGATGTAGTCTTCTACCACAATTGGCGTGGTCATGTCGCCCAGCTGTGGGATCGCCGGTGCCACCACCGGTGCGTGGTCATTGTCAGGCACCACCACCATCGCGAGGCCACCTTCAGGCAGGACGGGCACGACCATCTCTAGGTCATCCTCAGCCACCACCATCTCTTGCCCATGGTCAGCCACCACCATCTCTTGCCCTTGGTCAGCCACCACCAGCGCTATATCATCCTCAGCCTGATGCCCATCGTCATCCTGCAGCTCCTCATCCCCACTCTGCTCCTCTTCTCCCGCACTCCAGTCCGGATCATCCTTCTTGTTGTCTTTGCTGCTGCCAGAGTCGCTGCTACTTTCGCTAAAGCCAGAATTGTTGTTGCTTTTGCTACAGCCATAACCGCTGCTGCTTTGGCTGTAGCCAGTGTTGCTGCTGCTGCTCCCATTGCCTGTCCAAATGCAACAATGATCGTTAACAATCGATGTGAGACAAAGCCAAATGTAGAGGAATAAGAAGAGGCAGAACGTACTGGCATCATCATCGTCAGCGTAGTGCATGCGACACATAGTCACGTTGAACACCTTCATGATGAGCATGGTGGCGTCGTCGTCGTACCTGAAGAGAAGGAAGTACCCCAGCCGCAGGTCGTAGGCACGGTAGAACTTCTCCCACCCACGATACAAGTACATGTGGCCCTCGTTGATCACCAACTCCACATCCCACAGCCTGCGAAACCCGCTGCCGGTCTGTCGCAGCTTCAAATTATTTGGCGGATCTTCACCCAGCATGTTCATAAAACTGTCAGGCAGCCTCTGCAGTTTGGGACAATGAGTGATGTAGCAAACACCAGATATCATAATGAGATGGGTGAAGGGGAGATCTCTCCTTTTTATATACCTGTGTCATGGATGATACTGAAGTCCCAAGTATGATACTGAAGAACTCGGAAGCATCCAACTCTTACTGCGGTGTGGCAGAGCGGCGGTGGCTGCTTCCCCCCATCTCTGATAAGCAGCAGAAGAGACCAATTAGTACCCTTACAACAGGAAAGACCTATACAAACACCTAAAAGGAAAGACCTATACAGAGCGGCGGTGGCTGCTTCCCCCCACGCTTAAAAGGAAAGACCTATACAAACACCTCATATTAATAAGGTTGCTTGAGCAAGTGTTATCTATCAATACATTTGGGGATTAGCACTAACAATTCAGAAGAAGAAATGCTAACAAGGCAATCAACTAACTTGTTCAGTTACAGAGTAAGCTCATCTGCATCCCCATCATGATAACCACAAAGAGGAATGTCCACAAACAAACCTTTGGTTAAACAAGGTATGTATGGTCTCAGTTCATCTCTCAATTCACCAACATGACTGATAGGCATGTTAATACATCTACCATATAAACCTTTGGTTCAGAAAAAGTATGCAAACAACATTGCAACCGATGATATCACAATCATAGTGCCATTCTAAACCAATAGCACATTTGATTCAAGGTATGAGGTGGGTCGGCCAAACCCTTTTTTTTGAACAAAGGCTGGGTAAACTAAACCTGACCAAAGCATTAACCCTGCAAACTAGGATTGAAACGACCAACCAAAAAGGTTGAATTAGCTGGTCCCCAAGAATTAGTGTTCTAAATTCCAATTTTGTAGTGCTGACTAGCTTAGCAAGCAATAACTTAAGCTAATGATGTTACTTCCGAAGCATAAAATGAAAGCAAACCCAGTTATCTAACTCGAATCGAACGCAACCTAAGTGAGCAGCACAAAATTCACCGACACTAAGAAACCATGGTTAGATCGATACAAAGTACTACATCTTGACCCATGGGTGAGCCTTTTCTTGTTCTCCTTTTTCTTTCTTCTCCTTCCTCCTCCTCCTCTTCTCCTTCTTCCTTTCTTGTTCTGTTTTTCAACTTTCTTCTTATTCTTCTTCCTTTTTTTCCTTTTTCCTCTTCTTCTACTTCTTCTTTTTTTCAACTTTCTTCTTCTTCTAATTATCTAAACCTAAATCTAGCACTAACCTAAACCAACCACTAACGTAAACCTATCAATAACCTAATTAAACCAAAACAGCAAAGAACAACAGTAGAAAAAAACAAAAAGTGCTCACCTTGGCTCCGGGGCAGGGGTGGTGGTGGGCATGTTAGGGCAGGGCGGCGGGCCTGGCTCCGGGGGGGGGGGGGGCGAGGCGGACGATGGGGCCCATGGTGAGCCCAGCTCAAGGCGCGGGCTTAGGGCGATGGCGAGCTTAGCTCGAGGCGGCCTTGGGGTCAAGGGCAGGCGGTGGGGTCGTGGGCACCAGGGGGCCGTGTCGGGCAACGAGGCGCCAGTGGGTGGTGGGTGACGAGGCGAGGGGGGGGCGGTGGGCGGTGGCGGGTGGCGGCGGCGGCGGGTGGTTGGGACGGTGGGGCGACGGGGCGAGGGGAGGTGGGGCAAGGGGGCGGCGAGGGAAGGGGGCGACGGGGCGAGGGGCTCGGCATTACTAACAATTTTTTTTTATTTTTTTCAAAACTACTAATGGCGCATGGTGGGTGTGGTGCGCTATTACTATGTCAACTAGTAATGGCGCACTACAACGGTGCGCCATTAGTAACAAATTTGTTTTTTATTTTTTTTCAAAACTACTAATGACGCACCACGCACCAGGTGCGCCATTAGTAATATATTACTAATGGCGCACCAACACATGATGCGCCATTAGTATATAGTAATGACGCATTACATGTCTGATGCGCCATTAGTAGCCATATCATCTATAGCCCTTTTCCTAGCAGTGACAGTGTCATATTGTCCGCTAGAGTTTCACGATACCATAGAGTACTGTATCATATTGTAAGCATATTTGAATGAAACAAGTTTCCCTAGCTACTAACCATTGAACATCCACCACTGTTCAGTGGGTCGATCAGCAGTCATACTGCAGGCACGTGGTCCAGATCATTCAATGGCTGGGTTCCCCTAGCGAACTAACTACTATTGTGAATTCACCAGTGATCATGGGGTCCATCGGCAGATTCAGGCACGTGGTCCAGATCATCGATGGGCTATGCAGTACTGCCCTAGCTAACTAACAATTCAAAAATCGTCCACCACTGTTCATTGGGTCGATTAGCAGATACACAGCAGGCACACGGTCCAGATCAATCGGTGGATCTAGAGCTAATATGTTCCGCAGTCCATAAACCTGGGTCGCATGTAATTTTTTATTATTTTAGGTATTAGACCTCTTGCACCAACGAATTGTCATCTACAGCCGGATTTGGCAAATCTAGTCCCACAAACGTCCGCGGACGCAACCGAGCACGCCCGCGGGCGCATCCGAACGAGTCCTCATAATTTTTTCCGGGCATCCACATATCTCAAATCCGTACTCTCAAATACACGCAAATATATGCATGTCGATCATGCAACACAATGTCGCACATATATAGCAATTGTTGGTATCAAACATAGATAGCATTTACATAAAATTTATTTGAAGTGCCAAACTCAAGCATTGCTTCCTTGGTTGCCATTGTGGATCCACATGTGCACCACAAGATCATTGAGTAGCTGCGTGTGCACCTGCTGGTTTTGAAAATTCTGATGCATCTGCAGAAAGTTCATAAGCTGAACTGCATCTTGATCTTTCGGGATTTCAACTTATTGTCCGGATGCTTTGAAATCATGGGTTTGAGCTACACCATTACCCTCTTTCTCGACAATCATATTGTGCAGAATAACACAACATGTCATCAGCTACCACAAACTTTCTGATTTCCCACATCATTGCAGCGCTCTGCACAATTCCCCAACAAGCCTGAAGCACACCAAATGCCCTCTCCACACCCTTCCTAGCCGCTTCCTGCATTGTTGCAGAGTGGCTCTGTTTATTGCCATGCGGCTCGGATATGGTCTTCACGAACGCCGCCCACTGAGGATAGATACCATTAGCAAGATAGTACCCATGTTGTAGTCCCGACGGTTGACGGTGTAGTTGCACGGCGGTAATTTCCCATTGCAAAGCCTCCTGAACACCAAAGATCGTTGAAGCACGTTGATGTTGTTGTGAGAACCGGGCATTCCAAAGAAAGTATGCCAAATTCATAACTCATCTGATGCCACCGCTTTTAGTATGATGGTGGCATCTCTGGTGTGACCTTGATACATTCCCCGCAGACTTTTGGGGAAGTTCTTCCATTGCCAATGCATGCAATCAATTGATCCGAGCATTCCTAGAAACCCCCCTGCCTCTCCAATAACCAACAACTTCTCCGTGCCTGTGCATTTGGTCCTCTAAGATACTCAGCTCTAAACACCTTCACCACGGCGCGGGCAAATTAGACAGTAGTCTTCAAGCATGTGCTCTCCCCCATCCCTACCATCTCACTAGCGGCGTCTGCAGCAATATCCAGTGCAAGCATCCTCAGAGCAGCGGTGCACTTCTGCTTGGCTGACGAAGAGATTTGGCCCCAACAATCCCTTCTGAGCTTGAAGTAGTCGTCGTGTGCCTCCACTCCCTCCACAATGCGCAAAACAACGGTTTCCGCATGCGAAAACGGTGACAAAACCATGGATCGTCCGGGAAAGCAGGTGTGGGAGCAAAGTGGTCATTGTGCAGTAGCTTTGCCCGTACACCCCGTCCCGGTTGATCACCCTTCTTCCTTTGATTGAACCCTTAAAGTTGAGAATATGCTTCACTTGCCGGTCCATTTTCTCTTGCATGCTCACGAGCATGATCATGTCCATTTCTTCGTCCGAATCCGACGAATCGAAGAACTAATCTTGAATCATTTGATCAAGTTCCGTTGGTCCATACTCCTCGTCCGATGAAGCATCGGAATTCATCATTTACCTAACAAAATCACAATAATTTCGGTCGGTCAATGTGTCGAACACATCAAGCGAAAGGCGAAGTCAGAGAGTTGTCAGACGTACAACGGTGGAGCCGCCGCCGACATCCCCCGCGGCGAGGACGGGAGTGCTCTTCCGGAACTAGCAGCCGAGAGCCTAGGAACGACTGCGGAGCGGGCGCGGCGGCGGAGCGTGAGACGGACGGCGCGGAGGAGGAAGGAGGGGATAGCAAATGGATCCGTCTAGTCTACGGGGTGGATTAGGTGCAATTTAAGGTGAGGGCGGACTTCATATCAGGGGTAGTGCACCGTTACGGTGTCCCCCACAGTATCGTCACTGACAATGGCACCAACTTCACGGCCGATGAGGTCAAATCATGGTGCAAAACCATGGGCATCAAGCTCGATTACGCCTCAATCCATCACCCTCAAACCAACGGCCAAGTCGAACGGGCAAATGGTGTAATCATGAGCGGCATTAAACCCAGACTTGTGCGGTACCTCAAGGAATCTACCATGCACTGGGTCGAGGAGCTCGACTCCGTTCTCTGGGTGCTGCGGACCACGCCGAATCGTACTACCGGATTCACACCATTCTTCATGGTGTACGGCGCAGAGGCAGTCTTGCCCTGCGACATAATACATGACTCACCTCGCGTACGCATATATGAAGAAAGAGAAGCCGAGCTCGATCGACAGGACAGTTTAGACGCATTGGAGGAGGAGCGCGGCGTGGCAAAAGCTCGTTCCGCATTCTATCAACAGCAGGCTCGAAGATATCAAAGCAGGGAAGTACGGGCCAAAGCTTATAACATTGGCGAAATAGTTCTACGCCTGCCGGACAAGAAAAAGGACAAACTCAAGCCCAAATGGGAAGGTCCCTTCATCATCGACCAGGTCCTGACCGGCGGAGCATACCGTCTGCGAAACGCATCGGATAACCGACTCGAGACGAACCCATGGAACGCAGCCCGTCTACGAAGATTCTACGCCTAAGTGCCGGACTCCAAGTTCGTCTCCTTCCTCCGTCCGCATTCTTTATTTTTGCCTTTTGTTGTCTTTTATTTCTCTCCTTCCCCCTTCTTCTTCTTGTAGCCTCTAGAGGCTCGTTTGCGCTTTTTTCGCACACACTTGACGCGCTGTCCGCGCTCATTATACCTGGGGGCTTCTTTAACAGAAACTTATTTATACGGGCTTCATGCCCAGCACATGTGTTAAACTTCCGCATGTACCTTTTATTCACCATTATATGCATCGATATGACTTAAGTTTTGGCCAAGCTGGGTTGCTTGGCTCCTGGCTACCCTCGTTCCGATTATTCGGCTAGGTGGTAAAGGGAGCACCTCTGCGATTGCTACTGCCGGGTCAGCCGGATGTGTACCTCAGACTGGGTGAAGCCGAAAGCTAGCGTTCTTAAGGGAATATTCGGTCGGTGAACTGAAAGATGATTTTTAACTATTTACCCATCTGCCCCCAGATGATTTTCTGCTTTCATAGCAGCTTCGACATGCACTTTAGGGCATGCATCCCAGCGAAAGGAACCCTTAACGGAACTATTCTCCCTGGAAGATGTTTCTTACTACCCATGTATTATAACATAACTAGTTGGGCACTTGTCTGATACAGCAACAATGACCCCTACGCCTTGTCTCCATGCATACCACGGTTCTTATATAACCACGAAGGTATTCGGACACACTCCGGACTATTGAGTACGGAGGTCGAAGCGAAAAGATCCGCTACGACAAACGATCTACAATCCGGCTAGAAGACATTTTTTCATGTCATATTTTTACATAGTCAATTCGACTCATTGTATTCCTCCTCAATGCCATCTAATAGACTATATAATTTACAATCTTGCTGGGAATACTTGGCCGCCAATTCTACTTGGCCGTACACTAAGCTTACAGGGATCTCCATCCCATCCGGCCCCACAGGTCCGACCTCGGCCATGTGGTTTGGGTCAGCCTTCGTGTACCGTGTCTTCACCATGGCCCAGGCCTCCCTGGCGCCTTGACGGCAGGCCGATATCTTCCATAGCCGGAAGCGCCGCCGTGCTCCTTGAAGCCGCTCCGCCAGCTCCCCAATGCCTTCGGGCAGGGAGATAGATGGCCACAAGGCTTGGCTGATGCCTTTCATCACCTGCCGGACTCGTTCGTGCAGCTGACGCAATTCGGGAAGAAGATCACCCGAAGAACTGGGCATCTCCTCCTCAGGACGACCTGTGAGCAAACCTACAAACATGTTTATGTTAGTGGCCTTCCTCGCCAAACTCTTTTCAAAGTTCGCTCAAGCACTTACTGAATATGCCGCGACGAAGCCGCCGATTCTCCTTCTGGTCGGACAAGCTGAGCACGAACGTCCTTTAGTTCCTCACCCAGCTTGGTGTTGGCGTCTTGGAGGTTATTCTTCTCCTGCCGCACCCTCGTAAGCACGCTCTCGCCGGCCTTTAACTGGCGTAAGAGCTGTTGCTTGTCCGGATCTAGTCCGGCGCCATCTGCAATGTTTTGGTCAGATTTACACACCCGCCGCACTTTATAAACTATTTTTTTAAAGCATATATTACCAGAGGGGGCCTCTGTAGCTCCCCCTGTAGCGGCTAGTGCGGCCTCAAGTTGGGTCTTGCACTCTTCAAGCTCCTGGGACAGTCGGGTATTCTTTTCTGTAAGATCCTGCATAACAAATGATCCTTAAATCAGTTATTCTAACTATTTTAAGTCTCGGGGGCTACTGGCATATATAACTGTCAGATTTTCTTACCCGTATGTCCTTTACATACTGCTCCGTGGCTCTGGCTAGACCATCTTGAGCGGCACGGAGGTGCGCATCTCCCGAATCAAAGGCATTCAAGGCCTCTTGGGAGAAACATGCGTCACGAAGAACTGTCCGGCGGCGCCTGTGATTCAAGGCGCTCTCCACCTCGGAGTTGGTGGCGGACAACCTGTCGGCATCCTCTGTCGGAGGAGCATCCGACGCACGTCTCGTGCTCGCCTCAGCCTCCGGACCCGGCTTTGAAGCTTGGCCGATGAAGGTTCGATTGGCAATCTCTCCGGACTCAGTCCGGCGAGCGCTCTTTTTCCTGAAAAGAGCATCAGCGATAGTACGCCTTCCAGGAATCAATCCGGCAAGTATGGTGACACGCTATACCGTTGCGGCGGAGTTTCGATCCGGACCACACTTCTTTTTAACCTGCGGGGCCGCGCTGCCCCTTGTTGGCCAGCCGCCGCAGGCTCGGCTTCCCGCCTCGAAGGAACCCCCTGCGAAACACCATTGATATACGGTGATCAAAAATAAGCACGGATGGGTCATTATCAGGGTTTTGGGATCTTGGTCTCAGATTACCTGTGGGGCTGGAAGTATTCCGGGGTAATCGGCCGTAATGGCTACCAAAGCGTTGTCGATGCTAAGTTGGTAGAACACCCCGTCGATCAACTCCACCGTTATATCCGGATCCTCTTTGGAGGTCGGATCGAGGGACCGCTCCGGATCCTCGGGTTGTGGGGGCGGGCTGTGTATCTTCTCCACAGTCCGGCGCAGTTCCTGCGCAAAAACCATGAAATGAGATATTTAACTACGGGAACATGGATCGGACAGGTCACAAAGATGTTTGCTTATCCAGCTTCGAGGATTATTCGAAGAAAACTCCTTCAGTGGGTTGACACGGAGGAAATCCTCCTCCTCTCCTTTGTACATGGTAGACAAGATCTTCACCAGTTCGGTGACCGATCCTGGCCCTTTGGGGCCATGACGGGTGGCATCGTCCTCCCCGTTGAAGTCCCACATGGGTGGCCCTGTATTGGGCGGCTGCACTCCCCTCATAATGCAGATTGCCATGACTCTGTCATGGTCAATCCGGCATGAAACCAATAACCTTATTCGGCTCATCAAATAACGGACATCCGGTCATCTTCTCTCCGGGGCTCGAGGCGCCAGCTTAGGCGCTTCTTTAGAGGAGCATTGCTGAACTCCGGAAGGCCGATCCAACAGGATCCGGCAGCGGGGCGTCCTCCATATAAAACCATTCGAAGGCCAGTCTTGGGCGCCTTCTTTGGGGTTCGGATAGGTATCCGGTCCGGCGATCGCCATAGCTCGGCCGCCCACTTGATATATTGACCCCTCATGAGAATGGGGTACTAGGCAGAATATTCTCTTCCACAGTCCGAAATGAGCCTCGACGCCCAAGAATAGTTCGCAAAGGGCCACGAAGCCCGCGATGCGCAGGATGGAGGCAAGAGTAAGGTGGTGCAATTGGAGGCCGTAGAACTCCAAGAGCCCCCGGAGAAACGGATGAATGGGGAATCCGAGGCCTCTTACTAGATAAGAGATGAAGCATACCCGCTCTCCTTTAGAGGGATCGGGGATGCTCTCCGCTTGCTTTCCGCCCTTGTAGGTGGCAAGTCCGGCTCGAACCGGAACCATGAAGGCGGGGAGAAATCCCTTGGCTTGAGTATAACTAGCTCGCTATGCGGGATGAGCATCTCCCCAATTTCTGGCTGAGGGCTGGGAGCGAGAAGAGGAGCTGCCTCGATTGTCCATGATGGAATGGGCTTTGGTCGAGGCGCTCGATGAAAGCTTCGCAAAGGAGGGATGGTGTGACTCAGATCTAGATCCTTGCCCTTTTATAGGCGGCTCATTTGCACGGCTAGGGGTAATTGTAAAAATACCCTGGCTGTTCGCATTCATTCAAACACGTGGAAGATGGCCATTATTGGGCATAGAAGCGAGGAGCGCAGCATTTATCGAGCCGGAGACTATTCGACAAGTATATGGAATTGGAGAAGAACCCGCCTCGCAATGCGAAGACAATCAACGCGCGGACTCATCGTCATTGAAGCCTGGTTCGGGGCTCTTGAGGAGTCCGGACTAGGGGTGTCCGGATAGCGGACTATCGTCACGGTCGGACTCCAAAACTATGAAGATACAAGATTGAAGACTTCGTCCCGTGTCCGGATGGGACTTTCCTTGGCGTGGAAGGCAAGCTTGGCGTCGGATATGTAGATCTCCTACCATTGTAACCGACTCTGTATAACCCTAACCTATCCGGTGTCTATATAAACCAGAGGGTTTTAGTCCGTGGGGACGAACAACAATCATACCATAGGCTAGATTCTAGGGTTTAGCCTCCTTGATCTCGTGGTAGATCTACTCTTGTACTACCCATATCATCAATATTAATCAAGCAGGGTAGGGTATTACCTCCATCGAGAGGGCCCGAACCTGGGTAAAACATCGTGTCCCTTGTCTCCTGTTACCATCCGCCTAGACGCACAGTTCGGGACCCCTACCGAGATCGCGGTTTTGACACCGACAATCACCTTCGAGAGATTGCATTGAGGAATGCACATAGCTTCACAATGGCTAATCGGACGTTTTCGGTAAAGCCCCACAATGCAACCGGAAGCGATTGCGTCATAATCACGTGGCAGTCATGAGACTTTAGGTTCGGAACTTTTTCTCTTGCATATTTATTATTCCTTTATATTGACGAAAGCCAGTCGGGACTTTCATACTGAGCGGGCATTCAAAGAAGATTTATTTCTCTTCTTTCGTAAGAGCGTAGCTGGCAGGACCTTCATACTGCTGTGGAGGCATGCCCTCTTTTACGTGCAAGCGTTGCAGGTCCTCCCGTGCCTCAGGTGTATCTTTTGTCTTCCCATACACGCCCAAGAAGCCTAGCAGGTTCACGCAAAGGTTCTTCGTCACGTGCATCGCGTCGATCGAAGAGCGGACCTCTAGGTCTTTCGGTGAGGGTAGCTCCCAAAATATAGATTTCTTCTTCCACATGGGTGCGTGATTCTCAGCGTCATTCGAACAGCAAGTCCGCGGGACCCTTTTCAAAAATTACGTGTAAATCATTGACCATAGCAAATGCGTGATCACCGATGCGCATGGAGGGCTTCTTCCGTGATCTGCCTCGCCTTTGAAATGCTTGCCTTTCTTTCGGCGGTGATGGTTGGTCGGAAGAAATCGGCGATAGCCCGGTACACATTCTTCCTGCAGCTTGCCGGTATATACTATCGGTGTCAAGTAAATAATGCGTACATCGTGGTATCCCTTGTTTGTCTGTCCTGAAAGGTTACTGAGAGCGGGCCAATCGTTGATGGTCACGAACAGCAACGCCTTTAGGTTAAATTCCTCCTGTTTGTGCTCATCCCACGTACGTACACCATTTTCATTTCACAGCTGTAAAAGTTCTTCAACTAATGGCCTTAGGTACACATCAATGTCGTTGCCGGGTTTCTTAGGGCCTTGGATGAGAACTGGCATCATAATGAACTTCCGCTTCATGCACATCCAAGGAGGAAGGTTATCCATACATAGAGTCACGGGCCAGGTGCTGTGATTGCTGCTCTGCTCCCGAAAGGATTAATGCCATCCGCGCTTAAAGCAAATCATCGTTCCTTTGCTCACTTGCAAACTCATCCCAGACTTTCTCTCGATTTTTCTCCATCTGCGACCCGTCGTGGGTGCTCTCAACTTCCGTCTTTCTTACGGTCCTCAACGTGCCATCGCATCAACTTGGCATGCTCTCTGTTTCTAAGCAGACGTTTCAACCGTGGTATTATAGGAGCATACCACATCACCTTCGCAGGAACCCTCTTCCCGGGGCTCGCCGTCAACATCACCAGGGTCATCTCGTCGATCTTATACCGTAATGCACCGCATACCGGGCATGCGTTCAGATCCTTATGCGCACCATGAGAGGATGTAGTCATTAGGGCATGCATGTATCTTCTGCACCTCCAATCCTAGAGGGCATACGAACTTCTTTGCTGCGTATGTACTGTCGGGCAATTCGTTATACTTTGGAAGCTTCTTCTTCAATATTTTCAGAGCTTCTCAAATCCTTTGTCGAACACTGACATTCTCTGCCTTCCACTTCAGCAATTCGATGACGGTACCGAGCTTTGTGTTGCCATCTTCGCAATTGGGGTACAACCCTTTTTTGTGGTCCTCTAACATGCGATCGAACTTCAGCTTCTCCTTTTGACTTTCGCATTGCGTCCTTGCATCGACAATGACCCGGCGGAGATCATCATCATCGGGCACATCGTCTGGTTCCTCTTGATCTTCAGCAGCTTCGCCCGTTGCAGCATCATCGTGCACATCGTCTGGTTCCTCTTGATGTTCAGTAGCATCACCGTATTCAGGGGGCACATAGTTTTCATCGTACTCTTCTTCTTCGCTGTCTTCCATCATAACCCCTATTTCTCCGTGCCTCGTCCAAACATTATAGTGTGGCATGAAACCCTTGTAAAGCAGGTGGGTGTGGAGGATTTTCCGGTCAGAGTAAGACTTAGTATTCCCACATATAGGGCATGGACAACACATAAAACCATTCTGCTTGTTTGCCTCAGCCACTTCGAGAAAATCATGCACGCCCTTAATGTACTCGAAGGTGTGTCTTGAACCGTACATCCATTGCCGGTTCATCTGCGTGCATTATATATAATTAAGTGTATCAAAAATCATTACAGAACATCATGAATAGATAATTAAGTGACCAAATTAATAAAAGTTCATCATCACATTAAAACCAAAGTACATAGATAGTTCTCATCTAACAACATAAAGCTCTTCAGAGCATCTAAATTAATTAAACCATACACTGAAACTATGTAAAACATTTCAATGCGAAAACAAATGCGATCATAATCGCAACCAATGTAACAACTGATCCAACAACATAATGATACCAAGCCTCGGTATGAATGGCATATTTTCTAATCTTTCTAATCTTCAAGCGCATTGCATCCATCTTGATCTTGTGATCATCGACGACATCCGCAACATGCAACTCCAATATCATCTTCTCCTCCTCAATTTTTCTAATTTTTTCCTTCAACAAATTGTTTTCTTCTTCAACTAAATTTAACCTCTCGACAATAGGGTCGGTTGGAATGTCCGGTTCAACAACCTCCTAGATAAATAAAATCTATGTCACGTTGGTTGGCATAATTGTCATAAACAATAAATGAACCAATAGTTATGAAAAGATAATATATACCACATCCGAATCATAGACAGGACGAGGGCCGACGGGGGCGGATACCAAAACCATCGCACTATATAAGATGCAATAATAAAAGTAAGAAAATTATACAAGTATCTATGTAAACATACAATTAAGAATTTTTTTTCCTTTCAGAAAGAAGATAAGAACAAGAGGCTCACCACGGTGGTGCCGGCGACGAGATCGGCGCGGGCGATCGACGGCGGTGAAGACGGGGACGGGACGTGACAGACCGCTAAACCTAGACAAATATTAAGGAAAATGGAGCTTGGAGGTCGAGCTTGGAGATCAGAAAGCTTAAGTAATGTGGCTCGGGCATTCCATCGAACACCTCGTGTGCATAGGAGGTGAGCTAGAGCACCACAAAGCTCTCCCCTCGCCGGCCACGAAAAACAGAGCACCGGGAGTGCTCTGCTCGTGGGCGAGGGGTATATATAGGCCACTAATTGGTCCCGGTTGATGACTTGAACCGGGACTAAAGGGCAGCCTTTGGTCCCGGTTCGTCCCACCAACCGGGACCAATGGTGGTGGGCCAGGAGCGAGGCCCATTGGTCCCGGTTCGTCCCACCAACCGGGACCAAAAGGTCCAGACGAACCGGGACCAATGGCCCACATGGCCCGGCCGGCCTCCGGGGCTCACGAACCGTGTCCAATGCCCACATTGGTCCCGGTTCTGGATTGAACCGGGACTAATGGGCTGGCCGGGCCTGGACCATTGCCCCCTTTTCTACTAGTGACTGGGCTTGTCCAGGCTTGGCCCATGCCGTGATGCGCCCCGGGTTTTGGCGTGCTCGGTCCGCGCCCCTGCACGCCGGACCAGCAGGCCATGTATGTGGTGCCGTCTCCGCTTGCGCCTGCGTCTGGCTACCAACGGCTACGTGCCACCGCCAGTGTATGCCAATCCTCCTCATGGCATGCTGCCGCAGCAGCCCCTGGACATGACCTCCCTCCAGGTGGTGCTTCACAACGCCACAGCCGAACCATCGTCCTCCGGGAGCTCCTCCGAGTGGTACATGGACTCCGGCGCCGTTGCACACATGACCCTTTCCCCTGGTACACTCCATTCCCTTCTCTGGTCTACTTCTTCTTCACACATCATCGTGTGGAGTGGCGAGCACCTCCTCATCACCCACACCAGAGCTGGCTCGCTCATCTCCGGCACCTCTCCAATCCAACTTCGCAATGTTCTTGTCTCACCCTCTCTCAGCAAGAATCTTCTTTCAGCACGCCAAATTTGTCATGACAACCCTCTCTCGATTGAGTTTAACTTGTTTGGTTTCTCTGTCAAGGACCTCCAACCCCAGGCGGTGATCATGCGCTGTGACTCCACCAGCGATCTGTACTCTGTGACGGTGGCCCGTGCCTACACTCCGCATCCGTTCGCTGGCGTCATCACCACTGCTTGCCTGCATAGGCGGCTCGGACATCCAGGATCTGCGCAGCTCCAACATGTCACTAGCTGCTCCTCTTTTAGTTTTAGTAAATCAGCGTCGCATCCCTGTCATGCCTGTCGCCTTGGCAAACATGCGCGCCTTCCTTTTTTAGAGTCATTTAGCTACACTTATTTTCCCTTCGAGTTACTTCATCTGGATGTATGGACCTCTCCGGTTGCAAGCATTTATGGCTATCATTTTTACTTAGTAATTCCCGATGATTACACACATTACATCTGGACATTTCCCCTCAAACAAAAGTCTGAAGTTCTCCCAATCTTGCGCGACTTCTACGCCTATGCTCGCACTCAGTTTCAGTTGCCCGTATTCTCTGTCCAGACTGATAATGGCCGCGAATTCGACAGTCATGCCTCACGAGCTCCTTGCCTCTCACGGCACCGTGCTCCGTATGTCCCGTCCCTACACCAGCCAGCAGAACAGCAAAGCTGAACACACTCTGCGTATGCTCAACGACAGTGTGCGAGCTCTCCTCTTCCATGCGTGGCTGTCGTCCCGGTTCTAGGCTGAAGCCTGAACACTGCTACGTTCCTGCTCAACAGGCTCCGTTGCCACAGCAGCTCGCCGCGCACCCCTCATGAGCTCCTTCTGGACGTTGCCCCTGATTACAGCATGCGCCGGGTCTTCTGTTGCCTCTGCTACCCGAATACTGCCTCCAAGGCGCGCCACAAGCTCGATTTTCGCTCGGCGGCCTGTGTCTTCCTCGGCTACCCCGCTGATCACCGCGGGTACCGCTGCTGCAACCTCGTGTCCAAGTGTGTTCTCACCTCATGCCATGTCTATTTCCATGAGGATATTTTTCCCTTCGCGCGTGATGCTACCCCCACACCACTGGCTCCGCCAGTTCTGCAGGTCCTCTGCCCGGTGCCCAGCTCTCCTTCACCCATGCCCCCGCATCAGTCCGGCTGTGGGCACTGGATCGAGCCTGGACTGCATCCTAGCCTCGGCATCACCCGCGTCCATGGCGCGTTCAAACTCCACCGTTGGATCTGCCACGGGTGGCTCCGACGCTCCGTGCACCGCGCGCGTTCCACCAGTTCAAGTTCCACCATTGGATTTACCACTTGTGGTTCCGACGCCTCCGCGCCCCGCGCGCGCTCCACCAGTTCAAGCTCCATCGTCCCTTCCTGATCGGACGACGCTGGCTCCTCGTCGTCACGCGGGCCAGCTGCAGGGTCTGGCGATGGCGCTCTGCACGCCGCGCCCGCCGCACCGCGCCGTATGGTGACACACACTTAGGCCGGTGTTTTCCGGCCAAATCCCAAGTACTACGACGTCGTCACTGCCTCGCCTACAGCTACACACTCTCCGTTGCCATGCGCGATGCTCACTGGCTTGCCGCAATGCGCGAAGAGTTCGTCACGCTCGTCGCCAACCGCACTTGGGAGTTGGTCCCGCGGCCGCCGGGCGCCAACCTGATCACTGGTACGTGGGTCTTCAAGCACAAATTTCGACCAAATGGCTCCCTCCAGCGCTACAAGGCGCGGTGGGTCGTCCATGGCTTCCATCAGCGCGCCGGCGTCGACTACGGTGAGACATTCTCTCCAGTGGTCAAGCCGGCCACCACCCGCGCCGTCCTCACCATTGCTGCTTCGTGGCGGTGGCCTGTCCACCAATTGGACATCAAGAATGCGTTCCTGCATGGGACGCTCGCGGAGGAGGTCTATTGTCTTCAATACGCCGGCTTCGTCGACGAGCAGCAGCCACACCAAGTCTGTCGCCTCAACAAGTCGTTGTACGACCTTAAACAGGCTCCCCGGGCGTGGTTCTAGGCATTCTCCGGCTTCCTCAAGACGCTGGGCTTCTCGGCGACCCGGTCCGACTCCTCCTTGTTCACCTACGCCAGTGGAGCCGACGCGCGTTCCTACTACTCTACGCTAGTGGAGTCCGGGGAACCTCACCGCCTCGTCCCCGGCACTTCTCTAGCGCATCATCCTTCGGCTCACTAGCGAATTCGCCATGAAGGACATTGGCGCTCTTCGTTTCTCCTCGGCATTCAGGTGACACACACTACCGCTGGCTTCTTCCTCTGCCAGTGGCAGTACGCCGAAGACATTCTGGAGGGCGCCAACATGTACACGTGCAAACCGTCGACGATGCTGATCGACACGAAGGGCAAGCTTCCACAGGCCAAGGGGCTGCGCATCGCTGATCCGTCGGCATATCGCAGCCGTGCGCACTACAGTAACTTACCATCACAAGGCCTGAGCTTGCGTACGCCGTGCAACAGATCTGTCTGCACAAGCATGACCCGCGCGAATGCCACCACACCCTCGTCAAACCCGTGCTGCGTTATGGGCGTGGTGCGCCGTCCCATGGACTGCATCTTCGCGCCTCTCCGACGATGGACCTGCGGGCGTTCACCGACGCCGACTGGGTCGGCTACCCCGACACGCCACGGTCGACATCTAGCTTCAACCATCGTCCCAGATGGATCCCTCATCACGAAACCAGCCTAGCACAATGGTGTGCAAACAAACAAAGTACCACACAATGCACAAAAGACGTGCGTGCGTTGTTCATACTCGTCCTTTGGGAACTTTGAAAGCATCAGAACACAATCGTGTTTGACGTGGACTCTCCCAATTTACTACGCCTAGTCAAGAAGGTCGAACAGGAAGGCACAAACTGGAAGCAGGCAGGCATCTTCAAGGGAGACGTGGAGCCAATGCTTCATGCAATGGGTACGTGGGTCAGCCAGAGAAGTCAGCTTGTACTAGGGTTCCGATTGTGGAGTTGGTGTACGTGTATTTCCTCTATAAAGAAATATAAACATATTTAAATCATTACTTTAGTATTCTAAACGCTTTTATATTTCTTTACGGAGGGAGCAATATGTAACAGCCAACGTAAAGGGGTCTCTTCTCCCCATCCTTTTTTCAATATATAGTACACACGACGAATGTGCATATTCAAGAAAAAAATATCTTTATAACCTCTCTACGAACAGGCTTCAACAACATGCACGCCCGGTTCGGTGGCTGAGGGGCTGCTGATCCTATTGTACTTGCCTCCCGCGGAGCCCCGTCTTCACCCACGCTATAATGTTGTCGTTGACAACCTTCTCAGCCTTTGCCGATAGGAGATCCCGACATCACGCAGCTGAACCGCTTCGTCAGCAGCACTACCGGGGCAGCAGCGCATGGGCGCTCAAACGAACGGCGACCGGAGGCAGCGCCTGCGTGGTTCCGCATGTGGAATTCGTTGTGGGAGCGGCCTTGGGGGATATCTCCTGCAGAAAGTTACGCTATTGATAATTGTGTGAGGTCCCACGATAGGAAAGGGTTCGTTTTCTAGCAGTTTTTTTTATCCTCCAGCGTCGTCATTCTTTCCTGGTTTTGTAATATAAAAAACGTATACCTTCAGGTCTCTTTTTTTTTTGCGAGAAAAACTTTCAATATATTCATCTTCAACCATGATGAGGACGGGGTGTCGATCTGTTGGCTGGGCAGCTGAGGTTGCTGCCAGCCCACCCGAGTTCGAGTCCCGGCACGCAGGCGCGGTGCTCACGGAGTTTCTCCTTTAAAGAAAAGCCAACGGGGGTTACTCCTTGGGTTGGTCTCATTTTTTTTATTTTTTATTTTATCTTCAACCATGGTAGAACAAACACTAGAAATAATAAAATTACATCCAGATTCGTAGACCACCTAGCGACGACTACAAGCACTGAAGTGAGCCGAAGGCGCGCCGCTGTCATCGCCCCTCCCTTGCCGGAGCCGGGCAAACGTTGTTGTAGTAGACAGTCGGGAAGTCGTCGTGCTAAGGCCCCATAGAACCAACGCATCAGAACAGCAACCGCCGTAGATGAAGAGTAGATAAAAAGGATCCAACTTGATGACACACGAACGAAGACGAACGACGAACAGATCCGAACAAATCCACCAAAGACAGATCCGCCGAAGACACACCTCCACACGCCCATCGATGATGTTAGACGCATCACCGGAACAGGGGCTAGGCTGGGAGACTTTTATTCCATCTTCAGGTCTCTCATTACGTGATTACATACTTGATCTAAACCGTGGACTTAATATCTAAATGTTAATTGTTTTCTAGCAGTTTTTTATCCTTCAGCATTGCTATTCTTTTTCCTTGGTTTTCTAAAGAAAACACAACGTATACCTCTAGGCCTCTCATCAGTGGCGGAACTAGCATTTGACACCAGGGTGGTCCACCCCTAATTTTTCATAAGAAATATAACATGTGAGTGTTCTAATTAATTACGAATATCATATAGAAAATATATCAATATAGTCGTACAAACACACTAAAATTCTCAACTAAGTCTATGTTTTGCAGAAAAAAAACTACATACCATAGTACATACCTTGAGAATTTATTTGACGCAGAAATGGTGTGCAAAATTATGCATGTGTTTGGTTCATCTACAGGATAACATAGCACAACAAAAAAACAGACACTAAGTCAGAAATTGGGGAATCGGAAATTGGTAAGCTGATAAGCCCACAAGGGAATACATTGCACTGTTAAAAATATACCAAAACAGAACCTGAATAACACCGTGTTCTGGAAGCCCGGCCACTCGAGGTGCTTCAATTGCCTTGACTGCTCAGCCGAGAAGACCACCAAGTTCCTCACTCCTGATAACAGAGGGCAATTCGAATTCATCTCATCGTCGAACAACACAAACAGGGGAGGGGGATCTCCGCTTACACTTGTAGGAGAGTTAGGCGGGCATGGGCAGGGGCAGCCACGCAGGACAGGGACACACGCAGCTCGCAGGGGCGGGAAGGAGAGGTGGGGTCCTCATCGGGGCTGGGTTACGGCGGCGAGTCGGCAACCGGTGAGGGCGGCGGGCGGCGTTGCAGGCAGGAGGGGCAAGGCACGGCTCTGGGAGGCGTCGGGGCGAGGGGATGTCTCCTGCTCGATGTGAAAAGAGGGCGTGGTTGTGGGCTGTGGCTGCGTTGATCCTGGGTCAAGAGGCAAATGTTATTGGGCCATCTTTTTTCTCTGGCCCAGTTAAAGATCCATAGATATATAGGCTGCTCCAAAATCCCAGGGTGGGCCGCGGCCCACCCTGGCCACCCTGTAGCTCCGCCACTGCCTCTCATCATGATTACATATTTGATCTGAATCATGGACTTAAGATCTAAAGGCTAATTTATGTGTTTTCCGATGATTAATGTAGACGCTTCACTGGAGCCACCAATTAGTAAATATATAAAAATATATAGGTTTGCTAAATCACATCTAGATGTTTTTAGTTATGTCACATCTAAGTTATCCATTATATATTAATACTCCGAGATTCGTGCAAAGAATTGTTTTTCTTCCCGCGTGCCTTCCACTGGTGTCTCCTTGTCACGCTGTTTTCTTGTGCCGTGGCTATTGTCGCGCTAGCAAAGTTGTAGGCTGACGTGACCTTTTCCTTTTTTTTTCGGTGTAAATGGAGTTTTTATTGCAAGGTAATAGAGTTATAGTCCAGAGGCCATAAGTTCTCAATACAAGGTGGAACCGAACCTAACCAGACAGCCGGGGTTCTCTCGGAACGGCTATAGTTGCACTAGCAAAGATGTTGGCTGACGTGACCTTTTCCTTTAATGTGAAAAACTACACACTGGGAAAGTAAAAGCATGATTTAGTTGTGAATTAGTCAAGCTTTTTTATGTCTCGACTTGGTTCAAAGAAAATATTTGTCACGACCAAGTTGCATGTATTCTCCGTTTTCTTTTTCTTTTTTATTTCCTTATTTTTCTTAAATTATGAACTACTTTAAATTCATGATTTTTTTGTTTCTATTTATCTTCTCTATTTCCTCCTTTCCATTCTTCTTCTTTTTCTTCTTTTTTTCCTTTTTCCTTGTTTATTATTTGTTTTAAATTCTTGTACTATTTTCACTTTGTCATCCGTTCACTTTAAATGTCACGAAAATCTTGATCGGGCTGTTTTGTCCCGAGCGTCCCGTGTCACGCCATGTGTCTGGTGCCTACTTCTCAGCCTGCTCGCGCGTGCGTCTTTTGTTTTGCCATTTTAGCGGCGCGATCTGAGGGTCCCGTTTCGATTGGTTTCGTTAATTCTCATCTAGATAAGAGTTAACAATGTCTCCTCTAACTCACATACTGTTAGATATAGGTGTCTTCCGAGTTGTGCTCATTGTCGTTCTGTTGTGTTTATTGTTCGTCCTTCGTGAAGCAGCGAGGCCTGATGTGACTATTTTTTAGTTGGCCATTTTTATATTTGTGCATTGGCTTTATTTTGGGGATTGTAGTTTTTTTGGAGCTCTTGACGACCATGCCCATTTGTCAAGTGGTGGACCCGTGCAGGCAAAGAGAGGAAGCGTCAGTCTACAATCTATGGGCATGTGTATTTTTATTTCCAGCTTTTGTTTATTTTAGTTTGACCACGTAGTTCGAGGAGAGCGTAACTAGATTTTTTCTTTCGGATTTGCAGGAAATCTCGTCTAGATAAATTGAGTGATACCTCGTTTAAGTCTATAACCGTCCGATTTGTTGGTTTTAATGTTCGCACAAACTCGATGAGGTGTGCCTATTTCAGCTTGTTCTTTCTTGTCGCATGCCCTCATGTCCCATTTGTTCCATGTCTGCATGTTCTCGCATTTCTTTTCATATGAGCCCATATATGTTGTCATTTGGGGTATACGGACTGTTCCCTATTCGTTCATTTTGGTTGTGTGTTTTTTGTGTCCTCGTGGAGAATTTGTATAGTCTACCCTCGACTTCTCGCAAATAGGCTCGTAGTTGTCCCAGTTATAAGTCCACCCTCAACTAGCAACTGGGCATGTGTATTGTCTTTCATCTCAGTTGCATGTCCGCGATCAACTCAAAACTGGGCTCATAGTTTTGTTATTGTCTCATTTGCAAGTCGTCCCTTGCACGCAACTGGGCTCGTATTTCGTAGTTGACCGAGTAGCAAGTCCATCCTCGACTAGCAACTGGGCTCATAATTGTCTGAGTTGCAATCTCACCCCCGACTCGCAACTGAAGCATGTGTTTTTGTTTTTCATCCCAGTTACAAGTCCATCCTTGAGTCGCAACTGGGACCATAGTTTGTTTCATCCTAGTTGCAAGTTGACCCTTAAGTCGCAATTGGCTCGTAGTTTTGTAGTTTTCCTAGTTTTTTTGTAAGTCTATGTCCCAGTTGCAAGTCCATCCTTGACTCACAAATAGGCTCGTAGTTGTCCCACTTGTAAGTCTACCCTCGACTTACAAATGACCTCGTAGTTGCCTCAGTTGAAAGTCCACCCACGACTAGCAATTGGGCATGTGTTTTTTGTCATCCCAGTTGCAAGTCCACATCGACTCACAACTGAGATTGTAGTTTGTTATTATTCTGGTTGCAAGTCCACCGTCGACTTCTAAATGGTATCGTAGTTTTGTGTAGTTATCCCAGCTACAAGTCCGCCCTTGACTAGCAACTAGGTTCTTAGTTTATTTCATCCTAGTTGTATCTCCACCCTTGACTCACAAGCTGGGCTCATAGTTTCATAGTTGTCCCAGTTGCATATCCACCCTTGACTCACAACTGGGCCCATAGTTTTTTGTCCTAATCGCAAGTCCACCATGTGACTCGCAACTGAGCCCATAGTTTTTTTTCATACCAGTTGCAAGTCCACCCACGGCTCGCAACTGGTATCGTAGTTTTGTGTAGTTAACTCAGCTCCAAGCATTGTTTGGGAAATCCATAACCGGTAGTTGCACGGTCGGCTTGGGAGTAAAGATTAATCGGTGAATCGGCCTATTAACTGGATTACTCGGTAGATTAAATAGGAACTTGGCAGCATATATCTAGTTTTTTTATGTATTATACCATACTCTCATGTTCTCAGCCATGTAATATACCAAAATATTCTACCGTTTGATCGAACCTTAACTATTGGGGAGCAAGACGGGGATGGGAGAGGTTACAGTGCAAAATTTTGTGCTTTGTTTGCCCACAAATTAATGGGTCAGCGGTGATTAATCGACCTAATAACCCATAGTCTGGCGGGCAAATTAATCATCCTGGCAAGTTAACATGATGAATAGGTGCTATTCGATTCGTCAACCCTATGAGCAGCGATTAACCGACCCAATAACTGATCAATCCGAAGAATTCTTGAACAGTGCTTGCAACTCCACCCCCGACTCACAACTAAGCCCACAATTTGTTTTTCATCTGGGTTGCAAGTCCAACCTCAACTCGCAACTGTGATTATAGTATGGTTTTCATCCCAGTTGCAAGTCCATTGTTGACTCGCTGATAGGATTATAGTTGTCCCAGTTGCAAGTCCACCCTCGACTTGCAGCTGGTCTCATAGTTTTGTTTAGTTGTCCCGGTTGCAAGTCCACCTTCGACTCGCAACTAGGCCTGTAATTTTGTTTTCATCCCAGTTGCAAGTCCACCCTCAATATGCAACTGAGGGAGGGGGCCATTTGTCCCAGTTGCAACTCCACCCTCGATACGCAACTGAGGTCCCGACCCATTTTTGTTCGAGTTGCAACTCCATCATCCACAAGCAACTAGACCTATTTTTTTCCTAGTTGCAAGCCCATGCTCGACACACAACTAGGGTGGGGGCGCCCCTTTTCGTCTCACTTGCAGCTCCACCCTCGATACACAACTGGGAGGGAGGCGACCCATTTTGTCCCTAGTTGCAACTTCACCACCGTCATGCAATTGGAGGGCCCACCTTTTTTTGTTCCAGTTGCAAGTGCACCCTCGATACGTAGCTGGGCCCAACTCATTTATTTCCCATTGCAAGCCCACCCACTGGCATGCAACTTGCAACGCGATCTATTTTGTTCCAGTTGGAACTTCACCCCCCACATGCAATCACCCCCCCCCCTTTTTATTGTCCCAGTTGCAAGTCCACATACGACATGCAACTAGGTGGCCAACCCATTTTTGCCCTAGTTTGCAAGTCCAACTACACCCCAAAATGCAATTGGCCCCCACCTTTCTTGTCCCAGTTGGAAGTCCACCATCGATGCACAATTCGGGAGCTAGCCAATTTTTTCCCAGTTGCAAGTCCACCATCGACACACAACTGGGCCTGGCCCATTCTTTTTGTCCTAGTTGAAGTCCACCCTCGACAAACAACACCATTCCCACACTGAGAATGCAATTAGAGGTGGGAGGAAGGAAGGTTATCGACCAGTTGCATCTCCATTTAAAAAAACATGGTTTTCCATTTTCATCTTTTTCTTACAAAAAACGTGAACATTTTCTTAAAATGATGAACCTTTTAAAAATAATGACGTTTCAAATTTGTGTTTTAATTTCTTTTTTAACATTTGTATACATGTTTAATATTTTTAAAATACATGAATAATTTTTTCAAATACTGTTTGGAAATACTCTTTCTAAATACATGTTGTACATTTTATGTAGATATATGGAATTTGTTTTATACACGTTGAACATTTTCAAATGTGCAATTAACATTTTCCTAATATTTTTTGAACATTTTTTTCCATTTTGTGTTTAAGTTTTTTTCAAATACAGACTGAACATTTGTTTGAATGATACGAAACATTTATTTATACTACGCAAACATTTTTTACATTATATAAACATATTTTTAAAAGGCACAAACATATTATTTTGTAAATGCCACGTACATTCTTTTGAATGGTAGGAAACATTTTTTCAGAATTGCGTAGACATTTTTACGCCGCATAACAAATTTCTTTTTAGTGTCACATACATTTTCTGAAACACATGAGCAGTTTCTCAATGTCACGAACTTTTTTCTTTCAGGAATATTATCAACATTTGTTTTAAGTTACACTAACAAAAAAATTACATTGCATTAACTTTTTGAATTAGCAGAGAACATTTTTTAAACATGTAGACACTTTTCTACATGTTACATGAACATATAAAAATACAAGATTTTCATGCATCTCTAAATTATTCACTAATATATGGTTTATATGAGAAGATAATATTAGTGGGAAGGAAAAGGACAGGCCATGAAAGTTGAAACAGAAAGAAGAAAAGAAAAAAGAAAACCCAATGGGGGATTGCCTACGCGAAGGAATGGAGCTAGCGTACCTAACGTGAAGGAAGCGAGCGAACGTTCGCTGTTAGCCCCTGGACAAGCGTAAAAAGGAAAAAGCCAACAACAACAACAACAAAAAATAGCATCAATTTAGCTGTGACATAACATCCAGACGAGTTCTAGACACACCATAAAATATAAGGTATAAGATGTGTAAATTTGGTCACTGAATGGTCGGGCAGATCATATATGCGTCCGCCAGTTGGGTGCACTGCTAACGCAAACAGAAAACGCCGCCCCTTTGCCTAACCCAAACAGACTGAATCCGGACAAAACAAATGTCCTTTTGAGGTAGCACGCTGGAGTTGGCATTACACAGTTGATACAATCCACCACAATACGACAATCTCCCTCTCCATCCTTCTACATGATATCAGCCTGCCCAATTCAAAACCATAGCGACCGCTTCCGTACCGCGCCGCCCTCGGGGTGGCTGATCCCATGATCGCCACCGGGGCCTGCTCCGCCCGTACTTAAGATTCGTCCGTCGATCGTATTGATCGCTGCTGTACAAAATCTTTTTATCCGATCCTTTGATTGTAGTTTTTCTTTCTCACCGTTCGTTTGATCGGCATTTTTCATTTTAATTTTGTGTAACCCGCCATCGTATGTCATGTATACGACGCCTGTCTAATTCGTCAGCATCCTCATCGACCCCGATAGGATTCGGTTGCCAAACAAAGCCTCGGCTTCGCCGCTCGATCGGTACACTGGTCCGGCTGTTCGCGCAGGCAATCCTGCGCTAGGCCGCTGGCTATTCGTGATGGTCGTGTCGCCTGCGGCCACTCACGCGTCCCGCACATGGTGTTGCTTGGGAACTCGCACTGGCCCATCGATGCAGACCACGTGGCCGCGCTCCATGGGAATTGCATGCATGTTGGCCGGTCGTGCAATCCCATGGTTCGCTAGCTGGCAGAAATCACATATTTGACCTTAGGACGATATCAATTCACGATCTAACTCGGGTCCAAAAAAATTTCACATCACAGACCTTTTCATGTGGCGCCCGACAGCAAGGCGCCGCACCCAACGTTGCAGCGCCCTTCCCTTAGGCGTTGCACATCCTGCCAGCGTGGCAGCCCGGGTCCAGTCGCGGCCAACTCCTTGATACCACATGCCCTATAGAAGTTTGCACAAAAGTGCCTCATGCACCATCGATGGTGCAACTTTGTATGTCCGGGAATGTCAACCACCACCGCATTTAGAATTCCCGGATGGCGATCTGATATGACACAAATTTCCCTTTCAGCCGGTAATACCCTTGTTCTCAATTGACGCAAGAACCACTCCCAATTATCATTGTTCTCCAACTCAACCAAAGCGAAGGCCAAAGGCAATACCCGGTTATTGGCATCACTTGCTATTGCAACCAATAAAGTGACCTTGTATTGTCCGGTCAAGAACGTGCCATCAATGACGATGACGGGCCGACAATGCTCAAAAGCCCTCACGCATTGCTCAAAGGCCCAAAATGCACGGCCAAATACTTGGACGGTCCTCCCGTTGTGAATCAATGTTTGGTGCCCATGAGGCTCAAGCACATGAACCATGCCTGGGTTTGTGGCGGCCATAGCTAACAACAACTTAGGGAGTCGGTTATATGCTTCCTCCCAATTGCCATACAACATCTTGAATGCGGCTTGCTTCGCCTTCCATGCCTTGTCGTACTTCACCTTGTAATGAAAGATGACTTTCACAAGGTCAATGACACTCTTGATGCTCATTATTGGAAGTGTGGATATTTGGTTGGATAACCTGTAAGCAATGAACTCAGAAGTGAGTTGTCTGTGTTGTTGGTACACAAGCTCGCCATCCGCATTCTTGTGCCGGCACATGTGAGTTGGTAGACAACTCACTATGCGCCAAGTGGGACCTCCTTTCCAGGGCCTTGCATGCTCAATCCATGGACATCTTGGCACTTCACATTTGACCGTGCAACGCACATTGACGTCCGAGTTGGCCACTTTATGTGGACGATAATATCACAACCGGGATATATCCCGTTCTTGCCGTCTTCCAAATCACGGTGAGAACTTGGCCTAGCTCCAAGAGATATGCATTTGCCACCATCCACAACGGCTTCATCCGCGAGACTAAGATCCTTGAACAATGGTGTCTTGTGATCCCGCCCGAATACCTTCTTGAATGCTTGGGCCTCCTTCGGCGTGAAACCCTCCTCATCAACTTCTTCATCGGGACCATCGTCATCCGAGTCCAATGCATATGCACGGGAAAAAGGGATGGATTGGTCCATTGTCTCTTGCACATGATATTGGTTGAGATCACCCACATTGTTGTCATGAAGATCAACTTCGTTGTCATTCTCCTCTTCAAAAGCTTCATTTTGGTTGTTTGGAGTCAGGCTCAATGTTGGCCAATCTTGTTGCGTGAAATGAGGTTCACTCATTTGATCTTGGTTCATGGGTGGGGGAGTGCTAGCAACCAACGGGGAGGGGTTCCGGTTCAAGTCCAAATTCAAAGTAGACTCAGCCTTCTTGGAGGCAAATAACTCAAGAGCCTTGTTTAAAGATTCGGCAACCGTCTCCTTGTATGCAACCCAACGTTGCTCGGAGTTCACATGCATTGTCTTCCAACGGATGTGCATTCCAAAACCAACATTATGCCTTCCCTCGAACTCAACAACGTCACTTGGGTTCATCCAATTCAAATCCTTCCTCACTTGTTCCAAGAGCTCCGCATAGCTAGGACTACTCTCAAACACCATGTCAAGCTCATCCGGGTCCGGCTCAACATTGCCTTTCAAAGAGGCCTCTTTATCCACATGATGAACATAAACACATGTTCTCCCCATCCCTACAATAATAAAAACACACAGATATATCAAGTAAGTACTTAACATAAATATTTGTACAAAATACATATGTCTCTAACATATATATGAAATAATAACCCTAACCCCCACTTAACAATAACCACAACCCTAAGCATAGCATAACCTTAACACCAATATCAAACACACATAACCCTAACCCTAGCATAATATGAAGCCTAAACATACCAAATTAGCAAAGAAACATAACATGATTCAACACAAATTTCCAAATCCAAGCCAAAACTAGGGTTTCCCCAAACTAGCTAGATTTGAGCAAATGTGACAATTCATATGGATGAAAACGAGGGGATTGGAGGAGATTACCTTAAGGGAGGGGTTGGCTTCGAAAACCACGGTCAAATACTCGGTTTGCAAGATTTGAGAGGGGAGAGGGAAGAGAGGAGTGGCGCAAGGCTAAGGGTTTGGGTGGGGTGGGGTGGGAGGGAGAGAGGTGGGGCCAACCTAAGTGACACACAGACTGTGCAGCGCCTAAGCAGGCGCTGCACATTACAAAATGTGGCCTTTGGCGCTATCGCTGCACATTATGAGTATGGCGCTGCGCATTAGGCGCTACTGCTTGCTGCTGTGGGGCCTTGGCGGGCCCGGGCTGCCACGCTGGCAGGATGTGCAACGCCTAAGGGAAGGGCGATGCAACGTTGGGTGCGGCGCCTTGCTGTCGGGCGCCACACGAAAAGGTATGTGATGTGAATTTTTTTTGGACCCAGGTAAGATCGTGAATTGATTTCGCCCTAAGATCAAATATGTGATTTCTGCCTCGCTATCTACTCCTGTACGTTGCATGCCATGCGGACTGAGGTTGCACGTCCCGTCGTCTGGCGCAAGACGTTCGGTCAGATCGACTGCACGTGCTGCATCAAATGCAATGAAGATCATTGAATATAACCCTAAAAAAAATATCATTGAGTATACGCGTCTATGCATCAACGAGCAGTGGGCTGCCGCTGTGTCGGCCCTCCTCAGGCTGTAGCGTTCTATGGTTCTTCCCACGGCTTCCCGACCCACGTGCTGCTAATGTGTCATCCCTTCGGGCCGTAGCATGATGGTACGTGGTCAATGCCGCTGTCCTGAGGCCTTCCCGTTGTTGCCCCGACCCGTGCGATATCGTTACATCGCCCCTTCGGGCCCTAGCGCCGTTGCACGCGGTCCATTCCGCCATCCATGCGTGTCAACTTTTACATGGTATGCATCGCGCCGCCTCTCTAGGCGCAGGGACGCTACCGCTCATGCTGGTCGACGTCAAGCTGTCGGGTTCTTTCGCGTCTATATCAAGCACCGCCGTCATGCTCCTAATCTAGCCGCTGCCGCTCTTTTTCCTCGCGCCGCTTCCTCGAGCTTCCGTGCACACCGTATACGCATTTGCCATTATACTCTCTCGTGCGCCCGCCTGGATTCCTATGGACGGTCTATCCTAATTATTCGCGCGCACGTAAACTATCTCCCTTAGGATTCGCCGGGCCTAACTATCTCTCCTGGCATTTGTATGCTAAAGAAACAAAGAGAATAAACAAACACCCCATGTGCATCATCCATGCATGCAGGCAGGCATAAAAACACGACAAAATGATTCAGCGGGGGGCAGGAATGATCCTGTTCGCAGACAAGGCTGCTGGGTACTGGCTAGTCAGTAATTGCCCTAGCTAATCACTGTTCATTGGATCGATTGGTAGCCACACTGCAGTATCAGTCGACGGATCTAAACATAGGGCTGCATTAGTTTTAAGGCCTTCTGATTCGTAGGATAGGAAATATTATGTGGATAGAAAAACCATAACAAATTAGATGTGTATGTCAACTTAAACCGAAAGAGATGTCATTTAATGCATATGATATGAATTTTTCAATTAAGTCTATGCTAATGTTTTTTTCGTTTAAAATGTAAATGATTGGTTCCTACCCTCCACTGAAATAGGAATCCGTTCCTGCAAATCAAAGGGCTCCAAAGCAATATTTTCTACAAAATTCTTATCTTCTAGAATTACTACAAAATTTCTGTGAACCAAAGAAGCCTTATTGTATGTTCATTGTCATGGTAACATACAGTATCATATTGTACCATAGAGTAACATACACACTATTAGGAAAAGGCCTACTGATGGCGCACCTGTTTTGGCTGGTGCGCCATTAGTACCACGCCACTAGTATATTTTAGTAATGGCGCATCACAGGTGCACCATTAGTATCTGGTATACTAATGGCGCACACAATCGCCATTAGTATCCACAAATCTTCATTAGTATCTGGTATACTAATGGCGCACCACATGGAAATCTTGCCATTAGTAACAATTTTTTTAATTTTTTTGTTTTTCTTAATCTCAGGTCACTATATCACATATGAGATATCCAACACATATATATACAACAAGCATCCATATAACAATCATATCCAACACACAAGTTTCATCATATATACATACATAGCCAACACATAGTTCCATCGTTACATATTACAAAAGTTTCACATTGTTCATCCAACACCGTTATCCATCAATTCACAAAAGTTTCACATTAATACAAAATAAAAACACAAATGGAAAAGAAGCACTCCATCCATGCAAGCTTCCGTGAATTAAATCAAATCTGCAAAATGATAAACAAGAAGTTAGAAGAAGAAGAAGAAGAAGAAGACTAGAAGAATACTAGAAGAAGAAGAACACTAGAAGAATACTAGAAGAAGAATAAGAAGAATAAGAAGAAGACTATAAGCTTATTATGTAAACTTGATCATTTTGTGCTAACATAAGTAATTTTGGAGCTAACCTATAGGAAACTAAGCATATAAGCTCTCTAAGTTAGCATATTAGAGCCAACTTAGGTAAAATGAAGCTAACCTATGTCATTTTGAAAAGAAGAAGAATAAGAAGAAGACTATAAACTTATTATGTAAACTTGATCATTTTGTGCTAACATAAGTTATTTTGGAGCTAACCTATAGGAAACTAAGCATATAAGCTCTAAGTTAGCATATTAGAGCCAACTTAGGTAAAATGAAGCTAACATATGTCATTTTGGAAAGAAGAAGAATAAGAAGAAGACTATAAGCTTATTATGTAAACTTGATCATTTTGTGCTAACATAAGTAATTTTGGAGCTAACCTATAGGAAACTAAGCATATTAGAGATAACATAGGTAACTAAGTATATATATATATATATCATTTTGGAGATCTGACATACCTGACATAGTTCAGTTCTCATTGTTCTTCTCCTTCTCCTTCCTCATTTGATCGCCAAGAGCGGCGGCGGTGGAGGCAGCTGTGGGATGTAGTCTTCTACCACAATTGGCGTGGTCATGTCGCCCGGTGTGGGATCGCCGGTGCCACCACCGGTGCGTGGTCATTGTCAGGCACCACCACCATCGCGAGGCCACCTTCAGGCAGGACGGGCACGACCATCTCTAGGTCATCCTCAGCCACCACCATCTCTTGCCCATGGTCAGCCACCACCATCTCTTGCCCTTGGTCAGCCACCACCAGCGCTATATCATCCTCAGCCTGATGCCCATCGTCATCCTGCAGCTCCTCATCCCCACTCTGCTCCTCTTCTCCCGCACTCCAGTCCGGATCATCCTTCTTGTTGTCTTTGCTGCTGCCAGAGTCGCTGCTACTTTCGCTAAAGCCAGAATTGTTGTTGCTTTTGCTACAGCCATAACCGCTGCTGCTTTGGCTGTAGCTGTTGTTCTTCTTGCTGCTCCCATTACTGTCCAAATGCAACAATGACCGTTAACAATCGATGTGAGACAAAGCCAAATGTAGAGGAATAAGAAGAGGCGAAACGTCTTGGCATCATCATCGTCGGCGTAGTGCATCGACACATAGTCACGTTGAACACCTTCACGATGAGCATGGTGGCGTCGTCGTCGTACTGAAGAAGGAAGTACCCCACCCGCAGTCGTGAGCGCAGTAGAACTTCTCCCACCCACGATACAAGTACATGTGGCCCTCCTTGATCACCAACTCCACATCCCACAGCCTGCGAAACCCGTTGCGATGCATCGCAGCTTCAAATTATTTGGCGGATCTTCACCCGGCATGTTCATAAAACTGTCGGGCAGCCTCTGCGTTTGGGACAATGAGTGATGTAGCAAACACGGATATCATAATGAGATGGGTGAAGGGAGATCTCTCCTTTTATATACCTGTGTCATGGATGATCTGAAGTCCCAAGTATGATCTTGAAGAACTCGGAAGCATCCAACTCTTCTTCGGTGTGGCGGAGGCGGCGGTGGCTGCTTCCCCCATCTCGATAAGCAGCGAAGAGACCAATTAGTACCCTTACAACAGGAAAGACCTATACAAACACCTAAAAGGAAAGACCTATACAGAGCGGCGGTGGCTGCTTCCCCCCACGCTTAAAAGGAAAGACCTATACAAACACCTCATATTAATAAGGTTGCTTGAGCAAGTGTTATCTATCAATACATTTGGGGATTAGCACTAACAATTCAGAAGAAGAAATGCTAACAAGGCAATCAACTAACTTGTTCAGTTACAGAGTAAGCTCATCTGCATCCCCATCATGATAACCACAAAGAGGAATGTCCACAGACAAACCTTTGGTTAAACAAGGTATGTATGGTCTCAGTTCATCTCTCAATTCACCAACATGACTGATAGGCATGTTAATACATCTACCATATAAACCTTTGGTTCAGAAAAAGTATGCAAACAACATTGCAACCGATGATATCACAATCATAGTGCCATTCTAAACCAATAGCACATTTGATTCAAGGTATGAGGTGGGTCGGCCAAACCCTTTTTTTTGGAACAAAGGCTGGGTAAACTAAACCTGACCAAAGCATTAACCCTGCAAACTAGGATTGAAACGACCAACCAAAAGGTTGAATTAGCTGGTCCCCAAGAATTAGTGTTCTAAATTCCAATTTTGTAGTCTTGACTAGCTTAGCAAGCAATAACTTAAGCTAATGATGTTACTTCGAAGCATAAAATGAAAGCAAACCCAGTTATCTAACTCGAATCGAGCGCAACCTAAGTGAGCAGCACAAAATTCACCGACACTAAGAAACCATGGTTAGATCGATACAAAGTACTACATCTTGACCCATGGGTGAGCCTTTTCTTGTTCTCCTTTTTCTTTCTTCTCCTTCCTCCTCCTCCTCTTCTCCTTCTTCCTTTCTTGTTCTGTTTTTCAACTTTCTTCTTATTCTTCTTCCTTTTTTTCCTTTTTCCTCTTCTTCTACTTCTTCTTCTTTTTTTCAACTTTCTTCTTCTCCTAATTATCTAAACCTAAATCTAGCACTAACCTAAACCAACCACTAACGTAAACCTATCAATAACCTAATTAAACCAAAACAGCAAAGAACAACAGTAGAAAAAAACAAAAAAGTGCTCACCTTGGCTCCGGGGGCAGGGGGTGGTGGTGGGCGGCATGGTTAGGGCAGCGGCGGCCCTGCTCGGGGGGGCGGCGCCTGACGGGGGCCCATGGCGAGCCTGGCTCGGGCGGCATGGGCGTGAGGCGGCGCAGCGAGCTTGGCTCGGGCGGCCAGTGGCAGCAACGGCAGGCGAGTGAGGCGGCGGGGCACAGGCGCCGTTCGAACAACAGGCGCCGAGTGGTGGCGGGTGGTGGGAAGCTGCAGGCGGGGGGTGGGGCAGGGCGGTGGCGGGTGGCGGCGGCGGGTGGTTGGGACGGTGGGGCGGCAGTGCGAGGAGGTGGGGCAAGGCGGCGAGGAAGAGGCGGCAGGCGAGGGCTCGGCATTACTAACAAATTTTTTTTATTTTTTTTCAAAACTACTAATGGTGCATGGTGGGTGTGGTGCGCTATTACTATGTCAACTAGTAATGGCGCACTACAACGGTCCGCCATTAGTAACAAATTTGTTTTTTATTTTTTTCAAAACTACTAATGGCGCACCAACACATGATGCGCCATTAGTATATAGTAATGACGCATTACATGTCTGGTGCGCCATTAGTAGCCATATCATCTATAGCCCTTTTCCTAGCAGTGACAGTGTCATATTGTCCGCTAGAGTTTCACGGTACCATAGAGTACTGTATCATATTGTAAGCATATTTGAATGAAACAAGTTTCCCTAGCTACTAACCATTGAACATCCACCACTGTTCAGTGGGTCGATCAGCAGTCATACTGCAGGCACGTGGTCCAGATCATTCAATGGCTGGGTTCCCCTAGCGAACTAACTACTATTGTGAATTCACCAGTGATCATGGGGTCCATCGGCAGATTCAGGCACGTGGTCCAGATCATCGATGGGCTATGCAGTACTGCCCTAGCTAACTAACAATTCAAAAATCGTCCACCACTGTTCATTGGGTCGATTAGCAGATACACAGCAGGCACACGGTCCAGATCAATCGGTGGATCTAGAGCTAATATGTTCCGCAGTCCATAAACCTGGGTCGCATGTAATTTTTTATTATTTTAGGTATTAGAGCATGGTTAATAGTATAGCCAGCTGCTGGCTATAAGCCATTGCCATGTCATCTATAGTCTATCTTATAGCCAATATGTACAATAGTTGATTAGAAGAGTGTACTACTTATTTATTATATGGCCCACATTTCACTCTCACAAAGTCTTTGGGAAGCGCGTCTTTAAGCTGGCTCTTCACCAAGAGCCCGCTTACCTTCTCTCTCATCTTCTCTTTCCTCCAACTAAGCAAAAATATACTAGTTTATATCTTATAGCCCGCTGAGTCAGCTCTATTGTACTTGCTCTTAGACCTCTTGCACCAACGAATTGTCATCTACAGCCGGATTTGGCAAATCTAGTCCCCAAGCGTCCATGAGACCTTAATCGAAAACTGCCTTGCATGGCTGTCTCAAACAGTCCTCATAATTTTTCCGGGCATCCACATATCTCAAATCCGTACTCTCAAATACACGCAAATATATGCATGTCGATCATGCAACACAATGTCGCACATATATAGCAATTGTTGGTATCAAACATAGATAGCGTTTACATAAAATTTATTTGAAGTGCCAAACTCAAGCATTGCTTCCTTGGTTGCCATTGTGGATCCACATGTGCACCACAAGATCATTGAGTAGCTGCGTGTGCACCTGCTGGTTTTGAAAATTCTGATGCATCTGCAGAAAGTTCATAAGCTGAACTGCATCTTGATCTTTCGGGATTTCAACTTGTTGTCCGGATGCTTTGAAATCATGGGTTTGAGCTACACCATTACCCTCTTTCTCGACAATCATATTGTGCAGAATAACACAACATGTCATCAGCTACCACAAACTTTCTGATTTCCCACATCATTGCAGCGCTCTGCACAATTCCCCAACAAGCCTGAAGCACACCAAATGCCCTCTCCACACCCTTCCTAGCCGCTTCCTGCATTGTTGCAGAGTGGCTCAGTTTATTGCCATGCGGCTCGGATATGGTCTTCTGAGCGCGCCCACCGAGGATAGATACCATTAGCAAGATAGTACCCATGTTGTAGTCCCGGCGGTTGTGGTGTAGTTACCGGCGGTAATTTCCCATTGCAAAGCCTCCTGAACACCAAAGATCGTTGAAGCACGTTGATGTTGTTGTGAGAACCGGGCATTCCAAAGAAAGTATGCCAAATTCATAACTCATCTGATGCCACCGCTTTTAGTATGATGGTGGCATCTCTGGTGTGACCTTGATACATTCCCCGCAGACTTTTGGGGAAGTTCTTCCATTGCCAATGCATGCAATCAATTGATCCGAGCATTCCTAGAAACCCCCTTGCCTCTCCAATAACCAACAACTTCTCCGTGCCTGTGCATTTGGTCCTCTAAGATACTCAGCTCCAAACACCTTCACCACGGCGCGGGCAAATTAGACAGTAGTCTTCAAGCATGTGCTCTCCCCCATCCCTACCATCTCACTAGCGGCGTCTGCAGCAATATCCAGTGCAAGCATCCTCAGAGCAGCGGTGCACTTCTGCTTGGCTGAGGAAGAGATTTGGCCCCAACAATCCCTTCTGAGCTTGAAGTAGTCGTCGTGTGCCTCCACTCCCTCCACAATGCGCAAAACAACGGTTTCCGCATGCGAAAACGGTGACAAAACCATGGATCGTCCGGGAAAGCAGGTGTGGGAGCAAAGTGGTCATTGTCGCGATAGCTTTGCCACGTACACCCGTCGGTTGATCACCCTTCTTCCTTTGATTGAACCCTTAAAGTTGAGAATATGCTTCACTTGCCGGTCCATTTTCTCTTGCATGCTCACGAGCATGATCATGTCCATTTCTTCGTCCGAATCCGACGAATCGAAGAACTAATCTTGAATCATTTGATCAAGTTCCGTTGGTCCATACTCCTCTTCCGATGCTTCAATTCATCATTTACCTAACAAAATCACAATAATTTCGGTCGGTCAATGTGTCGAACACATCAAGCGAAAGGCGGAGTCAGAGAGTTGTCAGACGTACAACGGTGGAGCCGCCGCCGACATCCCCCGCGGCGAGGACGGGAGTGCTCTTCCGGAACTAGCAGCCGAGAGCCTAGGAACGGCTGCGGAGCGGGCGCGGCGGCGGAGCGTGAGACGGACGGCGCGGAGGAGGAAGGAGGGGATAGCAAATGGATCCGTCTAGTCTACGGGGTGGATTAGGTGCAATTTAAGGTGAGGGCGGGCTGTCTGATCCGACATAACGGGCGTGCCCGGGCAGACGCCCCATATCCGTCTCATATTTGGGCTGGATATGGGTGTGCCGGTTAGCCCGGGCGTTTGAGAGCCGTTTGAGGGGCCACTTGGGTCAAAAAATCGTGACCGAACGGCCCATCCGAACATACAAGGTGGGTTCGAGAGGTCCGGTTGTAGATGCTCTAAAAGACTACAAGTGAAACTTATTCACAAAACTGCCGTTACGAAACATGGCGCCTGCCGCCGTATCCCATGACAGCTAGATGCATATCACAGGAATCCCTCGGCCGGGCTTGCTGAAACGGAACGGAATGGCCTCATGGCGCTTGTTGCCAGGAATCCCTCGGACGGGCTTGCTGAAACGGAACGGAATGGCCACATGGCGCTCGCTGCAAAAGGCTAAGGCGGCGGGTTGTACTCAGTGTCATAGCATGTCAATTTTCAGTAGTGCATAAGGGAATCTACAGCAGAACAAAGCAACATCCGTCCACCCAAAAGTCCATGAAAGCGCCCGGATGCGTACGTACAGTGACCGATCATCATTCGTTTTTGGTCCATTACAATCACATACCTTAAATTTCGCAACACACAAAAGCTATCTAAATACATGCTATCTAGATAGAGGGCGTCGTATCCTGTGAATCCACATATGTTTGTGAATCCTTATATCCGCTTCTGCTGAGCCGATCGATCAAAATCTTGTGTCTCACGTGTGTCTGTGCTCCTTTTACACAATCACGCCCGCATCCAGCCCAGGTGTCTCTGTGAATTTTCTAAAAAGATCCCCAGCCCATTACTCCCCAAGTGTATCTCTTCCGATCTGATCTCTAGTCAACGTTGCAACCTACACCTCGCCGGCGGCCACGGCGGCCCAATACCAGTAGCATGCAAAATATGTATTTACACGCGTGGTTGCTGCGACGGTGCCGACAGCCTGCCGTGTGGGTGGCCGTATCGGCAGCCTGGGACAGCAGCCTCCGACGGAGATCCATGTCGATGACCATGGCATCGGCAGCCTGCGCCGGAGGTCCGCGTACAAGGCGGGCTGCATGCCGGCGGCGACGGCCTGTCATGGAGACAACAGCAGGCGACCACCACAGTCCGGCTACGGCCGCGACCAACATGTTCCGACGAAGACGGGCGACCACCACATCCCGACGACGACGGCGACCTCAACAGCACAATCTCGTAGTTGACCACCACTGCGACCACATAGCTAGTTTTATTTAGATGAAATCCTCTTGCCGATTGTAGTAGCAGTTCATGTTGTATGGGATGAAAAATTCAGAAATACTGAATGTTATTTCTCTGGATTTGTTTTTCAGAAAGTTGGGAGAGAGAGAGACAGAGCAACTGGGCAAGATCATGTGCTGGCTGCCTGGGCTAGAATGGACAGTATATCTTGTACCGAAAATGACAATATAAACATGTTTGCTAGAACGAATGAAAGCTTTACTCTCCAGAAAATAGTGTTTTGACTTTCCAAGTCTGATATGCTGCGAACACACTTCTACACCTGATAGATGCTAGTTCTACTATTAAGCAGCCAACATCCCAAGCTGATGAGTGGTTGAATTGAGCACTGCTTGCACAACAGAATAAATGGATGAGCTCTCAGTTTGACAAAGTTTCCTGTACATGAAAGTCTCCTATGTGATAGCAGCTGCTCCTTGGTATAAATCAGAGCATGTCTCCCTGGTATAACAAAACCAGAGCATATTTAGTGTTATGTGCTCCGTGGTATAACAAAACAAGAGCATGTTCAGTATTATGCGCTGCTTGGTATAATAAAACCAGAGCATGTTCAGGTTTATACGCTCCTTGGTATGACAAAATTAGAGTTGTTCAATATATATCATGGGCTCCTGCTACTTGGTACACCCCAGTCAACTCAACACTGGTTAAAGAAAATAAGAAAAAGACAGTTTTACAGAAGACATATTCTCCTTCATTACAAGAGTTCAGTACCAATACAACGTAACCATACAGCTTTATACCCAGGCAAGTGACCGGGCACGCACCCTCACTCCCTGCCTTCTCGCGCCCACGATCCGCACGCCTCGCTCCGCTACGACGCGTTCCCGCGCGCAGCTCGCGGCCAGCTCCAACGGACGTGCGCGAGATCGCCGTATAGTTAGCTAACTGCCTGCCTTGTATTCCTACGCCTACTGTGCGCGAGTGCTTGGTCACCCCGTGCAACACACACACGCACACCTAGCCCGTGAACCCGATGCACCCGACGTGCCCGGTGCGCGCCCATACACGTACCAGCCATGCCGAGTTCATCGCCACGGTTTTTATATCCTAACATATACGTGTGTAAATATACCGGAACCGACAAAATCCTGTTGCCAACACCAAATAGATTCGCCTCAACGCTACTGCCGCCGCGGCCTTCAAAGGCGAATTCCGCTTCCCCTCATGCGGGTACAGGTGCGCCGACTTAGACGCCATCGTCTTCATCAGTGAGATCTGCAGCTCTTTGCGCGCCCTCCATCACTCCCTCCTTCACTTTGTGGAGTCATCAACCTGCACGCCGTGAATGGTGCTGCTAATGTTGAGTGCTGACCCACTCCAGCACCTCATTGTACCGATCTTCGCCAGAACAACGAAGGTAGTCCAGTTACCCAAGTTCGACGCCGGTGACAACCGTTGAAGAAATGAGAAAGCTTTCAGACACATTCGGCCATCATTTGGGCAGTGGAGAAATTGCTTTGTCCATGACATCACCCTTCTCACCCACAGAATAAAAAGTAGATATAAGGATGCTCTCCTCCGATGGATTGATTTTTGGCCACCCTATATTGTACATGTAGTTTATTTGTTGTTCTTTTTCTTTCTTTTCTGTCGTCTAGTTCCCTCCCCTGAAGGAACTTGTACATACAGTCCTTATATAATTATATTCTTTATTTATTTCAATAAAATGTTGTGGGGTGTAAGCTCTGCAGTCTTCATGGTAAAAAAAAAAACGTTTGTGGAGAGAGGGAGTACGTGCATGCGGCACTCCACCTGCCAAAGTGCATGTGCATGTCACATCAACTGTCACATGCATGCATAATTAAAACATAAAACAAAACCAAACTGTACGGTTGTGAGTTTATCTACTACGACATGCTACGGTGTACTCCCTCCGTTTGTTTTTAGTATGCATATAAAATTTGGCTAAAATCAATTTTTGTAAAAGTTTGATTTACTTTATATTAAAAAATATCAACATTCATAATATGAAATTAATATTATCAAATGCGTCCTGAATTGTATTTGCATACTATATAGTTTAGGTATTGTAGATGTCCATACTTTTTGATATAAATTTGATCAAACTTTGTGTAGTTTGACTTCAATCAAATTTTATATGCAAAATAAAAAAACGGAAGGACTATCGCGTATCACGCAGCAGCCGCCAGACCTGCTCCAGCTCTCTGTGTGTCCGATCACCCAAAGTAAAGCCTCGGAGTGTCCGCCATGGCGGCCGAGGGGTCATCCCCCTGGAGCCGTCCTCATTCATCTCCTGCTACGACTCCGTTGCCCAGGCGATGCCGCGACACAGTACTGGTGCAGCTCGCCGACCATGTCCCTGGTAATGGGCCATCTACTTCTATTAGTTTGGTCCATTGCCTTCTAGGAGTTACCTGGTACCTTAATCATGGATGTAATCCAGTACACATCGAACATAAGATGTATTTTCAATATAACTAGCAATGATGTCCGTGCGTTGCCACAAAGCCATTGGTTTAGGAGGTGGTAAAATGACGTTAGTATCCTTGTGGCTGTTGCATGATATATGATTAGTAAACATAGCAAAAATACGGTGAGAGGCATGCAACGAATTTTAAATGCCCATAGTAGGTTGGTAAGAGGAACTGAAACCAACATCGATTTTGAGTTGAAGTCATACTTTTGTGATTGTTATTTATGCTTTCTATAAAAAAAGTTGCACATGAAAGTAGTGTACTTATTTATTAAAAAGGGACCAAATTCTTGGGTGGGCCATGGCCCAGGCCGGCCCAACGAAGCTCCGCTCCTACTTCTCTAAATTTACCTTCCCTAGTTATAACAATTGGAGTTTGTGGTGAGTTCACATGTAGGTCAGTTACTAAGCGGGCAGATTTATCTTTGGCGGATCTACTCGGATTTGGTTGTCGTTCGTCTACGTTCGTGTGATTTCTATTTGGATCTTTCCGATCTCCGCCACTCTGATCAGTGGCGGATGCTGTTCTGGTACGGTGGTCCTATGGGGCCTTAGCACGACGACTTCCCGACTGTCTACTACAACAAGTTTTGCTCGGCTTCGTCGAGGGAGGGACGATGACGGCGGCGCACCTTCAGCTCACTTCAGTGCTTGTAGTCGTCATTAGGTGGTCTATGAATCTGATGTAATTTTTTATTATTTCTGATGCTTGTTGTATTGTCATGATTGAAGATGAATATATCATAAGTTTTCTCGCAAAAAGGGGTATACTCTATGTGATGTTTTAAACTTCCTAGAGGCCTCTGCCAGCAATTAACATTGATGATTATGGCTTTTTGGTGGGGAAGCAAACAAGGCCAGAGCAAACTATATTGGGTGTCATGGGATGTAATGAGTATGCCCAAATATATGGGGGATCTCAGCTTCCGAGATTTTGAGATATTTAATCTAGCCCTTCTGGTAAGACAGTTATGGAGGATATTAGAGAACCTAGATTCACTTAGCCTAGAATACTTAAATCGGTGTACTTCCCTAACAATTATTTTCTCACTGCTGATCTTGGGAGTCATCCGTCCCGGATTTGGAAGGGCGGGACACTATGAAAGTGGGCCTCATTAGGCGCATAGGTACTGGTACCACCACTCACATTTGGAACATGAACTGGAACCCAAGTAGAGAGAATGTGCGACTCATTGTTTCTCTTGTGACTCAACCACCACAGATAGTGTCCGAACTTCCTGATCATGGTAATGCAAGATGGAATGCAGAGCTAGTTTCACATGTTTTTTTTCGAAAAGGGGGAAAACCCCGGCCTCTGCATCAGTACGATGCATACGGCCTTCTTATTAACAAAATAAAGTAGTGCCAACATGGTTCCAAAGGTCCTCATAAATCTTAAAAAAGCAGAAAAAGCTCACACAGAGCCAAAAGAGGCTAGAAACATCAACTAGCCACAACAAGATGCCACAACCGGCTGGGTAAACTAGATAGGAATACTAAATGCCTATCCTATTACATGACCGCCATCCAAACCGGTTGAAGATATCCCGAGCTACCATCTCCCAGCGGACAGACCTAGTAACCAAATGCTCCCTGGCCTCCGGCTGGGTGAGTAGCGGCCACGAACGGATCAGTGCCGTAGTCCGGAATAAAACCTGCAAAAAATGTATACATGATATTCTGTTAAAGACCAAATCGTTTCTGCAATTCCAGATAGTCCACAGCAAAGCGCAAACCCCAACCCGAATATGTCTCGCTAAGTTAGGCTCAATCCCATTAAGCCATGTCCCAAATAACACATTAACAGAATTCGGGGGTTTGATACTGAAAGCAATGTAGACCGTCTGCCAAAGTACCTTGGCCAGCGGGCAATCAAAAAAGAGGTGTTTAATCGTCTCATCCCGATCGCAGAAACTACACCTAGTAGGTCCTGTCCAATTACGCTTCATCAAGTTATCCTTAGTTAAAATTACTTGTTTATGGACAAACCACATAAACACTTTTATTTTCAAAGGAACTTTGACATCCCAAACATGTTTGGGCGTAGGAATGGAGTTGAATTAATAACATCAATATACATTGATTTAACCGTGAATGCTCGGACTTAGTCAACTTCAGCGTAATTCATCGGGTTGTTGAGAAAGCTGGGCGTCCATCGGTCTCCTAACTAGGCGGAGCCATTCTTCCCAGCGATTGCCCGCTTCTTTTCGTCTGAACTGAATATTAAGGGGTAGATTGGAAGACCGAAGCAACGAACTCCTCCCTTCGTTGAACAATGCGGTACAAAGAGGGATATTGGATGGCCAAGGGTGTGTCACCGAGCCAAGTATCCTCCCGAAAGCGTGTACTCGTGCCGTTTCCAACAACAAACTTTGTCCTATTAAACAATGCCTGCTTGACCTTCATGAGACCCTTCGAAATGGCGAGTCGATAGGCCTTACAGAGACACTGTGACAAAGTTTTTGGTGGAGGTACTTGCCGAAGGATCTGTGCCCACATAGCATCGATCTCCGACGAAAGCTTCCACATCCACTTGCTAAGAAGGCATTTATTCTTAATTTGAGATTCTCAATACCTAGACCCCCTTGGTCTTTCGGTCTGAGATGATATCCCACTTAGCAAGCCTATATTTTCTTTTAAGCTCATCACCTTGCCGGAAGAACCGCGATCTATAGAAGTCCGGTCTCTTCCTAACACCAACTGGTACCTCAAAGAGCGAAAGAAGAAACATCGGCATACTCGTGAGTACCGAATTAATTAGGATTAATCGGCCTCCATATGACATGAGCTTGCCCTTCCAGGCAGCTCATTTTCTTCTCAAATCGGTCCTCGATGCACTTCCATTCTCTGTTTGTTAGCCTACGATGGTGGATAGGAATCCCCAAGTATGAGAATGGTAGCTCTCCCAACTCACATCCAAACAATTGCCTATAAGCATCCTGTTCATCTTTGGCCCTACCAAAACAGAACAGCTCGCTCTTATGAAAGTTTATCTTTAACCCGGTCAATTGTTCAAATAGGCATAACACCAGCTTCATATTTCTTGCCTTAGCCAAGTCATGCTCCATAAAGATGATTGTATCATCAGCGTATTGTAGGATAGAGACACCTCCATCAACAAGATGAGGCGCAATCCACCTACTTGACCATTTTCCTTAGCCCTTCCTATCAAAACTGCCAACATATCTACCACAATGTTAAACAAGATAGGGGACATCGGGTCTCCTTGTCGTAGGCCTTTATGTGTGCGGAAATAGTGACCTATGTCATCATTAACTCTAATTCCCACACTACCTTTTTGCGTAAATGATTGAACTTTATCGGTAGCAGGCTTCATCAAAACCTTTCATCACGCAGAGATTGTTGGAGAAATGGCCACTTGACCTTATCATCGCTTTCTCGAAATCCACTTTAAAAATCACTCCATCTAATTTTTTGGAGTGGATTTCATGGGCGTTCATGCAGGACTACCACCCCTTCTAGGATATTTCATGCAGCATGAGCGGTTTGGGACTATTGCACCACAGAATCGCAATCTGTGTGAGCCTGTTGGTCCCGACCTTGGTGAAAATTTTGAAACTAACATTAAGGAGACAGATCGGCCTGAATTGCTCAATTCTGACCGCATCCGTCTTCTTAGGAAATAGTGTGATAGTTCCAAAATTCAAGTGGAATAATTGAAGCTGTCGGAGAATAGATCATGAAACATAGGTAGTAAATCCCCCTTAATAATGTGCCAGCACTTCTTATAGAACTCGGCCGGGAAACCATCCGGTCCGGGAGCCTTATTATTTTTCATCTGTGCAATAGCATCAAAAACCTCCTTCTCCGAAACGGGGCTATCAGAAGCTCATTATCAGCAGCCGAAAGCTGAGGTATATCCTCAGTTCTGGACTCATCGAGGGACACCGTATTATCCTCCGGTGGACCAAATAGTTGCTTATAATAGTCGGTAATGTATGTTTTTAGGTTATCCTGACCTAAAATAGTACCCTCGTCCTGCTCAAGCTGAAAGATTAAGCTTCTTTACGTGTTTGCCATTAGCAATTAAATGGAAGAACTGAGTATTCGCGTCCCCTGGACCACTCTGCGTACTTTAGCACGTAAAGCCCACTTCAGTTCTTCTTGGCGGAGTAGTTCTTTTAACCTCTTCTCCGCCTCATTTTTAACTGAAGCTCTGCGGTAACAAAATATAGGATTCGGCTTTTATGTCCAGGTCATGTATAAGAGAAAGTCTATCCTTTTCAATCTTATACACCCGCTAAGGTGCTTAGCCCAACCCGTAAGAAACTTCTCAAGTTCCTAATCTTATTCTGCCACCGCTCAATAGGAGTTTTGCCTCGAACATCTTTAACCCATTCTCGGCTATCAAATCTAAGAACCCCTCACGTTCAAACCATGGCGTCTCAAAGGAGAAGTTGTTCTTGTTACCCGTGGTTCGGCTCCCCGAGTCCCACGAACAATGGGGTATGATCAGATATTCCCCTCGAAAGAGCTTGCACCGTAACCGGGGAATTTTGTTCCCCTCCACGCTTGCAAGAACTCGATCAAGTTTTTAAATGGTTGGGTTAGGCGAGCGTTAGCCCATGTAAACTTTAGACCGAGAGCTCTATCTCTCTCGGATCCAAGCTTTCAATAATGGTATTGAACATGAAGGACCATCTGCCGTCAAAGTTATCATTGTTCTTCTCCTCTCTCCTCCGGATGATATTGAAATCACCACCAATTAAAATCGGCAGTTGCTCTGACCCACAAATTCGAACAAGGTCTGCCAGAAACTTTGCTTTAAGCTCGGGCTGCGCGGCACCATATACCGCCACCAAAGCCCAGTTAAAGCCATCCGTCCTAGACCTAACTCAAAACTTTACCGCGAAGTCGCCCATCACTACACTACGGACTTCAAGCGAATCGCATCTCACACCTAGTAAGATACCACCCGATCTTCCTCGCGGAGGGAGGCAATGCCAATCGAAATCAATACCACCAACCAGAGAGGAGAGAAACTGTGGTGCAAAATTATCTCTACCCGTTTCTGAAAGAGCAACAAAATCTAGCTTCTGCTCTAGAGCTGTCTCAGCCAGGAATCTTCTTTTAGCCAAGTCTTTTAGACCTCTGCTATTCCAAAATATTCCTCTCATAGTTCATCATGGAATTTTTTGGTGGTTCGAATCCTAGCACTCCTACGAACTGCGGAATCGGGATAGATCTTCCGTTTCCACTTACGCTTAGGTTTACTAAGCTCAGTCACCCGGTCCTCATGACCGGGTTCACAAATATTGCTAGCATCATTCTCTAGGGATATATCATCTTCCTCAGCGTCATGGTTGGTGGGTGCTAGATCCGCACACAGGCTATCAAGCACTCTAACCCCTAACGCATTTATCTCATCATCATTCATTGGTTTAACTGCTGCAAGATTACGAATAGTCTCTAAAGCACGTTCCGCTTCCAGGTCTAAAATATCATTCACCGAATTGGTAATTTCACTATCCGTAGCACCTAGTGAAACTCCTAATTGGTTTGCATTATTTATAATGTCCTCATTAGAAAAATGCAATAGGGAATTAGACAAGTTGACGGACATACCAGAAGAAAAAGCAGCCTCCTGAAGCTTGGCCGCCCTCATAGCGCACCGCTGCTGCATATCGTCCACCTCGGGGGCGTCGAGGATCTGAGCACTCATCCGTCTCCCCTCGGAGATAGGGTCAGGATCCCACCAAGCGCGATCACCTCCTCCCTAGTATAACTTGGCACGAAACTCGAAAGGTGGTGCCGAGGTTACTAGAGAAAGCGTCTGCGGGCTCCCGATCCCCTTGGGCGAGTGCCCCACACTGGCAATGGGGAAGAGTGTAGGACAGGGGCCTCCTGCCCGCGGCCTCCTCCGCCCCAGCCGCCAACTCGGCGGGAAGCCATCGGCGAGGTGGTCCTCGACCATCGGTGTAGAGGAGGAGCAGGGCCTCCTGCCTGGCGTCCCCCAAGCGCAGCAGCTGCCACGATGGTTGTCACCACCGTCGCCGAAGGAGTCGAGGCTGCCTGCCTCGGGCTCCCTCTGCAGCCGGAGCCGACCCCTCGGGGCCGCGCTACCGGCGACACCGGCATCGGAATCGGGCGGGGAAGAGAGGACCATGTCCCGAACCCCTCCCCACACCCCATCGCTCCCGCGATCGCCGACACAAGTCGCGCCCTTGAGTCGGCGGACTGCGAACCATCAACGGCCTCCTCTCGAATCACCTTCCAAAGAACTTCGCTGCCGATCAGCGAGACAAACCAGGCTCCCTCTCGAACTCCAGCGAAGGAAGCGTGTGCTCAAGATCATCACCAGATTCCACCTGTCACTCCAAAGCACAGGAGGTGCGAGGCTGGCTCGAAAGACCCAAAGCAGAGTAGTCATGGGTACCGCGGTGAGGCTGTGGGCTCGGCCTCCGATCCATTCCCGCCCGGTGGCGTGAGAACCGTTAGATCCCTCTCGCATGGGCTCATCTGACGGTGCCCCCTTAGCCCCCGCATCACCCTCCCGGTCGTGCATGTCAACATCATTACCATTAACTGCGTCATCAAATAAGTCGGTGTCCTCAAACTCAACCTCTAGCGGGAACACCTCTCCCCTATAAGTCCAGTTGACCTTCTCAGGCACAAACTCAATATCCAGAACGCTTACTAGAATCCGGGCAATCCCATTGGCACGAGTGAAAGCCATGTCCACTTTTTCTGTCTTTCCAACCATGATGCCCAAACTGGCCACAACGCGAGCATCCTGCAGAGGCTTAGATGGAGCCCCCAAAAACCGCAGCCAGACCTGTGTAAGCGGCTTTCCCTTAGGCTCAACCTGTTTCCACTCGTTAAACTCCAGGATACACTTAGTACCGGGAACTTTACACAAGCCAAAACTCAACAATCTCTGCAAGTCATCGACAGACGGGAAATCAACCTTAAAAACTCTGTCCTCGATGAGCACCAAATCCCAAACAAAATCACCGGGAGCTAGCTCCTGCAGCCTCCTCACAATCTGTGCCTCAGTCACCTCGCCCTGGGTCGCTCTCACAATCCCAGTAGTCAAACTGGGGTTATCCTCCGGGACCTCTCTCGCCGCCGGGGACTCAAAAAACATAAGCTCAGCACAGTAGACTCCATAGATGTTCAGAGTCGGAGGTAGGTCACGCAATAGCGGGCACTCTCCCGACTCATGTGCAAGCTTGCCACATGACTCGCACAGCTGGGCCACACACTCAGCAATGAAGTGTCCCTTCTCACCACAATGATAGCAAATCATTCTCTCCTTCTTACGGGCATATTTGGACGCCCTCTCTGCATCAGACCTGTCGGTAGCCTCATCCACCGTCCCAGCCCCAGAAACCTCAACATGTGCCAACTCCTTCACCACCTCCATCGCCTGTGAAGGAAGCTCTGCGGAATGCTGAATCTCCTCCGTTGCATCTGTAGGAACAGGCACCCTAGGCGGTGGTGGGCGGCGAAATCTCCCACGGCCCCAACTCCGACCGCCACGATTGCCACGATAGCCTCCTCTCTGACGGAGATCCGGGCCGGAGGCCCCCTCAACAAAACCGCCTGCCGGGCCAAGAAACGGTCTCTCAGCCGATCCGTCACTCTGCCAAGCGTAACCACGCCCTCCTCCCGTAGAAGAGGAGCCTCGGTGCTGTCCTGCACCGTATGCATCATACCCATCATCCCCCCACTGGCCTCGGGGCGGAACATTAGGCTCTTTATTATGCGACTGAGGCTGACTGGACCGATTCTGCACCGGCCTAGCAACGTAATAAGGTGGCGGTTTGCCTGTGGTTGCCGGCACGCCTCCAACAGGCCGAAGTCCGGCACCGCGGCCAGCCGGCACGTCTCCAGAAGTTCCCGGCGCGGGAGGTCGAGGTCCCCCTCGACCCGCAGCCTGGGGAGCAAGGGGCGGCGCACCAGGCGCAGGTGGTCTCCCCACACCCCTCCCGGCAGCATTGGCAGCGGACACCGTGCCCGGCGCCGGCGGCCTCAAGCCTCCCCTCCCATGAGCCGGCAGCGAAGGAGGCCGTCCCGGAGGAGGCGCACCCACGGGGCACACCTCGGTCGCGGCACCAGCCGTGGCGGATCCTCCGCCCGGCGACCTTTGGCCACTCTGCGCTGGACTCCCGTCCGTGATGCGCCCGCCCGCGGCGGAGCCGCCCACCCGACCTGCAGCACCGAAGAGGGTCGCTTTGCTGGCGGTTGAGCCTCCCCTCGGCCTGCCATGGCGGCAGCGACGGATCGTCGTGCGTCGATCCCCACAGGAAGAAACCTTCGTCCCGGCCTTGCGAACCCTAGGCGGCAGCGCCTGAGCGATAAACGCGCAGCTATAAATCGTGCGTGCATCGCGATCTCGTCGGGCTGAGAGGGCAGGACGCAGCTCTCCTGGGCCACATACCCAGTCGAGGCTGATCGGACCAAGCCCTCGTCTACACCCCCATGATGGGCCTCATGCCCATGCATATTCCGACATCCGGCCCACTCCTGACCGGCCCGTTCGTTACCGAGAAGGAAATTCAAACGGAAGTTCCTGGCCGCCCTGATCCCGTCCGCCGCCCTGATCGCCGGCGCCGGCGGCGCCGGATCCGGCCTCCCTCTCTTCTTCTTCTTCTTACGAACTACGATATTCCAATCATCTTGCGAAAAAAAATCTGACAAAGTAGTAGGTTGAATGCATACCTTAGGCAGAGGCCCTTTCCAAGGCCGGATCGCCGTCGCCGCCGTCCTCCGGTGGACAATCCGGCGAACCACCTCCACTCGATCGTCAGAACGCAGTCCGATCCGCGCCGGATCCTCTCCCGGCACGATTTCATCAACTAACGCAGCGACTTCTTCCTCCGAGTATCCAGGATTGAAAGCCTCGCAAATCACGTCGGATGGTGTGGGCGAGTAGTCCGGCGCCGGATCGCCGTCGTCGTCCTCCGAGTCCGCCAGCACCCAGAACCGGCCTCCTACGCGCGTATCCGTCAGATCCGCAGGTTCCGGCCGAAGACCGGCGACGATCGCCGCGGGTGTCCCGCGAGTCGCCTCGCGAGTCGCCTAGTTTCACATGTATTCTTACCTTTTGATGCTTTCGTCATCCTTCAAATACCTGTGTGTACTCGGGTTATAGAGGATTTCTGTTCGATTGGCTACAGGATGATTGTGGACATAAAGAAAAAAGGCGGGAGGATTGGTTAGAAGAGCGGCTGGTGCCTCGAACAACTCTGAAAATGAGAAGTCATGGACTACTTTGTGGAAGGTGTCGATACAAGCAAAAGTTAAGATGTTCCTCTAAAAATTGTCAAGGAATTCGGTCCCTAGCAAAGATGTCCGAAAACATAGGAAAATATCAAATAAGGACGAATGCTTTTCTTGTGGCGCACAAGATCCCTGGAGACATAGCCTACCCGAGTGCACGACGGCTCGGTGCATGTGGGCTTTGGTAGATCATGACCTGCTCGAACGTATGATTGCCACAACGGAACCGTCAGCAAGAGCTTGACTTTTTTCAATGATGGAGGTGCTAAATCATGAGGAATTTGTGCGGCTATACGTCACTCTATGGGCAATATGTTATGCGTGAAGGAAGCTTATTCATTAGGGGATAAACCAAAGCCCATATGAGACACACAGTTCGTCTTAAAATTTATTTCTGAATTGGACCAGATCAATGCGCCAAGGAAACCACATGAAATATCGACACCCATAGCAACCCCTATGAGAGCATCTCCAGCCGCGCCCCCAGAAAGGCCTCTCCACGCGATTTTTTCACGTCGGCGCCGAAAAAACGGCACAGTCACGCCCTCAGGAGCCCGTTCTTCGCCGGCTTGGGCCGAAATCAGCGCCGGCGGACCCAGGTCGCCCGTCACGCCGGGGGACGCCCGGGGGCGCCGGGGCGAGTGTTTTGGCGCAAAACAGCCGCGGGCCCGCCGAGTCTGCGAGACAGGCGCTTCGTCGACCTCATCGCCTCGGTTCCCACGGGAATCAATGCGCAGGCTGCCGCGCTGCCATGCCGGTCGCCCTCCATTGATGCCTCACGGGTGGCAGTGAAGACGCCACCGACGCGCGTCCCGCCTGCATGCGCCACGCGTCCTCCCACATGCCGCCCCCCGGCCACCCCGCTTCAGCTATAAAAAGGCGCCCCTCCCCGCCGGTGAGTGCCACAGCCTCCCCCTCTACCTCCAGTGACAGCCTTTTCCCCGCCGGCGAGCTCTCCCACCACTCCCCTGCCCGCCGACGAGCGAAACCACGGCGGAGAAATACCCAGGCGACGGCGCAACGGCGAACGGCTTCGGCCGCCGACACCTCCAGGAGCTGGAGGCGCGCCTTCAGTACGAGGCCGAGTACCCGGCGCCCCCCGACATGCGCGTGCCTGGCTCGTGGAGACTGAGCGCCGGCGGTGTCCCTGTGCCGCCGGTGCCCGAAGGGGCGGCACGGCGGGCGAAGATCACCCGCATCCGCTCCTCGTTGACGGAGGAGCAACGGAATGAGCCGAGGTACGCGCCCGACAGCGAAACGCTGTGGATGATGTACTTCCAGCGCCGCCGCGAGGAGCAGATCGCCTCCGTCAACAGCATCGTCCCCCGCGGCCGCCACAACTCCGAAGGACGGCGCGAGTGGTGGGGTGTCCCCAACCGCACACTCGACACCGTCCTCGACCACATCGAGACCGGCAATGTGCCGTGGCTGGAGTACCCGACGCGGCCCTCCTTCTCTCGTCGACGCGGCAGTTCCTGGGTGCCGCGACGAATGGAGCCGAGGTCGTCCTTGTCGTCGGGCTCCGGCTCGCCGGCCCTCCGCCCCGTCAAGCCCGAGCCGAAGGAGACACCCCTCGGGCGTCGTGCTCGCAGCGATGCCCTTGTCATCAACGAGCCCTCGCCTGCGACTGCACCGACGAGGCGCTCCCTCCACCTGGTCCGGCTGAAGCCCGAGCCGGACATGCTCCCCGTGAAGCCGGAGCACGCCGGCATGGTGGCCCCCGACGATGAGTCCACCCTCAAATGGGTGAGGGAGGACTACGTCCGTGAGCAGGTGCGCCGCCAGCGTCGGGCGTACCTGGAGACCCAGGACCGTAGCCGCGCCGAGGAGCGTCGCCGCGCCGAGGAGGGCGGCGTTATCATCATCGACAGCGACGACGAGGGCGAGGCCGGGCCGTCAACCGCTGTCAGCGACCCCGGCGAGGGATGCAGCAGGCACGCAGGTGAGGCGCGCGGCAACGATGACGACGACGACGGCGGCGGCGACTACACCCGCTTCTACAGGCTTCTCGACATGTAGACGGCGGCGGCGGCGGCGACGGTGGCTGCAGCGGCTTAGGCTTTTAGTTCGTTTTTAAGTTAGTTCATGCATGTTTTTAAGTTTTGTACAAATTTCGTCAAAAATTGGCCGAACTTCGCCGAGTTTGCAAAAAAATTGAAACGAACTTCGCCAAACCCGCGGAGACTGCGGGCACGTGACTGGAAGAAACCGAGCCCCAGGGGCGATCTAGCGCCGGCTCGCCCCCAGGCCGCTATTTTTCGGCGGCCTGGGAGGCCGAATGTTTGGAGATGCTCTGAGGCAATGGATTCCACCAAGACCGGGTCTTGTCAAAATAAACGTCGATGCTGGTGTCTCAGTGAGCCAAAATGTAGGGACTGTTGCTGCTATTTGTCGTGACTGTGATGGTGCATATATTGGATTTTCGGTGTTGGTCATGCAAGGACTGCTGGATCCGTCTGTGTTGGAAGCTCTTGCATGCAGGGAAGCTCTTTCTTTGTCTCAAGATCTAGCAATGCAACATATTCATATAGCCTTTGATTGTAAGTAGGTCATACACCACATCCATGCGAGAGCAGGTGGAGACGATGGAGGAATAGTAAGAGATTTTAGAAACTTCAAGGTTGTTTGCTTCCTGTAATTTTGTTTCTAAACCTCGAGCTTGGAGTGCTAAATCTCATAACATAGATAGATTAGGTGTGTCTCTACCTTATGGGAGACATGTAACATAGCTAGATTTGGTGTGTCTCTACCTTATGGGAGACATGTTTGGCTAGGATCACCTCATGATCCAGTAGTGATACTTGTAAACATTATCATTGATCAATAAATACAAGCTATGTTTTGCTAAAAAAAAGGGTAAGTAGGCAGCCATTTTTCAGGCTTCACGGGCGATCTAAAGTATTCAGATCTGGCAACCAACAGTGTACGAGCAGGCTAAAGATTTTTAATTGCGTGAGCAGACCACGTACTGCGTATCTGCGCCTGCTTGCACCGCTGCCTCCCAGTCCAGAAAAGCAACAACAATATATCACAAACTACGGAAGAAGGTAGTTGCCGACTACTCCCTCCGTTCCTAAATATTTGTCTTTCTAGACATTTTAAATGGACTACAACATACGGATGTATGTAGACATATTTTAAAATGTAGATTTACTCATTTTACTTCGTATGTAGTCATTTGTTGAAATGTCTAAAAAGACAAATATTTAGGAACGGAGGGAGTAGATAGTTGTGCTAGATGCTCGCCCAATTTTTCCTTTGAACCTCCACCACACATAACAGGTAGCATGTAGCAATGAGGTTCTCTTGGCACCGGGGCGACTCATTAGAAATATTCTCTATTAACAATAATGTTTTTAACTTCTGAATTAGACATAGGGTTGACAATGAATTTATTTCCTGTAGGTTCTAGCTTACGATTCAACCATTTGTTCTGAAGTATAGATGTTTATTGTTGAAAGCTTCCAATTGTGAAATCACAATATGAAAACTAATGTTGGTGAAACTATGAAAACTAATGGTTGGTGAAACTATTAGTCTCCTGCTTACCACTGTAGTCTGCATAATTATTTTTTATGAAAAGGCTGTCGGAGCAGCTTTTCATTTGAATTGTCGAAGAAGATTTATTACAGGCCTAGGCCAAATACGGAACCAAAAAGACAAACACCGACAACAATGTGCAACAGCGCACTCTTGTGAACCTACGATCCCGTTAGTCGGGCTCTAGAGGTCTATGAATCAGCTTGAAAATCTTCTTTGCAGCCACGCATAGATAGATGTCAGCACTAGTAGAAAAAGTGTCATTTGTCCCGGTTCGTAAGGGCATCTCCAGCCGCACCCCCAAGAAGGCCTGCCCAGCCGTTTTTTTCGCGTCGGCGCCGAAAAAACGGCCCAGTCGCGCCCCCAGGAGCCCGTTTTCGCCGGCTTGGGCCGAAAACAGCGTCGGCGGACCCAGCCCGAACCCGGCGCGCTGGGGGCGCCGGGCGAACTGTTTTGGCACGAAAAAGCCGTTGGCCCGCCGCGTCAGCGACACGGCTCTCTTCTCGGCCCTTTCGTCGTCCTCATCGCCTCGTTTCCCGCGGCGAATCAATGCCAAAGCTGTCGCGCGCTGCCGCGCCGGTCAGCCTGCCATTGGTGCTCACGGGCGGCGCAGTGAAGACCGGACGACGCGTCCCTCGCCCTCTCCCTCGCCGCCCAGCGTACACACGTTAACGCAGCGCGCCTCGGCCTATATATGACGCGCCCCGGCGCACTCGGCGACTCACACTCTCCTACCGTCGTCGTTCCTCCCTCTCCTCTCCTCTCTTTTGCCGTCTCCAGTTCACACCCATGGCGGCGCTTCCCGGCGGCGGCGGCGGCGAACGGCTTCGCCGCCGCCATCTTCATGAAGACGAGGCTCGCCTTCTTTACGAGGCCGAGTACCGGTCCCGCCGGACATGCGGGTGCCCGGGGCGTGGAGGATCAGCGCGGGCGGTGTGCCGGTGCCCTCGATACCCACCGGAGCGGCCCGGCGTGCGGAGATCGCGCGCATCCGCTCGAACCTGCAGCGCGCGAGGAGCCACCCGCATGCGTCCCGACTGCCGCTCTGGGAACCCTACTTCCGCCGCCGTCCGCCCAGCAGCTCGAGGCCACCAACGGCGTCGAGCCCTCCGGCAGGCTCAACGCCGCCGGCCGTCGTCGGTGGTGCGGCGTGCCCGGGCGCACGTTGGAGGCCGTCCTCAAGTACATCGAGGGCGGCAACACGCCGCGCCTCGAGTACCCCGCTCCCCCTTCCTTCTCACGCCACCGGGGAAGCTCCTAGACCCCGAGGCGCATGGAGACCGGGGGGTCCTCCTCCTCGTCCGGCGGCTCGCCCTGCCTCCGCCCCGTCAAGCCGGAGCCCCAGGGCGCGCCGGTCAGCACGCGCACCCGCAGCTCCGGCGTCCGCATCGGCGCCAACGCCAACGCCAACGCCTCTCCACCCACCGCCGCCGTCCTCGTCGAGCCCAAGCGGGCCAGCTTGCCCGCGAGTCGAGGAGGTAGCCAGCGCGCTTCTCCGGCGAGGGCGCCATGCGGTGGCGCGGGGCGACTACCTCCGCGGCGAGATGGTCCGGCAGCGCCGGCCTCGAGAAGATCGCCGCCCATAGCGTGGCGCGAGGGCGAGCACGGCGTCGTGGTCCTCGACAGCGGCGACAACGGCAACGCCCGGACCGTCAACCCCGCCGCGCCAATCGGGGAGGATGCAGCAGGGGAGGAGGCGTGGCGAAGCGGCGGCGGCGGCGGCAGCGATTTATGACGACGGCGGTGACTACACGCGGTTCTACAGCCGAGGCGGGCGGCGAGGGAGACGGCGGGGGTAGCCCGCGGTAGTTTTTTTCTTTTTTTGTAAAATATGTTTAAGTTTGAACGAACTCGCCGATGTTTGCGTTAAATTTGAGTCGTTTCTGCGCCATATTTGCTTTTCTGACTAACAGGTGGGCGCCGCGACTGGGGGGCATCACGGCCCGATCTTGCGATTTAAGCGCGGTGCGCCCGAGGCGATTTTGCCCCTCCTGGGGGGCCAACGGCTGGAGATGCCCTAAGGCCCATTTGTTCCGATTGGGGAACCGGGACTAAAGGGTCGGTACTAAAGCCCTATACCTTTAGTTCAGGTTCTTACACCACCCGGAACAGATGGGCCTCCAAGTGGCCGCTGCGGCTAGCCCAGGCAGGGGGCCTTTTGTCCCGGTTGGTAGCACCAACCGGGACCAATAAACGTCCACGCGTCATCATTTCAGGGGCTGGGGTTTTTGTTTTTTGTTTTGAAGGGCGGGGGGTTGGGGGTTTTGTAGGGTTAGTTTAGGGGCTTCATATATTGTGTTAGCTAGCTAATAGAGAGAAGTGTCCTCTCTTATCTCTGTGCTTGCTCGACGCTACGTACTATACGTATAGAAAGGACTCGGCACGCTAGCTAGTAAGCAAATGAAAGGAATCATTAAGTACAGAAGATCGTCATGAACATATATATACAGAGAGAAGTGATCGAACTCTCCCCTTCTCCGAGAGATTTGGTCGAACAACAAGTTTTCGTATATCTATCGAGCGCTACTGGCAATATATATATATATATATATATATATATATATATATATATATATATATATATATATATATATATATATATATATATATATATATATATATATATATATATATATAATATTAAACTCTTACAATATAATTCCCTAATTATATATGAACTCAACTTTCACATGGTATTCTCCGGCTTTACTAATGACGTGGTCAAGAAAGAATCCCGCCAATTCCTCTTGAATTGCTTTCATGCGATCTTGTGGTAGGAGTTCATTCTGCATCTGCCACGTCTAATTGGAAGAAGGGGGTTAATACCTATATATGAATGAAACTCAACAGAAATGATAGTGTTATAAATTGAAATTCTGAATATTATTGCTTACACACTTCTTATTGTTTTTTAGGGTAGACCCGATTATTCTTGACCGTCGCGTTGTAGATGAACTTGCAGATGTAGTATCCGCAGTAATCATTCCCTTGTTCCTGCCACAAGCACTTTACGAGAAAATAGAGGTCAATCAAACTGATAATGAAGCATTATAAATGGCATTGATGAAAATAGCTAGAATCAACGGGAGATGCGCGGAACTAGATAGCTAGTAGTACTTACTTTCAGGTATGTAAATCACAGCTCCCCCGGCAGTCTTGGAGCTTGTGCGATGAATACTTTCCAAACCCTGCGAGACAAAGAAAATAATTACTTGATATCAGGAAATGAACAAAAAGTTGCCGATATGGTGCGATAATGATCGATTGAACTTACTTGTTGAGAATTTTAGTCATCTCCGCATAGGTCTTGGGATCTTTTTGTCTCGAGTCTAAGACGGTTACTAGTCCCTGCTCAAGCTTAATCTCCAGGAGAATATAGTGGAAGCTGAGAACGCATGCATAACTCATCAGTTAAATTACTATAACCTCGAGTAATAGGGGAAACTGAATATGCACAAGACAGTAACACTGACTCGAAGTTGTAAGGAAAGAGTATTTTATCTTTGTTTTGATTTATTACCAACTATTTGAGCAAGTTGGCCTCGGTTTCTTTGGCTTGAAATTTAACCGAAAATTCATCTATGAGATTTGTGTTAATGGACCCAATATCATAAATTTCTGCTTTATTGCATTCGATGATCTTCAATATGCATAATATAGTGAGGATACTTATAAATACATGCAATGAAAGATCTGAGCTATATATAGAGACTTAATGACAGAAGTAGTACTTACAGACAGTAGCAAGTGACCATTAATTTATCGAGGGCCTTTTGATGAAAAACTGGAAGAACTCCTCAAATGGAATAGACAACAGATCAATTCCAACAAGGTCGTACTCCTCTTTAACTCTCAGCGTCAAAGTATCCGTCCCCCCATACTCTCTGCAGGTTTTCATGTACCAATCATGAAATCTTCGCATCATCGTTGTTAGAGTTTTTTCATCTTTGATGAGGGGCTTCCCGTAATGGTATTTGTGTTCGTCCACCTCCAAGAAATCATAATGTACATCGTCGGGCAGGTAATCTCCAAGATTGGTATTGGGCAAAATCTCCGGATGATTAGCGACGATATCGCTAGAAACCTTGAGCGGGGGGCACGATTGGTCGCTTGTTCGCCGAGCTGGGCAATTTTTTTCCCATCTCGTCGTTCTGCTAACCTTCGATCACTAATAGTACTTCCCGACCGCTCCGCTTTGATATATACCTTTTCAGTAATGCGCTCATAGTTGTTTTTCGGCGGAGACTTTGGTGGTTTCTTTAGGGCATCGATAATGCGCTTTCCTTTCACTGGATCTATCTTCTCCTCCGGAGGTGGATGTTTCTTTGCTTTCACCCGTTGAAAGTAGTCCCTCACTTCGGCTTCCACGATCTTCTTGTTTTCCTCCACGGTCATCTCATATGGTAACTTTTCTAGAGGCTTGAGAGATGGACCGAATCTGTATTGCCTCCCGCCTCTGGCTGTACTGCTAGACGCGGGAGCAGACGGAGCGGCTGTGGCTGTCTTCTTTCCTTGCTTACGAGGCGGAGGAGAAGGACTAGGATGCGCCGGAGCAGACGGAGCGTCGGCGGGTCTCTTCCGCCCTTGCTGACGAGGCGGAGAAGGAGGAGGCTGGCTGCTCAGGCGCGCCGGCGTAGGCGGAGTGCCGCCACGCGCCGGAGAAGGAGGTTGAGTGCCCTGATCACTCGCCGAAGAAGGAGGCGGAGGAGGAGGCTGAGTGCCCTGACTCGCCGGAGGAGGAGGAGGAGGAGGCGGAGGCATCCAGTTTGGAAGGTTGATGAGCTCCTTCCGCCATAGGCATGGAGTCTTTAGAGCAGAACCCAGCCGAGTCTCCCCTTCACCGGTAGGGTGGTCAAGCTCGAGGTCCTTAAATCCCTCCGTTATTTCGTCCACCGTCACCCTATCATATCCTTCTGGAATTGGACGGCGGTTAAAAGTTGCGTCGGGTTCAGGAGGTCAAACAGAGCCGACAGCCGTCTTGACTTTCAAGTTCTGCCGTTGCGTCATAAGGTGGCAATGTTGAGACTCCGTGATACCATCCACGGGGTAGCTAGCAGGAACCGTGAAGACAAGCTCCAACTAAAGCAGCTCAGTGGAAGCCACGCCGCTTCTCCTCTGAGATGGCGGGGTAGCTTCGGGGGTAGCTTCGGCAGGTCGCTTGCTGCGAACTGCTTCTCGTTCCTCTAGCCCTTGTACCCTTGCGTGCACCGCCTGGAGTTGGGTCTGCTCCACTTTCTTCCTCCTCTCCTGACATTTGTAACCGCCTGCGTCCGAAAACCCAGCCTTCCATGGAACGGAGCCTGGCGTGCCTCGTGTCCGTCCAGGGTGCTCAGGATTCCCGAGGGCCATTGTGAGCTCGTCGTTCTCTCTGTCTGGAACGACCGTCCCGTGCTGCGCTGCATCGATATACTACTGAAGCTTCTTGACGGGTATGTTAAGTTGGTTGTTCGTCCAAACGCACTTCCCTGATACAGGGTCCAAGGTTCCGCCAACGCCGAAGAACCAAGTCCGGCAACGGTCTGGCCAGCTCAATGTCTCTGGTTCGACCCCTTTATCAAGCAGGTCATTCTCAGCCTTGGCCCGCAACGGCCGGGCTTTGAGGTAGCCATCTGACCCTGTGCGATGGTGAAGCTACTTCTTCGCAACATTTTTCTTCTTTGTCGCTGATATCTTCTTACTCTTGTACGATGTCTTGTGGGCCACAAATGCGGGCCACTGATATTTGATCTTCTCATACCGGCCGGTAAATTCTGGTGACTTTTCTTGGTCGACCAACGATGTTTTCAGATCATTCTTCTACCTCCTGAATAGATCTTCCATCTTCTTAAGAGCATGAGACTTGATCAATTTCTCTTTAACTGGCTTCTCCGGATCCTTCTCCGGCGGTAGGGTGAAATTTGCCTTCAGCGCGGTCCAAAGATCATCTTTCTACATATCGTTGACATAAGACACCTCAGGGTGTTCCTTCTTAAGCTTAAACCATTGGTGGATGCTGATCGCGATCTTGTCAATAACAAGAACCCCGCACTGAGAAGAAAATGCTTCCTTGGTCCGGATGGGTTCAATCGGTTGGCCATCGCGTGCGATTGCTGTGATCTCAAACCTTTCATCCGAGCACAACTTTTTCTTCTGCCCTCGTTTCTTTACCGAAGTTGTGCTCGATCCGGAAGGCTAGAAAAAAGAAGAAAGACGAGAGTTAATTAGTATGTGTACATACCAAAACAATGAATGCATCAATTAGCTAGTCAGCACAGGTTTAATTAATATATATACCTGGACGGACTTTGTTCGGTCACCGGAGCCGTCATCACGGTCTCCTTCTTGCACCGGCATTCGGTCAATGGAACCATCATTATCATGTCTTTCCTCCTTCATTGTTTGATCACCGTAGCCTGCTTCTTCACCCTGTCCTTCCAGACCATCATTGTCGTTAAGATACGACAAGACATCAGCTCCAGCTAAGATTATGTCCCCCAACACCTCTTCTGCTGCCTCATCTCGTCCGTGCTCCATTGTTTATGCAAATATTACAACATGGCAATTATTATACAAACATGACAGCAGGTGGATATAATACGTTCAAACGTAGACCTAGCTACCTAATCACAACAAGGAATCATATTAGTGGCCTCAACGCTTCTCTAGGGTTTGGGGTAGCCTCCGCAAAGCTTCAAGGGTTCGGGGTGGCCTCGACGACAACGCTCGGCGATCCTCGACCCTCGACCCATCGACGACCCTCGAACCCTCGGCCCCTCGACGACCCTCGAACCCTCGACGACCCTCAACCCTCGGCCATCGCTGGCCCCACTGCTGGCATACCGCCTCCGCCTTCCACTCCTTTGGCTGCACCCCCCCCCCCCCGGCGGCCATCCGACCTGTGGCCCTCCTCCTCGTCGTGCTGCAGCGGCTCCGCTGCCCCAACCGTGTTGCTGCTTCGCTCCACTGTGCCCGTAGCCACCTCCGATGCCGCGCCCGGCACCAATGCCTTTGCTTCGCCCTTGCAGGTCGGCGCCCATGCGCCGCGCCCTCTCGGCCCGTGCTGCTCGCCATGACCGCCGTCGCCCGCCTTATGGCAGCACGCCTTCGCCGGGCCACGCCTATAATCTGGCGGGTTGCGGTTCGCCCGCAACCGCGCCCGCTCGCCCAGCGCCCAGCACCCACTAAGGCCCCCTGGGCCTATGACAAACGGGGCCCACGCCCAGAACAAAAAATAAAAAAGGTTTTAATAATAAAAATATAATATAAATAATAATAATAAGAAATAAAAATATTAGTTAACTAATTAATTAATTAATTAACTATGTTTAGTTAACCTAATTAACTAATTAATCTAATAAACTACTGTTACTTAATTGAACAGTCCACACTAGTAGAAAAAGGTCAAATGTGAGACACATTAGTCCTGTTTATATGAAACCGACACTAATGTGGCCATTAGTGCGGTTCCAACAACTAGCCGGGAGGAGCTCTTTAGTACCGGTTCATGGCAAACCTTTAGCACCGTTCGTGCCACGAACCGGTACTAATGAGAGTGGTGGCAGGATGTTGTCGAGAATGGGGCCCTTCCAAGCACCTTTAGTACCGTTTCGTGGCACGAACCGGTACTAAATGTCGCCCTATATAAATCCTTCGTCCACCCGCTCTGTTCTTCCCCTTTCCCTCTCCCTCTCCTCTGTTCTTCCCTTCTTCCTCTCGAGTTCATCACAAAATTTGCCCCAAATTTGTCAAGATTTGCAGGCCCTCATCCATTCAAATGATCACCAAGGTTAGCAACTTTGTCCTTTCATCTCTCATTGCTAGATTAGCTCTTGCATTGGTTTATATAGTTATTAATTGTGGGTTTTAGTAATTTGGGAGGAATTATATGTGGTAGTATTTGATTTATATGCAATTTGAGGTCAAAATAACACTTAGTTTGCATATGTAGGTGTGGTTTACTTAGTGCCTTCTAAATCTCTGTCGTAACCACCGTCGATCGCCCACTGTCCGTGTCACGGCACCACCTTGTGGTGAGCCTCTTGTTCATGAAATTTTATATAAAAATTGATGTTTGTGTGATTTGGATATATAGTTACTCATATAATAATTATCTTACCCGTCGTTGTTTGTTATACATAGTGCCATGGTTTTGATATCCGTCCCGTCGGCCCTCGTCCTTGTTATGATTCGGATGTGGTATATTCTCTTTTAAAACTATTTGTTGCATTTCGTGTTTATGACAAATTATGCCCATCAAGTTGACATAGATATTTTTATCTAGGAGGTATGTGAACGGAAATTCCAACCGACCCTATTGTCGAGAGGTTAAATTTAGTTGAAAGAAAAACGAGTACTTGAAAGAAAAATTGAAAAGAATTGAGGGGAGAAGATGGAATTGGAGTTGCATGTTGCCGATGTAAATCGATGATCACAAGATCAAGATGGAGAAAATGCGCTTGAAGATTAGAAAGATTAGAAAATATGCCATCGATAGTGAGGCTTGGTATCATTATGCTGTTGGATCAATTGTTACCTTAGTTGCGATCTTGATCGCATTTGTTGTTGCATTTAAATGCTTTAGCTAGAGAGTTATTTGTTTGTTGCATTTAAGTGTTGTATGAACTTTATGTATGAACTTGTATTAATTTGGTCTATTCGGTGTTGTGTAATGAAGATGAGTCGGCAATGGATGTACGATGACCGATGCTCTCCCAGTTCGTTGAGGGCGTGCATACCTTTTCTGCTTGCGGCTGAGGCAAACAAGCGGGCGGATGGTTTTATGCCTTGTCCATGTGCTGGCTGTAAGAATGGTCGCAATTACTCTCGTCAAGAACCATTCCGTCCACTGTTTGAGTCGGTTTCATGCCCCACTATAATGTTTGGACCAAGCACGGAGAAAGAGGGTTATGATGGAAGACAATGAAGAAGAAGAGGACGACAACAGCTATCCTGGCCATGGGTTCCCTAAATCGATGATAAAACAATGGGGAAGAAGCTGAGCGGTAATGCGGAAGAAGCTGGGCCAGCAATGCGGGAAGAAGCTGAAGAAGAGGCATCGATGAGCCCGTTGATGATCTAGGTCGGGCCATTGCCGATGCAAAGAGAAACTGCGCAAGTGATTTGGAGAAGAAGAAGTTGCAGCGCATGTTAGAGGATCACAAAAATTGTTGTACCAATTGCGTGGGTGACAAGAAAAAGCTGGGCACCACTGCTGGAATTGCTGCAATGGAAGGCAGAGAATGGTGTATCGACAAGGGATTTGGAAAGTTCTTGGTAATGATAAAGGATATGCTTCCAAAGGACAACGAATTGCCGAGAGTACTGAAGCAAAGAAGGCTGTCTGCCCTCTAGGGTTAGAGGTGCAGAAGATACATGCATGCCCTAATGATTGCATCCTCTACCGCGGTGAGTACGAGGATTTGAGCGCTTGCCGGTATGTGGTGCATTGCGCTATAAGATCAGCCATGATGAGCATGGTGATGTCGAGCGGCGCCCGGAAGAAGATTCCTGCCAAGGTGATGTGGTATTCTCCTATAATACCACGGTTGAAAGGTTTGTTTCAAAACAAAGAGCATGTCAAAGGCGATGCGATGGCACGAGAAGACCGTAAGAAAGGCGGAAAGTTGAGAGTACCGGTGACGGGTCGCGATGGAGAAAAATCGAAAGAAATACGGGAAGGAGTTTGCAGATGGCGCAAGGAGCGTATGGTTTGGTCTAAGCGCAGATGGCATTAATCCTTTTGGGGAGCAGAGCAGCAACCATAGCACCTGGCCTGTGACTCTATGTTTGTATAACCTTCCTCCTTGGTTGTGCATGAAGCGGAAGTTCATTATGATGCCGGTGCTCATCCAAGGCCCTAAGCAACCCGGCAACGACATTGATGTGTACCTAAGGCCATTAGTTGAAGAACTCTTACAACTGTGGAATGGAAGAGGTGTGCGTGCGTGGGATGAGCACATGGGGAAGAATTTGACCTAAAGGCGTTGCTGTTCGTGACCATCAATGATTGGCCTGCTCTCGGTAACCTTCGGGACAGACAAACAAGGGATACAGCGGATGCACGCACTGTTTGGATGATACCGACAGTATATATTTGAATAGTTGTATGAAGAATGTGTACACAGGACATCGTCGATTTCTTCGAGCAGGCATCCGTAAGAAAGAAAGGCAAGCATTTCAAAGGTGAGGCGGATCACCGGACGAAGCCTCGCCACCGTCTTGGTGCTGATGTACATGATATGGTCAAGGATTTGAAGGTGATATTTGGAAAGGGTCTGGCGGACAACCTGTTCCAAAGGACGCCGACGGACGCGCACCCATGTGGAAGAAGAAATCTATATTTTGGGACCTGCCATATTGGAAAGACCTAGAGGTCCGCTCCATGTCGGCGTGATGCACGTGATTTAAGAATCTTTGCGTGACCCTGCTTGGCTTCTTGGGCGTGTATGGGAAGAAAAAAGATACACCGAGGCACGGAGGACCAGCAACGTATGCACGGAGAAGGCGGCATATATCGAGGGTCATGCAAGCTACGCTCTTACCAAAGAAGAGAAGGAAATATTCTTTGAATGCCTGCTCGATATTAAGGTACCGTCGGCTTCGTCGAATATAAAGGGAATAATAAACATGGCAGAGAAAAGTTCCGAACCTAAAGTCTCATGACTGCCACGTGATTATGACGCAACGCTTCCGGTTGCATTGAGGGGCTTCTACGGAAAACGTTCGATTAGCCATTGTGAAGCTATGTGCATTTCTCAATGCAATCTCTCGAAAGGTAATCGATCCAGAAATCATACCAAGGTTACAGAATGATTTGGTGCAATGTCTTGTCAGTTTCGAGTTGGTGTTCCCACCATCCTTCTTCAACATCATGGCGCGTCCTAGTTCACCTATCTTGAAGAGATTAACGTTTTGGGTCCTGTATTTCTACACAATATGTTCCCCTTTGAGAGGTTCATGGAGTCTTAAAGAAATATGTTCATAACCGTGCTAGGCCGAAGGAAGCATCTCCAAGGGCCATCAAAATGAGGAGGTCATTGAGTTTTGTATTGACTTTATTCCTGACCTTAAGCCGATTGGTGTTCTGAATCGCGGCATAAGGGCAGACTGGATGGAAAAGACACGCTAGGAGGAACAAATAATATGTATGGACGGACATTCTCTCCTGAAGCACACTACAGTTCTACAAAATTCTACCTTGGTGGCTCCGTATATGGATGAACACAAGAATTTGCTACGCTCCAAACACCGGAGCGGTCGATGACTGGATTACACGTGAACAAACCAGGAGTTTCGCCAGCTGGTTGCGGACCACGTACCATGCATGACACCTCTATTGAAGATGACATGTACTTGCTGTCCCAGTTACCATCTTGAATATAATGACTTTCAAAGTGCGAGATAAATGGTAATACATTTTACGATCGCCCAAGATAAGAAGAGCACCAACCAAAACAGTGGTGTCCGTTTGATGCAGAAACCAAGGCGGAAAGGAAACATATTATGGTTATATACAGGACATATGGGAACTTGACTATCGGCGTGGTTTAAAGGTCCCTTTGTTTCGGTGCAAATGGGTCAATATGACACGAGGCGGGTAACGGAAGACCCGATGCGGAATGACAACAGTGGATCTCAACAATCTTGCGTATGAAGGCGAACCATTCGTCCTAGCCAATGATGTGGCACAGGTTTTCTATGTGAAGGACATGTCTACCAAGCCAAGAAAAAGAAAAGATAAGGAAGCGAATGCATCGTACGATGAGCCAAAGCGGCACATAGTTCTTTACGGGAAGAGAAACATCGTGGGAGTGGATGACAAGACAGACAAGTCGAAAGATTATGAAAAGTTTGATGAAATTTCTCCATTCACAGTGAATATTGACCCGAGCATCCCGTTAAATGATGAAGATTTTCCATGGTTACGGTGCAAAGGGACACCTTGAAGAAAAAAGTTTCACACCCAAAGATCTGGGATGTGATCGGCTTCACTATCATCACTTTCTTCATGTTTCACACCCAGAGGGGAATCTCTGTAATAGTTAGGGTAGTTATGTGTTTTGGCATTTGAAGCGCCAAGAAATTTTATGTGCAAACAAATTCTTTCATGCCTTTACTGATTTTTAAAGTTAAATTATTCACAAACTAGTGATTCACACTAATTTCAAATAATTCAAAATTTAAACTATTCAAATTTGAAAACTACGGGCACTAACAGAAAGTTTGTAATTTTTGTACCTAAAGCAAAAATATTCACAAAGAAACTCTAAATACACAAAAAACAACACAAAAATAAATAAAGCAAAAAAAATAAAAAAAAAGCCCGCCTACTAGGCCAGAGCGGCCTGCATCGACTAGAAACCTAACCTGTTGTTGGGCCAGGATGCAGGCCCAAGAAGGCTGGTGGGCCTGAGGCAACAAAGAACACGTAGGCCCAGTGGGCCTGCTTTGGAGAGGAGCTCGAGAGAGCGAGCGCCGGGGTTTATAAACCAGTCAGATCGCCCCTCGGCTAGCGAGGTGGGACTAAACTTGCCGCACCGCACTGCGCCAGACACCCCTTTAGTACCGGTCGTGGCACAAACCGGTACTAAAGAGACCTTTAGTACCGGTTTGTGCCACACCACCCGGTACTAAAGGGGTCGCTTCCGCCGCTTGGGCTGGCCAAAACAGACCTTTAGTACCGGTTGGTTGCTCCAACCGGTACTAAAGGTGCCTTCTATATATACAATACTTCGAAAAATTTCATTCTCCCTCTGTTTCTTCCTCTGTTTCCCCATTGAACCGCCCGCCCCGATCGATCGACGCTGTCACCGACCCCGTCGCCGTCGCCGCCCTCGTCCCGTTACCGCCCGTCGCCGCCGCCGCCCGTCCCGTCGCTTCCCTCGTCTCCGTCGCCGCCTGGGCCCGTCCCGTCGCGCCGTCCCTGCGTCGCCGCCCAGCGTCAGGCCCGACCCGTCGCTGCCCCGGCCGTCGCCTCGCCGTCGCCGTCTCCTCGCTGTGAGCTCTCCCCCTCTAACCCCTCTCCCTACGCCCCGCGCCACCATGGGCGCCGCCCCTCCCCGAGCCCATACACACACACACAAGCATGATGAACACACACACACATACACGTATATATGTATGAATGCATGTATATATTAGTATATACGTATTTTGTATGTTTAATTAGTTTAGATTTTTTAGATTATTGTTTTTTCACTAGTATATATGTATGAATGCATGTTAGATGGATATAATTAGTGTTTAATTAGTATGGAATTTTTTATATAATGTTGTTTTTCTGTTTTTAATGGATGTATAGAAATTGTTTTTCTGTTTTTAGTGTTAGATGCTTAATTAGTATGAAATAGTATATAGATTTTTGAAATAGTAGAAATGTTACAAATTTTAGTTATCAAAATCCAATCATTAAAAATATTATTTTTGCGGGCATATAGCTAGTATTTGTTCTCGACGATGCCCGCCCGAATCCTCGCCGTCGACCCGTCATGACGACGTCCAGCCGACCCATGTCCGGACTGGGCTCCACCGTCTGGCACTGGGAGGTGCTGCTGAGAGGCGCCCGCTTGATGAGGAACCGGGCCGGTCCCGTCGTCGACCCTGATCTCGTTTGGTGGCGTTCGCGTGGGCCAGTTTGGTGCGGAGGACCCGGCCCGCCGGAGGAGGTACGTCGCCGTGTCAGGAAGGAGGACGAGCACGTCCATCGCTACATGGTTGTGTTAGAGGGCGGCAGGTTCTCCAATACCTGGCAGTATCTTCAGGGATCTCACTTCAGCTATGATCCTGTGAGGGTTCCTTCTCTTTGGGTGTCCACCGCCTTGACGCAGAACCGCGGTGTCCTAGATTCTTCTGTAGTATTCGATCTTTAATTAGCTAGCCAGTGATGTACTATTCAATATTATATATTATTCGAGGCGATGTATTGAGATTATACCTATTATTCTAGACGAAGTATTGAGATTATATCTATTATTCGAGACGATGTAATTTGAATACTAAATTGTTTTATATTTCTTTTGAATTAGTTAAATAAAAGCTATGGCGAGACAATACCGACAGAGAGGAGAACAGACCATGTTCGATATGATCGTGAGCGAGATGATAATCAGAATGAAGAAGATTATGGCGGCTCAATTTCTAAACAACACGGAGAGGGTGATATGATATTCTATCGCGACGACCGAATTGATGAAGTCATGAACTACGATTATGGCGATGACGAAGAACATGTTGATCCTGAAACAACAAAGACCGGCGAGGTATATATATTTATATAAGCAGGTATCTGGTGATCATCACATGTTTTAAATGACTTGAAGATATATTAACGAATCGATCTTTGTTCTTTCAGCCATCCGGATAGAGCAAATCTTGAGCAAAAGGACGAAACGAGGCCCGAACAAAAAGTTGAAGGAGGCGTAAAGTACAATATCGAGGCGATCGGACCTAATGGCGAACCATTAGCGCCTAAGAAGATTGCGGACAAGTTCATTCGTCGGTCTGGGAGTTCTTGTGAAGGACCAACTCCGATCTCCCTTCAAGAATGGAGAGAGCCAGCAAAAGACAAAGGACAAAAGGCAAAGAGGATGCTGCTCCACGTCCGGATGTTACTTTTGTCGACAAGAATAAAAAGATCTGCTTTGGGATACTCTCATGGAACATTTCATCCTACGGATCATTTCACGAAGCAGATGTGCAGAAAGTCAAGGGCGCTGCTCTTAGGAAGATGGCGGTTGCATTCAAGAACCACAAGAATCGTGAATGGGACAAATACGTCAAGGGAGGAAGGAAGACTCCAGATTCGAGGGAACACTAGAGAACCAACGTGCTCATTGGGACGATTTCGTGAAATTCAAGGATTGGAATTAGCTAAGGAACGGTCGAGAAAAACAAGAAGAATGCGAAAAAGGATAAGTTCCATAAGCTGGGGCCAGGTGGCTATCGCGGTGGCAATGCCTAAGTGGGATAAGTCCGAGAAAGAGATGGAGGATGCAGGTGCCATTCCGGTTACTAAGAGCTGGCCCCACAGGGTCAGGACTTGGTTCTATGCGCATGGGGAGGAGTTGGACCCGAAGACAGGCAGTGTTTCGACGAGGGCAAGTCTGAAGGGAGCCGACGATGCGATACTTGTTGCAATAGAAGAGGCACGATCGGGGTGTTCCAGCCCAGCAGAGAGAATAGCGAGCTTCGCGTGCCTGGAAATCCTGAACATCCGGGAAGGACACGAGGCAAGGGCGCTATTCCGTGGTATGAGGGGTTTTCAGACTGGAACACCGACTACAGAACCCGTGCGAGAAAGAAGATTGCGGAGGAGAAGAAGAGGAAGATGGAGGAGGAGCAGAGGAAGCGGGACTATGAACGCCTTCAAGGCCTAGAAGCAAGTGAAGCGGAATTGGTAGTCAAATTCCAGCGACAGCAGGAGCAGATCGACTCACTTACCCAGCAAAGGGGGTCTCAGCAGCTGCAGCAGCTAGCGAATGATCCAGCATTGGATAGCACCGCCCCATCCATGCCGAGAAGCAGCGTGGGTTCCGCCCCGGACGACGCAATGCTGGGTAGATACCCCGTGGATGACATCACGGAGAACACTAGCTGCAAGCTACACGTCAAAATGAAGAACATATCCATGAAGGTGGCGGACGGCGTTGCTTTTCCAGTTACCCCCAAAGCAACCTACCATTGCATCCCGATTCCAGAGGGCTATGCTTGTGTCATGGTTGACGAGGTGGTGCAGCCATATTCGGGGCTAGAGCTTAACATTCCTGGAGGTGAGGACGAGCGCTTTCTCGGAGACGCCAACCATCGTATCATCCTATGGAAAAAGGATTGCATCATCTTTCGAAGGCCACCGACACCGCGTCATCCGACTCCTCATCGAAGTCCGCCACCGAGTCAGCAGTCTCCCGCTCCTGCAAGTCCACCAAGTCCGGCAAAGTGTCAGGCCACTCCTCCTCCAAGTCCGGCAAAGTGTTAGGCCACTCCTCCTCCAAGTCCGCCACAGCGTCAGACGTCCACTCCTCCTCCAAGTCCGGCACAACCTCAGGCCACTCCTCCTCCAAGTCCGGCACAGCTTCAGGCGGCCACTCCTCCTCGTCCAACTCAGCCCCGTCAGCCGGCGTCTCCGCCGCCTCAAATCGCAGAAGAGACACCCCGCAGCTATGGTGCGTGAGGTCTGAAGTCGAGGTAGTACAGGAAGTACAGGCGGAGGCAAGCGATATAAATATGGTCCAAGCCTCACGCCTCTTCCGCAGAGGTCTTATGACAGGTCCGAGGAGGAAATCGCAGCCATATCGAAGTCCGAGGTGGAAGCCCATTTTGCACCGAAACCGCCACCGCCGCCAAGGAGAAAGTGCACGAGGAAGCGATTGACCACTTCATTCGTATGGCTCAACCACCAGCTCCCAAGCCTGTTGACACAGACTATGAGCACCACATCGGGAAGTTAAATCGAGCACGCCTCACGTGGGGCGCGAGCTCGGGATCGAGCAAACAAGAAGCAGCTGTCAAAAATGCGGAAAACCATTCCCCACTGGGAGAACAGGCGGCGAATCGATCCCTCGCTTGTTGTGCCAACAACACGTGACAATCTGCTACGCCCAATATTATTGTGGGCAAACAGTTTACGTTCTGAGGTGGGCAATGTGGTAATAACGGAGCACCATATAATGCAGGCTGAAGTTCTCAAAATCACTGTTGGACAACTCCTCGAGATCGAGCCCATGCCTGTGCTTAGAGAGGATGAAATAAAACGGAAATATGTCCGGGGCCAACCTTTGGTCGAGCCAGACAAGGTCAAGAACCTCCAACGAGAATGTATGAATTGCATCAATGGTACATGAACATTACCAAGATTTCCGATCGATTGTCCCTCATGGTGAATGTCAAGGAGGAGCATTACTTCCATGAGAAAGCTGTGTCCATTGAGTATTCTGAACTGTTTCAGTTATACAATCAAGACGCTTTCGACAAATCTATCGTCGCTTGCTATTGTCGTAAGTGATTTCTTTCTGTAATTTAAGTCTCAAGCTAGCTGTACTGATCCTTTTGATCAATCATTACCTGTAATTATCCTCACTATATTCTTTTCTGTAATATTATATGCAGGATGAAGATGTATGAAATGAGAAAAGGTGGACGCTTTGGCATTGGGTTCATTGACCCAAACACCGTTAATGAATACACATGGAAACTAAATCCACGTTATCAAAATGACGTAGAGGACAACATGCTAGAGTTCTTGAAGCGCCTCAAATACAATGAAGATATACTACTTCCTTACAACTTCCAGTGAGTCACACTGTCTTGTACTACAAATTCTCTGTTTTTGCCTATTAGCTAGCTACATGTTTTTGCTTACATATGCCCGCTTAATTAAGACATGCAAACGTGTGTGCATGCAGATTTCACTGGGTCTTCTGTATCATTAAAGTTGACGCCGGAACAATTGAAATACTGGACTCACTACTCAAAGAAAAAACTGACTATAACATCTTGTTTGGGATAGTCAACAGGTAATTTCAATCATTATTAACTATACTAGCCGTCAACCCGTGCACCTGCACGGCCTAGGTCCTACCGAGATAAATAATTATTAATAAAAGTCTATTATCATGCAAAATGTAGGAGGTTAAATTCCAGATATCATACAGTTGAACAAATGCTATGTTATTCAAACAATAGAAATAACACATGTATTATAAGCTTTACTTTCGGATGCAGTGTGTCCAATTTCCCTGTTATGCAAACTTCTATCATTGGTCTAAATGAACTTCTGCTATAATTATAAAAAAAACTCTTCTTGAGTTATATGTTATTGTTTGATCCATATGGCAAGGTACATATCTTCTTGAAATACAAAATTAAATACATATTTTTGATCCACATTGTAGAATATATCACATCTTTGTAAAAGTTTCGAGAAGGTACACTACATACAACCTCCACTCATTAATACTTGAATTGAGAGGCATGAACTACAGGCAAGTAAAAAAATTGATGAATATATCAAAAGAGTTGGATGATTTTTTATTAGAAGTGGTACTAAGTGTTTTCTAAAGATAATTCTAGTGACAGATATGTGTCCCATTCAGTGATGGATTTTTCCACTATCTATGTGTCACGGTCCATATATATATGTAGCACAATAATAATTCTACTCTTATCATTTAAATCTGGTTCTTCCTAATGCACTGGGTAGTTCTTCGGCCTCAACTTCCAACATAAACATTTTTTAAATTAATTGAGAATATCTATATATAATCAAATTAGATAGTACAATTATGAAATATCCCTAAGTGAAAAACTGACGGCTTGCCTTGCCGAACCCTATCACAAAAAGCAATGATGTTCCTTCAACTAATATTTTGACTGGTTCATATTCAAATATGATTTTTCAATGTGTGAAAATTTACACATGAGTTTTACTTGTCTTATAATTAGGTGATTTCACATATAAATTAATGACCTTGCTAACGGTGATCTATGTGATCCATTTGAGAGAGATTTATGTAAGACACATTTATTTTTTATCTCGAGCTTTTCCATCCCTTAGCACAAAATCAATGTTATTCCAACGCAGATATAGAAAAGCAATGCTATTCGTCTAATTATATTTTCGAATGCTCTAAGTTCTTTTTTCACAATACTAACGCATTAAGTTCATATAATATTTTTGGATGTGTGACAATTTACGCATATTTTCCTTCTTGTTACAGATTAGGTTTTTTCACATATGAAATTAATGACCTAGGTTGTGATAATATCTAGGAGATATTAGGGAAAGATTTATTAACGTTTGCGTATTCTTACAAAGTCTTCTTTTTGTACGTGGAGATTGAGATCTCTTTTTCAATCAGGCATAGTCTTTCTTATTAACGTGAGGCTTGTGGACTCTAAATTTGTACGTGTCCTTTTACTTCATTCAAGCAAACATGCACGTGATTTTTTTTTGAGGGGCATGCACGTGATTTTTGATTACGTGAGAAGTGAGATGTGGGCTCTTTCTTTTAATGTGAGAAGATGTTTTTTGTACGTATCCTTTTCCTTTTTATTCAAAAGTCAGAAGCACGTCTTCTTCTTGGAACTTGGCATGGTTTTTCTATTAGTAATACAATTTTTTACGTGATGTCTTTCCGTAATAATAAGCTGCGTGTCTTATTTTGTATGCATTTGTATAATTCTTTACATACACTATATTTTTTTATATGGCATAGTCTTCTAATAAATCCTGGCCATTAAATTTTAAATCCAATGGTTGAATTAATCTCTTTTTTTATGCGAGGAGATGTTATTTTATTTGTACGTATTCTTTTTTTATCAAATGGGAGAAGGCACCTGATTTTTTTGAACTTGGACGTGGTGGATGTTTTTTTTTCTTTCTAAATCAATATGGCTCCTTTTGTCTAGCGTTAGGACTCTTTGTTTTTTTTGCATGGTGGACTCTTTGTAACGTGATGGCTTCTTTCTAATAATGGGTAAGTCTCTCTTTTTTGTACGTAACATACACAATGTTTTTTGTAAGGTCGACTCTTCTAATAAATCTTGACCATTAAAATTTAAATTTAATGGCTGCATTAATCTTGATGATGTGGATTAACGTAGAGGCTCAAAAGGTGCCTCCAATTAGTAAATATAAGATATCTCGGCCTATTTAGTTCGTCATTTTTCATGATATGAACTATTTAATAACCCCTTTATTTATTTTCTTTGTCGGCGGGCAGGGCTTGGGCAAGGTTCATCAGCGTCACGGAAGGCGAATGGAAAAAAAAGCTTAAATGGTTTCGACCCAAGGTAAGTAATTAAGTAGTACTAGCTAGCTAGCTAGCTGCCATCTCTTTAATTATCATGCTTGATTAATTATTATCTGATCAAATTCCATTCTCGTAAAGGCCCTGAAGCAGGCGCAGGGGACTGATCTGTGTGCATTCTGCGTTTGCGAGAACATTCGCATGATGGCGTCCGAAAGGAGCAGATCTCAAAGACAGGAATGGGTACGCTTGTCAGAACACTATTCACAATTTTTACACCATTATCGATATCTAGTCACACAACTAATACACATGCATATTGATCTCCTTCTTAACAGTTCACAGAGGTGCGGGAGAAGCTCCTAGAAACGGAGCGCGTAGAAGCACTTCAAGAGGAAATAGCGGGATTTTTGCTCGACCAGGTCATAAATCCGAAAGGAGAATACTATTACCCGCTACCGCCCCCATCCTGCTCCGAAGGCACCAATTAGGCTAATGCCACTGGCTCCGAAGGCAACATGCATATGTAGGAGAAATTGTATATAGCTATACATGTGTGTATGTGTGAATTAATTAATATGATGGTTTGTGAGACATTGATGATATATATATGCATGATTGGTTCTACTAGAAATTCTATTTATATATATACACACACATATGCATAACGTGTACAATCTGTATTATCGTAAAATACCAGCAAACGAAAAAGAATTAAAATAGAAACACAAAATTAAATGAAAAAGAAATCATAAAACTAAAAACCCCCAAACCTTATAGTACCGGTTGGTCTTACCAACCGGTACTAAAAGGGCTCGAGCCCTGGAGCTGGCTCGTGCCACGTGGTTTCCCTTTAGCACCGGTTCGTCTTGAACCAAGACTAAAGGGGGGCTTTAGTGCCCACACTTTAGTGCCGGTTATGGAACCGGCACTAAAGGGTCTTACGAACCGGTGCTATTGCCCGGTTCTGCACTAGTGCCATGACTCGTGGGACCCACTGGACCCACACGTCAGTTTGACCCAGTCAACGTCCTGTTGACTGCTGATGTCATGATGACGTCAGCATGCGCTGTTCTGGATAATGTTGAATTAAAGTAATTATATAAATTCTAGAAATTAATTAAAACTTTAGACAATCATATAAATAATCTGTAGCTCAGATGAAAATACTTTCTACATGAAAGTCGCTCAGAACGATGAGACGAATCCGAATACGCAGCTTGTTTGTCCGCCACACATCCATAGCAAAGTGAACACGCAATTTTATCCCTCTGATTCATTTGTCCGAAAACGCGAAACACCGGGGATACTTTCCCGGATGTTTCCCCCCTTCGCCGCCGGTATCACCTCCTACTGCGTTAGGTCACCCCTAGCACCGCGTATCACCATGTTATGCTTTGTGTTGCTTTAATTGCTCTGTTATTTTATGTTCCCCCTCCATTACTTTTTTCCGGTAGACCCCGAGACTGCCGGTGACCCCCAGTTCGACTACGGTGGACGACCCCTCTTTCTCGGCTGAGCTTCCAGGCTAGCCCCCCTTTTATCACCAGATATCGCCTATTCCTTCTCTCTACTGCTTGCATTAGAGTAGTGTAGCATGTTACTGCTTTCGATTAATCCTATTCTGCTGCATAGCCTGTCATTGTTGCCACAATTGTTGATACCTTTACCTGCTATCCTAATGCTTAGTATAGGATGCTAGTGTTCCATCACTGGCCCTACACTCTTGTCCGTTTGCCATGCTATACTACTGGGCCGTGATCACTTCAGGAGGTGATCACGGGCATATGTTATATACTTTATCTTGTGACATTACTTATGATCTGTTAGGAGATGGGGCTGAAGGGCAGGTGGCTCCATCCCGTAGAGGTGGGCCTGGGTTCCCGACGGCCCCGATTGTTACTTTGTGGCGGAGCGGCAGGGCAGGTTGAGACCACCTAGGAGAGAGGTGGGCCTGGCCCTGGTCGGCATTCGCGGATACTTAACACGCTTAACGAGATCTTGGTATTTGATCTGAGTCTGGCCACTGGCCTATACGCACTAACCAACTACGCGGGAATAGTTATGGGCACTTTCGGCGTCGTGGTATCAGCCAAGCCTTCGTGGCGTGAGCGGCCGAAGCGCGCGCTGATTGGTGGGGAACGCTGCTAGGCTAGGTCTGCTTTCGGCCGCGTTCGCAACGTGCAAAGGGCGATGGGCCTAGACCCCCGCGCCACAGGATTTAGACACGCGTGCTGACCTCTCTGTTGTGCCTAGATAGGGCGGCAACGTGTTGATCTTCCGCGGCCGGGCATGACCCAGAAAGTGTGTCCGGCCAAATGGGATTGAGCGTCTTGGGTTATGTGGTGCACTCCTGCAGGGAAGTTTATCTATTCGAATAGCCGTGATCTTCGGTAACAGGACGACTTGGAGTTATACCTTGACCTTATGACAACTAGAACCGGATACTTAATAAAACACACCCTTCCAAGTGCCAGATATAACCCGGTGATCGCTCTCTAACAGGCCGACGAGGAGGGGATCGCCGGGTAGGTTTATGATATGCGATGCTACTTGGTGAACTTACCATCTACTCTCTTCTACATGCTTCAAGATGGAGGCTGCCAGAAGCGTAGTCTTCGATAGGACTAGCTATCCCCCTCTTATTCTGGCATTCTGCAGTTCAGTCCACTGATATTGCCCCTTTACACAGATACCCATGCATATGTAGTGTAGGTCCTTGCTTGCGAGTACTTTGGATGAGTTCTCACGGTTGCTTTTCTCCCTCTTTTCCCCCTTTCCATTCTACCTGGTTGTCGCAACCAGATGCTGGAGCCCAGGAGCATGACGCCACCGTCGACGATGACTCCTACTTCACCGGAGGTGCCTACTACTATGTGCAGGCCGCTGACGACGACCAGGAGTAGTTTAGGAGGATCCCAGGCAGGAGGCATGCGCCTCTTTCGAGCTGTATCCCAGTTTGTGCTAGCCTTCTTAAGACAACTTGTTTAACTTATGTCTGTAATCAGATATTGTTGTTTCCGCTGACTCGTCTATGATCGAGCACTTGTATTCGAGCCCTCGAGGCCCCTGGCTTGTATTATGATGCTTGTATGACTTAATTTATTTTTAGAGTTGTGTTGTGATATCTTCCCGTGAGTCCCTGATCTTGATCGTACATGTTTGTGTGTATGATTAGTGTACAATTGAATCGGGGGCGTCACAAGTTGGTATCAGAGCCAACTGCCTGTAGGAATACCCCTTTCCAACTCCTTGGCCGAAGTCGATTCTAGTCATTGAAAAACTTTTACTAACATGGTTGTTCGGCTTACGGGCCCACGTCGCCTTTGGATGGTATTAGGATCTTTTACTCCTCATATATACTCTGGGACTCTGATCTTTCTTCTATTCGGGTTAAATAATTTTGCTAACTCTAAAACTAGGATCTCGTAACTACTTCCTCCCGGAGAGCCCCTTCATTCCAGATGATCGCCTGTTGCATCAGAAGATTCCGAAGATACTCTCTGATGTTCTCTCGAGACTCTGTGCCCGTGGCTTTTGCAATCCCCTACCACCAATACATCGCTATGGATAAATACTTACACCTGTCCTTCTTACTTTCATTCCCAACTGCTCTTGTTATTAGAAGATGCATAGAATTATTCTTCGACTTTTAAGAATCTCTTAAGCCACTACCTTACAGATCTTTACCGCATGAATACCCCTACGGATAATTCCTCGCACTTATCGAGTATCCGCTCATTCTCAATTGTTCATGTGTTTCACAAAGTTCTTTGGATTGCTATTCGATCTTCCGAAAATCCTCAGTAGCCTATTACTCTTGTTCCTCTTTACCTGCTTACAATATGGTTACTACCATATGTTTAGCAATGCTCATTAGCATCCTTTGACATCATAATTTTGATTTGATTAGATATGTTGTGAATGCTCGCAATCATAAATCACAAATTAGAATTCTTGTCTTCGGCTCACACATCACCCTGGACATGAGCTGGTGTTCGACAAATCAAACCTTGATTGATTGTCGATCTATGTATATTCAACTTGTCTTTGGTTAAAGCCTCTTCTTCTGATCCCCTTATTTGGGAATCGTAATTCCGTTACATTTGAGCTTTGAATTAGTCAGTTGTTGCTATAATCTGATCTCCTTGCATTCTTTCTTCTTCTGGTTGAGTACCGTTGCTCACATCAGGTCCCTCGTGGACCACCGGATCCTTTGATGAGTTTTATCCAACATCGTCCTTCATATTCAATAAACTTGTGAGTTATCCTCGGATACATAATGCCTTTTGGTAAATCTTGACTTTTGCCTTCGGAGACTTGTATCCTTTGCTTGTCAACCGTGCTCTACTTTCGAGCTTGTGCTAACTACTCCTACAGATTGTGGTATATGTTCCTAAGATGCCCCGATGGGTTGAACCTATGCCTTCCCTAATTTGTGTGAACCCGAAAGTTATGCGGGTTATACCCTGCTGACTCTTCGTCAGATAAAATTTCAACACCACAACTTCTTTGAAAGTGAGAAGTGAATGAAAGGTTATGCATTGGAGAAGTGGGAGTCGACCTTGAACTTTGTGTTCATGCCCATGGACCCGAGGTGGAACTTATCATGGAAGCTTCTTGTAGTAATAATAATCCCCTTGTGATAACTTCTTCTCTTATCTATGCTTGGTCCTTTGCAACCGTGGTTCCGACCATTATTGTTTTTCTTTGGTCCCATTTCTCGGACAAGTTAAATCGCTTGTCTTATGCAGATCAATGTGCCTGCCCAACCTCGATTCTGCTCAACCATTGAGTATTCCCCTATGGTATCTCGAGAATATCACGGAACTACATAACATCTTATGAGTTCTCCATCAAGTACTACATTCTCACCGATTTCAATTTTTTCACGGGCTCTGGGTCATTAAACACTCAAGGACACTGATAACTGAATCGAGTCCGCATCATGATAAAAAAAACTATTAGTAATCTTCTTTACTTACGAGTTTGTACTCGATCACGTCATTTCTAGCCTGATCGGCTATATCAGTATCGTGCTGATTTTTAAATATGCTACCTTGTCCTTATTTTCGGAGCACCACTTTCGGCGATGAGCTAAGCTTACATCGATCTTCCCTGTCTTATCGTTCCATCTTGAACAGCAAGCTCGATTCCGAGTTGGAGACGTATATGTGGTTCCAAAAATCTTTCGCTACAACACTCCTTTTGCTTGATGCAGTCGTTGTTCGATTGCTTCTTCGTCGAGCCTCTTGACAAAATTTGTCGTGATCATCATATTTTGACTCCTTCCAGAATATCAATCAAATTCATGATGACAAGTACCATCCTTGCCCCTCGATGAGTTGTGTTATCATCGACAACATTTTTGCTTTCCCTCCAACACAAACTTGTTCATGTTTTGGATTGAATTTTGAGTTCCTTGCTATCCAGCATTTGTTCTTCTTTACCTTTGAGTATTGCCATCTCTTATGTCAAGAACGTAGCGAGAATTTCATCACCTAATAAGAATTCTTAATACAAGTGAAACTTCTCGCCATCTCCGTTCATTATTGTTCCCCGTGTTGTTTCTAACCGGAATACCGAAAATTGAACTAAGATGCGCGAATTCAAAACTTCTAGCAACTATATTACTTTGAAGTGAATGATCGATAGCTTCATTCTAAGTCTTTTGGTTATCGAATCACCATTCTAACATTGATCATGCTACCTAAGCCCATATTTCGGGTGCACCTTTCAACCAATGCTTACTCATGGATGTTCTCCTCGAGCATACGTCGTTATATCTTTTGATCTAACCAATGTTATCTCCTTGTTCACATAATTGCGGAAATCCATCTTGTTGGAATTCTTGATGAATCGTCGCTGAGTCCACCAACCACCTCCTCATCCTCTCCTTGGTTTAATGATGAACTCTTGTTTTGGAACTCGCTTACATAGTTCAATTCCCGAGGATCTTACAATGTCATCTTGATAATTGGTGTTGCACCTTTCTTCTCAGGCATCCTAAGTCTGAGTTATCCTGACACCAATCAGATCTGAATCTCGGTCGGATATGATGGTTGGAACATATTCCAAGAGTTATAACATTGGTCTTTATGTGACCCGGTAAGGTGATGTCATGCCTAACACACCTAGCCGGAGGTCCTATTGTTATAGCTTCCTTTTTAGCAAGGATATCCATTCTTCCATGAGGAAATTGTAAAACTTATTCTATAAGTTGTTCCTGATGGATCCTTCGTGCATCCAAATTCTGAACCTTACTTGTTGACCATGTCAATGCTAACTCGAAGCATGTCTGTGCTACTCTAATCATCGATAAGAACATTTTGAAGCACCATGCTAAACTTCTTTATCAATTATCCAAACAGAGTTGTATGGGTAATGTCATGAAATTTCTCCCCCCCTTTTCTAAACAGCTTTCTACATTATATCCTGTCGTGGATATCATGCTCTATTTGTCCTTGGGAAGGATATACCCCTGAATAATGTGTTTAAACAAATTTTCCTTTCCATTGTTCTATATAATCTGATGATCACCTTTTCCTTTCAATTGTTTAGTTTAACCTTTCTGGTGATCTATATGATCTAAGAAGTAATATTCTTCTGCTTACGTAAACACCTAGGTGTACAATCGTGTCGGTAAGACCCTGTTACTATTGTTGATGACATTCCGGTAGCCACCGATGGACGAGAACTTTGCCTATTGTTCTGCCTCGTTCAACAAGCAGGAAAATGGTTCTCTTCGTCCCTCGCCCTTGGTACCGATGTTGTTGCCGACATAACTGATAGGCTATCCTCTGACATACCTTGCTTACATGATCGTGCAAGACGTCACCACCCTTTCTACTTTTAACCCACATGGTGGGCCCATAACCCACAGTTCCACAGGATCAAAACCTAACTCTCCTGTACACGCCCGGTTTCCAAAGTTATTCCTCACACTAGGCCTCGTACGTAATTCACGAGCCACCTTTAGAGAGATAATCAATTCTGGTATCAGACACAATACTTATTCCCATTGCTCTGAACCCCTTTCACACGCTGTTTCAAGCATCAAACGATTGCCTGCCCGCTTGAAACTTCCCATGATACCTCCTTACTTTGCTCTCGACATTTTCTTAAGTTCCAATTCGAGAGTTACTTTCCGCCACCTTCCCAAATGTTATCTACCAGTAAGTCAATCGTGCAGAGGTCTGTTCCCCCGGAATACCCCCCTTTTTTCTTTCATAAGTACGATGGAGTTTCCAAAGATAGGATGACGACTTCATCATGATGACATGGAGCAGGGAAATGAAGACATCAACGTAATGGGTCGACCTACTCGAGAAGAGCAACCAAGACCGGGAACACTTGCTAGAATTTAGTAACCAGAATCATCCCCCTTTACACCACCTCTTAAATCTCGGGACGAGATTTCTTGTAGCGGAGGAGAATTGTGACGCCCGGATAATTAAGCTACAGTAACCCTCTACTAATGATGCCACGTCACCACGATCACTGCTGCTAATCTCGCGATGATCCCAATCCCTTTCGGATTCAAAATTAAAATTCAAGTTAAACAATAAAAGTTTTCAAATATTAAAACCAAATTGTCCTAGATGTGACAAATAATTCGTTAGTAATATTGGTGGAGAAACAACATTATTGTAAAATGTTTGACTACCCTAGACTAATTAAAAACATTGGCTAAAATAATAATTTAATTGCTTTTGAAATTAGGAAAATGTTAAACTGATATATTTTGGCTACAAATTAGGTTTGGCAGTGACCTATATTGATGATACTCATTTAGGTGCTAACTTGGTATTTCATAAAACTAAAATAAAAGAAACTATAAATGAAAACAGAAAAGAATAAATAAAAGAAAAGGAAAAGGAAAAGGAAAAAAGGAGAACAACCCCCCCGCGCCCCAGGCCAACCGGCCCAGCAGGCCACTGACCCAACTGGGCATCCAACCCACCAGCCCGCAGGCCCAGCTACCCCCATCGCTCCCTTATCCCATGGGCGACCGGAACCCTAGCGGTTCCCTCCCCACTCGTCCCCACTACCCCCCGCACGATCCCCTTGCTCCTCTTCCCCCGATCGGATCTAGATCGGGGCAGCGAGCCTCGTACGCCATCGCTTCTCTCCTCCCCCCCCCTCGATCCACATCAGGACCCCGCCTCCTCGACGCATCACCGGCGCCGCCCCGCCCGTCACTCGCCATCGTCCTCGCCTTCCTCCCCGTTCCTAGACCAAGAAGGGCCCAAGACGCCGCCATCCGCCGCACCGTCGCCGGAAACGCATCTCCGGCCGCTCCCCCGAGCATACCTTTGCACAACTACAGGGCCGGTGAGGACCTCCCCGTCCGACCCCGTCTTCCCTCCCTACGGTCACCGCGTTCCCGCTCGCTCTCACCCTGCGCCTGGTCCCACTTCCCGTGTGCCCAAAGTCGCGACCGCGTCGCCCCGCTCCGACTCCGCCAACACGCTCCGGCCATCGCTGGCCTCGCCCGTATCGCTACGCGCCCGCCTGCCCGAGGCCGGGTCGTCGCCACGTGATACGTCTCCAACTTATCTATAATTTTTGATTGCTCCATGCTATATTATCTACTGTTTTGGACATTATTGGGCTTTTTATCCACTTTTATATTATTTTTGGGACTAACCTATTAACCGGAGGCCCAACCCAGAATTGCTGGTTTTTTGCCTATTTCAGAGTTTCGAAGAAAAAGAATATTAAACGGAGTCCAAACGGAATGAAACCTTCGGGAACGTGATTTTCTCACCGAACATGATCCAGGAGACTTGGACCCTACGTCAAGAAACGAAGGAGGAAGCCACGAGGTAAGGGGGCGCGCCCTCCACCCTCGTGGGCCCCCTGTTGCTCGACCGACGTACTCCTTCCTCCTATATATACCTACGTACCCCCAAACGATCAGATACGGAGCCAAAAACCTAATTCCACCGCCGCAACCTTCTGTACCCACGAGATCCCATCTTGGGGCCTGTTCCGGAGCTCCGCAGGAGGAGGAACCCATCACGGAGGGCTTCTACATCAACACCATAGCCTCTCCGATGAAGTGTGAGTAGTTTACCTAAGACCTTCGGGTCCATAGTTAGTAGCTAGATGGCTTCTTCTCTCTTTTTGGATCTCAATACAATGTTCTCCCCCTCTCTCGTGCAGATCTATTCGATGTAATCTTCTTTTTGCGGTGTGTTTGTTGAGACCGATGAATTGTGGGTTTATGATCAAGATTATCTATGAACAATATTTGAATCTTCTCTGAATTCTTTTATGTATGATTGGTTATCTTTGCAAGTCTCTTCGAATTATCAGTTTGGTTTGGCCTAGTAGATTGATCTTTCTTGCAATGGGAGAAGTTCTTAGCTTTGGGTTCAATCTTGCGGTGTCCTTTCCTAGTGACAGTAGGGGCAGCAAAGCACGTATTGTATTGTTGCCATCGAGGATAACAAGATGGGGTTTTTATCATATTGCATGAATTTATACCTCTACATCATGTCATCTTGCTTAAGGCGTTACTCTGTTTTCTTGAACTTAATACTCTAGATGCATGCTGGATAGCGGTCGATGAGTGAAGTAATAGTAGTAGATGCAGGCAGGAGTCGGTCTACTTGACTCGAACGTGATGCCTATATACATGATCATACCTAGATACTCTCATAACTATGCTCAATTCTGTCAATTGCTCAACAGTAATTCGTTCACCCACCGTAAAATACTTATGCTCATGAGAGAAGCCTCTAGTGAAATCTATGGCCCCCGGGTTTATCTTCATCATATTAATCCTCCAATACTTAGTTATTTCCTTTGCTTTTTTACTTTTCTTTTATTTTACTTTGCATCTTTATCACAAAAATACCAAAAATATTATCCTATCATATCTATCTGATCTCACTCTCGTAAGTGACCGTGAGGGGATTGACAACCCCTTATCACGTTGGTTGCGAGGAGTTATTTGTATTGTGCAAAGTCACGAGGGACTCATGCGTAGCCTCCTGCTGATTGATATCTTGGTTCTCAAAAACTGAGGGAAATACTTACGCTACTGTGCTGCATCACCCTTTCCTCTTCAAGAAAATCCAACGCAGTGCTCAAGAGGTAGCACCACGCCCCACTGCTGGCGTACCACCTCCGCCTCCCACTCCTTTGGTAGCACCCCCCGGCGGCCATCCGACCCGCAGCCCTCCTCCTCGCTGTGCTGCCGTGGCTCCGCCGCCCCAACCGCGTTGCTGCTTCGCTCCACCGTGCCCGCGGTCACCTCCGCCGCGCCCGGCCAAAGACCTTTGCTCGGCCCTTGCGCTGGTCAGTGCCCAGCGCCACGCTGGTCGGCCCGTGCTGCTTGCGACCGCCGTCGCCCGCCTTGCCGCCCGCCGACGCATCACGGCCGCGCCTACACATCTTGGCGGGTTGCGGTTCGCCATAAGAATCGCGCCTTCGCCTAGCGCCCGGCACCCACTAAGGCCCCCGGCCTATGACAAACGGGCCCACACCGAATCTAAAAATAAAAAGGTTTTAATAAAAGAAAATTAATATAAATAATAATAATAATAAATAAAAATATTAGTTAACTAACTAATTAGTTGAATTAATTAACTTAATTAATTGTGTTTAGTTAACCTAATTAACTAATTAATCTAGTAAACTACTATTACTGAATTGAACAGTCTATGACACGTTGGACCCACTGGACCCACACGTCAGTTTGACCTAGTCAACGTCATGTTGACTGCTGACGATGACGTCAGCATGCACTGTTCTGGATAATGTTTAATTAAAGTAATTAAATAAATTCTTGAAATTAATTAAAACTTTAGAAAATCATATAAATTAATCTGTAGCTCAGATGAAAATACTTTCTACATGAAAGCCGCACAGAACGACGAGATGAATCCGAATACGCAGCCTGTTTGTCCGCCACACATCCCTAGCATAGCGAACACGCAACTTTGCCCCTCCGATTCATTTGTCCGAAAACGCGAAACACCAGGGATACTTTCCCTGATGTTTCCGCCCTTCGCCGCCGGTATCACCTCCTAGTGCGTTAGGTCACCCTAGCTGTAACACCCCGAGAATCATGCTATAGTAATCACCCGCTAATGGTGCCATGTCATCAGGTTTGACTAAAGCCAAATTGCCCCTTGATATATCAAAGCCAAATTCAAATTCTGAAATAAAGTCAAATAAATTATTTCTTCAAATAGTGGAACTAAAATGTTCGTTTTATTCTATAATTCCCCCTGATGTTTGTTTTGTTGAAACCAACATTATTTGACTCTCCCCCCCAATTAATTACTAGGAAATTAATAAGTATTCGAGCAGCAAATGAAATAGCCTTTAAAAATATGTTTTTAACATTGGAAAATAAATTGAAACTGTTTGGGCAACCCCCAGGTATTGCATTGCAATTATGTGCAAATGTACATGCTCAACGAAATTCATTTGATAGTTGAAACTATTTAAAACAGAAGCTAATAATTGAAAAGAGTAAATAAAAGGGAAAAGCCCTACTCTATTGTGCACTTAGGCCTACTGCCAATAGTGCTGGCCCAGCCCACCTCCACCGTCGTCTCCTTCACCTGTTCATCGAGGGTGCGCTGGAGGCAGCGCGTGCGTCAGCCCATGGATAGCCTGCTGGCGCCATCTGCCGCATCCCCGACGATATTAGGTCACCCTCGACACCCCGAAACCATAGCCCCTCATTTTCTTCCTCCTCGAGCCGTTCCGCCGATTTGCTCGATATCGAACGCAATCGCCACCACTGCCTCATCGCCGTCGTGGCCAACGGCCTCCTTGCCGACCAGAAAGAGGCCAAGAGAAGCGCCGTCGTCGCTTTCGTCGACTACACCACCGGTTTGGGGCGGAGGAGCTGCAGCAACGGCGCCCGTGCCGTCCCCTCGCTGAATCGACTCGGCGCGGCCTCGATCCGCCGTCGACCGAGCCTCACCGGCCCCCTCGACCTCCTGCAGCTGCCCCGAGTCGCTCCTCGTCGCCGATGTGAGCAGCAACTTCGTCCTCCCGAGCCCCCTAGCCTGTTAGACCTCACCGAGCGCGGCGTCCGCCAGCTTCGTTGCGGCGGCGGTTGGGCCTTCCCTGCTACGGTTGATGGCCCGGATGGATGCGGTACTCGCTGCGCGCCGAACGCGCCTCTCCTCGACCGTTTTGGTGGCCTGTGGGCGAATCCCGCGCGTCGCCGCCATCTCCTGTGGTCGCCGGCGTTGCTCCGGCCGCCGTGCTGACCTGGCGCCGACGTGGCCCTATGGGGGGCCACACCAGTGAGGCTGCCAGGGGGCCCCGGCGTCCCAGTTGACCACGTTGACTCTGGTCAACGCCGTTACTGTACTGACATGTGGGCCCTGTCTGTTAATTAGGCTAACTAAACGTTTTTATAAATAAAATTAACTTGTTAGACTAATTAGTCACTGACATGTGGGGCCCAACTGCAAATTAACCCATGTTCTTTTAAATTAACCCACTGTTAGCCCTCTCTCTATGACATGTGGGACCAAATGGTCAGTTTGACCAGTCAGCGGGTCTGTTGACCTGCTGATGTCATGCTGACACTCTGCTGACGTCATATTCCATTTCTGTTAATTTATTTAATTCCGGAAAATGTTTAAACCTTTAGAAATTTGTAGTAATTAAACCGTAACTCCGATGAAAATGTTTTCTATATGAAAGTTGCTCAGAAAAATCCGACGAATCCGGATACGCAGTCCGTTCGTCCGCCACACACCCCTAACCTATCGAACCTGCAAACTTTCCTCTCCGGTTCCTCTGTCTGACAGACGTCCGGAACCGGGAAAACTTTCGGATGTTTCCCCTTCGCCAAGATGCTCGCCTAGCGCTGCGTTAGAACACGTCTAGCTCTGTCTGTTGTCCTGTTATGCACTTGCCTGCTATGTATTTACTGTTTCTTCCCCCTCTTCTCTTCGGTAGACCCCGAGGCCGATGCTGCCCCGGTGATCGACTACGTCACCGACGACTCCTCCTTGCCAGAGCAACCAGGCAAGCCCCCCCTTTGATCACCAGATATCGCCTACTCTTCTCTATACTGCTTGCATTAGAGTAGTGTAGCATGTTACTGCTTTCAGTTAATCCTATACTGCTGCATAGCCTGTCCTTGTTACTACTGTTGTTACCTTACCTGCAATCCTATATGCTTAGTATAGGTTGCTAGTACTTTCATTTATGGCCCTACATCCTTGTCCGTCTGCCGTGCTATACTATCGGGCCGTGATCACTCGGGAGGTGATCACGGGTATATACTATATACTTTACACTATTACATTACCTAGTGGTACTGTTCGGAGATGGGGGCTGAAAGGACAGGTGGCTCCATCCCGGTAGAGGTGGGCACAGGTTCCCACGGCCCCTGCATCGTTACTTTGTGGCGGAGCGCGGCAGGCAGGTTGAGACTACAGGGGTGAGAGGTGGGCCTGCCTGTTCGGCGTTCGCGGTTACTTAACACGCTTAACGAGGTCTTGGTATTTGATCTGAGTTGGCTACGAGCTTATACGCACTAACCATCTACGCGGAGTAGTTATGGGTATCCCGCGTCGTGGTATCACCGGCACTTCAGACGTCGGCGACGAGCGCGCGCCCGGATTGATCTGAACGCCGATGGGCTAGGTCGCTTCGGCCACGTCACGAACGTCTTGGTGTGCTTTCGGGCGATTGGCCCGCCCTGGCGCTTAGGTTTAGACCGGCGTGTTGGCCTCTCTGTTGTGCCTAGGTGGGGCTGCGGCGTGTTGATCTTCCACGGCGGGCATGACCCAGAAAGTGTGTCCGCCAAATGGGATCAAGCGTCTTTGGGTAAGATGGTGCACCCTGCAGGAAGTTAATCTATTCGGATAGCCGTGATCTTGATAACAGGGCGACTTGGAGTTGTACCTTGAGCTTATGACAACTAGAACCGGATACTTGATAAAACACACCCTTCCAAGTGCGGATACAACCGGTGGTCGCTCTCGCTCGTGGATATGAGCAGGGATTGCGGGTAGGATTATTGCTATATGATGTTACTTGGAGGACTTCCGTTGTCCTCTTACATGCATTGCAAGACCGGTGTCCAGAAGCGTAGTCTTCGTTAAGACTAGCTATCCCCCTCTTATTCTGGCTTTCTGCAGTTCAGTCCACTTATATGGCCCTTTACACATATATCCATGCATATGTAGTGTAGCTCCTTGCTTGCGAGTACTTTGGATGAGTACTCACGGTTGCCTTGTTCCCCTTTTCCCCTATCTCTACTCGATTGCTGCAACCAGACTTTGGAGCCCAGGAGCCAGACGCCACCGCCGATGACGACTACTACTCTGGAGGTGCCTACTACTACGTGCAGTCCGCTGACGACGACCAGGAGTAACCTAGGAGGATCCCAGGCAGGAGGCCTGTTCCTCTTTCGATCTGTATCCCAGTTTGTGCTAGCCATCTTATGGCAACTTGTTTAACTTATGTCTGTACTCAGATATTGTTGCTTCCGCTGACTCGTCTATGATCGAGCACTTGTATTCGAGCCCTCGAGGCCCCTGGCTTGTATTATGATGCTTGTATGACTTATTTTATTTGTAGAGTTGTGTTGTGATATCTTCCCGTGAGTCCCTGATCTTGATCGTACACATTTGCGTGCATGATTAGTGTACGATTAAATCGGGGGCGTCACACTAGCACCGCGTATCACCATGTTATGCTTTGTGTTGCTTTGGTTGCTCTGTTATTTTATGTTCCCCCTCCATTACTTCTTTTCGGTAGACCCCAAGACTGCCGGCGACCCCCAGTTCGACTACGGTGGACGACCCCTCCTTCTCGGTTGAGCTTCCAGGCTAGCCCCCCCCCTTTGATCACCTGATATCGCCTATTCCTTCTCTCTACTGCTTACATTAGATTAGTGTAGCATGTTACTGCTTTTGGTTAATCCTATTCTGCTGCATAGCCTGTCATTGTTGCCACAATTGTTGATACCTTTACCTGCTATCCTAATGCTTAGTATAGGATGCTAGTGTTCCATCAGTGGCCCTACACTCTTATCCGTTTGCCATGCTATACTACTGGACTGTGATCACTTCGGGAGGTGATCACGGGCATATGTTATATACTTTATACTGTGACATTACTTATGATACTGTTCGGAGATGGGGGCTGAAAGGGCAGGTGGCTCCATCCCGGTAGAGGTGGGCCTGGGTTCCTGACGGCCCCCGACTGTTACTTTGTGGCAGAGCGACAGGGCAGGTTGAGACCACCTAGGAGAGAGGTGGGCTTGGCCCTGGTCGGCGTTCGCGGATACTTAACACGTTTAACGAGATCTTGGTATTTGATCTGAGTCTGGCCACTGGCCTATACGCACTAACCAACTACGCGGGAACAGTTATGGGCACTCGGCGTCGTGGTCTCAGCCGAAGCCTCCGTGACGTCGGCGGCGAAGCGCGCGCGGATTGGACTGGAACGCCTGCTAGGCTAGGTCTGCTTCCGGCCGCGTTCGCAACGTGCATGTGTGCAAAGGGCGATGGGCCCAGACCCCTGCGCCATAGGATTTAGACCGGCGTGCTGACCTCTCTGTTGTGCCTAGGTAGGGCTGCGACGTGTTGATCTTCCGCGGCCGGGCATGACCCAGAAAAGTGTGTCCGGCCAAATGGGATCGAGCATGTTGAGTTATGTGGTGCACTCCTGCAGGGAAGTTTATCTATTCGAATAGTCGTGATCTTCGGTGACAGGACGACTTGGAGTTGTACCTTGACCTTATGACAATTAGAACCAGATACTTAATAAAACACACCCTTCCAAGTGCCAGATATAACCCGGTGATCGCTCTCTAACAGGGCGACGAGGAGGGGATCGCCGGGTAGGTTTATGCTATGTGATGCTACTTGGTGAACTTACCATCTACTCTCTTCTACATGCTGCAAGATCGAGGCTGCCAGAAGCGTAGTCTTCGACAGGACTAGCTATCCCCCTCTTATTCTGGCATTCTGTAGTTCAGTCCATTGATATTGCCCCTTTACACAGATACCCATGCATATGTAGTGTAGATCCTTGCTTGCGAGTACTTTGGATGAGTACTCACGGTTGCTTTTCTCCCTCTTTTCCCCCTTTCCATCCTACCTGGTTGTCGCAACCAATTGCTAGAGCCCAGGAACTTGACGCCACCGTCGACGACGACTCCTACTTCACCGGAGGTGCCTACTACTACGTGCAGGCCGCTGACGACGACCAGGAGTAGTTTAGGAGGATCCTAGGCAGGAGGCATGCGCCTCTTTCGTTCTGTATCCCAGTTTGTGCTAGCCTTCTTTAGGCAACTTGTTTAACTTATGTCTGTACTCAGATATTATTGCTTCCGCTGACTCCTCTATAATCGAGCACTTGTATTCGAGCCCTCGAGGCCCCTGGCTTGTATTATGATGCTTGTGTGACTTAATTTATTTTTACAGTTGTGTTGTGATATCTTCCCGTTAGTCCCTGATGTTGATCGTACATGTTTGCGTGTATGATTAGTGTACGATTGAATCGGGGGCGTCACAGCGAGGGCGCGCGGCGTGGTTGGAGGGCAGGGGCGATGGCGGCGTGGTCGGGGCGGGGTAACGATGGTGTGGTCGGGGCGGGCCGACCGCGGCGTGGTCGAGGCAGGGGCGGCGGCGGCGACGGGGCAGAGGGCGTCGACGGCGTCGACAGGGCGAGCTCGGGCAGCCTGGCTTCATCGTCATAGGGATCGAAGAACTGAAACAAAATTTTCACAAGTGCTGGCTTATGAAACAAAGGCTTTAGTCCCGGTTCGTGGCACTAACCGGGACCAATGCTACCCTTTAGTCCCGGTTGGTGGCACCAACCGGGACCAAATGTCTCTTTTCAGCAGCCCAAAGGGCGGGAAGCAGAGGCCTTCGGTCTCGGTTGGTGGCACCAACCGGGACTAAAGGGGGGGGGGGCATTGGTCCCGGTTGGTGCCATGGACCGGGACCAAAGGGTTGCATTGGTCCCGGTTCGTGCCACCAACCGGGACCAATGGCCTTGCACAGCGGCGTGGTGGTGGGAGTTTAGTCCCACCTCGCTAGTTGAGAGCGCCCCGCACCTGTTTATAAGCTCCACTGCCTCTTCCCTCTCGAACTCCTCTGAACTGCAGGCCTATGGGCCTAATATGACACTGTTATGCCTGTGGGCCTACTGGGCCTTCCACGGGCCTGAATCCTGGCCCAGCTAACTGGGTTTTTAGTCGTATTCAGGCCGTGGTGGCCCAGTAGGTGGCATTTTTTTATAATTTTTTTCCAGTTTTTTTGTTTCATAATAGAAGTTTAGCTGTGGATGCCAAAAATCCTACCATCATCGACAAGACAACGACATTGCAAACATTAAAAGTGACAACATGAATGATTCACTAGAAAAGTGCGACGATTTTTTCCTTCCAATGCAATGCACAGACACATTAAATTGCTGCATGCAAAAATTAAAAGGAAAACCTTAGAAACGCAATACAAATGCAGACGCTCACAAGCACATACATATATTAATACACACACTTATATTCTGCCCTATGACTGAGCACCCCGAGAGACTGAGCCGATGGGTCTTGACATTGATGAATTCACCACAAGCGGCTCGCTCTCAACGGGAATGTCACCTCTCACTAAAAGAATAGTCCGTCTTTGTGAAACACCAAAGCATCAAACATGATATTTAATCCCTGGTAGGATCGAGGCTCCCTTGTTCTCCTAACTATCAAACCAGAGATTGGTTCTCACGGTCAAAGAGAAAGTAACCGATACATGTGAAAATTCCTACTTGTTCAGTGCCCACCCATGCATGCACCACAGTAATAGACATTAAAGCATGATATGCATTTCTTCTATACCTCGACATGCGCCTACCTGCCCCTTCGTGTTGCACTGATGGGTGTTTGGTGGACACATCAACTTTCTTTCCTGTTACAACGCACGGGCACATGTTCTAGTAGTTATAAAAAGATAATATATACCACATTCGAATTATAGGCAGGACGAGGGCCGACAGGGGCGGATACCAAAACCATCGCACTATATAATAACAAGCAATAATAAAAGTAAGAAAATTAGACAAATATCTATCTAAAGTAAGAATATTTTTTCTTTCAGATAAAAAGATAAGAACAAGAGGCTCACCACGGTGGTGCCGGCGACGAAATTGGCGCGGGCGATCAACGACGGTGAAGACGGGGACGGGATGTGATGGATCGCTAAACCTATGCAAATCTCGGAAAAAATGGAGCTTGGGAGTCGAGCTTCGAGAGAAGAAAGCTTAACTAGTGTGGCTCGGGTATTTGATGGAACACCTCATGTGCATAGGAGGTGAGACTGAAGCCACCCCTTCTGTCCCGGTTCGAGCCACGAACCGGAACAAATGTATGTGGGCCAGGAGCGAGGCCCATTGGTCCCTGTTCATGTCAGGAACCGGGACAAATGGGTCCAGACGAACCAGGACCAATGCCCACGAGGCCCCGGCCGGCCCCCTGGGCTCACGAACCAGGACGTATGCCTCCTATGGGTCCCGGTTCGTGACTAAATCGGGACTAATGGGCTGGCCAGACCCGAACCAAAGCCCTGTTTTCTAATAGTGCAGCTTTGATCCTCTGAAGCATCTGTGTAGGCGTCGTGGTGGTGACTCTGAAAATCCACTCATTCCACTCCTTCTACGTGCGTCACCATACTAGTTGGTAGAGTGTGGTCCATGCTCGACGGTGAGAGGGAGGCAGTGTTGCAGTCCGGTGCCAGCGACACCAGTAGCCTGCAGAGCGTCAACGTGAGGCGCCAAAGCTTAGAGCTGAATGGGCAGTCTGCCAGTAGGTCGGTTGTGTCCTCCGGCACATTTGTGCAGTGTACACAGGCCGGCTTGTGTGGCGATCCTCGCTTGGCTAGGTTGTCGGCAGTGATGCAATGAACAAGGAGGTCCAGCCAAGAGAAGATCTTGCAGCGAAGGGTGGCGTCGGATTTCCAGATTAAGCTTTCAAAGTTGAATAGCAGGGATCCTTCGAATTGGATTGAGTAGGCCGATTTAGCAGTGTATTGGCAGTCTGAGGTCCACTTCCAGCTAACAGAATCAGCCTCATCCGTGAGCACCAGCGTGCCCATCATCGTCCATAGCACCACGAAATCTCACACCACGTCAACCGACAATGTTCATGTCAACCACCTAGTCCAGGTGTTGTCCCTCATTGCCTCAGGCACGGTTAGATTATTTTTATGTCGGCGGCAAACAACGCTGGGAAGGCATGCTCAAAGTCAAAGCATATCCTGCTATGCCATGGCTTCCTCCAGAACTTGATCATGCGTCCATCCCCAAGGTGGCATAAAAAAAGAAAAAATGGATAAATAAAGATGGACCAAGCTACTTATGAATGTAACCACAATTAACATCACTACGGTCAGGCTATCAAACACAGAGTCAGAAGTGAATTACGAGTCAAGCCAAGCTGCGAATCGAGCGAGCTCCCCTTGCAATGATGTGGTGGTGAACCTCTCATTCGTCTTTAGTGCTCTTCGAACCGTGCAGGAAGGTTTCCCATCACACGCAGGTGTTGAACACGGAGCAAACCTTGGGATCAGTTTGCGGTTGCAGTTGTGCCAACGGCTCGTCTTGTTGCATCCATTGTTGCCATAACCACCTTGAGCGAAGCGCGGTGCTTGGTGCTGCAAGGTTAGTGATGTCCAGCCCACCAAATTCCTTGGGACAACATACAATCTTCTAGTTGACCAGACATTTACCTCCATGAGAGCACTCCTTGTTCTCCCAAAGAGAAGCCCTCTTCGTGCCTTGTCGATTGCTTTGGCCAGCCAAACATGCATATCGATTGAGATCAGCTTAAAAACCACCGTTGAAGAGAGCACCTGGTTAATCAGAGAAAGCCGTCCGTAGATGGAAAGATGCATCAGGTTCCACACCTTCATCTTCTTCAGAATCGCGTCAAGGATTGGTTGATAGTCTACTCTTGTCTGAGAGAGGCAATGCCCAAATACCGACAAGGGAATTGCTGGACGGTGCAGCCCGACATGTGAATGACAAGCGTGGTGTCGGTATTCTGACAGTAGAGATTACTAGTAGAAAACAGGGCTTTGGTCCAGGCAGGGCTAGCCCATTAATCCCGGTTCACTCACGAACCGGGAACCATGGGGGAATAGGTCCCGGTTCATGAGGCCAATGGGCCGGCCGGGCCTTGTGGGGCATTAGTCTCGGTTCGTCTGGACCCATTGGTTCCGGTTTCAGACACGAACCGGGACCAATGGGCCTCGCTCCTGGCCCACAACCATTGGTCCTGGTTCGTTGCTGGAACCGGGACCAAAGGGGGTGGGATGCCTATATATACCCCCTCGCCCGCGAGCAGAACAGTGGAGTGCTCTGTTTTTCTGGCCGACCGTGGGAGAGGTGTGTTGTGCTCTAGCTCACCTCCTATGCACATGAGGTGTTCGATGAAATACTCGAGCCACACTTAAGCTTTCTCCTCTCGAAGCTCCTTGTCCAACCTCCATTTTCCTCAAGATTTGTCTAGGTTTGGCGGTTCGTCCTGTCCCGACCCCGTCCTCACAGCCGTCGATCGCCCGCACCGATCTCGTCGCGGGCACCACCGTGGTGAGCCTCTTGTTCTTATCTTCTTTCTAAAAGAAAAAAGTTCTTACTTCTATGATTTAGATAGATACTTGTGTAATTTTCTTACTTTTATTATTGTTTGTTATGTTATTATATAGTGCGATGATTTTGGTATCCGCCTCCGTCGGCCCTCGTCCTGTCTATGATTCGGATGTGGTATATATATTATCTTTTATAACTATTAGTTTAATTTAGTGTTTATGATAATTATGCCGACCAACGTGATATAGATTTTTTATCTAGGAGGTATGTGAACCAGAAATTCAAACCGACCCTATTATCGAGAGGTTAAATTTAGTTGAAGAAGAAAACAATTATTTGAAGGAAAAATTGAAAAAAAATTGAGGACGAGAAGATGATATTTGAGTTGCATGTTGCGGATGTCGTCGATGATCACAAGATCAAGATGGATGCAATGCGCTTGAAGATTAGAAAGATTAGAAAATATGACATTCATACAGAGGCTTGGTATCATTATGTCGTTGGATCAATTGTTACCTTAGTTGTGATTATGATCGCGTTTGTTGTTGCATTGAAATATTTTCGATAATTTCAATGTATGGTTTAATTAGATGCTCTGGAGAGCTATATGTTGTTCAATGCGAACTATGTATGTACTTTGGTTTTAATGTGATGATGAACTTCTATTAACTTGGTCACTTATCTATTCATGATGTTCTGTAATGGTTTTTGACACACTTAATTATATATAATGCACGTAGATAAACCGACAATGGATGTACGGTGACAGACGCACCTCCGAGTACATTGAGGGCGTGCATAATTTTCTCGCAGTGGCTGAGGCAAACAAGCAGAATAGTTTTATGTGTTGTCCATGCCCTATATGTGGAAATACGAAGTCTTACTCTGCCTCGAAAACCCTTCACACCCACCTGCTTTATATGGGTTTCCTGCCACACTATAATGTTTGGACCAAGCACGGAGAAAGAGGGGTTAATTGTGATAGAAGACAGTGAAGAAGAAGAGGATGATGACAACTATTTGCCCCCTGAATACGGTGATGCTGCAACAAAAGAAGCTGCACTATCGATACCCTGAAGCGACCACCACCGCCTTTGCCGGATGACAACTATGTCCGCGCTCTTAAAAAGACATATGGAGATGCGCGGCGGTCAGGAACTACTTCTAGTGACAAAAGGTTAGAAGAACGAAGAAGTGGGAAAAAATTCCCCAGCTCGGTGAACAGGCGAACCAATCGTGCCCCCCGCTCAAGGTGTCTAGCGATATCGTTGCTAATCTGCCGGGGATGGTCCCGGTACCAATCCTGGTGATTACCTGGGAGATTATGTACATTTTGATACAATGGAGGTGGACGAATTCAGATACCAGTATGAGAAGCCTCTCGTCAAAGATGGAAGTCCTGCTCTAACAACGATGATGTGAAGATTCAATGAATGGTACATGGAAGCCTGCAGCAAGTCTGAGAAGGATGCTTTGACGATGAGAATTAAAGAGGAGTACGACTTCGTTGGATTGGATTATATTACAATTGATTTTGACGAGTTTTCCAATTATACAATCGAAAGGCCCTCGACAAATCACTCATGACTTGCTACTGTATGTAAGTACTACTTCTGTAATTAAGTCGCTATATATAGCCCAGCTCTTTCATTGCATGTATATATAATTATCCTCACTATATTATGCAGATTGAAGATCGTCGAATGCAAAAAAGCATAAATCTATAACATTGGGTTCATTAAACCAAATGTCATACATGAATGGACGGTTCAAAAGAATGTCACAGAAACCGAGGACAACTTGCTAAAATCGTTGCTCAAAAATCAAAACAAAGATAAAATACTCTTTCCATACAACTTCAAGTGAGTGCTACTATGTTGTGCATATTCGATTTCCCTTATTACTCGAGGTTATAGTAATGCAAATGATGAGTTATGCATGCATGCACAGCTACCACTTTATTCTTCTAGAGATTAAGCTTGAGCTGGGAGTAGTAACCGTCTTAGACTCGAGACGAAAAGATCCCGAGGACCATGCGGACATGACTCAAATGCTCCAGAAGTAAGTTCAATCGATCATTATCGCACCATCTCGGCAACTTTGTTCATTTCCTGATATCAAGTAATTATTTTCTTTGTGTGGCAGGGTTTGGAAAGAGTTCACCGCAATTACTCCGGGATTGCCGACCGAGCTACGATTTACACACCCAAAAATAAGTACTAATAGCTAGTTCCACGCATCTCCCATTGATTCTAGCTAGTTTCATCAATACAATTTAGCATGCTTGCTTATCAGTTTGACTGACCTCTATTTCTTCTAAAGTGCTGGTGGCAGGAAGCCGGAAATGATTTTTGTAGATACTACGTTTGCGAGTTCATCTACAACACGACGACCTCTAATAAGCGGGGCTACTCTGAAAACAATATGAAGTGCGTAAGCAAACATATTCACAGTTTTATTTTTTTACCATCATTTGTGTTGAGTTCATTCATACACATGTATTGACCCTCTTCTTCAATTTAGATCTGGCAGATGCGGGATGAACTCCTACCAGAAGATCGCATACGAGGAATTCAAGAGGAATTGGCGGGATTCTTTCTTGACCACGTCATCAATCCAGCCGGAGAATACCATGTGGAAACTGACTTTATATGTTAGGGAATGTAAGAGATCTTATATTGTATATATGTAGCTAGTAGCGTTGGATAGATATACGAAAACTTGTTGTTCGACCAATCTCTCGGAGAAGGAGAGGTCGATCACTTCTCTCTGTATATGTTCATGACGATCTTGTGTACTTAATGGTTCATTCATTTGCTTACTAGCTAGCGTGTCGAGTTCTCTCTATACGTATATAGTACCTAGGGTCCACCAAGCATGGAGATAAGAGAGGTCATTTCTCTCTATTAGCTAGCTAACGCAATATATGAAACCCCTGAATTAACCTGTAAAACCCCAACCCCCCCTCTGAAAAAAGCAAAAACCACAGCGCTGCTAACGCATGGATGCTTTTTGGTCCTGGTTGGTGTTACCAACCGGGACTAAAGGCCCTCCTGCATGGGCTTCCCGCAGCGGCCACGTGGAGCACCTTCTGTGCTGGTTCGTAAGCGAACCGGGACTAAAGGCTTTGGGCTTTAGTCCCAACACTTTAGTCCCGATTCCAGAATCGGGACAAATGGGTCTCTGGAACCGGGACAAATGAGCCTTTTTCTATTAGTGGATGCAGGTCTTGGTGAGATTCGCCGGCAACCCTAAGGCATGCCCAAAGACATCGAGCAACGTCTTGACCACCTCCATCTCACGGGTGCAGGGGTTGACGAATAGGACCGCGTCGTCAGCGTGGAGGGACACCCAAGATCCCTGCCGATCCCTGTCGAGGGAGGGATGATGGGGGCGATCGGTCCCAAGATCCCTGCCGCTGTTGCCTTGTCGAAGATCACCACTAAACATCCATGGCGAGGACGAACAGGAGCGGCGATAGGGGATCGCCTTGGCGCAACCCCTTCTCATGACGAATAGGAGCAGATAGCTCACTGTTAACTAGCACCTTAGTCGATGCCATTAAGAACACTGCCGACACCATATTCCTCAATCGTAGTCCAAAACCCCTCTTCTCGAGAACCTTCAGAAGGAACTCCCAGAAAACAGTGTCGAAGGCCTTTTCCATGTCCAGTTTCATCATCAGGGCCGGGGTCTTGGTTCGCCTGAGGGCTTTTACAAGAGTGCTGACGTACTAGTCTCGCGGATTGCACGCCCTCGAATGAATGCGTTCTGGCAAGGGCACACGAGTTCTTTCATCCGCAACTGAAGCCTGGTGGTCAAAAATCATGGCAACCAGCTTAGCAAAACTGCAGACCAAATTGATCGGGCGGTAGTCCTTGGGAGAGAGAGCATCCTCACGCTTGGGCAGCAGAATCATGATAGCATTGTTTAGCAGATCAAACCTAGCAGTGGCCCCACCCTCGAGCGCCTTGAGCGCGTCCAAAAGATCACCCGTGATGGTATTCCAGTAGGCCTTGTTGAAAAGCCCGGTGTACCCGTCTGGCCCTGTGCATGGTCACCGTCCATGTCCATAACAGCGGCCCGCACCTCCAGGGGCGGAACCAGGATTTGAGGTTCGGGGGGCTATAATTATTTCTGATGGTTCAAAACTATCCGTACAGTCAATTAACAATGCAAAGAACTTACATTTCTATTAGTTTAAAATTGGCTTTAGGAAGATCAAAGATGTGTATAATTTCATCAGAACTAAACTTTGATGCTTAATCTTGTGTCAGGCCTAATTTACAGTACATATTTGACGCTGGAATCCGCGTGTCAAAACTAAACTTCGATGCAACAATACAAGATCAAACAGGACTACACAGACACAAAAATACAGATCGGTAACAACGGACAAATTAAATCCAAACAAGAGAATCCGGGTGTTATGTCTATTTACGGTACATACTATTTTTGAGGATAAACAAGAAACTATTGCCCTAATTAATTCCTTCTAACTCAAGAATTTCTGCAGTTACTAGTGTAGTACGGATCAGTTTGCAGAATAAATTACATAGCACAAATTAAAGAAAACTCACCGGCGAATTTCCTTGCTCGCTTGTCGAAGGATTGGCTGTCCGCGCCGCCGGAGCCGGCGCTGATCGGTTGTGTGAACTGCCTTAGGCGGCTAGTCGGAGCAGGGAGGGAGATATGCGTGCGTGCGTCGGCGCCGAAAGTAGGAAACGACGGATGGATTGATCGATCCTCTAGTCAGCCTTCATACTAGACCTGGCTCTTTGTTTTTGGTGGTGGGCTACTGGGCTGAACAAATTGCTATCAATTGAGACATCATCAACTGTTCGTGGGCTTGGGCTTGAGATTACCATTTGGGGTGGTGTAGGGTCGGGGCGGGGGGGGGGGGGGGTGTTGTAATTAGTCCTCATCATACCAAACTCGTCCTACGATACGTAGGTTCGACGCGCACGTTGGGGGGACCTCCATGAATGCGTTCTGGCAAGGGAGCACGGGTTCTTTCATCCGCAACTTAGTATTATGTTCTGATTAAATTAAGGTAAACGTTGGCTTCCGGTGCACCGGCCGAAGCTCGGGCTGGTCGCCCGCGAATCGTTCGATCGCGCACCATCTATCGGCCCTCGTTTAACAACAACCACTCAATCTTATCTCTTTTCATCCTTATCTTTTTTGAGGAAGTCGTCAACCTCTTCTCCTGTTCCTCTCGTCTCTCTCGCCCATCTCCTCTCTGGCTCTCTAGCAGCTGTGCAGCCCCCAACCACCGCCTGCTGGGATGCCAGCCCGACCACCGCACTTGGCAGCCTCCGTGCCACGAGCACCTACTCCAAGCTCCTCTCCGTCTCGGCGACTAGACCTCGATGTTTCTACGACCACAATCTCGTCACCGGCGTGGGATGTGCTACAACCATGTGAGACGGTGATGTGACCGGCGTCGCGTGCTACTATGACTGAAACGACGTGGTACTACAACCGTCATGCACTCGTGCTGGAGCCCATGCGGGGATGCTGGAACCGACGCCGGAAAAAGTTGCAACCTCGGCGTGCACCCGCGCTAGAACTAGCACATGGTGATGCTTTTACCGGCCATGTGGTCTGCTGGAACCGGCAACAAAAAATGATACAACCAGCATCACCCAAAGCTTCAATCAAAGGCAAACAAATTTTTGGGGTGTTGGCACTGCGCAAACACGGAAGCTTCAACCGACGACGATAAAAGCTTCAACCGGCGATTAGAAAAGTGTCAACCGGCGACGAAAAAGTTTCAACAACAAACGACGGAAGTTATGGATGACGACGAAAGCTACAACTGTTGATGAAAAAAGCTACATCTGACAATGAAAAAAGCTTCAACCATTCATGTCTCGTCTTAACCCGCGACGGCGGCGATGACATTTTTGCTGCATCCGTCGTCGAGTTTTGCTACAACCGGCGTTGACATAAGTTGCAACCATTCATGACGATGACCCCGACCTGTGATGGCAGGCGACGATGTTTTGCTGCATCTGCTGTCATTTTTCGCTTATGGCCGGCATTGATGATTGCTTCGACGGGGCTCGTCATGGGAGGTGGAGCTGCAAAAAAATTTGGAGCTGGAGCTACAAGGCTACAAGACAAGTTCTTCCTACAGGACAGATAAGTACAACGACGGCCTTCAACGACAACCTTGGGTGTGGGCGCGGCGAGCCCCGGTGCTGCTAGCGGTCGGTGACGGGTCGTGCGCCGTGGTTTGCTACGACGGGCATGCACCTGAGGTGTTACAAGCTGCAGGACACGAGGTACTTTTCAGGCGGCGTCTGCCATGCGCGTGGGAAGGAAGCTTCGCTGGGGAGGTGGGGAATCGTTTTCAGACGGGGAAAAAGATAAGATCTGAACGGTGCGGATGGTTCCAATCCGATGACTGCTAGGGGACCCGCCGAACGTTGGGCCGGTGCGCCGGCGCCTAGTGCTGCCTAAATTGAACGTAGTCTTTCAGTTTTGATCTATTTGTCTTTTTAGCTAAAAATATAAAATAGAGTTACTGAATGACATACTGCTTACATGCCTTACTGCTATTTTTCATGTTGAATTGATTAAGCTTGGACTCATATATCATATTGTTAACTTGTTCCATAACATTGTCCTTTTCCTTTATATCTGAATCAAACTTTTCTCCTGTTGCAATGCATGGGCATACGTGCTAGTATCTATATATATAGGATGGAGGCAGTAGTTTTTAAGACGAAACGAATGGCTTATTTGGGAAGGTGTCGATACAAATTTTGCATTACATCTGCAAAAATCTGGTACGCAGATGCAGAGGATGGCAATTAACCTGCTGGACGCAGGCGTGGGTCCAAATTTGATGTACTCTGGGCCGTAAATTTTGTGGGGCTGATGATGCATAGATTGATAAGATTTAAATGTATATCCTCTGCTAATAAATTGGCTGCAGCTCGTACGTACTGCAACGGTGTAAGAAGCAGCTCTCCGCAGGCTCTAGGATGCTCTTGGCAGAAGATCTTCGAAACAGCTCTGCGTACGAGTAGTTTTGGTCGGATAGCTATACGACCAGACTGCAAATGCTATGGCCCACAAACTGAATCATCTACATTTTATCTCTAATCGTACAAGTTGGACGGGAATTGATCGTATGTATAGCAAGGTTGGAAGATCTTTGGCCTGGGCCTGATCTCCCAGTAATTAGGTATCTCGGTATTAATAGCTACGGGCTGCTCAGTATTTACTCCCAACGTACAGATGGTTAACAGCATCTCCACCCGTCCCAGGAAGGCCCCCAAGAGCACTTTTTCACCGCCGCGGACAAAAAAAGTCCCACTCACGCCTTCACGAGCCCGATAAGCGCCGGATTTGGCCGAAAATAGAGCCGGAGACCCCAACGCAAACCCAGGAAGCTGGAGGGCGCCTGGGGGACGCAGATTTTTTTGAACACCTGCACTCAGGCCCATCTATCTTAGCTCTTCATTATTGCTTTGAGATCTGTGCAACACAACTAACATTTTATATATAAATTTCTCTTTTTTGTTTCTCTCATATAGAACATGTGTTGAATCTAAAACTTTGCAGCACAACAAAGCTTCCTAACTAGAATGTGAGATAAAACTTTCATATTTTTTGGTCCGACAAAAAATTTAAAAATAAGATTTTTTAACTAAAAAAATCTTAATTCGTATATTTATATTGGACGAAAAAATCTGAAAGTTTTATCCCAGATTCTAGATAGAAATCTTTGTTGTGCTGTGAAAGTTTCAAGTTCAAAACATGTTCTATGGGAGAGAAACAAAAAAGAGAAATGTGTTTGCACGAATCGCGACGCAAGAAATGGATGGCTAGGATAGACTGGCCTGGGTGCAGATGTTCTAAAACATATTTTCTGGCGTCTGGGGGGCTATTTTTGCCGTTTTGCAGGTGCTGGCCCATTTGCCAGTGTTTCTCTCCTCTCTCTTCCCTTTCCTTCCCGGGCCACCAAGTGCTCCGGTCCACATACGCCCATCCTCTCTCTCACACATAAGCCCGTCGGCCGCATCGGGCGCTGCCTCGCCGCTACGCCGAGCGCATCGGCTCCGGCGCCCCCGTCTACCTCGTCGCCGTCCTCCACATCGTGCCGGTGAAGGGGGCGGGCGGCGGAGCAACCGGTGCGGGCGTTGCAGGCGCGTGGAGGCGGGTCGCCGCAAGGAGAGGAGCCGGTGAGCGGAGGCTCGACGCAAAGGCGGCGGGAGCCGGTGCACGGAGGCGCGACGCGACGGCGCGCGGGAGCCGCCTCAGCCTCGCGGCTCTCTCCTCTCTCTCTCCCTCCCCGCCGCCTGGCACGGCCGCTCAGCCGAGCCACGGTGCTCCGTCCGCCCGCGGATGCTCGCGCTCGCCGCCATTGTTTTGCCTCGACATCAGACCCGGAGATCGCGGACATACTTGCATGCCGGCGAGCAGTGCAATTTGCAAGGGAGTTGCATGTGGAGAAACTTGAGATGGAGCTGGACTGCAAGAATGTGGTGACCAGACCAAGAGCTTCGGTGCAGCTGGACCGGTGGTCGAAGAGATTAAGGGCATGGTTCAAGATTTTGAGGCCCATAAGTTTAGTTGGACGAGAAGATCAGCGAATAGCGCTGCACATATTCTAGCAAAACTTGGTGTTAGCGATGAGGTTTGTAATGTGTGGTTTCAATGCCCGCCGGACTGCATTCTGCAGGTCGTAGCGGCGGAAATCCCAGACTTTGTTGAATAAATGAAACAGGTTTCACCCCTTAAAATAAGACATTTGGACGACGATCCAATCAGGCCATGTATGGCAGCAGCAGGCAGCACACCACTAGCTGGGCCATCGTGCAATGGTCGTGGACAATATTGATCGTGTGTACAGTAGTTCCTTATTCTTTTAGCGACAAATAACTCTGTGAGTTACTAGCCCATTCGGCTGAAAATTAGATGACCACCAAGCTATAATAATGACCTTAGGGCATCTTCAATGCAAACCCCTTACAACGGACACCACAAATGTTCGCCGACACGTCTGAACCATGTCCGCAGACACGATGCAGAACATTTCCCGCCAAAACTTCCTCATCCTGCATGCCCCTCAACGGAGACCACGACCGCGACAGCCCAACACAGACTAGTTGGCGTTCCACCCCACCATCGATTACGGTGCCCCAGATGAGCTAGAACCGGCCGCCACGGTGTCCAAAAGGGCGGCCGGCTCGAAAATGGTGTAGGCACATGGCTGCGCCCGGCTTCCAGGCACCAAGGATGAATGGTTGCGCACGTCGATATTGGTTTGATCAGCGCGATGGGGACGCTGTCAGTGCGAGCGACGATGACAGTCTCGACGCCCATGATGTCGAGCTAGAGCAGAGAGATGGTGGTCAATCAACCGGGCGTGCGGGTTCTCCGGCTGCTCTTCTTGTGAGCCATCAACGCATCCCTCGCCCTGGCCTGATCTGCGGCGGAACTATCGACCCTTATGTCCCTGTACTCAAGGTGAAGCAAGGAGGACAGGTTCCGCCCGAAGCCAGAGCCTGTCAGGAGCCCGACCACCGCCGGACAACCTCCTCGGGGTGCGCTGCACTCAGAAACACGCACGGGCATGGAAAGGCTGGAGGAGGAGTAATGTCTACTACACAACTTTTTTTCTTGTAGACTCTGTTGGGCCTTCAAGCATAGAGTTTTGTAAAAAACTATAATTTTCCTCAAGTGAATGACCTAAGGTTTATCAATCCGTGGGAGGTGTAGGATGAGATGGTCTCACTCAAACAATTCTGCAATCAAATACAAGAATTTTTTTGTGTCACTAACACACTAAATACAATGCTACATTGTATAGGTGCACGAGTTCGGCGAAGAAATGGTGATACAAGTGCAATATAAATAGTAGATATAAATTTTTGTAATCTGAAATAATAAAAGCAGCGAGGTAGCTAGTAATAAAAGTGAGCACAAACGGTATTGCAATGCTTAGAAATAAGGCTTAGGGTTCGTACTTTCACTAGTGCAATCTCTTAATAGTGCTAACATAATTGGATCATATAACAATTTCTCAACGTGTGATAAATGATCACTCCAAAGTTCCTATCAATAGCGGAAAACGTAAGATAAAATTGTTTTATGTAGCGAACCACCTCAAAGTTATATTTCCGATCAATATACTGAGCCATCCCTATATGTGTGACAAACAATCCTAGAATTCGTACTACAATAACACCATATGATATGCATCAATCAACTCTAATATCACCTAGATACTCCAATGTCACCATAAATAACCATGAGTCAAGTATTCGATATGCATAAAAAAATCAGATTCGTAATATTCAATCAAACAAAAAGAACTTTAAAGAGTACCCCCAAAGTTTCTATCGAGAGAGAGAGAGAGAGAGAGAGAGAGAGAGAGAGAGAGAGAGAGAGAGAGAGGGGGGAGAGAGATCAAACTCATAGCTACTGCTACATACACTCAGCCCGGAGGATGAACTACTCCATCTTCGTCATGGAGACCGCCGGGATGATGAAGATGGCCTCCAGTGATGACTTTCCCCCACCGGTAGGTTGCCAGAACTGGGCTCCGGATGAGATCACTTCGGAATAGAGGGTTGCGGCGGCAGAAAAACTCATCTAGGTTAACTTTCGGGGGTTTCTATACTTATAGGACTTTTAAGCGTTGATTTCACGTCAGGGGGTCTCCAAGGGACCCACAAGCTCAGATGGAGCACCCTAGGGGGTGGGGGCATGACACCTAGGCTTGCGGGGCCCCTATCACACACACCTTCCTTTGTTTGACCATTTCTGCTATTATGCTCATCGTAAATAGGTCCTTCAAGTGAACTGTATGCCACGCATCGCACACACAACTCTAATCTTAATCGCGTTTGATGTCTCTGCCATCACAAACGTTTTATATATTTTTTGACAGTTTTTTTACATCACCGTATGTGATTAATGCATCACACACAATTTCGTTGAAGGGTCTCTGATTGTAGTGTCGCGTTAGCACCATCCTGCAGTACTGCTACATCGTCTTCTGTGAGGCATTCCTCCGCACTGAGCCCCACTTCGGCCTCTGGCTGAAGCGTTGTTCTGTGTCAAACCATAGTCCAACGGTGTAAATATCGTAGAGTGCAGAGGAGCCATTATCGTCGGTGTCAAAACCGGCGGATCTCGGGAAGGGGGTCCCGAACTGTGCGTCTAAGGTCGATGGTAACAGGAGGCAGGGGACACGATGTTTACCCAGGTTCGGGCCCTCTCTATGGAGGTAATACCCTACTTCCTGCTTGATTGATCTTGATGAATATGAGTATTACAAGAGTTGATCTACCACGAGATCGTAATGGCTAAAACCCTATAAGTCTAGCATGCATGATTATGATTGCCTCTACAGACTAAACCCTCCGTTTTATATAGACACCAGAGGGGGCTAGGGGTATACAAACTTGGTTACATAGAAAGGAATCTTCATATCCGAATGCCAAGCTTGCCTTCCACGCCAAGGAGAGTCCCATCCGGACATGGCAGAGAGTCTTCTATCTTGTATGTTCAAGGCCCATCAGTCCGGCCCACGTTACATAGTCCGTACGCCCGAGGACCCCTTAATCCAGGACTCTCTCAGTAGCCCATGAACCAGGTGAGGGAGTCCTGGATTAGGGGGTGTCCGGATAGCCGAACTATCACCGTTGGCCGGACTCCTGGACTATGAAGATACAAGATTGAAGACTTCGTCCCGTGTCCGGATGGGACTTTCCTTGGCGTGGAAGGCAAGCTTGGCGATACGGATATGTAGATATCCTACCGTTGTAACCGACTCTGTGTAACCCTAGCCCTATCCGGTGTCTATATAAATCGGAGGGTTTTAGTCCATAGGACGAACAACAATCATACCATAGGCTAGCTTCTAGGGTTTAGCCTCTCTGATCTCGTGGTAGATCCACTCTTGTACTACCCATATCATCAATATTAATCAGGCAGGAGTAGGGTTTTACCTCCATCGACGTGGCCTGAACTCGGGTAAAACATCGTGTCCCTTGTCTCCTGTTACCATCCGCCTAGACGCACATTCGTCACCCCTACCCGAGATCCGCCGGTTTTGACACCGACATTGGTGCTTTCATTGAGAGTTCCTCGTATGTCGCCATCCTTAGGCCCGATGGCTCCTTCGATCATCAACAACGACGCGGTCTAGGGTGAGACTTTTCTCCCCGGACAGATCTTCGCATTCGGCGGCTTTGCACTGTGGGCCAATTCACTTGGCCATCTGGAGCAGATCGAAAGCTACACCCCTGGCCGTCAGGTCAGACTTGGGAGTTTGAACTACACGGCCGAGATCCGCGGAGACTTGATCTTCGACGGATTCGAGCCACAGCCAAGCGCACCGCACTGTCTCGATGGGCACGATCTAGCTCTGCCGCCGAACAGTGCCCTGAAGGCCGCACCGGCGTCCGCTCCGACCTTTAGCTCGGAGCCGACTCCGGCGATCGAGGACGAGTGGCTGGACACCGCCTCGGGGGCTACGATCTCTATGGCGATTGAGCCGAACTCCATCCCTGTCCTTTGCGAAGACCATGACTCCAAGGTGCCGGACTCCTCTCCGGAGTCCGACCCCCCGCGCCCCTGCCAATCGAATCCAATTGGGCGCCGGTTATGGAGTTCACTGCTGCGGACATCTTTCAGCACTCGCCCTTTGGCGACATCCTGAATTCACTAAAATCTCTCTCTTTATCAGGAGAGCCCTGGCCGGATTACGGTCAGGAAGGTTGGGATGCGGACGACGAAGAAATTCAACGCCCACCCGCCACCCACTTTGTAGCCACTGTCGATGATTTAACCGACATGCTCGACTTCGACTCCGAAGACATCGACGGTATGGACGACGATGCTGGAGACGACCAAGAACCAGCGCCTACAGGGCACTGGAAGGCCACCTCGTCATACGACATATACATGGTGGACATCCCAAAAGATGGGAACGGCGATGGAACAACGGAAGATGACCCCTCCAAGAAACAGCCCAAGCGCCGGCGTCAGCGGTGCCGCCTAAATCCCGCCACAACAAAAACGGTGATTCCGCACGGAGATAATAACACCCGGACAAAGGTCAAGACAACTTCCCCAGCAGGATTCAGCACAGAGGAGGGAGAAGCCAGCCCTCATGATAGAGCGGCGCATGTGGGGAGGTGAAGGACGATAATTATATGCCTCCCTCCGAAGATGAGGCAAGCCTCGACGACGACGAATTTGTCGTGCCTGAGGATCCCGCCGAACAGGAGCGTTTGAAACGCAGGCTTATGGCCACGACAAGCAGCTTCAAGAAAAAGCAGCAGCAACTTAGAGCTGACCAAGACTTGCTAGCTGACAGATGGACTGAAGTCCTTGCAGCCGAAGAGTACGAACTCGAATGCCCCTCCAAGAGATACCCAAAACGTAGGCTGTTACCCCAATTAAAGGAGAAAGCACCCAAACCTACATCACCAGCGCATGATGCGGCCGACCGGCCACCCCGTGGCCGCGATAGAGAGGCCTCTAGGCCCTCCATTCAAACCGCACCCCGGCGCCGCTCGAAAAGTACCAAGGCACAAGGAAACGCGCCAGACCTGCGAGACATATTGGAGGAAAAGGCAAGGCAAACAAGATCGATCTACGGATCGCGTGGGCGCCCCATGACACGTGATGATAACCGTCACGCCGGATACAACAATTCCGGCCGGGCCGAACACAGTAGACAAAGCTCATTTGAGCTGCGTCGTGATATAGCTCAATACAGAGGCGCCGCACACCCACTATGCTTCACAGACGAAGTGAGGGATCATCAAATCCCCGAGGGTTTCAAACCCGTAAACATCAAATCATACGATGGCACAACAGATCCTGCAGTTTGGATCGAGGACTACCTCCTCCATATCCACATGGCCCGCGGTGATGATCTACACGCCATCAAATACCTCCCACTCAAGCTTAAAGGACCAGCTCGGCATTGGCTTAATAGCTTGCCAGCAGAATCAATTGGTTGTTGGGAGGACCTGGAAGCCGCATTCCTTGATAACTTCCAGGGCACATATGTGCGACCACCGAGCGCCGATGACCTCAGCCACATAATTCAGCAGCCGTAAGAATCGGCCGGACAATTCAGGACACGGTTCCTCACCAAGAAAAATCAAATCGTTGACTGTCCGGATGCAGAGGCCCTTGCAGCCTTCAAACATAACATCCGCGACGAGTGGCTTGCCCGGCACCTAGGACAGGAAAAGCCGAAATCCATGGCAGCCCTCACAATACTCATGACCCGCTTTTACGCGGGAGAGGACAGCTGGCTAGCTCATAGTAACAACTTGACCAATAACCCTGGTAGTTCGGATACCAAGGACAACAATGGCAGGTCGCGTCGCAACAAGCACAAGCGCCGCATTAACGGTGATAATGCTGAAGACACGGCAATCATTGCCGGATTCAGAGGCTCTAAACCCGGTCAGCGGAAAAAGCCGTTCAAAAGAAATACCCAGGGCCCGTCCAATCTGGACTGAATACTCGATCGCTCGTGCCAAATACATGGCACCCCCGAAAAACGAGCCAACCACACCAACAGGGATTGTTGGGTCTTCAAACAGGCAGGCAAGTTAAATGCCGAACTCAATGACAAGGGGCTGCATAGCGATGACGAGGAGGAGCCCCGGCTGCCGAACAATAGAGGAAAGAAGGGCTTTGTCGGTGTCAAAACCGGCGGATCTCAGGTAGGGGGTCCCGAACTGTGCGTCTAGACGGATGGTAACAGGAGACAAGGGACACGATGTTTTTACCCAGGTTCGGGCCCTCTCGATGGAGGTAAAACCCTACTCCTTCTTGATTAATATTGATGATATGGGTAGTACAAGAGTAGATCTACCACGAGATCAGAGAGGCTAAACCCTAGAAGCTAGCCTATGGTACGATTGTTGTTCGTTGTATATGTCTATCGACTAGCCTGGCCTCGGTTTATATAATGCACCAGAGGCCTAGGATAACAAGAGTCCTAGCCGAATACGCCGGTGCGGAGGAGTCCTTGTCTTGATCGCAAAGTCTTGTGGAATCTTCCTTGTATGCGGCAACTGTCCGGACTAGCCCATGAGTATACGGCCATGGGGGTCCTCGGCCCAATCCAACTGATCAGAAGACGACGTGGTGAGTACCCCTAGTCCAGGACACCGTCAGTAGCCCCCTGAACCGGTCTTCAAGTTAGGGACGCTCCTCGATTCTTTCGAACTGTTCTTCATCTTCGGTCGTCGGTCTTGAAAACTGGTTCAACAAATCTTCTCATCTTCGATCTTGAGGATCGCCGAAATGCATTCGACGAGTTTACACGTCGGGTATCCGAGGAGCCCCTTTAAGTTTCCGGCTATTATCAATGCCTTGTCATTTTTATGCCACACCTCGGGTTTGAAGTTGTACCCGGGCGGCAACGTCCTCTTGCATCTGAGCTCCAACGCCGGACTGCATTCGAGGTATCTTTTGCAGCCGAGCACCAACGCCGGACCGCTTCCCAGCTCTAACGCCAGAACATATCCGAGCAACAACGCCGGACTATGTATCCGAGCTCCAACACCGGACTGTATTCGAGCTCCAACACCGGACTATGTATCCGAGCTCCAACGCCGGACTGTATCCGAGGTGTCGTAAATCACCTTGGTTCAAAGAAGTTTGAAGGAGTTTAGCGAGCTTAATGCCGGAAATGCCCTCTATGGAGCCAGCCACTAGCACCGAGCTTTATGCGGACTACTTCGAGGTGGTGCACCACCCGAATGTGGGCCGATTTTGTCAATATTTTTATTGGTGCAATTTATTCTCTGCCGAGATACATAGCCAGAGCCCTCAAGGTGGGTATCGGTCTAAAACCCGAGATGCACATGAAGGATGACATAAGACCGCTGATCCTCGTAGCACGAGACTCAAAGTTGATTTGCAAAATCGGCCTGAGGATCAAGTCCTAGCTCGGCAGAATACTTCGGGACACAAAAAGCGGCATGCTCAGTCCTCGAGACTCGGGTTGGGTGCGGCCGACCAACCTGAGGATCAAAATCTCCTCGGAAACTGTATTGCACTTAAAATTTTCTGCATAGAACAGGCAATGCAGTAGCCCCCGAGACACTGGTCGGGTGGCAACACCAGATCAGGGGATTGATGTGCCCCTTTAATATCTGTAAATAATAAGCCCGAAGCCCAGTAGCCCCCGAGCCTTAATGCGGGAACGGGTGGCCGAATTAAGGATTGATATCCATTGTAAAATCACAAATTATGTGTAATGACTCAATGTATCCAAGTACTCTATGTCATTAATGCTCGGATCCGCATTGTACAAAACTTTGTTGACCGACCATCGGCTTCAACCTCCTCGGCCAGTAGCTGAGGAGTGTTTGTCCTACTTTATAAAGCCTTTATGAGGGCAAAGATTTATGACAAACAAGGCAATCTGACCATACGGTTTTATAAACAAAGGTACGTAGAGAGATATGTTATATTACTGTTCAACAGAAGAAATGTCTTCCAAAGAAAATAGTCCCGCTATCGGTTCCTTTCTTTGGGTTGTCATGCTAAGCATGATCATGAAACCTCAGCTCCAATGTAAGAGCAAAATATTGAGGATTTAGTTTGGGAGGTCAGTTACTAGCCCCCGGTAGTGTTTGGCGACAGTCGAGGTCAAGCCGAAAACACTTCGGCCAATGTTATGAATGGCCCGTCATTTAATATAGTCATCAGATCGCTGACCAGTTTACACCTATTGTGACAGTCAGTTTTCGGCTTTCTCAACTTAGGTGCTTGACCATGCGAGATGGAAGCACAATCGCAGTGGTTCTCCCTTTGCACACCTAACCGAACAAAGCGGAATGTAGGAGGCAAGCGCGGGAGCCGGGCAACCCAACTATTGACCGAAGACACAATTCGAAACTGATGCATATATAGCAATATCCGAGAATGTTTTTGCCGAATCTCTGAAGGTGTCCGGCGTTGGACTGCGAGACTTGTGCTGAAAACACACAAATAGTTTAAAAGTGCCAAAAGCTTGGAAAACCAAAAAACGCCAGTAAAAACATGACGTCCGAACAGGATCAAGTGTTCGGTGCCAATCCGAAAATTGGACTTTAGAAAAAAAAGTGCTTCTGCCGTGCTTTAACATGACACGTCCTATCTCAAGACTTCAAGTGGGTCAGCCTACGGCTTCAGTCTCCCATCCCGAAAGCGGAGTACTTCTCATTAGGCCGGTTTAGAAAACTAAACTCTAGCGGTTTTGAGAGAGAAATTAGGCTCCCCGGCTAGTGACCGCACACTCGTGTCGAAAAAAGGAGTGATAAATAATAATAAAAACTCTGCAACGACTAAGAAGAAAAACACTTATTATAAAACGGCTCAAATAAACATAAGAGCCCCCAAGTGGCTTGGGTAAAAGAATGATTGTATGTACCGAAGTACTTATATCATATCTATGTTCAATCGAACTTTAAACGCGTCTTAAACGACCGTCGGCTTCTCCCTCTTCGGTCAAGGACCGAAAAGTGTTATGTACTCCATCTGTCGAGAATATCGACGGTGTTTCCAATAACCAGCAATCAGGTCATAAGGCTGTAACAGCATAAAGCGCTCGGGGAACTTATGCTATATTACTGATAAAGTGTAAGAAGCATCTTCAAATAAAATAGTACCCCCACCGATACCTTTCTTCAGTGCTCATTGTTAATATGAGACTTGTGCAATAGATTTTTTGTACTCATGAGTTCCGTTGTGTGCCGATCATTATTGAAAACAATAAGAGCGCTAGCCTTCGGCTTCACCTAGTCTGAGGTCCGGCTCGGGTGACCCGATCGTGACAATCGCAGAGGTGCTCCCTTTACTCCCTAGCTGAACAATCGGGAACGTAGGGGTAAACACAGGAGCGAGGCAACCCAGCTTGCAAATCGCTTAAGTCAATATGGTGCATATTGTGGCGTAATACACGAACAAGGAACGAAGCCGTACAAGTATAATCATATGCAAGAGGAAAAGCTTCATGAAGGAAGCCCCCAAATGAATTGGGTATTTGAATTTATGCGTCACAAACAAAGTTTGGACAAGAAAAATTTTTACAAGCAACATTTTTCCAAAAAAGTATAATGCTTGGTCGAGCCGAACACAAGTGTAGAAATTAAAGCTTTGAGCATGAAAGCGACTTAGCTGGTTAATGTGTTCGGTATTGATGACGCGGTCCGAGCTTGATACGGGACAAGGTTCCATCCCCCAAGCCGGTCCCGAGGTGGCGGAGCGAAGAGCTCGACACGCCGAAGTGGTGACATGGCACGGTCAATGCAGACCGGCAGAGTGACGCCGAAGTCCCCGGATCATTTTCCTGTGTACAAAAAATAGTGCAAACCGGAGATAATTGTAATAATGATAATTAAAATAAATCGTTTCATAATAAATAATTTATGCAAAGTGAGTAATAAAAGAAATATGGCCTGGCGCTGAAGTCAATGTCGATGCAGGGCGTCGGCGTGATGCGGTAAAGGCGTGCGAAGCCTGAATTCACAGGTTGGTCCGAGCTCCGGATGCGGCATTCGCCGGACTATGTACGGAGACTTACCGAACCACCATGCGACTGTCGTTAATGCGGCCACAATTTGATAGATCTGTGTACATATGATGGACAAACCAGAGTAATAATTCCTTGGAAAAAATGAACCCAAACAAGCAAAAAATAGTGGGATTAATAGCACCAGGTTTATTTGTTGTAGCAATCCGAAGGAAGGTGATTCCCAGGATTGGGCCTCGATCCGCACACCCATTGCCTGATGGGCGATAAAATGACAGCATGGCAATGCTGGCAAAGGTTGGCTCGCCGAGGCAAAGCCCTCGGTCCAACTAACGTGACGGAGCTGGTCGGCTAGTGACGCCGAAGTGTCCGGAGTAGGTTGATGAAGAGGTGGCGGAGCCCCCGGTCCAGCCGAGATGTCGAAGTAGGTCGGCGTGATGGACACCAGCTTGAAGAAGCAATAGTGCGGCCCTGCTGATGCTGGTCGTGACGTGGTCGATGCCGGCTTGATGAAGCGACCGTGCGGCGATGCTAGTATGCCCGCTCCGTGTAATCCGTGGGGCGGCGATGTTGGTGATGATTTATCCTTCGCGATGCCGGACTCTTGTTTAGCTTGCCGAGATGATGATCCGAAGAAGTTGAGTTCGGCTCAACAAAGTGACGACGTGTCTAGCGCAGGCCGGCAGCCATGGAGCAATATTGTCGGGCTGGTTTGACACCAGCATGATATTGAAGATCATGTTCGAAAGATTTTAAAGTTAGTAGGATGTGTTCGGGAACAAAACACAATACCCCATACAAAACTTCCTTCAAAAATGAATCCGAAATCCCGTTCATAAAAAAGACGAACTCGGGTCGGATTCGTTTTCGAGCAAAAAACAGGTCCGAAAAGTGATGCACTAATCGGAAGGTTCCCGGAGTTTGGACGGTCTGATCGAGCTGAAAGTTTGGGGGGTAGTAGATATAGGAATTCCGCAGCCGATCAACGGTTGGATCTTCCAAAGGAAGTCCGAGCTAGAAGCTGGCACCACGCCCTAAACTCGTCTGGATTCTCGTCCAGATTCAATGCGGCTCCGGTATACCGGAGATTGCCAGAGATTCCTCCATCGGAACTCGACGAAATTTTTCAGGGTTGTTGTAGACTCAATTCCGCGCAATTCCACCGAAGCAATCGTCAAACCGATGCTCGAGGAGGCGGTGACGGCGGATGCAAGTTCGTTGTCCAGAAAAACAGCACGGTCGCCCGAGGGCAATGTTGACGTTGAGCCCCCGGGCTCCCTGGATGATTCCTCCATGATGTTGATAGAGATCGGAGCTGATGTTGATGAAGGCCCTCATCCGAACATGACGATCGGAGATAGGGCGCAGTCCTTGGTCGAACCAAGGTGACCAATGAGCTGGTGACGAAGATGCGAAGTCGCAGCTTGATCTGCAGCGAGCCATCGACCTTTTGCCGAACACACAGAGGAACTCTCAATGAAAGCACCAATGTCGGTGTCAAAACCGGCGGATCTCGGGTAGGGGGTCCCGAACTGTGCGTCTAGGCGGATGTTAACAGGAGACAAGGGACACGATGTTTTTACCCAGGTTCGGGCCCTCTCGATGGAGGTAAAACCCTACTCTTGCTTGATTAATATTGATGATATGGGTAGTACATGAGTAGATCTACCACGAGATCAGAAATGCTAAACCCTAGAAGCTATCCTATGGTATGATTGTTGTTCGTTGTATATGTCTATCGACTAGCCTGGCCTCGGTTTATATAATGCACCAGAGGCCTAGGATACCAAGAGTCCTAGCCGAATATGCCGGAAGGGGAGGAGTCCTTGTCTTGATCACCAAGTCTTGTGGAATCTTCCTTGTATGCGGCAACTGTCCGGACTGGCCCATGAGTATACGGCCATGGGGGTGCTCTCCCAATCCAACTGATCGGGAGACGACGTGGTGAGTACCCCCTAGTCCAGGACACCGTCAGGCTTCCCCCCACAAGTGCGGACGGTGAACATGATATACGCAACCCACATACACAAAAGGGAGCGGAAGCGTGCACTAAGGGACGTATATGCGATGGAGCCAGTCGCCCCAAAGTTCAACCCATGGTCCTCCTGCCCGATCACCTTTGATCGAAGGGACCACCCCACTAGCATCCGCCACGGCGGATTCGCCGCATTGGTTCTTGACCCAATCATCGACGGATTTCAGCTCACTAGAGTCCTGATGGATGGCGGCAGCAGCCTGAACCTGCTCTATCTGGATACAGTGCGCAAAATGGGCATAGACCCCTCAAGGATTAAACCCACAAAGACGACCTTTAAAGGCGTCATACCAGGTGTAGCGCCAATTGTACAGGCTCGCTTACACTCGAAGTGGTCTTCGATCCCGGATAACTTCCAAAGCGAAGAGTTAATCTTGACATAGTCCCGCTCATGCAGCGGCTATCACGCCTCGCTTGGACGAACCGCATTTGCAAAGTTCAATGCGGTGCCGCACTACGCATACCTGAAGCTCAAGATGCCAGGCCCTCGAGGAGTAATCACGGTCAATGGAAACACCGAACGCTCTCTCCGAACGGAGGAGCATACGGGAACCTCTCACAACAATTCTCGAGTCCGGCTACTAAACGTCCGGACACCGCCAAGCGCGCCCGGAGTAACCTACAACAAGACCGCCTGGCACGATCAGCTCACGCGTAGCAATCCGGCCCCAACCCCAGCCCTCGCGAAATTGCGAAGCCAGTACTACGCGTACATAACTACGCTTTGGAGATACCATGGGCATAAGGGGAGGGGCACGACCACGGCACGCCCAGAATGCGGCTCAACCGCACTAGGGGCTCCCGATTGCGTCATTCTTTTTCTTTCCTCTTTTTTCTTACTTTCAGGACTCCGTTTTCCAGAAGCCCTGTCCGGCACTAGAATTGCCGAACTCACGATGCAACAGCCAGGAAGCGTAAAGCTACGCCGAGTGTCCGTGGTCTCTATTACGAGCATTATACCTGTTTTACATACCATCCCGGAGCTTACCCTCGGAGGGGACATGTTAAATAGTCCCATCCCTTGCTTATCGCACTATTTGTATCGCTCGCTTTCATTGCAGTACCTTTTTGAATAAACAATACATAGCTTTTGCCTATTATTGCACTCCTTTCTTTATCTATATTTATGTTCATTCATGACATGTTGCACCCGTACACTTTGGTACGGCCAATACACCAGGGGCTTAAGTACCCCAAAAATATGGTGTTATAAGTCCGAACACTTTCACAAGTGCGGCACCCCGAACTTATAGCATTATATGCATCGGCTCCGAATCATGTCTTGGGTCAATAGTTGGGTTTGCCCGGCTCCCATGTTTTGGTACCTTACGTTCTATTATATCGGCTAAGGTATTGCTGGGAGAACCACTGCGATTGTGCCCCGGTTGAGCTAGGTTGAGCACCTCAGTGGAGAAAGCTAAAACTGACCGTCATGATAGGGCGAGAGCCGGTCGTTGTTTGAGAGGTTTTTTCGGGTCCCTAAAGACTTATGCCGCTTAGAGCGAGGAGTCGGCATTGTCCGGCCAAGGCGTGGATAGCGCCCCGAACTCAGTCTTCCGAATACTAGGGGCTTCACCGAAATTTAAAATTATAGAATTCTATGGCTCAGTGAGAGTGTTCAAGCACTATAGTCCGGTTGCCTTGTTCGTTATGCTGAACGCCTCCTCAAGGACCCAAGAATGGGAACAAGAGCGTTCAAGTTTATACCAACACCCCAAAGACTCGTGGCATGGGGCTGAAGCCAATGACTTGCCATCTCTCAAATTTGATAAACAGCCGCACAGAAGGTAATATTTTAAATTCACAAGCGTTGCTTAGCGCATATGAACAAGTTTTCAGCGTACAGGATAACAATTGCGAGTCTACTCAAAAATAATATCTTTGGAGCATTCATCCGCTATAAGGCAGGCACCCTTCAGGACGCCCTCATAACACATTTCGGGCTTGCGATGCTCCTTGCCCAGCGGTGGCCCGTCCGTCACAAGCTTCTTAGCATCCAACTTGCCCCAGTGCACTTTAGCATGGGCAAGGGCCCGACGGGCACCTTCAATGCATATGGAGCGCTTGATGACTTCAATCCACGGACATGCGTCCACCAGCCGCCGGACTAGCCCGAAGTAGCTCCCAGGCATGGCTTCTGTAGGCCACAGCCGAACTATGAGGCCCTTCATGGCCTGTTCGGCGACCTTGTGGAGCTCGACCAGCTGCTTCAGCTAGTCACTCAGGGGCACCGGGTGTCCGGGCTCAGCATACTGAGACCAGAACACCTTTTCCGTCGAGCTCCCCTCCTCGGCACGGTAGAATGCGGCAGCATCAGACACACTGCGGGGCAGATCTGCGAATGCTCCTGGAGAGCTCCGGATTCGGGTAAGTAATAGATAATTCACTTTCACATGCTTGCTTTGCATAAAGAATGCCTTACCCGCCGCTCTCTTCTTTAATGATTCAATTTCCTGGAGGGCTTTTTGGGCTTCGGCCTTAGCGGCTTTGGCACTCTCAAGAGCCGAGGCGAGCTCAGACTCTCGATTCTTCGAGTCACGCTCCAAACTCTCGTGTTTTTCAACGAGAGCCTGGAGCTCTTGCCGCACCTCCGCCACCCGCGCCTCCTGCTTCTCTCGCTCGGTGCGCTCCGCAGCCGCTTTGCTTTCTGCCGTGGATACCGCTTCCTTCAGGGTCGCCACCTCGTTCGTGGCCCCTACAATACCCACGTTAGTCCTGTCATTTTTGCAACCAAAACATTTCTATAAGGTATTACTTTAATAAGGTATTACTTACCTTCCTTGTCCTCGAGCTGCTTCTTGGCAAGGCCGAGCTCGTTCTCGGACCGCTCGAGGCTCTGCTTCAATGCATTCACCTCCACAGTCAGTGCGCCAGAGGTCAGCAGCGCAGCCTGCATTCCCATATTGACATACTTATGTTAGACTCTTGCGTATATCTTTTTAGATCCTCAGTCCGGCTTTTCTTTCCGAACACCGAACTAAGCATCAGGGGCTACTGTCTATGCAGTAATATTTTTACATATTCTAAACTTACCTCAAAGCCTGTTAGAAGGCTGGTGCAGGCTTGACCAGCCCGCTCTTGGCGGATCGAACTTTCTGGATCACCACACTCATAACAGTGCGGTGCTCCTCGTCGATGGAGGCGCTGTTAAGCGCCTCCAGCAAGCTATCCGGTGCCTCCGGATGGACGGAGGTCACCGGCGTCATAGTCTTACCCTTCTTACGAAGCGGCCGCTTGCCGGACTTTGGAACCGCTGAAGGTTCCGGTACGGAGTCCGGCACATGGCCGGACTTAGAGCCCTCTGGGGTTTTGCCCCCTTTGCGCCCGGAGTCCGGGAGGTCGCCCTGCGGCGCCTCCAGGACCACCTCCTCCTGGTTGGGCCCCTTTTGGGACTCCACCGCAGTGTCGTCTGCGTCACGAGGGGAGGAGGCGGTCGGAAGTGAAGTGCTATTCACATCCGACGAATTCAGGGAGCCGCTCGACGAAGAGGCGAGCTCGTCTTTGGGCGGGCTACATGGTTATATTCGGCGTTAGAAGACACTATGCGACAAATAAAAAGTCATGAGCTATTCCAGAGTCTGGACACTTACGATCTCGCCAGGGGCTTGGCCCTTGGTGGTCACTCCTCCTCGTCGTTGTCAGCGTTGGTGGAGGAGTCCGGAGGAAGGGTCCTTCCTTTCTTGGACCCTCCGGCCTCCCCAGTCGGGGCGGCCTTCCTTTTCTTCTCTCCCCCCGCTGGGGGAGAGGCTTATTTTTCCTCCTCCTCGTCCTCAGGGGAGGATTCCACCTCAGAGTCGTCGGACGATGAATCCGACAACACCTGGCGCCGGTAGCTCCTTCGAGTTCCCGTGGCCTTCTTATTGGCCTTCTTCTCCGGCACCACGTGAGGTGCCGAAACCAGCAGCCCCGTCAATCGGGCGTCCGCTGGGTCTTCTGGCAATGGGGCGAGACAGTAAATCTGTCCGGACGTCTTCAGCCAGTCCTGTCAAAGGTTAGGGAGTTTTAGATCCCGCATAGAGTCAAACTATGAAAAAAAGAGTCCCATAAAGGGTAAAATAACTTACCTCGCTGGCTTGACGCTGCGAGCTGAATCCGCGATCTTCGGTAGCGGATGCGGGTGCTTCGGCGCCCTTGAACAGCACCTTCCAGGCATCTTCGTACGTAGTGTAGAAGAGTCGGCTCAAGGTTTGGTGCTGTACCGGATCAAACTCCCACAAATTGACGGCCCATTGCTGGCATGGGAGAATCCGGCGGATGAGCATCACCTGGATTACGTCGACAAACGTGATATTCTTGTCCACCAGGTTTCGGACGCAGGTTTGGAGTCCCGATAGCTCTTCCGAATCGCCCCACGTCAGGCCCGTCTCTTTCCAAGATGTGAGCCGTGTGGGGAAGCCAAATCGTAATTCGGGGGCCGCTTCCCATTGAGAGTCGCGCGGCTCGGTGATGTAGAACCACCCCGATTACCACCCCTTTATGGTCTCCACAAAGGAGCCCTCGAGCCATAGGACGTTGGCCATCCTGCCCAGCATGGCACCTCCGCACTCCCCTTGGCGGCCGCCCACTACCTTCGGCTTGACATTGAAGGTCTTCAGCCATAAGCCGAAGTGGGGCTGGATGTATAGGAAGGCCTCGCACACGACGATTAAAGCCGAGATATTGAGGATGAAATTCGGGGCCAGATCATGGAAATCCAGGACGTAGTAGAACATGAGCCCCCAGACAAATGGGTGAAGTGGAAACCCTAGTCCGCGGAGGAAGTGGGGGAGGAACACCACCCTCTCATGGGGCCTGGGGTAGGGATGAGCTGCCCCTTATTGGGGAGCCGATGCGCGATGTCGTCGGACAAGTATCCGGCCTTCCGCAGCTTTTTGATGTGCCCCTCCGTGACGGAGGAGGCCATCCACTTGCCTCCCGCTCCGGACATAGTAGGAGAAGGTTGAGGTAGGGTGTGCGGACTTGGGCGCTGGAGCTCGAGTGCGCGGAAATGGATGAGCAAAGGAGGAAGAAGGCATTGGTGAAAAGGTGGATCCGTATCCCCTTATATGGAGGGACGAAACTATGCGTCCCCCGCCAGCCTGGTAAAACTCGCTTATCTCCCAAGCGCCGTAATCAATGGCGCGGTTGGGTTACCCACATCCGTATTGATGGGAATCCCGGAATGAAGGGGCACGATCTCTGCTTTGGTAAGACGTGCCAAGGAAATCGCCTCGCTAAACGCGCTGTGGTGGAACAGTAAAAACGATTCGTATAAAGGCCTGGCCGTTGTGTGATGAAACGCCGGGGAATACGTCAGCAGATCTGTGCAAAGGTTATTCTCTCTACGGTGGTATGTGGAACTTGTTTTGCAGAGCCGGACAGAATCCTTGTGTTCAAAATCTTTTATGAAGTATTCGGAGGAGGAACCTGCCTTGCAATGCCGAAGACAATATGCGCGCCGGACTCGTCGTCATTGAAGCCTGGTTCAGGGCTACCGAGGAGTCCCGGATTAGGGGTGTCCGGATAGCGAACTATCACCGTTGGCCGGACCCCTGGACTATGAAGATACAAGATTGAAGACTTCGTCCCGTGTCCGGATGGGACGTTCCTTGGCGTGGAAGGCAAGCTTGGCGATACGGATATGTAGATCTCCTACCATTATAACCGACTCTGTGTAACCCTAGCCCTATCCGGCGTCTATATAAACCGGAGGGTTTTAGTCCGTAGGACGAACAAGAATCATACCATAGGCTAGCTTCTATGGTTTAGCCTCTCTGATCTCGTGGTAGATCCACTCTTGTACTACCCATATCATCAATATTAATCAAGCAGGAGTAGGGTTTTACCTCCATCGAGAGGGCCCGAACCTGGGTAAAAACATCGTGTCCCTTGTCTCCTATTACCATCCGCCTAGACACACAGTTCGGGACCCCCTACCTGAGATCCGCCGGTTTTGACACCGACACCAGGCTTCAATGACGATGTGTCCGGTGATACTTCTTCGTCGTATCTACTTTTCCAAACACATTTGCCCTTGTTTTGGACTCTAACTTGTATGATTTGAATGGAACTAACCCGGACTGACGCTGTTTTCAGCAGAATTGCCATGATGTTGTTTTATGTGCAGAAAACAGAAGTTCTCGGAATGACCTGAAACTCCACGGAATATCTTAGAATAAATAACAAAAAATCCTCGCCAAAGATGAAGACCAGGGGGCCCACACCCTGTCCGCGAGGGTGGGGGGTGCCCCCCCTCCTGGGCGCGCCCCCTACCTCGTGGGCCCCTTGGAGACCCTCCGACGCCAACTCCAACTCTATATATTGGCTTTCGGAAAGAAAAAATCAGAGAGAAGAAATCATCGCGTTTTACGATCACGGAGCCGCCAAGCCCTAATATCTCTCGGGAGGGCTGATCTGAGTCCGCTCGGGCTCGAGAGGGGATTCGTCGCCGTCGTCATCATCAACCATCCTCCATCACCAATTTCATGATGCTCACCGCCGTTTGTGAGTAATTCCATCGTAGGCTTGCTGGACGGTGATGGGTTGGATGAGATTTATCATGTAATCGAGTTAGCTTTGTTGGGGTTTGATCCCTAGTATACACTATGTTCTGAGATTGATGTTGCTATGACTTTGCTATGCTTAATGCTTGTCACTAGGGCCCGAATGCCATTATTTCAGATCTGAACCTATTATGTTTTCATGAATATATGTGAGTTCTTGATCCTATCTTGCAATTCTATAGTCACCTACTATGTGTTATGATCCAGCAACCCCGAAGTGACAATAATCGGGACCACTCCCGGTGATGACCATAGTTTGAGGAGTTCATGTATTCACTATGTGCTAATGCTTTGTTCCGGTTCTGTATTAAAAGGAGGCCTTAATATCCCTTAGTTTCCAATAGGACCCCGCTGCCACGGGAGGGTAGGACAAAAGATGTCGTGCAAGTTCTTTTCCATAAGCACGTATGACTATATTCGGAATACATGCCTACATTATATTGATGAATTGGAGCAAGTTTTGTGTCACCCTATGTTATAACTTTTACATGATGAACCACATCCGGCATAATTATCCATCACTGATCCGGTGCCTACGAGCTTTCCATATACTGGTTTACACTTATTTACTTTTCCGTTGCTACTGCTACAATCACTACAAAAATACCAAAAACATTACTTTTGTTGTCTTTACTTTTGTTACCGTTACCACCACTATCATATTACTTTGCTGCTAAACACTTTGCTGCAGATACTGAGTTTCCAGGTGCGGTTGAATTGACAACTCAGCTGCTAATACTTGAGAATATTCTTTGGCTCCCCTTGTGTCGAATCAATAAATTTGGGTTGAATACTCTATCCTCGAAAACTGTTGCGATCCCCTATACTTGTGGGTTATCAAGACCTTTTTCTAGCGCCGTTGCCAGGGAGCCTAGCTCTATTCCTTGAGTCACTTGGGATTTATATCTGCTGGACACTATGAAGAACTTGAAAGACGCTAAGACAACAATTTATCCCTCAACTACGAGGGGAGGTAAGGAACTGCCATCTAGCTCTGCACTTGATTCACCTTCAGTTATGAGTAAGCTAGCGACACCTAAACCTGCTTCTGCTATTGGTTCCGATATGTCGCATGTTATTGATGATGCCACTTCTGCTATGCATGATACTTATGATGAAACTACTTCTATGCTTGATACTACTGTGCCCCTTGGTGAATTTCTAGATGAACAAATTCTAGGTCTAGAGAAAGAGAAATTATTGAAACTGAATACAATGATGAAAGTGATGATGAAAATATGCCTGCTATTCCTGAGGGTTATCTTTTTGATGCGGAATCTTCTGCAGCTATTTTTGCCTGCCAGGATAGATATGAACTTAAGAGGCTGCTAGTTAAATGGAGTAAAGAATCTCTTAGAGATAGGATGAGACCTGACCCTGCTTTTGCTACTTCACCTATCTGTGTTCCTGATAAGGATTATGAATTCTCTATTGATCCTGATATAATTACTTTGGTTGAATCTGATCCTTTTTAAGTCCATGAATCTGAAACTGTTGTGGCACATCTTTTTAAGTCCATGATATAGCTTCCCCGTTTACTAATGATGAGAGATCGCGCTACTTTTATATACTCAAAATATTTCCGTTCTCATTAAAGGGTGATGCTAAGATATGGTTTAATTCTCTTGATCCTGGTTGTGTGCGTAGTCCCGAGGATATGATTTATTACTTCTCCGCTAAATATTTCCCAGCTCATAAGAAACAAGTTGCTTTGAGGGAAATATACAACTTCGTGCAAATTGAAGAAGAGAGTCTCCCACAAGCTTGGGGGAGGCTTCTCAAGTTACTTAATGCTTTGCCTGATCATCCTCTTAAGAAACCTGAAATACTTGATATCTTTTATAATGGACTAACCGATGCTTCCAGAGATTACCTGGATAGTTGTGCTGGTTCTCTTTTCAGGGAAAGAACACCGGATGAAGCTGAAATTCTATTGAATAATATGTTGACAAATGAAAATAATTGGGCACCTCCCGAGCCACCTCCTGACCCCGCTCCCGAGCCAAATACTGAGCCTATTCCTAAACCAATTCCAAAAAAGAGAGGTGTTCTATTTCTCAGTCCCGAAGATATGCTAGAGGCAAAGAAATCTATGAAAGAAAAAGGTATTAAAGCTGAAGATTTTAAGAATTTACCTCCTATTGAAGAAATACATGGTCTTAATCTACCGCCTGTTGAAGAAATGTATGATCTCAATTCCTTATTCATTGAAGAACCTCCTGATCCCGATATCCCGACACAGGTAGTAAAGGTAAATTCTCTCTATAGATATGATAAAGCTGAAGTCCCTCCTACTAAAATTGCTAGTCAGTGCTTGGATGAGTTTGATGACTTTATGTTTAAGCAAGATGACTCTAATGCTTATTTTGGTAGACAATTAAAACAGAATACCTTTATGATTAAACGCTTGGGTGATTATATGGCTAATATTAGAGGTGAACTTAAACTTGTTAGCAAACATGCTTCTATGGTTACCACTCAAGTAGAACAAGTACTTAAAGCTCAGAAAGAAGTGCTTGATGAAATGAATAGTAAGAAAAATGATTGTGCTGTTAGAGTGGCTACTAGAACTGGTAGAATGACTCAGGAACCTTTGTATCCTGAAGGCCACCCTAAGAGAATCGAGCAAGATTCTCAGAGAAATAATATTGATGTACCTAGTTCTTCTAAAAGGAAGAAAAAGAAAAATGATAGGACTTTGCAAACTTCTAGTGAACCTATTGCTGAACTACCTGAGAATCCAAATGACATATCTATGTCTGATGTTGAAACACAATCTGGTAATGACCATGAACCTAGTGAAAATGTTAATGATGATGTTCATGATGATGCTCAACCTAGTAATGATAATGAAGTAGAAGTTGAACCTACTGTTGATCTTGATAACCCACAATCAAAGAATCAACGTTATGATAAAAGAGACTTCGTTGCTAGGAAACATGGTAAAGAAAGAGAACCATGGGTTCAGAAACCCATGCCCTTTCCTCCCAAACCATCCAAGAAAAAGGATGATGAGGATTTTGAGCGCTTTGCTGAAATGATTAGACCCATCTTTTTGCGTATGCGATTGACTGATATGCTCAAAATGAATCCTTATGCTAAATATATGAAAGATATTGTTACAAATAAAAGAAAGATACCGGAAGCTGAAATTTCCACCATGCTTGCTAATTATACTTTTAAGGGTGGAATACCAAAGAAACTTGGAGATCCAGGAGTACCTACTATACCATGCTCCATTAAGAGAAATTATGTTAAAACTGCTTTATGTGATCTTGGAGCCGGTGTTAGTGTTATGCCTCTCTCTTTATATCGTAGACTTGACTTGAATAAGTTGAAATCTACTGAAATATCTTTGCAAATGGCTGATAAATCAACTGTTATACCTATCGGTATTTGTGAGGATGTGCCTGTTGTAGTTGCAAACGTTACTATTTTAACGGACTTTGTTATTCTTGATATTCCCGAGGATGATAGTATGTCTATTATTCTTGGAAGACCTTTCCTTAATACTGCAGGGGCTGTTATTGATTGCAACAAAGGCAATGTCACTTTTCATGTTAATGGTAATGAGCATACGGTACACTTTCCGAGGAAACAACCTCAAGTTCATAGTATCAACTCTATTGGAAAAATTCCATCAATTATATTTGGAGGTTTTGAATTTCCTCTCCCTACTGTCAAGGAGAAATATGATATACTTATTATTGGGGATGTCCATATCCCCGTTGAGGTAACATAGTGTTATTCAAAATTTCTCCGGTTCCATGTTAATTGGAATGAGTTTGTTAACAAGACCTGATCAACCTTGTTAGTGGATTCCTTTTAATGAGCATGAGATGGATGAAACTAGAGGCACAACCTTTTGTACCCTCTTTATATTTTCTGTTATTTAGTAGGAATAAAGTAAAAATAGTATTTTTCTGTCTGTTTCCTGATTTATCCGTGCAATATAAAAATACCCCGAAAATAAAAGTCCTCAGAATGCCATGCCAATTTAATATGATTTTTTCGGGAATATTTGAGGATTTTTAGTGCAAAAATTACCGCGGGGGGAGCTGCCACCTGGCCACGAGGATGGAGGGCGCGCCCTCCTAACTCGTGGGCCCACGGTGGCCCTCCTCCACTTATCCCTGCACCCATCTTCTTCCTCTGCCTCACACAAACCCGAAAAACCAACTCAAGCACGAGTTCCAGCCACTTTTGCTGTGATTTTTGATCTCCTTGCTCAAAGCACCTCTCGCAAAATTGCTTGGGGAGATTGTTCCTTGGTATGTGACTCCTCCATTGGTCCAATTAGTTTTTTTCTAGTTCTTTATTCTTTGCAAATTTGTGCTGCATAGGTGACCATGTTCTTGAGCTTGCATGTCAAATTTATATGGTTCCAAGTAGTTCTAGTGCCTGATATATGCTCTAGGCACTTGTATGAGTAGTTGGTATGAGTTTTATTGAAGTTGTTTCACCTTTGTTTGAAGTTACTACAAATTTTAGAATTATTTTTCAGAGAAAACAATATGTTTAGGAAGATGTTCCAGGGTGGTTCTTCAAGGAAGCAAGGTCCCAGGCTTGCAATGCGTGATGCTGACGAGGAACTACCAAGAGACGCTCTTGTGAGGCCCTGTGAATGGCCTTCGGAAAATTTTATGGATCAAGCGGGAATCAAAGAAGAATTTACGCATATTTTCGTAAGGCCGGTCTTGAGGACTTTGAGGCTGACAAATGCCCCCAGTATCATGATCTCACAAGTTCATTTGTGAGGAGGTTTGAGTTTTCCTCTTCGCGAAATTCTCCTTCAGTCATGTTTGACCTTTATGACAAATCTTATACCATGGACTTAGAGGATTTTACTTTTGCTTGCAAACTTCCATCTTGGGGTAGTGTCAGGGATCCCCCTAAATCTGAATATAGAGACTTCCTTGCTAGAATAACCGTGGGGGAATCTAGCGATATAACACAGGCCACTATAGGGAGCATTCACTTTCCTGCTATACATTATTTTTCTCTCTTCATAGGTAGATGCATAAATGCTAAGGATGAAGCATGTCACATGTGTGCCCCTGATCTCAACATTCTCAGGAGTGCTGTGTTAGGAGACCAATCTTATCATATGGGAACCATTGTAGCTCGTAGGTTGCATCATAATAGACATAACGGAGATTTCTTTGGAGGAGTTTATGCAACCCTCTTAGCTAATTTTCTGGAGATAGACATTCGTGAGGGTGACATGGAGTTACCCCCTACTTATTTAGATTTTGATTCTATGGTTTCCCATCAGTTTGTTGACAGGACTGAACCACCTCTCCAGTATCAACTAATCTTTAACAAACGGCATGTTGTCCATATTACTCTTCCTTCTCCTGCCTTCTTTGATTCTCAGACAAGAGGAAGATATATTATTACCAGAGAGGAGGCAGATGAGTACGAGAGGAGAGCGAAGGCGGCTCGACGCCACGCTGCAGCTTAGGAGGCGATAGCCGCTGCATCACAGTATGACCCCAGCTACACCTACGGGTATCCGCCAGGCTATCCCTGGCAATAGACCAACTTAGGCCAAAAGCCTAAGCTTGGGGGAGTACGTATTTCCCACCGACATTACATTTATGTTCACACACACTCATTGCTAGATGTCGGTGCTCATACTCTTTCACTGTAATATCCATGCTAGTTTATTTTCTTTTTCCTACTTTCTTCTTGTGTGTTTAATAAACCTTAAGAAAAAATGAAAAAAATTAGTAGTAGTTTATCTCTTCACTGTAGTAATTAAAAAGAAAACCCAAAAGTATTTCCCGTTCTTCTTTTTCCTTGTTGGGAGCTTTCCCGTGTAAATAGTTTTTATTTCTTCTCTTTTCTTTGGGGGTCAGTAGGAGAAGACCATGATTAAATTGTAGAAGTGGATCTTATATGCATCATTGTTGATTTAACAAAGAGCCCATATTACCTTGTCTTCTCCTGTTTATTGAATGCTTGCAGATTCCAGCTTAGTCCAATGCACGTGCACTCTTATTATTATTCACATTGTTCGTCCGTGCAAGTGAAAGGCAATTATGATGATATATGATGGACTGAATGAGATGGGAAAAGCTGGTATGAACTCGACCTCTTTTGTTTTTGTAAATATGATGAGTTCATCGTTCTTGATTCAGCTTATTATGAATAAACATGTTTGCAATGAAAATTAGAGATCATAGTTGCTCGTGCCATGCTTGATTAGCTGTGAGTTATAATGGTTTACCTTGCATGCCAACATGCTATTAAAATGGTTGTGATGTGGTATGATGGGGTGGTATCCTCCTTTGAATGATTTAAGTGACTTGACTTGGCACATGTTCACGCATGTAGTTGAAACAAATCAACATAGCCTTCATGATATTTATGTTCATGGTGGATTATATCCTACTCATGCTTGTATTCAATGTTTATTAATTTTAATGCATGTTCATGACTGTTATCGCTCTCCAGTTGCTAGCCTTCACTTGTACTAAGCGGGAATACTGCTTGTGCATCCAATCCCTTAAACCCCAAAGTTATTCCATATGAGTCCACCATACCTTCCTATATGTGGTATCTACCTGCCGTTCCAAGTAAATTTGTATGTGCCAAACTCTAAACCTTCAAATAAACATTCTGTTTTGCATGCTCGAATAGCTCATATATCAACTGGTGCTGCCCTTATCTTCCGTGTTAGGCGGGTTATTCTCAAGAGGAGTGGACTCCGCTCCTCACTCATGAGAAAATGGCTGGTCACCGGGATGCCCAGTCCCATGCTTTATGCAAACTAAATCAAAATAATTGCAAACAAAACTCCCCCTAGGACCTGTTGAATGTTGGAGGCACTCGTTGTTTCGAGGAAGCCATGGATTGATGCTTCTGGAGGAGGGGGAGTACAAACTTTACCATTCTGTTTGGGAACCGCCTATACAATACTAGGGAAAAGCCTATACACTGCTATCAACTTAGTAGTAGCGAGGTTTAAATACCTGCGCTACTGGTAAGTAGCAGTAGCGAGGGTTTTTAACCCTCGCTACTACTAAGCGGTCTCTACCGTGCCCCCGGGACATGCCATAGTAGTAGCGCGGGTTTTTAAAACCTTGCTACTACTAAGTTTGATAGCAGCAGCGTTTGTTTTTAGCCCTCGCTACTACTAAGTGGTGCCATAGTAGTAGCGAGTAGCGAGGGGGTAAAAAACCGTGCTACTACTAAAGGTCCCATTTTCAAACTCTACCCCCGGATCGCCTTTTCAGTTTTAAAAAAAATAAAAGAAAATGATGAAAATGTCAAAAAAATAAAAGAAAATAAGTTTCCCATGTGATATGTGGTCTAGTTGTTGAGAAAATTTGCAAATATGAAGTTCGACTTTATTTGTAAAATCTCTCGAGAATTTGTAAAAATGGGCATAACTTTTGCATACTAGTTGTTGGGAACCCCGTTAAACATTTTCAAAATCCTCAAAAAAACCTAACAGAAAAAAAGTTACGGGGCTTTTAAGATCTAGAGTGGAAAAAATCGAAAAAAGTTCAAACTGTGTGGTCAAACTGTGGCCAAACAATGGTCAAACTAATTATTCTAGAATATTAGTGTTACTAAATAATTATTTTAGTTTTTTTGAATTTTGGTCAAATCTGGTCAAACTATGGCCAAACTATGGTCAAACTGTGGTCAAACTATGGTCAAACTGTGGTCAAACTAATTATTCAAGAAATATTAGTGTTACTAATTTTTTAGAACAATAGTTTCAAACTCAAATAGTGAAATGTGTGACTTCATGCTCAAGCTAAATTCCTGAGGTTAATAGGATTGACATCTTACTATTGTCAGGAAAACAACAAGTGCAGACTTGGAAACGAGGAAGAATAGAACCCGGAAGTTAAGTGTGCTTAGGCTGGAGTAGTGAGAGGATGGGTGACCGTCCGGGAAGTGAGATGATGGTTTGGAATGATGAGGGGTGATTAGAGATTAAATTGAGAAGCGATGAGGGGTGATTAGAGATTTGAGGTTAAAATAATTCAAAAATTTGAAAATTAGGGAAAAAAATCGAAATATTTTTTCAAAAAATTCAAAAAAAAAACCGCGCTGGTAGTAGTAGCGCGGGTTTTTACCCACGCTACTACTAAAGGATTTAGTAGTAGCGCTGGGTGCACCAGCCATCGCTATAAGTTAGCTGTAGCGCCTTATTAGTAGTGCCGGCCCCCGCGCTGCTAATAGGCCCAAAACCCGCGCTGCTGCTAGGCTTTTCCCTAGTAGTGATAATTTGTTTAGCATGGAAGATATCGTCATCTCTTAGTTGTTATGTTGACAATGAAAGTATGCCGCTCAAAATATAATTTATCTCTATTTCAAAATCGAGCTATGGCACCTCTACAAATCCCTGCTTCCCTCTGCGAAGGGCCTATCTATTTACTTTATGTTGAGTCATCACCCTTTTATTAAAAGCACTAGCTGGAAAGCACAGCTGTCATTTGCATTCATTATTGTTAATTTTTATCGAGTATGACTATGATTGGATCTCTGTTACCATGAATTACAATGTCTAGTCAGTCCTTGATCTTTGAAGGTGCTCTCCATTTATGTTTTGCGGTCTCAGAAAGGGCTAGCGCGATACTATCTTGTTATATCATATTATGATTGTTTTGAGAAAGCGTTGTCATCCGAGATTTATTATTATGTCTAGCTAGCTGATTATGTTATTGATATGAGTAAACATGAGACCTGAGAATTATTGCAAATGTGGTTAGTTATGATCTTTGCTGAAAACCTGAATGCTGGCTTGACATAAGTACAACAACAAGAGCAAACAGAGTTTGTAAAAGTTTTTATTTTTCTCTTTCAGTTTGTCAACTGAATTGCTTGAGGACAAGCAAGTGTTTAAGCTTGGGGGAGTTGATACGTCTTCGTCTTATCGACTTTTCCAAACACTTTTGCCCTTGTTTTGGACTCTAACTTGTATGATTTGAATGGAAGTAACCCGGACTGACGCTGTTTTCAGCAGAATTGCCATGATGTTGTTTTATGTGCAAAAAACAAAAGTTCTCGGAATGACCTGAAACCCCACGGAATATCTTAGAATAAATAATAAAAAATCCTCGCCAAAGATGAATACCAGGGGGCCCACACCCTGTCCAGGAGGGTGGGGGTCGCGCCCCCCCTCCTGGGCGCGCCCGCTTACCTCGTGGGCACCCTGGAGACCCTGCGACGCCAACTCCAACTCTATATATTGGCTTTCGGAGAGAAAAAAATCGGAGAGAAGAAATCATCACGTTTTACGATACGGAGCCGCCGCCAAGCCCTAATCTCTCTCGGGAGGGCTGATCTGGAGTCCGTACGGGGCTCCGGAGAGGGGGATTCGTCGCCGTCGTCATCATCAACCATCCTCCATCACCAATTTCATGATGCTCAGCGCCGTGCTTGAGTAATTCCATCGTAGGCTTGCTGGACGGTGATGGGTTGGATGATATTTATCATGTAATCGAGTTAGTTTTGTTAGGGTTTGATCCCTAGTATCCACTATGTTCTGAGATTGATGTTGCTATGACTTTGCTATGCTTAATGCTTGTCACTAGGGCCCGAGTGCCATGATTTCAGATCTGAACCTATTATGTTTTCATGAATATATGTGAGTTCCTGATCCTATCTTGCAAGTCTACACTCACCTACTATGTGTTATGATCCGGCAATCCCGAAGTGACAATAATCGGGACCACTCTCGGTGATGACCATAGTTTGAGGAGTTCATGTATTCACTATGTGCTAATGCTTTGTCCCGGTTCTCTATTAAAAGGAGGCCTTAATATCCCTTAGTTTCCAATAGGACCCCGCTGCCACGGGAGGGTAGGACAAAAGATGTCATGCAAATTCTTTTCCATAAGCACGTATGACTATTTGGAATACATGCCTACATTATATTGATGAATTGGAGCTAGTTCTGTGTCACCCTATGTTATAACTGTTACATGACGAACCGCATCCGACATAATTATCCATCACTGATCTGGTGCCTACGAGCTTTCCATATACTAGTTTACGCTTATTTACTTTTGCGTTGCTACTGCTACAATCACTACAAAAATACCAAAAACATTACTTTTGCTGTTTTTACTTTTGTTACCGTTACCACCACTATCATATTACTTTGCTACTAAACACTTTGCTGCAGATACTGAGTTTCCAGGTGTGGTTGAATTGACAACTCAGCTGCTAATACTTGAGAATATTCTTTGGCTCCCCTTGTGTCGAATCAATAAATTTGGGTTGAATGCTCTATCCTCGAAAACTGTTGCGATCCCCTATACTTGTGGGTTATCATCCGGCGCACAGATTGTCTTCGGCATTTCAAGGCGGGTTACTTCTTCGAATACTCCAAAGAAGCTTTCGAACACAGGAAACGTATCACGCTCTGCAAAACAAATACCACACACAACCGAAGAGAGTATAATATTTCACGAGTCCAATCCACTGACAACTTTTTGTAGCGTGACATCACGTCACCACTCGGTTATTATTTCGAACCGTTTTTTAGCCTGCCGCTCCATGTTTTGAGATGCGGTTCTATTGGCATGTCTTGTCCAAGCAGAGATCGTGTCCCCTTATTATGGGATTCTCATCAATACGGGAGTGGGTAATCCAACCGTGCCGTCTGCACGGCTCGCTCCCTTTATAAGGAGATAAGGATTCCTTTCTCTCACCCACACCTTCCTTCTCTCTGCACACCCATTCTCGAGCTCTAGCGCCCAAGCTCTCATCCTCTCCGCCTAAAAAAAGCACTCCGATCATGTTCGGATCTGGAGCGCTGGGCAAGTGGATGGTTTCCTCCGTCAAGGAGAAGGACATCACGAAGCTCCGGGAAGCCGGGTACTTGGCCAAGGAAATCGCCCACTGGCTTCCGGCCAAGGGGCAAATCGTCCCTACTATGGAGCCCCATGAGAGGGTAGTGTTCATCCCCCACTTCGTCCGCGGGCTGGGATTTCCTCTCGACCCATTCGTCCACGGACTTATGTTCTACTATGGGCTGGATTTCCACGATCTGGCTCCCAAATTATTTCCTCAACATCTAGGCATTTATTTTCGTGTGCAAGGTCTTCCTCTGCGTCCCACCCCACTTCGGACTGTGGCTCATGATTTTCAATGTGAAGCCGAAGGTGGTGGATGGCCAACACGCAGAGTGCGGAGGTGCCATGGTGAGCAAGATGCCCAATGTTACATGGCCCAAGGGTACCTTCATGGAAACCGGCAAAGGGTGGTAGAAACTGTGGTTCTACATCAAAGAGCCTCGCGACGCCACCTGGGCCGCGGCTCCCAAATTTCAGTCCGGAGCCCCGATGCGGCTCACCTCCTGGCTAGAGAAGGGCCTGAATTGAGCTTCATCGGATGAGCTGACATCGCTGCAGACGCGCATCCAGAGCATGGTGGACAAGAACATCAAGCTCGTTAACGTGATCCAGGTGATGCTAGTATGCCGGATCCTTCCATGCCAGAGCCGGGCTTGCCAACTATGGGAGTTTGATCCGGCCGAGCACCAGACCTTGCAACGGTTCTTCGGAACTACGCACGAAGATATCTGGAAGGTGCTCTTCAAGGCCAATGAGATGTGGCCGAAGACGACCGTGGACCGTGGGCAGGACCTAGCCCAACACGCCACTCTGGTAAGTCTTTTGCATTTCAAGGTGTATCCTTTACTTGCTTTTTCAGGGAAGGTGCCTAAGCCTCCCTATATAATTTTCCAGGGATGGACAAAGAAGGTGGAGCTGATTCAGTGTCCGGCTCCGTTACCCGAGGAACCAGCCCTCCCGCTTCTGACGAAGATGCTGGTTCCGGCGCCCTACCAGGCACCGGAGAAGAAGGCCAAGAAAAAGGCCAAAGGGCGCATCGAACGTGACGTCCGAAGACACCAAGACTCACTCCTCCGCCGACGAGGACGATGACGAGGAAGAGGAGGAAAGCAACTCTTCCCCTGAGGGGGGAAGGAAGAAAAGGACGGCCTCCATGCGCCTGGAGGCCGAGGCGTCCAAGAAGGGGAAGGTCTCCCACGCGGATAAATCCGCGTGGGACATCGATACCAGCCTAGAGCGGCGCCCCCGAGATAAGCCCCTGGCCAAATCGTGAGTACTCAAAGACCCCGACGCATTCATATATCAGCCTCTTTACTTCATAGTTTTAACATGTTGAATCATGCACTTGCAGTCTGGCTAGTTCTGACCTCGAGCGATCCTCATCTTCGGGGAATTCGCTGGACCCGAAGGTGATGGATAGCGGGCCCCTTTCGGCGGCCTCCTCTCCCAGGGCCATGGATGACACCGAGGTGTTGTCCCGAATGATCCCGGGCCAGGGAGAGACGCAGGAGGCCGTCAGGGCGGCGCCAGAGGGTGAAAGCTTGACCGCCAGACATATGGGGGAGCAAATCCCCATGGAGACTAGCGATGGGGGCCATATCCAATTCGGCCCCTAGCCGAATACGGTCCCGGAGACCTATACGGCCCCAGAATCGGTCAAGGAGCCTCCTTCGAAAAAAGGAGGTGTGCCTATTCCGCCAGTGACCTCTGTCCAACCAGAGGCACCGGATACTCTACTGGAAGCGTTGCGAGGTGCTTCCATTGTTGAGGAACACCGTACTCTCATGGGTAAGGTGATTGAGAAGATTCAGTACGCGAAGAGCGGACTGACCGAAGCCTGCAAAAGCCTGCTAACAGGCTTTGATGTAAGCAATGCAATTATGTAAAAAGAATGTCACCGTATAGACATTAGCCCCTGAGACTCTGTCCAGTGTCTGGAAGGAAAAGCCGGACAGAGGATCAAATTATTTTCGCAGGAGACTAACCATACATGTCTTATGTGAATAAGCAGGCGGCCTTGCTGGCTGCGACCTCCCACGCTGCCGAAGTCTCCGGACTGAAGCAGAGTCTGGAGCAGACTGAGGAAGAGCTCAGCCGTGTAAAAAAACAGCTGGAGGACAAGCAAGGTAAGCCATGACCTTCTGTATATCATAAAGGATGGATGATTTGTATTGACCATAGTGCCATGATATTTGTAGCAGCGGCGACCGAGGTTGAGGCCCTTGAAAAGGCGCTGGCCGAGGCCAAAAAGAATGCGGCAAAGGAGCAAGCCACCCGTGAAAAACATGGGGCCAAGGTTGAGGAGGTCTAGGAGGAGCTCGAGGATGCCGTTAAGAAATGCGATTCCTTGGAGCACAACATTGCGGATCAAGAGATCGAACTCGCCAAGGCTCCCCAAAGCGCACAAGATGCCTGGATTGAAGCCCAGAGCGCCCTCCGGGAAATCCAAGAGGGCAGGAAAATCGCGGCGGGTAAGGCTTTTGTTATGCAAAGCAAGTATGTGAAGAAGAGGTATCTCTTACTAACCCGGATTTGGAGTTCTCCAGGGGCGTTTGCGGATTTGCCACGCAGTGTTTCTGACGCTGCAAAATTCTTCCGAGCCGAAGAGGGGAATCCACGGAGAAGTTGTTCTGGTCGCAATACCTTGAACCAGAACATCCGGTGCCCTTTAGCGATCAGCTAAACAGCTGGTCGAACTGCATAGGGTGGCCGAACTGGCCGTGAAGGACTTTACAATCCAGCTGTGGCCTGCCGAAGCCAGACCCAGGAGCTACTTCGGGCTAGTGAAGCGGCTGGTCAATGCCTGCCTCCGGCTTGACGCCATCAAGTGGTTGGTCTGTATTGAAGGCGCGCGGATTGCCTTCGCCCGTGTCAAAGTGCAGTGGGCGAAGATGAATGCCGTCAAGCTCGCGACCGAGGGACCGCCCGAGGGCAAGGAGGACCACATGCCCAAGCGATATTTTGACGATGTCCTGGAGGGATCCCGCATTGTAACGAAGCAATGTGCTAAGGACATTATTTTTGAATGAATACATTCATGTTATCATGTCCTGTAGTATGAAACAGAGCTGATATGTAATATAATGCTTGTTTTTTTTTGAAATTTTTCCTCCTGTGCGGCCGTTTTTATTAAATTTGAGAGTTGGCCAGTCGTTGGCTTCAGCTCCCACGTAGGTAGTACGGGGGTGTTCGGAATGGAATCTAAACACTCTTGATCCAAAGGTTTTGGTCCTTGAAGGAGGTGTTTAGCGCAATGAACCAGGCAATCGGACTATGTGGCTTTTATCACCCTCACTTAGCCTTAGGAGTTTGACAATAAAAATTTAGGCGCAACCCCTAGTATTCGTGAGTCCGAACTAGGGTGTTGTAAACACCTGATCGGGTAAAGACCGATTCGTCGCATAATGCATAAAAAATCGCAAACCGATAATTACTCCGAACAGCTGACCGGCTCACGCGGCATCATGATAGTCAGTTTTCGGCTTTCTCTACTAAGGTGCTCATTAGGGTAAACCAGGACACAATCGCAGTAGTTCTCCCTTTACTACCCTAACCGATATAGCGGAATGTAAGGTAGTAAGCACAGGAGCCGGGCAACCCAACTATTGACCAAAGACATGATTCGGAGCCAATGCATATAACGCTAAATTCGGGGTGCCAAACTATACTGTAAAAAGTGTTCGGTCTTCGTTGCCGTAGTATGGGGCGCAATGAAGCCCTTGGCAAATTAAAGCGTACCAAAGTGTACGGGCGCAATTGATAAGATTATCAAGAAAAAATGAAGTAGTGAGCTAGTGCCGCAAAAAGTTGGGCCGCAAACTGTTTCCATTGTAGTTTGATTAATACGTCAACGCGTATTTGTACAAGTAGTGCGATAAGCAACAGGGCTATTTAACAGGCCACGAGCAAGGGAGAGTTGTGTGCGGGTCCTGAAAACAGTTAGGGTGATCATCAAAAAGACCGCCTGGAGATTCCCGTATACGTCGATGCTTCTTGCCGTCCTGGTATATCTATCCTTCGAAAGGACCGATGATCAGGCCATTAGGAAAGGCCTATGAAAAAAAAACCTGAAAAGGATGAAAAGGAAAGTGTAAAAGTATGTGTGTCCAGGGGAGGTCGAGCCGTATTATGGACCACAATCTAGTTATGCCTCCGTCTATGCCCATGGTATTTTCAGTGCGTAGTTATGTACGCGCGGTACGAACGCCGTCGTTTGGTCGGGACTAGGACGGAGGTAAAATTGCTAGTTGAGCTCTTGATGAACTGGACTGTCCTGCTGCAGAGTAGTCCGGAATTGTTTAACAGTGTCCGGGAGCTTGGCCGCCGAATTAAAGTTCTGGTTGAAAAGGCCGCTCTGTACCTCTGCTGCTAGGGCAACGGTGTGCTCCTCGGTACGGAGGGAGTGCTCTATGTTTCCTTTAACTGTTAAGACATCGTGTGGTCCGGGCATCTTGAGCTTGAGATAAGCATAGTGCAACACCGCATTGAATCGAGCAAATGCGGTTCGTCCGAGCAGTGCGTGATAGCTGCCGCGGAAGATGACGATATCGAAGGTCAACTCTTCGCTTCGGAAGTTGTCCGGTGATCCGAAGACAACCTCCAGTGTGATTGAGCCCGTACAGCGGGCCTCTACATCTGGTCTGACTCCTTTAAAGGTAGTTTTGGTGGGCTTGATCCTTGATGGATTGATGCCCATTTTGCGCACTGTATCCTGATAGAGCAGGTTAAGGCTGCTTCCCCCGTCCATGAGGACTCGCGTGAGGTGGAATCCATAAATGATTGGGTCGAGGACTAGTGCGGCTGAACCGCCATGACGGATACTGGTCGGATGATCCCTGCGATCGAAGGTGATCCGACAGGATGACCATGGATTGAATTTTGGGGCGACTGGCTCTATCGCATAGACGTATCTGAGCACGCGTTTGCGCTCTCTCTTGGGGATATGGGTAGCATATATCATGTTCACCGTTTTAACGTGGGGGTGGGGGGGAAACTTCTTCTGTCCCCCTATGTTCGGCGAACGGGGCTCTTCGTCGTCGTTCTCACTTTGCGACCCCTTATCCTTGTTATCGGCATTTAACTTGCCAGCTTGTTAAAAAACCCAACAGTCTCTGCTGGTATAATTGGCCGGTTTATCAGGGGTGCCGTGGATCTGACATGGACGATTGAGTATGCGGTCCAAGCTCGAAGAGCCCGGATTGTTCCTTTTGTATGGCTTCTTCCGCTGACCGGACTTGGAGCCACTGAATCCGGCGTTGACCGTCGTGTCATCCGTATTGTCTCCATTGTTTCGACGCTTATGACTGTTGCGCCGAGGCTTGCCGTTGCTATTCTTGACTTCTGAATTGCCAGGTTCACTTGCATTATTATTGCTACGGCCTAGCTAACTATCTTCGCCCGCGCAAAAGAGGGTCAAGAGTGCCGTGAGGGCTGCCATGAACTTCGGCTTTTCCTGGCCGAGATGTCGGGCGAGCCATTCATCGCAGATGCTATGCTTAAAGGCCGCTAGGGCTTCGGCATCCCGAAAGTCGACGATCTGGTTCTTTTTAGTTAAGATCCTAGTCCAGAATTTCCTGGATGACTCTCCGGGCTGTTGGACCATGTGACTTAAGTCGTCTGCATCCGGAGGTTGGACGTACGTACCTTGGAAGGTGTCACGGAAGGCGTCTTCCAGGTCCTCCCAGATGCCAATGGAGTTTTTAGGCAGACTGTTTAACCAGTGCCGAGCTGGCCCCTTGAGTTTTAGCGGGAGGTACTTGATGACGTGAAGGTAATCACTGCGGGCCATATGAATATGGAGAAGAAAATCCTCAATCCATACCGCGGGATCTGTTGTTCCATCATATGATTCGATATTTACGGGTTTAAACCCTTCTAGGAATTCATGCTCCATTACTTCATCAATGAAGCAGAGGGGGTGTGCGGCGCCTCTATATCGGGCCAAGTCGCGACGCAGCTCGGATGAAGTCCGTCTGCGGTTTAGGCCCGGGCGTGATTATACTTGTCACGTCCAGCTAGATAGCCGTCGTCGCGCATTGGTGCACGCCCTCGCGATCCATAGATCGATCTGGTCTGACCTGCTCTACTGTCCAGGTCCTGACGCAGGTCATATGTATATCCCCAAGCTATTGTATGTCTATCTTTACGGCGAGGTGGTATGGGCTGGTGTTTGGCTTGAGTTGCCGCTTTGTCCCGGCCACGTGGTGGTCGGTCAGCCGCATTACACGCTGATGGAACGGCCTCAAGGGCCTAGTCGTCGAATTGAGGTAGTAATCTGTGCTTCGGGTAACTTTTGGTTGGGCGCTCGAGGCCGTATTCCTCGGCTGTCAGGACATTAGTCCACCTGTCATTGAGCAGATCCTGATCAGCTTGAAGCTGATGCTTCTTGATAACCCACAAGTATAGGGGATCGCAACAGTTTTCGAGGGTAAAGTATTCAACCCAAATTTATTGATTCGACACAAGGGGAGCCAAAGAATATTCTCAAGTATTAGCAGGTGAGTTGTCAATTAAAAACCAGGAAACTTAGTATCTGCAGCAAAGTGTTTAGTAGCAAAGTAATATGATAGTGGTGGTAACGGTAACAAAAGTAAAGATAGCAAAAGTAATGTTTTTGGTATTTTTGTAGTGATTGTAACAGTAGCAACAGAAAAGTAAATAAGCGTAAACCAGTATATGGAAAGCTCGTAGGCACCGGATCAATGATGGATAATTATGCCGGATGCGGTTCGTCATGTAACAGTCATAACATAGGGTGACACAGAACTAGCTCCAATTCATCAATGTAATGTAGGCATGTATTCCGAATATAGTCATACGTGCTTATGGAAAAGAACTTGCATGACATCTTTTGTCCTACCCTCACGTGGCAGCGGGGTCCTATTGGAAACTAAGGGATATTAAGGCCTCCTTTTAGTAGAGAATCGGAACAAAGCATTACCACATTGTGAATACATGAACTCCTCAAACTATGGTCATCACCGAGAAGTATCCCGATTATTGTCACTTCGGGGTTGTCGGATCATAACAAATAATAGGTGACTATAGACTTGCAAGATAGGATCAAGAACACACATATATTCATGAAAACATAATAGGTTCAGATCTGAAGTCAAGGCACTCGGGCCCTAGTGACAAGCATTAAGCATAGCGAAGTCATAGTATCATCAATCTCAGAACATAGTGGATACTAGGGATCAAACCCTAACAAAGCTAACTCGATTACATGATAAGTCTCATCCAACCCATCACCGTCCAGCAAGCCTACGATGGAATTACTCACGCACGGCGGTGAGCATCATGAAATTGGTGATGGAGGATGGTTGATGATGACGATGGCGATGAATCCCCCTCTCCGGAGCCCCGAACGGACTCCAGAGCAGCCCTCCCGAGAGAGATTAGGGCTTGGCGGCGGCTCCGTATCGTAAAGCGCGATGATTTCTTCTCTCTAATTTTTCTCTCCCCGAAAGCCAATAAATAGAGTTGGAGTTGGCGTCTGAAGGTCTCTGGGGGCCCACGAGGTAGGGGGCGCCTAGAGGGGGGGCCCCACCCTCGTGGATAGGGTGTGGGTCCCCTGGTCTTCATCTTTGGCGATGATTTTTTATTATTTCTTCTAAGATATTCTGTGGAGTTTCAGGTCATTCCGAGAACTTTTGTTTTCTGCACATAAAACAACACCATGGCAATTCTGCTGAAAACATCGTCAGTACGGGTTAGTTCTATTCAAACCATACAATTTAGAGTCCAAAAGAAGGGCAAAAGTGTTTGGAAAAGTAGATACGACGGAGACGAACTCCCCCAAGCTTAAACCCTTGCTTGTCCCCAAGTAATTCAGTTGACAAAGTGAAATATGCCCTAGAGGCAATAATAAAATGGTTATTATTATATTTCTTTGTTCATGATAATAGTATATTATTCATGCTATAATTGTGTTATCCGGATATCGTAATACACGTGTGAATACATAGACCACAACGTGTCCCTAGTAAGCCTCTAGTTGAGTAGCTCGTTGATCAACAGATAGTCATGGTTTCCTGACTATGGACATTGGATGTCATTGATAACGGGATCACATCATTGGGAGAATGATGTGATGGACAAGACCCAATCCTAAGCATAGCTCAAAGATCGTGTAGTTCGTTTAGCTAGAGCTTTTCCGAATGTCAAGTATCATTTCCTTAGACCATGAGATTGTGCAACTCCCGGATACCGTAGCAGTGCTTTGGGTGTGCCAAACGTCACAACGTAACTGGGTGACTATAAAGGTGCACTACGGGTATCTCTAAAAGTGTCTGTTGGGTTGGCACGAATCGAGACTGGGATTTGTCACTCCATATGACGGAGAGGTATCTTGGGCCCACTCGGTAATGCATCATCATAATGAGCTCAATGTGACCAAGTGTCTGGTCACGAGATCATGCATTACGGTACGAGTAAAGTGACTTGCCGGTAACGAGATTAAACGAGGTATTGGGATACCCACGATCGAATCTCGGGCAAGTAACGTACCGATTGACAAAGGGAATTGTATGCGGGGTTACTTGAATCCTCGACATCGTGGTTCATCCGATGAGATCATCGAGGAGCATGTGGGAGCCAACATGGGTATCCAGATCCCGCTGTTGGTTATTGACCGGAGAGGCATCTCGGTCATGTCTGCATGTCTCCCGAACCCGTAGGGTCTACACACATAAGGTTCGGTGACGCTAGGGTTGTAGAGATATGAGTATGCAGTAACCCGAAAGTTGTTCGGAGTCCCGGATGAGATCCCAGACGTCACGAGGAGTTCCGGAATGGTCTGTAGGTAAAGAATTATATATAGGAAGTCAGGTTTTGGCCATCGGGAAAGTTTCGGGGGTCACCAGTATTGTATCGGGACCATCGGAAGGGTCCCGGGGGTCCACCAGGTGGGGCCACCTATCCCGGAGGGCCCCATGGGCTGAAGTGGAATGGGAACCAGCCCCTGGTGGGCTGGTGCGCACCCCCCTTGGGCCCCCCTGCGCCTAGGGTTGGGACACCCTAGGGGTGGGGGCGCCTCCACCTGGCTTGGGGGGCAAGCCACCCCCCTGGCCGCCGCACCCCCTTGGAGATCCCATCTCCCAGGGCCGGCGCCCCCCCTAGGGGGCCTATATAAAGGGGGGGAGGAGGGAGGGCAGCCGCACCCATGCTCTAGGCGCCTCCCTCTCCCATTGCTACACCTCTCCCTCTCGCAGACGCTTGGCGAAGCCCTGCCGAGATCGCTGCTGCATCCACCACCACGCCGTCGTGCTGCTGGATCTTCATCAACCTCTCCTTCCCCCTTGCTGGATCAAGAAGGAGGAGACGTCTTCCTCAACCGCACGTGTGTTGAACGTGGAGGTGCTGTCCGTTCAGCACTAGGTGTTAGAAATATAATTGGGTTTAAGTTAGAGATAAAGAGATAGAGATAGAATTAGTTTAAACCACCTGTAACTTGTCTTGTACTCCAAGTCTCTACCCCTCTTGTACTACTATATATACCCTACACAAGTGTCAGATCAATACAACACATAATTCTAGGGTTTCATATTTTCCACATGGTATTAGAGTGATTTGTCCAACAACGCCGATCCTAGGACCTTCCACCACTTCTGCAGCTTGCCGCCCCCGGGGAGATTAATCTCTCCCGGGGGCGCGACACCCGATCAATCAAAGATTAAATCGGTTCTCTAGTTTAGATTAGATCAATCTCAAAATTCCATCTAGTAGATTTTTTTTAGCCACCGAATAATTCGACGACCTCAATTTCTGGTGACAAGCTAGGAAGGGAACGCTCGCCAGATCACGAGAGGGCGTAGTTCCGGCGGCGAGTTCCATCGAGTTCCATCACGTACGAGTGCGCGGATCAACCAACGACGCGGAAAGCAACTTCGACACAGCATCAACAGATGCATGGCATCTATGCCCGAGCATCTATGGACATCCATCTACCCGAGGCCGATGGTTCTAGCACGCCTAGAGGTTCTTCGATCCAGCAATGCACAACAGGTAACGCAATCAGGCACTCCATCATCATCCGTCCCGCACGTGCAGGCAGTCATGGAGTTGGCTCCAATCAAGCGTATGCGTACGCGGCTACGCGACGACACCAGGCGCTGCTTCATGCGGCCGGCTTCACGAGCCACACACGCAGGCCCGGAGGGCCAGCCAAGAGCGACGCCCCTTCACTTCGAGCACCGACGACTTCAGGCGGGCCGAGCGCATCAGCCCGACATCTCCTGAACGATCGACACACACTCTTCCCGCCGCAGCATGCATCAGGACAGGATCACGCTCCTCCCTCCGCAGCCCGCGCTGACGATGGACACTCGCCATCTCCGAGCAAGCAGCATCTCCGGGCGCAACGAGTGACAGCGACGATCCCACTGATCCATGCATGCTTTTGTGCAGCAAGGAGAAACCGATCCAGCTTCATCGAGTTGACCGACAGCATCTGCACGGCGAGCGACTACACGGAGACACGCCATGACATCAAGTTGTACATCTACATCATGCCCAAGAAAAAAAATGCATGGAGGGCATCTACCAGAAGGAGACATCAACATGAACCATCCACACCCCAAGCCGGTGTGGAAAGTGATGCAATTCTTCTTCGACTTATCCAGCGCGACACGGCATCGACACCCCGTCGTCACGAGGGACACCTCAAAGCGACGCATCATCGTCGACATGCCACTGCACCGCCGACACTTCATCGTCAGTGTCTTTATCAACATGGTCTTCACCAACATCATCATCGACACACCGCCGCCGCTTCGTCCACAAGATGGACAACTAGCGTCCTCTGACAGATTTTTCTGCAAGACGCGACCACGACGACGGCAATGACCGCGTCACGACGATGGCATCGACCGTGTCATCCACGACAACACGACTGCATCGACACGGTGTCACTACAGTGACGACCCTACATGGCCACACGGTTCTGGCAAAACCGATGTGTGCTTGATGGGCTTCCTCCGGTCTTGGCAAAACCGGCGGACTCATTGCCGACGGCACCCTCTGACATCCGCAAGGTGCATCGTCCACGTCTGCAGCCCCGTCATAGCGCATTTTTTTTGCGCCTCCGGCTTTGTGCGGTTTCATCATCCACGACAACCACACCATCGACCATGGCTACATCACCCTGACCGGCTACCTCGACATCGACCACACGGCTACGTCTAGAGCAACTCATCGGCAACAACTCCAGTCAACAGCATCCGCGTCGTCACTAGCGTCGACGCCACTCCTGCTGTGACTGCGGGAGGGAATAGAGACGCAGTTGATGATGGCGCAACGGAGAAGATGACGAAAGCGCAAGACTTAAAATTCAGTCGTACTCGTCTGCTTCACTCCCGCTGCGACTGAGGGGGAATGTTAGAAATATAATTTGGTTTAAGTTAGAGATAAAGAGATAGAGATAGAATTAGTTTAAACCACCTGTAACTTGTCTTGTACTCCAAGTCTCTACCCCTCTTGTACTGCTATATATACCCTACACAAGGGTCAGATCAATACATCACATAATTCTAGGGTTTCATATTTTCCACACTAGGATCATCGGTGATTTGGATCACGACGAGTACGACTCCCTCAACCCCGTTCTCTTGAACGTTTCCGCTCGCGATCTACAAGGGTATGTAGATGCACTCCTCTCTCTTGTTGCTAGATGAACTCATAGATTGATCTTGGTGAAACCGTAGAATTTTTTTAATTTCTGCATCGTTCCCCAACAGTGGTATCAGAGCTAGGTCTATGCATAGTTCTCTTTGCGCGAGTAGAACACAAATTTGTTGTGGGCGTAGATGTTGTCAACTTTCTTGCCACTACTAGTCTTATTTTGCTTCAGCGTTATTGTGGGATGAAGCTGGTGGAAATATGCCCTAGAGGCAATAATAAATTAGTTATTATTATATTTCCTTGTTCATGATAATCGTTCATTATCCATGCTATAATTGTATTGATAGGAAACTCAGATACAAGTGTGGGTACATAGACAACACCTTGTCCCTAGTAAGCCTCTAGTTGACTAGCTCATTGATCAACAGATGGTTACGGTTTCCTGACCATGGACATTGGATGTCGTTGATAACGGGATCACATCATTTGGAGAATGATGTGATGGACAAAACCCAATCCTAAGCCTAGCACAAAGATCGTAGTTCGTATGCTAAAGCTTTTCTAATGTCAAGTATCATTTCCTTAGACCATGAGATTGTGCAACTCCGGATGCCGAGGAATGCTTTGGTGTACCAAACGTCACAACGAATCTGGGTGGCTATAAAGGTGCACTACAGGTATCTCCGAAAGTGTCTCATTGGGTTGCCACGAATCGACATCGATTTGTCACTCCGTAAACGGAGAGGTATCTCTGCCCACTCGGTAGGACATCATCAAAATGTGCACAATGTGACCAAGGGGTTGATCATGGGATGATGTGTTACAGAACGAGTAAAGAGACTTGCCGGTAACGAGATTGAACAAGGTATCGGGATACCGACTATCGAATCTCGGGCAAGTATAATACCGTTAGACAAAGGGAATTGTATACGAGATTGATTGAGTCCTTGACATCGTGGTTCATCCGATGAGATCATCGTGGAACATGTGGGAGCCAACATGGGTATCCAGATCCTGCTGTTGGTTATTGACCGGAGAACGTCTCGATCATGTCTGCATGGTTCCCGAACCCGTAGGGTCTACACACTTAAGGTTCGATGACGCTAGGGTTATAAAGGAAGTTTGTATGTAGTTACCGAATGTTGTTCGGAGTCCCGGATGAGATCCCAGATGTCACGAGGAGTTCCGGAATGGTACGGACGTAAAGATTTATATATGGGAAGTCCTGTTTTGGTCACCGGAAAAGTTTCGGGTTTTATCGGTAACGTACCGGGACCACCGGGAGGGTCCCGGGTGTCCACCAAGTGGGGCCACCGTCCCTGGAGGGCTGCATGGGCCAAGTGTGTGAGGGGACCAGCCCCAGGTGGGCTGGGGCACCCCCCACAAGGGCCCAAGGCACCTAGGGTTGGGGGAGGGGGCGCACCCACCTAACTTGGGGGCAAGTTTCCCCTCTCCCACCCTTGGCCGCCACCCTAGATGGGATTGGGGGCAGAAGCACCCCTTGGGGTGGAAACCCTAGAGGGGGCGCACCCCCCTCCCTCTCCGCTATATATAGTTGAGGTATTGAGGGCTGCCAACACATGAGTTTGACCTCTCCTTGGCGCAGCCCTACCTCTTTCCCTTCTCCTCTCCCGCGGTGCTTGGCGAAGCCCTGCAGGATTGCCACACTCCTCCATCACCACCACGCCGTTGTGCTGCTGCTGGACGGAGTCTTCCTCAACCTCTCTGAGGGAGTCCTGGACTAGGGGGTGTCCGGATAGCCGAACTATCATCTTTAGCCGGACTCCTGGACTATGAAATACAAGATTGAAGACTTCGTCCCGTGTCGGGATGGGACTTTCCTTGGCGTGGAGGGCAAGCTTGGCGATACGGATATGTAGATTTCCTACCATTGTAACCGACTCTGTGCAACCCTAACCCTATTGGCTGCCTATATAAACCGAAGGGTTTTAGTCCGTAGGACGAACAACAATCATACCATAGGCTAGCTTCTAGGGTTTAGCCTCTCTCATCTCGTGGTAGATCTACTCTTGTACTACCCATATCATCAATATTAATCAAGCAGGAGTAGGTTATTACCTCCATCGAGAGGGCCCAACCTGGGTAAAAACATCGTGTCCCTTGTCTCCTGTTACCATCCGCCTAGACGCACAGTTCGGGACCCCTACCGAGATCCGCCGGTTTTGACAATCGACATTGGTTCTTTCATTGAGAGTTCCTCTGCCGTCCGCCGCCGTGAAGGATGCCCCATCCCGCCTTTAAAGACGATACTATCGCCAAAGGAGCCTTGGCCGCTGGTCAGACTCTTCGGTTAGGTGGTTTTCTTATGACCGCCAGTTCGGCCACCGTGCCGACGATGACTTCTCGGGTCATCGAAACCAATCTTCACGTTTACTTGGAACTTGCCGAGCAGTTAGATCCGATCGAGCTCTCCTCCGTAAACGAGCTCTTGGATCGCATCGCTGCACTGGGAGTCGCCACAGACTACGACCAGATCGGGCCTAAAACCAATCTGAGATAGATCAACTCTCCCCAGGCTACCCATCATGTTGCTGTGATAGAGGGGCAATACGGAGATTCTTCTTCTATCTTAAGGACTAGCTACATCCGGATTCCCGATCCCTCCATGCCGGATTGCCGCAGAGGGACGGATGTCGATCAAGCCCTGAACTAAAGTCAGGTGGCGGGTTGGATTCATTGGACAACATTCAAAAATCCAAACTTCCAAGTTCGGAAACTTCTCGGCCCCTGAGTCTTAAATTGGATGGGGTTCCGGATTTAGTTCCACCCGCCCACCCAAACTTTAGCGATCTATCCCGAATTGGGCAAGAGCCCGCTGAAACAGTACATCACTACTGGGCAAGATTCCTCCTGGTTATAGACAGGATAAAGGACTGCCGAGAGGAGGACGCAATCTCATTTTTCCGCAATAATTGCACGAACAAGGGAATCCTAAACGCCATAAGTCGTCGCGAAATTACACACTTTGCTGACTTGGTGACCATAGTACAAAAGTACTGTGCGATGGAGAGTGCTTGGAAAACCGAAAGTAAATTTTGGGATAATCCGCCCCGAATACAGCCCTAGTCCGAAATAAAAGGGTGCATCATCACCAAGCACCTGGGTTATACATCAAAAACAAAAACCCCTAAAGGGCACGGAACCGCATCGAGGGTTGGCTAAACGGACCTGCAAAATTCATAGCACGAGGGCGCCACTCCAACTCATAGCCTTCGAGCATGTTGGATACTACGGCAGGTGGCCAAAAGTGGCGAAGACCTTCTAGCCTCAGAATAAAAGCCCAGCAACACCAGTACAGTATTAAAAGTCTTCGAGACTTTCGCATCAAATAACATGCGGAAACGAACACTCCGCAACCTTGCCGAAGTCTACCAAGTAGCAACAATAACTCCATGGAGTGACACGGCTATTACCTTTAATGCCAGTGATTTAACCCAAATTCGAACAGCCCGAGCACCACCGCATTGGTCCTCAGTCCAATAGTGGACGGCTTTCGCCTTACTAAGGTACTCATGGATGGCGGCAGCGGACTAAACCTCATCTACGAGGAAACCCTCTGAAAAATGGAAATAGAATGGAACCGCATTGAGCGAAGCAGCACAACCTTTAGAGGAATAATCCCCAGCCGGGAAGCATGCTGCACAGGAAAAATCACACTAGACGTAGTGTTCGGCTCGCCGGACAATTACAGATCCGAGGAGGTCACATTTCAAGTGTCCTCGTTCAGCAGCGGATATCACGCTTTATTAGGGCGAGAGGCATTCACAATTTTTCAAGCTATACCCCATTATGGGTACATGAAGCTTAAAATGCCCGGACCTAACGGAATTATCACTCTCGCTAGTGATCCGAACATAGCACTCCGCGCTGAAAACAAGACAGCCGCACTAGCCCTCGAGGCACTATCCGAAGCCCTAGTGGCCGAGGAACTCACTACGATGCGGTCCACGGTGAACAGGGACGATGTGATACTTGATAAAAGATCCAAGTCCACCTCTTTTAAACCAGCGGATGAAATAGTCAAATTCCAAGTCCACCCAACGGACCCTGCAAAGACGGCCTCCATTGGGGCACAATTAAACCCTGATGTAGACGCCGCACTACGAGAATTTGTACGAGAAAACTGGGACATTTTTGCCTGGCACCCTTTGGACATGCCAGGAATCCCACGTCGGTTGGCCGAGCACAGCCTAAATATCCTAAAAGGATTCAACCCAGTCAAACAGGCTCTTCTGCGCTTTTCCGAACCCAAGAGACAGGCCATGGGAGAGGAGCTAGCCAAACTTCTGGAAGCCGGATTCATCAGAGATATAAAACATCCGGACTGGCTAGCAAATCTGGTGATGGTACCAAAGAAGGATAAATCCTGGCGCCTATGTGTTGATTTCAAAGTAATTAATAAGGCTTTTCCAAAGGATCCCTTCCCCCTCCCTCGCATTGATCAAATTATCGACGCTACGGTAGGACACGACTCATTGTGCTTCCTCGATGCGTACTCCGGCTACCACCAAATCAAGATGGCGGAGCCAGGCCAAGCTGCAACAGCATTCATCACTCCATACGGCCCATTCTGCTTCAACACAATGCCCTTCGGGCTCAAAAACGCCGGTGCAACATATCAGCGCATGATTCAGACATGTCTGGCAAAGCAGATCGGCAAAACAGTGGAAGCATATGTAGATGACGTGGTCGTCAAATCCAAGCATGTCGAAACTCTAGTAGACGACTTGAGGCTCACATTCGACAATCTCCGAAAATATGACATTAAGCTCAATCCGGAAAAATGCGTCTTCGGCGTTCTAGCCGGAAAGCTCTTGGGCTTCATTGTGTCCGGCAGAGGAATTGAAGCAAACCCAGCCAAGATCCGAGCTCTGTCACAATTGGATATTCCAAAAGACCTCAAGCAAATACAAAATTGATCGATGCGAGCGGCTCTAAGCCGCTTTATTTCCGCTTGGGAGAAAAGGCGTTACCCCTTTACCGCCTCCTCCGGCGCACCGAACACTTCGAGTGGACGGATGCCGCCACGGCCGGACTCGAAGAAATAAAAGCCGTATTGGCAACAAATCCGGTCCTGGCCGCGCCCAACCTGGGCAAGCAAATGCTATTATATATCGCCACAACACATCAAGTTGTTAGCGCGGTGCTCGTCGTCGAACAAGAAACGGACGGACACAGGTTCCCTCTCCAAAGACCGGTTTACTACGTGTCCACTGTCCTAACTCCATGCAAGTCCCGGTACCCACATTATCAAAAGATAGCATACGCGGTGTTCATGGCATCCCGGAAGCTGCGACACTACTTTCAAGAGTGTTCGATAACGGTGGCCTCCGAAGTACCTCTTAACGACATTATAAACAACCGCGACGCGACGGGCCGATTGCTAAATGGGCCATAGAGCTCCTTCCATTCGACATAACCTATAAGCCACGACGAGCTATTAAGTCGTAGGTTTTGGTCGACTTCGTGGCCGAATGGACCGAAGCCGAACTCCCTAAAGAGTACGACGCATACTCCAATTGGATCATGCACTTTGACGGCTCCAAAATGTTGGCCGGCCTGGGGGATGGTGTCGTCCTGACGTCCCCAACCGGGGACACAGTCCAATATGTCCTTCAGATAATGTATACGGACTCCAACAACGCAGCCGAATACAAGGCCCTTCTGCACGGCCTCCGGATGGCAGTCTCCATGGGCATTAACGCCTAGAGGTGCGCGGGGATTCGAACCCCGCGATATCTCAAATAAACGGAGACTTTGATGCCAAAGATCCGAAAATGGCAGCGTACCGCAATGCGGTCCTAAAAATGTCAGCATGGTTCGAAGGGCTCGAATTTCATCATATAGCCCGGGATAACAACCAGGCGGTGGACGTATTGGCACGCATTGGCGCAAAACGCGATGCTGTCCCGCCCAACATCTTCCTGGAACGGCTGTTCAAGCATCCGTACTATGGGAAGGGGAGTCCGGAAATAACAATCCGGACCCAACCGCACTGCCTGACACCGAACACTCTAACACAATCGGAGGCTCTGCCAACGAAATAACACACTCTGCCCATGAAATAATGGCAGTCATCGCCCCGTGGACGGAACCATTCCTAGCCTACCTAACTAGGCAGGAACTCCCCGAAGACCAAAATGAGGCTCGCTGCATAGTATGGCGATCCAAAGCCTATAAAGTCCATGAGGGAGAGCTTTATAAGAAAAGCACATCAGGAGTCCTTCAAAGGTGTATCTCCGAAGAGGAAAGGCGAAACCTCCTGGCTGAAATTCATGTCGGACTGGGTGGGCACCACGCCGCAGCCCGGGCCCTTGTAGGCAAGGCCTTCCGTACAGGATTTTATTGGCCGACGGCCCGGGCATATGCGTAGGACTTAGTCCAACGATGCGTCGGTTGCCAGCTTTTTGCTAACCAAAGCCACTTGCCACCCACCGCCCTCAAAACTATACCCATCACCTGGTCGTTCACGGTCTGGGGGCTTGACATGGTTGGACCCCTTAAGGGAGGAACCCACAAGAAAAAATACCTATTGGTCATGGTGGATAAATTCACCAAATGGATAGAGGCCAAACCTGTTAAAACGGCCGAATCCGGGCCGGTGATAGACTTCATATCAGGGTAGTGCACCGTTACAGCGTCCCCACAAGATCATCACGATAACGGCACCAACTTCATGGCCGATGAGGTCAAATTATGGTGCAAAAACATGGGCATCAAGCTCGACACGCCTCGTCTATCACCTCAAACCAACGGTCAAGTCGAGCGAGCAAACGGTCTAATCATGAGCGGCATTAAACCTAGACTAGTGCGGTCCCTCATGGAATCTAACACGCACCGGGTTGAGGAGCTCGACCAGACTGGGGCTGCGGACCACGCCGAATCGACTACCGGATTCACACCATTTTTATGGTGTACGCGCAGAGGCAGTCTTGCCTGCGACATAATGCATGACTCACCTCGCGTGCGCATGTATGAAGAAAGAGAAGCCGAGCTCGATCGGCAGGACAGTTTGACGCATTGGAGGACGAGCGTGACGTGGCAAAAGCTCGCTCCGCATTTTATCAACAGCGGCTCAAGATATCAAAGCAGGAAGCACGGGCCAAAGCTACAACGCTGGCGAACTAGTTTTACGCCTGCCGGACAAGAAAAAGGACAAACTCAAGCCCAAATGGGAAGGTCCCTTCATCATCGACCAGGTCCTGACCGGCGGAGCATACCGTCTGCGAAACGCATCGGATAACCGACTCGAGCCGAACCCATGGAACGCAGCCCGTCTACGAAGATTCTACGCCTAAGCGCCGGACTCCGAGTTCGTCTCCTTCCTCCGTCCATATTTTCTATTTTTGCTGTCTTTTATTTCTCTCCTTCCTCCTCCTTCTTTTTGAAGCCTTTAGAGGCTCGTTTGTGCATTGTTCGCACACACTTGACGCGCTATCCGCGCTCATTATACCTGGGGTCTTCTTTAACTGAAGCTTATTTATACGGGCTTTATGCCCAACACATGTGTCACACTTCCGCATGTACCTTTTATTCACCATTATATGCATCGATATGACTTAAGTTTTGGCCAAGCTGGGTTGCCTGGCTCCTGTGCTTACCCCTACGTTCCCGATTGTTCGGCTAGGTGGTAAAGGGAGCACCTCTGCGATTGTTACCGCCGGGTCAGCCAGACGTGTACCTCAGACTGGGAGAAGTCGAAAGCTAGCGTTCTTAAGGGAATATTCAGTCGGTGAACTAAAGGATGATTTTTTTATTTTTCATTTATCTGCCCCGGATGCTTTTTCTCGCTTTTTAGTCCGACATGCACTTTAGGGCATGCCTCCCAGGGAAAGGAACCCTAACGGAACTATTCTCCCGGAAGATGTTTCTTACTAACCATGTAATATAACATAACTAGTTGGGCACTTGTCCGATAAAGCACTCATGACCCCTACGCCTGGTCTCCATGCATACCCGGTTTTTACATAACCATGAGGTTATTCGGACACACCTGCACTATTGGGTCCCGAGGTTGAAGCGAAAAGATCCGCTAAGACAAACGATCTACAATCCGGCTAGAAGGCATTTTACATGTCATTTTAAATTACATAGTCAAATTGACTGATTGTATTCCTCATAAATGCCATCTAATAGGCTGTCTAGTTTACAGTCCTGCTGGGAATACTTTGCGGCCAACTCTACTTGGCCGTACAATAAGCTCACAGGGATCTCCTTCCCGTCGGGCCCCACAGGTCCGACCTCGGACATGTGGTTTGGGTCCGCCTTCATGCACCGTGTCTTCACCATGGCCCAGGCCTCCCTGGCGCCTTGACGACTGGCCGATATCTTCCATAGTCGGAAGCGCCGCTGTGCTCCCTGAAGCTTCTCTGCAAGCTCTCCAAGGCCTTTGGGTAGGGAGATAGATGGCCACAAGGCCTGGGCGACGCCTTTCATCACCTGCTGAACTCGTTCGTGCAGTTGCAATAGCTCGGGAAGAAGGTCACCCGTAGAACCGGGCATTTCCTCTTCAGGACGACCCATGAGCATACCTATAGACATAACTCTATTAATCGACTTCCTCGCCGAACTCTTTTTCAAAAGGTTCGCTCAAGCACTTACTGTAAATGCCGCGACGAAGTCGCCGATTCTCCTTCACGGAATCAGACAGCTAGGCACGAACATCCTTTAGTTCCTCACCCAGCTGGGTGTTGGCATCTTGGAGACTATTTTTCTCTTGCCTCACCCTTGTAAGCACATTCTCGCCGGCCTTCAACCGGCGCAAGAGCTGTTGCTTGTCCGGATCTAGTCCGGTGCCATCTCCAATATTATTGTCAGATTTACATAGACGCTGCACTTCACAAACTATTTATCTTTTGAAGCATATATTACCAGAGGGGATCTCTGTGGCTCCCCCTGTAGCGGCTAGTGCGGCCTCAAGTTGGGCCTTGCATTCTTCAAGCTCCTGAGACAGTCTAGTATTCTTATTTGTAAGATCCTGCTTAACAAATGATCCTTAAATCAGTTATTCTAACTATTTTAAGTCTCGGGGGCTACTGGCATATATAACTGTCAAATTTCCTCACCCGTATGTCCTTTACATACTGCTCCGTGGCTCGCTAGACCATCTTGAGCGGCACGGAGGTGCGATCTCCAATTAAAGGCATTCAAGGCCTCTTGGGAGAAACATGCGTCACGAAGAACTGTCCGGCGGCACCTGTGATTCATGGCGCTCTCCACCTCGGAGTTGGTGGCGGACAATCTGTTGGCATCCTCTGTCGGAGGAGCATCCGACGCACGCCTCGTGCTCGCCTCTGCTTCTGGACCCGGCTTTGGAGCCTGGCTGGCGGCTGTTCGATCGGCAACCTCTCCGGACTCAGTCCGGCGAGCGCTCTTCTTCCTGAAAAGAGCACCAGCGTTAGTACGCCTTCCAGGAATCAATCCTAGGAATATGGTGATGCGCTATACCGTTGCGGCGGAGTTTCGATCCGGACCGCACTTATTTTTAGCCCGCGGGGCCGTACTGCCCCTTGTTGGCTAGCCGCCGCGGGCTTGGCCTCCTGCCTCGAAGGCACCCCCTGCGAAACACCATGAAATACGCCGTGATTAGAACGAAAGCACGGGTGGGTCATGGTATCCGGACTTCGGTCACGGTTACCTGGGAGGCCGGAAATAATCCGGGGTAGTCGGCCGTAATGGCACCCAAAGCATTGTCAATGCTAAGTTGGTGGAACACCCCGTCGATCATCTCCACCTTTATATCCGGGTCCTCTTCGGAGGCCGGATCGAGGGACCGTTCCGGATACTCGGGTTGTGGGGCGGGCTGTGTATCTTCTCTATGGCCCGGCGCAGTTCCTGCGTAGAAACCATGAAATGAGATATTTAACCACGGGAACATGGATCGGACAGGCCACAAAGATATTTGCTTACCCAACTTCGAGGGTTATTCGAAGAAAACCTGCTCAGCGATCGATGCGGAGAAAATCCTCCTCTTCCCTTTGTACATGGCGGACAAGGTCTTCACCAGTTCGGTGACCCTTTGCGCCATGGCAGGTGGCATCGCCCTCCCCATTGAAGTCCCACATGGGTGGCCTCTATATTGAGCGGCTGCACTTCATAATGCAGGTTGCCATGACTCCAATCATGGTCAATCCGCATGAGCCAGTAATCTTATTCGCTCATCAAGTAAAGGACGCCCCGGTCATTTTCCCCTGGGCTCATGGGCGCCAGCTTAGGCGCTTCTTCTGAGGAGCATTGCTAAACTCCGAAGGCCGATCCGAACAGGATCTGGCAGCGGGACGTCCTCCATGTAAAACCATTCCGAGGGCCAGTCCTCGGACGCCCTCTTTGGGGTTCCAGATAAGTATCCGGTCCTGGCGATGCGCCATAGTTCGGCTCCTCCCACTTGATATATTGATCCTTCGTGAGAACGAGGCACAAGGCAGAACAATCTCTTCCACAGAGCGAAATGGGCCTCAATGCCCAGAAACAGCTCGCAAAGGGCCACAAAGCTCGCTATATGCAAGATGGGGGCAGGCGTAAGGTTGTGCAGCTGAAGGCCGTAGAACTCCAGAAGTCCCCGGAGAAACAGATGGATTGGAAATCCGAGTCCTCTCATTAGGTAAGAGACGAAGCATAACCGCTCTCCCTTAGAGGGATCGGGAACGCTCTCCGCCTGCTTCCCGCCCTTATAAGTGGCGAGTCTGGAATGCACCGGAACCATGAAGGCCGGGGGAAGGAATCCCTTGGTTTGGAGCATCACCAATTCGCTGTGCGGGACTGAGCATCTCCCCCAATCTCCGGGCTGAGGGCTGGGAGCGCGAGAGGAGGAGCCGCGTCGACTGTCCATGATGGAGTGGGTTTTTTGTCAAAGGTGCTCTGATGAAGGCTCGCGAAGGGGGGATGGTGTGATCCGGATCTGGATCCCCATCTCTTTTATAGACGGCTCATTTGCACAGCAAGGGGGGTAAATGTAAAGATACCCTAACTTTTCACATTCGTTCGACACGTGGAAGATGGCCATTATTGGGCGTGGAAGCCGAGAAGCGCGATATTCACAAGAAAGCCGGACACTATTCAACACAGGATTTGGAGGAGAACCCGCCTTGCAATGCCGAAGACAATCAACACGCCGGACTTATCATCATTGAAGCCTGGTTCGGGGGCTACTGAGGGAGTCCTGGACTAGGGGGTGTCCGGATAGTCAAACTATCATCTTTGGCCGGACTCCTGGACTATGAAGATACAAGATTGAAGACTTCGTGCCGTGTCCGGATGGGACTTTCCTTGGCGTGGAGAGCAAGCTTGACGATACGGATATGTAGATTTCCTACCATTGTAACCGACTCTGTGTAACCCTAACCCTATTCGGTGCCTATATAAACCGAAGGGTTTTAGTCCGTAGGACGAACAACAATCATACCATAGGCTAGCTTCTAGGGTTTAGCCTCTCTGATCTCATGGTAGATCTACTCTTGTACTACCCATATCATCAATATTAATCAAGCAGGAGTAGGGTATTACCTCCATCGAGAGGGCCCGAACCTGGGTAAAAACATCGCGTGCCTTGTCTCCTGTTACCATCCGCCTTGACGCACAGTTCGGGACCCCCTACCCGAGATCCGCCGGTTTTGACACCGACACTCTCCCTCTCTCCTTGCTGGATCAAGGCGTAGGAGACGTCACCGGGCTGTACGTGTGTTGAATGCGGAGGTGCCATCCGTTCGGCACTAGGATCTCCGGTGATTTGGATCACGACGAGTACGACTCCTTCAACCCCGTTCTCTTGAACGCTTCCGCTTAGCGATCTACAAGGGTATGTAGATGCCCTCTCCTTCCCCTCGTTGCTGGTTTCTCCATAGATAGATCTTGGTGACATGTAGGAAAATTTTGAATTTCTGCTACGTTCCCCAACAGTGGCATCATGAGCTAGGTCTATTGCGTAGATTCTATGCACGAGTAGAACACAAGTTGTTGTGGGCGTTGATTTCGTTTAATATGCTTACCATTACTAGTCCAATCTTGTTTCGACGGTATTGTTGGATGAAGCGGGCCGGACCGACCTTATACGTACACTTACGTGAGACAGATTCCACCGACTGACATGCACTTGGTGCATAAGGTGCCTAGCGGGTGCCAGTCTCTCCCACTTTAGTCGGAATGAATTCGATGAAAAGGGTCCTTATGAAGGGTAAATAGCAATTGGCATATCACGGTGTGGTTTTATGAGGTATGAAACGTTTTGCTAGAAACCCATAGCAGCCATCAGAAACATGCAAACAACAATTAGAGGACGCCTAACTTGTTTTTATGGGTATGCTATGTGATGTGATATGGCCAAGAAGAATGTGATGAATGATATGTGATGTATGAGATTGATCATGTTCTTGTAGTAGGAATCACGACTTGCTTGTCGATGAGTATGACAACCGGCAGGAGCCATAGGAGTTGTCTTTATTTATTGTATGACCTGTGTGTCATTGAACAACGCCATGTAATTACTTTACTTTATTGCTAACCGTAGCCATAGTAGTAGAAGTAATAAGTTGGCGAGACAACTTCATGGAGACACGATGATGGAGATCATGGTGTCATGCCGTGACGATGATGATCATGGAGCCTCAAGATGGAGATCAAAGGAGCAAAATGATATTGGCCATATCATGTCACTATTTGATTGCATGTGATGTTTATCATGTTTATACATCTTATTTGCTTAGAACGACGGTAGTAAATAAGATGATCCTCATTAAAATTTCAAGAAAGTGTTCCCCTAACTGTGCACCGCTATGTAAAGTTCATCGCTTCAAGCACCATGTGATGATCGGGTGTGATAGATTCTTACGCTCACATACAATGGGTGTAAGCCAGATTTACACACGCCAAACACTTAGGTTAACTTGACGAGCCTAGCATGTACAGACTTGGCCTCGGAACACAAGAGACCGAAAGGTCGAGCATGAGTCGATGGAGGATACGATCAACATGAAGATGTTCACCGATGATGACTAGTCTGTCTCACGTGATGATCGGACACGGCCTAGTTGACTCGGATCATGTAATCACTTAGATGACTAGAGGATGTCTATTCGAGTGGGAGTTCATGAGATGAACTTAATTATCCTGAACATAGTCAAAAGATCTTTGCAAATTATGTCGAAGCTCGCGCTTTAGTTCCACTGCTTAGATATGTTCCTAGAGAAAATATAGTTGAAAGTTGACAGATGGCGATTATGCGGACAGAAGAAAGCTTATGTCCTTAATGCACCGCTCAGTGTGCTGAACCCCAAACGTCGTATGTGGATGTTGCGAAAATCAGACATACACGTTTTGATAACTACGTGATAGTTCAGTTAAACGGTTTAGAGTTGAGGCACCAAAGACGTTTTTCGAAATGTCGCGGAACATATGAGATGTTTCGAGGGCTGAAATTGGGATTTCAGGCTCGTGCCCACGTCAAGAGGTATAAGACCCCCGGCGATTTTCTTAGCCTGCAAACTAAGGGAGAAAAGCTCAATCGTTGAGCTTGTGCTCAGATTGTCTGAGTGCAACAATCACTTGAATCGAGTGGGAGTTGATCTTCCAGAGATAGTGATCTTTCTCCAAAGTCATTGCCACCAAGCTGCTAGAGCTTTGTGATGAACTATAACATATCAGGGATAGATGATCCTTGAAATATTCGCGATGTTTGACACCGCGAAAGTAGGAATCAAGAAGGAGCATCAATTTTTGATGGTTGGTGAAACCACTAGTTTCAAGAAGGGCAAGGGTAAGAAGGGATACTTCATGAAACAACAAATCAGCTGCTGCTCTAATGAAGAAACCCAAGGTTGAACCCAAACCCGAGACTAAGTGCTTCTGTAATAAGGGGAACAGCCATTGGAGCAGAATCACCCTAGATACTTGGTAGATGAGAAGGCTGACAAGGTCGATAGAAGTATATTGGATATACATTATGTTAATGTGTACTTTACTAGTACTCCTAGTAGCACCAGGGTATTAGATACCGGTTCGGTTGCTAAGTGTTAGTAACTCGAAATAAAAGGCTACGGAATAAAAGGAGACTAGCTAAAGGTGAGCTGACGATATGTGTTGGAAGTGTTTCCAAGCTTGATATGATCAAGCATCGCACGCTCCCTCTACCTTCGAGATTGGTGTTAAACCTAAATAATTGTTATTTGGTGTTTGCGTTGAGCATAGACATGATTGGATTATGTCTATCGCAATACGGTTATTCATTTAAGGAGAATAATGGTTACTCTGTTTATTTGAAAAATACCTTCAATGGTCTTGCACCTAAAATGAATGGTTTATTAAATCTCGATCGTAGTGATACACATGTTCATGCCAAAAGATATAAGATATTAATGATAGTATCGCTTACTTGTGGCACTGCCATGTGAGTCATATTGGTGTAAAACGCATGAAGAAGCTCCATGTTGATGGATCTTTGGACTCACTCGTTTTTGAAAAGTTTGAGATATGCGAACCATTTCTATTGGTGTATACGCATGAAGAAACTCCATGCAGATGGATCGTTTGGACTCACTTGATTTTGAATCACTTGAGATATGCAAATCATACCACATGGGCAAGATGACTGAAAAGCCTCGTTTTCAGTAAGATGGAACAAGATAGCAACTTGTTGGAAGTAACACATTTTGATGTGTGCAGTCCAATGAGTGCTGAGGCATGCAGTGAATATCGTTATGTTCTTATTTCACAGATGATTCGAGTAGATGTTGAGTATACTTACTTGATGAAACACAAATCTGAATTATTGAATGGTTGAAGTAATTGCAGAGTGAAGTTAAAGATCATCGTGACAAGAGGATAAAATGTCTATGATATGATCATAGAGATGAGTATCTGAGTTACGAGCTTTGGCACGCAATTAAGACATTGTGGAAATTGTTTCACAACAAATACCGCCTGGAACACCATAGTGTGATGGTGTGTCCGAACATCATAGTTGCACCCTATTGAATATGGTACGTACCATGATGTCTCTTATCGAATTACCACTATCGTTCATGGGTCAGGCATTAGAGACAACCGCACTCACTTTAAATAGGGCACCACATAATTCCGTTGAGATGACACAGTATGAACTATGGTTTGGAGAAACCTAAGCTGTCGTTTCTTGAAAGCTTGGGGCTGCGACGCTTATGTGAAAAATTTTCAGGTTGATAAGCTCGAACCCAAAGCGGATAAATGCATCTTCATAGGACACCCAAAAACAGTTGGGTATACCTCCTATTTCAGACCCGACAGCAAAAGTGATTGTTTCTAGAAACGGGTCCTTTCTCGAGAAAAAGTTTCTCTCGGAAGAATTGAGTGGGAGGATGGTGGAGACTTGATGAGGTTATTGAACCATCACTTCAACCAGTATGTAGCAGGCACAGGAAGTTGTTCATGTGGCACCTACACCAATTGAAGTGGAAGCTGATGATAGTGATCATGATGCTTCGGATCAAGTCACTACCGGACCTCGTAGGTCGACAAGGACGCGTACTACTTCAGAGTGGTACGCAATCCTGTCTTAGAGGTCATGTTGCTAGACAACAATGAACCTACGAGCTATGGAGAAGCGATGGTGGGCCCGGATTCCGACGAATGGCTCGAGGCCATAACATCCGAAAGAAGATCAATGACTCTGGAAGAAATACTTGATGGTCGTAAGGACGTTGGGTAAAGATGGATTTTAAAAGGAAGACAGACAATGATGGTAAGTATCACCATTAAGAAAGCTCGACTTGTCGTTAAAGATTTTTCCGACAAGTTCAAGGAGTTGACTACGGTGAGGCTTTCTCACTCGTAGCGATGCTAAGAGTCTGTTGGAATTGGATTAGCAGTTACTGCATGATTGATGAAATCTTGCAGATAGGATGTCAAAACATTGTTTCCTCGACGTTATACTTGAGGAAAGGTTGTATGTGATACAACCAGAAGGTTTTGTCAATCCTGAAAGATGCTAACAAGTATGCAAAGCTCCAGCTATCCTTCTAAGGACTGGAGTAAGCATCTCGGAGTTGGAATGCATGCTTTGATGAGATGATCAAAGATTTTGGGTTTATACAAAGTTTATGAGAAACTTGTATTTCCAAAGAAGTGAGTGGGAGCACTATAGAATTTCTGATGAGTATATGTTGTTGACATATTGTTGATTAGAAATGATGTAGAATTTCTGGAAAGCATATAGGGTTATTTGAAAAATGTTTTTCAATTGAAAACCTGGATTAAGCTGCTTGAACATTGAGCATCAAGATCCATGAGGATAGATTAAAAACCGCTAAATGGTACTTTCAAATGAGCACATACCTTGACATGATCTTGAAGGTGTTCAAGATGGATCAGTCAAAGAAGGAGTTCTTGCCTGAGTTGTAAGGTATGAAGTTAAGAGTTAAAGCTCGACCACGGCAGAAGAGAGAGAAAGGACGAAGGTCGTCCCCTATGCTTCAGACGTAGGCTCTATAGTATGCTATGTTGTGTACCGCACCGAAGTGTGCCTTGCCATGAGTCACTATAGGGGTACAAGAATGATCCAGAATGGATCATTGGACAGTGGTCAAAATTGTCCTTGGAGTAAATAAGGACATGTTTCTCGATTATGGAGGTGATAAAGAGTTTGGCGTAAAGGGTTACGTCGATGCAAGCTTTAACACCAATCCGAATGACTCTGAGTAGCAAACCGGATACATATAGTGGAGCAACCATTTGGAATAGCTCCAAGTGGAGTGTGGAAGCAGCATTTACAATATGACCTAGAGATTTGCGAAGTACATACGGATCTGAATGTTGCAGACCCGTTGACTAAAACCTCTCTTACAAGCAAAACATGATCAAACACCATAACTCATTGAGTCTTAATCACATGATGGTGTAAACTAGTTTAGTGACACTAGTAAACTCTTTGGATGTTGGTCACATGGTGATGTGACCTGTGAGTGTTAATCACATGGTGATGTGAACTAGATTATTGACTCTAGTGCAAGTGGGAGACTGTTGGAAATATGCCCTAGAGGCAATAATAAATTAGTTATTATTATATTTCCTTGTTCGTGATAATCGTTTATTATCCATGATATAATTGTATTGATAGGAAACTCAGATACATGTGTGGGTACATAGACAACACCTTGTCCCTAGTAAGCCTCTAGTTGACTAGCTCGTCGATCAACAGATGGTTACGGTTTCCTGACCATGGACATTGGATGTCGTTGATAACGGGATCACATCATTTGGAGAATGATGTGATGGACAAGACCCAATCCTAAGCCTAGCACAAAGATTGTAGTTCGTATGCTAAAGCTTTTCTAATGTCAAGTATCATTTCCTTAGACCATGAGATTGTGCAACTCCGGATGCCGTAGGAATGCTTTGGTGTACCAAACGCCACAACGAATCGGATGGCTATAAAGGTGCACTACAGGTATCTCCGAAAGTGTCTGCATGGGTTGGCACGAATCGAGACTAGGATTTGTCACTCCGTGTAAACGGAGAGGTATCTCTGGGCCCACTCGGCAGTACATCATCATAATGTGCACAATGTGACCAAGGGGTTGATCACGGGATGATGTGTTACGGAACGAGTAAAGAGACTTGCCGGTAACGAGATTGAACAAGGTATCGGGATACCGACGATCGAATCTCGGGCAAGTATAATACCGCTAGACAAAGGGAATTGTATACGGGATTGATTGAGTCCTTGACATCGTGGTTCATCCGATGAGTATCGTGGAACATGTGGGAGCCAACATGGGTATCCAGATCCTGCTGTTGGTTATTGACCGGAGAACGTCTCGATCATGTATGCATGGTTCCCGAACCCGTAGGGTCTACACACTTAAGGTTCGATGACGCTAGCGTTATAAAGGAAGTTTGTATGTGGTTACCGAATGTTGTTCGGAGTCCCGGATGAGATCCCGGACGTCACGAGGAGTTCCGGAATAGTCCGGAGGTAAAGATTTATATATGGGAAGTCCTGTTTTGGTCACCGGAAAAGTTTCGGGTTTTATCGGTAACGTACCGGGACCACCGGGAGGGTCCCGGGGGTCCACCAAGTGGGGCCACCGGCCCCGGAGGGCTGCATGGGCCAAGTGTGTGAGGGGACCAGCCCTAGGTGGGCTGGGGCGCCCCCCACAAGGGCCCAAGGCGCCTAGGGTTGGGGGAGGGGGTGCACCCACCTAACTTGGGGGGCAAGTTTCCCCTCTCCCCCCCCTTGGCCGCCACCCTAGATGGGATTGGGGGAAGCCACGCCCCTTGGGGTGGAAACCATAGAGGGGGAGCACCCCCTCCCTCTACCCTATATATAGTTGAGGTCTTGAGGGCTGCCAACACATGAGTTTGACCTCTCTTGGCGCAGCCCTACCTCTCCCTTCTCCTCTCTCGCGGTGCTTGGCGAAGCCTGCAGGATTGCCACGCCTCCATCACCACCACGCCTGCGTTGTGCTGCTGCTGGACGGAGTCTTCCTCAACCTCTCCTCTCTCCTTGTTGGATCAAGGCGTGGGAGACGCCACCGGCTGTACGTGTGTTGAACGCGGAGGTGCCGTCTGCTCGCACTAGGATCTCCGGTGATTTGGATCACGACGAGTACGAATCCTTCAACCCCGTTCTCTTGAACGCTTCCGCTTAGCGATCTACAAGGGTATGTAGATGCACTCTCCTTCCCCTCGTTGCTGGTTTCTCCATAGATAGATCTTGGTGACACGTAGGAAAATTTTGAATTTTTGCTACGTTCCCCAACAGAAGCGGCTTGGACCGACCTTAGACGTACGCTTACGTGAGACAGGTTCCACCGACTGACATGCACTAGTTGCATAAGGTGGCTAGCGGGTGTCTGTCTCTCCCACTTTAGTTGGAGCGGATTCGATGAAAAGGGTCCTTATGAAGGGTAAATAGAAGTTGGCAAATCACGTTGTGGCTTTTACGTAGGTAAGAAAATGTTCTTGCTAGAACCCTATTGCAGCCACGTAAAACAAGCAAAAACAATTAGAGGACGTCTAACTTGTTTTTGCAGCATATGATTGTGATGTGATATGGCCAAAAGTTGTGATGAATGATGAATGATATATATGTGATGTATGAGATCATGTTCTTGTAATAGGAATCACGACTTGCATGTCGATGAGTATGACAACCGGCAGGAGCCATAAGAGTTGTCTTAATTATTGTATGACCTGTGTGTCATTGATTCAACGCCATGTAATTACTTTACTTTATTTCTAAACCGTTAGCCATAGTAGTAGAAGTAATAGTTGGCGAGCAACCCCATGGAGACACGATGATGGAGATCATGGTGTCATGCCGGTGACGAAGATGATCATGGAGCCCCGAAGATGGAGATCAAAGGAGCTATATGATATTGGCCATATCATGTCACTACTATTTGATTGCATGTGATGTTTATCATGTTTTTGCATCTTGTTTACTTAGAATGACGGTAGTAAATAAGATGATCCCTCATAATAATTTCAAGAAAGTGTTCTCCCTAACTGTGCGCCGTTGCGAAAGTTCGTTGATTCGAAGCACCACGTGATGATCGGGTGTGATAGATTCCAACGTTCACATACAACGGGTATAAGACAGATTTACACACGCATAAACACTTAGGTTAAATTGACGAGCCTAGCATGTACAGACATGGCCTCGGAACACAAGAGACCGAAAGGTCGAACATGAGTCGTATGGAAGATATGATCAACATGGAGATGTTCACCAGTGATGACTAGTCCGTCTCACGTGATGATCGGACACGGCCTAGTCGACTCGGATCATGTATCACTTAGATGACTAGAGGGATGTCTAATCTGAGTGGGAGTTCATTAAATAATTTTATTAGATGAACTTTAATTATCATGAACTTAGTCTAAAATCTTTACAATATGTCTTGTAGATCAAATGGCCCATGTTACCCTCAAGTTCAACGCTGCTCCTAGAGAAACCAAGCTGAAAGATGATGGCAGCAACTATACGGACTGGGTCCGAACCCGAGGATCATCCTCATAGCTGCAAAGAAAGATTATGTCTTAGAAGCACCGATAGGTGAAGCGCCCATCCTGAGAACCAAGACGTTATGAACGCTTGGCAGTCTCGTCTTGATGATTACTCCCTCGCTCAGGCGGCATGCTTTACAGCTTAGAACCGGGCTCCAAAAGCGCTTTTGAGCAACACGGAGCATATGAGATGTTCAAGAGCTGAAAATGGTTTTCCAAGCTCATGCCCGGTCGAGATATGAAGTCTCCGACAAGTTTTTCAGTTGTAAGATGGAGGAAAATAGTTCACAAGGAGCACATACTCAAAATGTCTAGGTTGCACAACCGCTGACTCAGCTGGGAGTTAATCTCCGGATGACGCGTTATTGATGAGAATCTTCCGCCGCTTCCACCGAGCTACAAGAGCTTTGTGATGAACTTCAATATGCAGGGATGGAAAAGACCATTCTGAGGTATATTCAATGCTGAAATCAGCGGAGGTAGAAATCAAGAAGGAACATCAAGTGTTGATGGTGAATAAAACCACTAAGTTCAAGAAAGGCAAGGGTAAGAAGAACTTCAAGAAGGACGGCAAGGGAGTTGCCGTGCCCGGTAAGCTAGTTGCCGGGAAGAAGTCAAAGAATGGACCCAAGCCTGAAACTAAGAGCTTTTATTGCAAGGGAAGCGGACACTGGAAGCGGAACTGCCCCAAATACTTAGCGGACAAGAAGGACGGCAACACTAAAGGTATATGTGATATACATGTAATTGATGTGTACCTTACCAGTACTCGTAGTAGCTCCTGGGTATTTGATACCGGTGCCATTGCTCATATTTGTAACTCAAAGCAGGAGCTGCGGAATAAGCGGAGAGTGGCGAAGGACGAGGTGACGATGCGAGTCGGGAATGGTTCCAAGGTCGATGTGATCGCCATTGGCACGCTACCTCTACATTTACCTACGGGGTTAGTTTTAAACCTCAATGATTGTTATTTAGTGCCAGCTTTGAGCATGAACATTGTGTCTGGATCTCGTTTAATACGAGATGGCTACTCATTTAAATCCGAGAATAATGGTTGTTCTATTTATATGAGAGATATGTTTTATGGTCATGCCCCGATGGTCAATGGTTTATTCTTAATGAATCTCGAACGTAATGTTACACATATTCATAGTGTGAATACCAAAAGATGTAAAGTTGATAACGATAGTCCCACATACTTGTGGCACTGCCGCCTTGGTCACATTGGTGTCAAGCGCATGAAGAAGCTCCATGCCGATGGACTTTAGAGTCTCTCGATTATGAATCATTTCACACATGCGAACCATGCCTCATGGGCAAATGACCAAGACTCCGTTCTCCGAACAATGGAGCGAGCAACCAACTTATTGGAAATCATACATACCGATGATGTGCGGTCCAATGAGCGTTGAGGCTCATGGAGGATATCGTTATGTTCTCACTCTCACGACGACTTGAGTAGATATGGGTATGTCTACTTGATGAAACACAAGTCTGAGACCTTTGAAAAGTTCAAGGAATTTCAGAATGAGGTAGAGAATCAACGTGGCCGAAAGATAAAGTTCCCACGATCAGATCGTAGGAGAATATTTAAGTCATGAATTTGGTACGCACTTAAGGAAATGTGGAATCGTTTCACAACTCACGCCGCCTGGAACACCTCAGCGTAACGGTGTGTCCGAACGTCGTAATCGCACTTTATTGGATATGGTGCGATCTATGATGTCTCTTACCGATTTACCGCTATCATTTTGGGGATACGCTCTACAGACAGCTACATTCACTTTAAATAGGTCACCGTCTAAATCCGTTGAGACAACACCGTATGAATTATGGTTTGGGAAGAAACCTAAGCTGTCGTTCCAAAAAGTTTGGGGATGCGATGCTTATGTCAAGAAACTTCAACCTGAAAAGCTCGAACCCAAGTCGGAAAAATGCGTCTTCATAGGATACCCTAAGGAAACAATTGGGTATACCTTCTACCTCAGATCCGCAGGCAAGATCTTTGTTGCCAAGAACGGGTCCTTTCTGGAGAAAGAGTTTCTCTCGAGAGAAGTAAGTGGGAGGAAAGTGGAACTTGATGAAGTGCTGCCTCTTGAACCGGTGAGTAGCGCAGCTCAGGAAGATGTTCCTGTGGTGCCAGAACCAACTGAAGAGGAAATTAATGATGATGATCAAGGTACTTCGGATCAAGTTACTACTGAACTTCGTAGGTCCACGAGGACACGTTCCACACCAGAGTGGTATGGCAACCCTTTCCTGGAAATCATGTTGTTAGACAACGGTGAACCTTCGAACTATGAAGAAGCGATGGCGGGCCCAGATTCCAACAAATGTCTTGAAGCCATGCAATCCAAGATAGGATCCATGTATGAAAACGAAGTATGGACTTTGACAGACTTGCCCGATGATCGGCGAGCGATAGAAAACAAATGGATCCTTAAGAAGAAGACGGACGCGGATGGTAATGTTACCATCTATAAAGCTGGACTTGTCGCTAAGGGTTATCTACAAGTTCAATGGGTTGACTACGATGAGACATTCTCTCCCGTAGCGAAGCTAAAGTCCGTCCGAATCATGTTAGCAATTGCCGCATACTATGATTATGAGATATGGCAAATCGACGTCAAAACGGCATTCCTTAACGGCCATCTTAAGGAAGAACTGTATATGATGCAGCCAGAAGGTTTTTTCGAACCTGAGAATGCTAACAAGGTATGCAAGCTCCAGCGATCCATTTATGGGCTGGTGCAAGCATCTCAAAGTTGGAACATTCGCTTTGATGATATGATCAAAGCGTTTGGGTTTATGCAGACTTATGGAGAAGCCTGCATTTACAAGAAAGTGAGTGAGAGCTGTGTAGCATTTCTCATATTATATGTAGATGACATACTTTTGATGGGAAATGATATAGAACTTTTGGACAACATTAAGGCCTACTTGAATAAATGTTTTTCAATGAAGGACCTTGGAGAAGCTGCTTACATATTAGGCATCAAGATCTATAGGGATAGATCAAGACGCCTCATAGGTCTTTCACAAAGCACATACCTTAATAAGATATTGAAGAAGTTCAATATGGATCAGTCCAAGAAATGGTTCTTGCCTGTATTGCAAGGTGTGAGATTGATCTCGGCTCAATGCCCGACCACGGCAGAAGATAAAGAAGAGATGAGTGTCATCCCCTATGCCTCAGCCATAGGATCTATTATGTATGCCATGCTGTGTACCAGACCTGATGTAAACCTTGTCGTAAGTTTGGTAGGAAGGTACCAAAGTAATCCCGGCAAGGAACACTGGACAGCGGTCAAGAATATCATGTAGTACCTGAAAAGGACTAAGGACATGTTTCTCATCTATGGAGGTGACGAAGAGCTCGTCGTAAAGGGTTACGTTGACGCTAGCTTCGACACAGAATTGGATGACTCTAAGTCACAAACCGGATACATGTATATTTTAAATGGTGGGGCAGTAAGCTGGTGCAGTTGCAAGCAAAGCGTCGTGGCGAGATCTACATGTGAAGCGGAATACATGGCAGCCTCGGAGGCAGCGCATGAAGCAATCTGGGTGAAGGAGTTCATCACCGACCTAGGAGTCATACCCAATGCGTCGGGGCCGATCGCACTCTTCTGTGACAACACTGGAGCTATTGCACTTGCCAAGGAGCCCAGGTTTCACAAGAAGACCAGGCACATCAAGCGCCGCTCAACTCCATTCGTGAAAATATTCAAGATGGAGACATAGATATTTGTAAAGTACATACGGACCTGAATGTAGCATATCCGCTGACTAAACCTCTCCCTAGGGCAAAACATGATCAACACCGTAACTCTATGGGTGTTCGATTCATCACAATGTAACTAGATGATTGACTCGGTGCAAGTGGGAGACTGTTGGAAATATGCCCTAGAGGAAATAATAAAATGGTTATTATTATATTACTTTGTTCATGATAATAGTCTATTATTCATGCTATAATTGTGTTATCCGAAATCGTAATACACGTGAATAAATAGACCACAACGTGTCCCTAGTGAGCCTCTAGTTGACTAGCTCGTTGATCAACAGATAGTCATGGTTTCTGACTATGGACATTGGATGTCATTGATAACGGATCACATCATTGGGAGAATGATGTGATGGACAAGACCCAATCCTAAGCATAGCTCAAAGATCGTGTAGTTCGTTTAGATAGAGATTTTCCAAATGTCAAGTATCATTTCCTTAGACCATGAGATTGTGCAACTCCCAGATACCGTAGGAGTGCTTTGGGTGTGCCAAACGTTGCAACATAACTGGGTGACTATAAAGGTGCACTACGGGTATCTCCGAAAGTGTCTGTTGGGTTGGCACGAATCGAGACTGGGATTTGTCACTCCATATGACGGAGAGGTATCTCTGGGCCCACTCGGTAATGCATCATCATAATGAGCTCAATGTGACCAAGTGTCTGGTCACGGGATCATGCATTACGGTACGAGTAAAGTGACTTGCCGGTAACGAGATTAAACGAGGTATTGGGATACCGACTATCGAATCTCGGGCAAGTAATGTACCGATTGACAAAGGGAATTGTATACGGGGTTACTTGAATCCTCGACATCGTGGTTCATCCGATGAGATCATCGAGGAGCATGTGGGAGCCAACATGGGTATCCAGATCCCGCTGTTGGTTATTGACCAGAGAGGCGTCTCGGTCATGTCTGCATGTCTCCCCAACCGTAGGGTCTACACACTTAAGGTTCGGTGACGCTAGCAGGGTTGTAGAGATATGAGTATGCAGTAACCCGAAAGTCGGAGTCCCGGATGAGATCCGTCCGTCACGAGGAGTTCCGGAATGGTCCGGAGGTAAAGAATTATATATAGGAAGTCAGGTTTCGGCCATCGGGAAAGTTTTGGGGGTCACCGGTATTGTACCGGGACCACCGTAAGGGTCTCGGGGGTCCACCGGGTCGGGCCACCTATCCCGGAGGGCCCCCTGCGCCTAGGGTTGGGAAACCCTAGGGGTGGGGGCGCCTCCACCTGGCTTGGGGGGCAAGCTACCCCCCTGGCCCCCCCCCCCCTTGGAGATCCCATCTCCCAGGGCCGGCGCCCCCCCTAGGGGGCCTATATAAAGAGGGGGGCAGGGAGGGCAGCCGCACCCATGCTCTAGGTGCCTCCCTCTCCCCTTGCTACATCTCTCCCTCTCGCAGACGCTTGGCGAAGCCCTGCCGAGATCGCTGCTGCATCCACCACCACGCCGTCGTGCTGCTGGATCTTCATCAACCTCTCCTTCCCCCTTGCTGGATCAAGAAGGAGGAGACGTCTTCCACAACCGTACGTGTGTTGAACGCGGAGGTGCTGTCCGTTCAGCACTAGGATCATCAGTGATTTGGGTCACGGCGAGTACGACTCCCTCAACCCCGTTCTCTTGAACGCTTCCGCTCGGGATCTACAAGGGTATGTAGATGCACTCCTCTCTCTCGTTGCTAGAAGAACTCATAGATTGATCTTGGTGAAACCGTAGAAATTTTTTATTTTCTGCAATGTTCCCCAACAGCAAGAGACTGGGAAGCGACCAACTAGAGAGCGACAACAGTCATGAACATGCATTAAAATTAATAAACATTGAATACAAGCATGAATAGGATATAATCCACCATGAACATAAATATCGTGAAGGCTATCTTGATTTGTTTCAACTACATGAGTAAACATGCGCCAAGTCAAGTCACTTAAATCATTCAAAGGAGGATACCACCCCATCATACCACATCACAACCATTTTAATAGCATGTTGGCACGCAAGGTAAACCATTATAACTCATAGCTAATCAAGCATGGCACGAGCAACTATGATTTCTAATTGTCATTGCAAACATGTTTATTCATAATAAGGTGAATCAAGAATGATGAACTCATCATATTTACAAAAACAAAAGAGGTCGAGTTCATACCAGCTTTTCCCATCTTAGTCAGTCCATCATATATCATCATAATTGCCTTTCACTTGCACGACCGAACAATGTGAATAATAATAAGAGTGCACGTGCATTGGACTAAGCTGGAATCTGCGATAATTCAATAAACAGGAGAAGAAAAGGCAATATGGGCTCTTGGTTAAATAAACAATGATGCATAGAAGATCCACTTCAACAATTTAATCATGGTCTTCTCCTACTGACCCCCAAAGAAAAGAGAAGAAATAAAAACTATTTACACGGGAAAGCTCCCAACAAGGAAAAAGAAGAACGGGAAATATTTTTGGGTTTTCTTTTTAATTACTAAAGTGAAGAGATAAACTACTACTAATTTTTTTGGTTTTTTCTTAAGGTTTATTAAACACACAAGAAGAAAGCAGGAAAAAGAAAATAAACTAGCATGGATATTACAGTGAAAGAGTATGAGCACCGACATCTAGCAATGAGTGTGTGTAAACATAAATGTAATGTCAGTGGGAAATACGTACTCCCCCAAGCTTAGGCTTTTGGCCTAAGCTAGTCTATTGCCAGGGATAGCCTGGCTGATACCCGTAGGTGTAGCTGGGTGTAACGCCCCCGATGCGGCTATATCTCCCACGTGTCGAGGCACGACTTAGAGGCATAACCGCATTGAAAGCAATGTCGCAAGTGAGGTAATCTTCACACAACCCATGTAATAATTAAGGGAAAGAGATACATAGTTGGCTTACAGTCGCCACTTCACACAGTACATAAATAAACATCCATCATTCAGAGTACACTCAAGGTCCGACCGAACCAAAATAAAAGAAGATACCCCAAAAGCTAACACAGATCCCCGAATCGTCCCAACTGGGCACCACTACTGATCATCTGGAAACGACACATAGTAACGACAACGTTCCTCGTCGAACTCCCACTTGAGCTCGGTTGAATCACCTGCACTGGCCTCATCGGAACCTGCAACTGTTTTGAAGTATCTGTGAGTCACGGGACTCAGCAATCTCACACCCGAGATCAAGACTATTTAAGCTAATAGGAAGGACAAGGTAATAAAGTGGAGCTGCAGCAAGCGACTAGCATATATGGTGGCTACATCGCAAAAGAGAGCGAGAAGAGAAGCAAAGCACGGTCGTGAAGCTAGTAATGATCAAGATGTGATCCTGAACTACTTACGTCAGACATAACTCGAACACCGTGTTCACTTCCCGGACTCCGCCGAGAAGAGACCATCACGGTTACACACGCGGTTGATGTGTATTTTATTTGAGGTCAACTTTGGGTTTTCTACAACCGGACATTAACAAATTCCCATCTGCCTCATAACCGCGGGCACGGCTTTCGAAAGATATTACCCTGCAGGGGTGTCCCAACTTAGCCCATTATAAGCTCTCACGGTCAACGAAGGATATTCCTTCTACCGGGAAGACCCGATCAATCTCGGAATCCCGGACTACAAGACATTTCGACAGAATAAAACAAGACCAGCAAAGCCGCCTGATTGTGCCGACAAATCCCGATAGGAGCTGCACATATCTCGTTCTCGTGGCACATCCGGATGAGCAGTCCATACAACTAAAACCAAACCTCAAGTTGCCTTGAGGGGCGCTGCACAACACTTAGTTCGGGCCAGCACTCAAGGAGCACTGTCCGGGGTTAAAATAAAGATGACCCTCGGGCTCGCGAAAACCCGGGAAAAGGCTTAGGTGGCAAATGGTAAAACCAATGTTGGGCCTTGCTGGAAGAGTCTTATTCAAAGCGAACTGTCGAGGAGTCCCATAAATCACCCAACCGTGTAAGGAACGCAAAATCAAGGAACATAACACCGGTATGACGGAAACTAGGGTGGCAAGAGTGGAACAAAACACCAGGCATAAGGCCGAGCCTTCCACCCTTTACCAAGTATATAGATGTATTAAAAATAGCAGTTATATATATTGTGATATCCCCAACAAGTAAACATGTTCCAAAAAGGAACAACATCTCCATGTTCCAACAAGGAACAAACTTCAGCTTCACCTGCAACTAGCAACGCTATAAGAGGGCTGAGCAAAGCGGTAACATAGCCAATCAACGGTTTGCTAGGAAAGGATGGTTAGAGGCTGACATGGCAATATGGGTGGCATGATATAGCAAGTGGTAGGCATCGCAGCATAGGCATAGCAAAAGAGCGAGCAACTAGCATAGCAAAGATAGAAGTGATTTCGAGGGTATGGTCATCTTGCTCGCAATGTTCTCGAGTTGTCGAAAGCTTGATCCTCGAAAACGTTCTCAACAGGCTCCTCGTTCACGCACTCGCCTCCCGACTCTACCCAAAGCAACAACACAAACAAAGGAACCACAATAAATCACGGTGCAATGCACAATCAACATGATGCAAAACATGACATGATATGCATGATGTGGTATGCAATGCTTATGTGCGCCCGGAAGGTAAAGATGAACCAGGCATCAACTTGGCAAACCAAGCATGCCACTGAAAGATGAGATGATTTCGGTTGAAATCGATATAAAGATCACCGGAATCGGATGCACGGTTTGCAAATGGCAAGCAAAACAAGAATGGCGCAAATCTGCCATTAACAGCATGATGCCACTTTGCAAGCAACAAATAATTAAGCTACTGCACCCAAACGTATCAACAAAGCACATGGCAGTGATCTACACATGATGCTCGACAAAAGATGAGCACTGAGCTAAGGCTAGTTCACATCATAACAGGTTCAAACAAGCATGGCAAAAGTGCACAAAATATCAGGCTGGACATGGCAAAAACAGCATCAGGTTGCAATGTTCAGAGCATCAAAACTACATGCTACAGGAACTTAAAATAGCAAAACATGGCATGGCATGAATCTACTCAAAGCCTAGAACAAAAGTCCCTTACTGGCCATAAGCCCAAAAGGACTAGAAAATATAGTAACACCCATGTCAATATTGAAAGTCTCGTTAACAGATTCAGCAACTTGACATGTCAAAAACTGATAACGAGATGGCATGTTAACAAGCTCAATGCACTCACTACAGAGCCTCAAATGATAAACTAAGCATACCTACATCAAGAAGACATGACATAGAAGACATACATGGCAAGAACAATAACATAGCATATATGGATCAACCACAACAAGCTAGGCAAAATTGAATAACATGTATACAATCTGCCAGGAATCATTTGGTAGCAAAAGTAGAGCTCGATTGACTCAAGCTATGGCATCCCATAATTGCAAACAAAGGCATGGATGGATAGAGCAAGTCATGCTTTACAAAACACCCTTACTGAAGTATCTCAAAATATGCATAGATCTCTCGGTATCATCAAGTAAACATGGCATCAAAATCAGCTAAAACAGGGCTGAAATCAGCAACAACAGGACACCTACTTTGCATGCTTGTGCTAGTCACCACATAGATCACAAAATACATGGCATACACCCTGGAAAGATGACATGGCATTTTACAAAACACATGTAGGACTCCAATTCATAGGGTGCACATATTAATCATGGCAAAAATAACAAAAGTGCAAGTCCTGATAAAAATCAGAAACTAACAGCACATAGCTCTCTTCCAACAGCATTTCGGGCATCAAGATGAGCTCAAATGTAAAAGATGCAGTGGAATGAAATGATCTACTCTTCGAGGCGAACATTTTGACATATTATACGCGAAAAATGGATCTACGGATGCGAAGATATAGCATGTTGAAAATTGCACAAAATTACAAAGAGATCTCGAGACTTAGGAAAAAAAAAGGGGGAAAGAGAGGTCAACGGCGCTCGTGGCCCGAGGCCGGATCCGATCGGCCGACGGGGTGGCGGCGCTGGCGGCCGGGCGCGGGCCGGGCGACTGGCGAGGGCGGCCGGGCGGCGGATCTCGGCGAGGGGCGGCGACCCGGCCGGACGACGGCGCGAGGAGGCGGCGGCGGCGGGCTGGGCGAGATCCGGCGGCGGCGGGGCGGCGAGATCCGGCGGCGGCGGGCCGGCCGGACTCGCGGGCGGAGGAGGAGGCGGGCACGGCGGCCGGCGGCGCGAGGCGGCGGAGAGGCGCCGCGAGGCGCTGGCGGGCGCGGCCCGGCGCGGCCCGGCTCGCCCGGGCGGGCGGATCTGGCCCCGGCGGCGCGGCGGCGGGCGCGGCGGCGCCACGTGGCAGCCTGCCACTGCTGCGGGCGGCGGGCGATTGTCCGCGCCGGCGGACACGTCCGCGCATGGAGGAAGAAGGGCTAGGGTTTCGGGGTGGAATTGATCCGGGATTTGGACGGGAGGGGTTTGTTTAAATAGGCATAGAGGGAGCTAGGAGAGTCCAAATGAGGTGTAGTTTTCGCCCACACGATCGTGATCGAACGACGGAGAGCATGGGAGTGACTTAGATGGGTTATTGGGTTGTTTTGAAGGGGTGTTGGGCTGCAACTTAAAAGAGTCCTTTGCGAGAGTGCGGTTAACCGTTGGAGTACCAAACGAGCTCCAAATGACCCGAAACTTGACCGGTGGTCTCCGGGTGTTATACCAAGGCCACTAGACAAACCTCGGTCCATTTCGAGAAGGTTTAATACCCGCACACGGAAAAACGTAAAAGGGACCGCCGGGGGAGATAGGAGTGCCGGATTGCAAAACGGACAACGGGAAAAATGTTCGGAATCATGAGACGAACACGTATGCAAATGCGATGCATATGATGACATAATATAAAATGCATGACATGGACAAAATGCAAAATGAAGAAAACCCAACCACGGAGGGAATATCATATATCGATGCCGAAAATGGCAAGAGTTGGAGTTACAAATATGGAAAGTTACTTCCGGGGTGTTACACTGGGGTCGTACTGTGATGCAGCGGCTATCGCCTCATGAGCTGCAGCGTGGCGTCGAGCCGCCTCCGCTCCCCTCTCGTACTCATCTGCCTCCTCTCTGGTAATAATATATCTTCCTCTTGTCTGAGAATCAAAGAAGGAAGGAGCAGGAAGAGTAATATGGACAACATGCCGTTAGTTAAAGATTAGTCGATACTGGAGAGGTGGTTCAGTCCTCTCAACAAACTGGTGGGAAACCATAGAATCAAAATCTAAATAAGTAGGGGGTAACTCCATGTCACCCTCACGAATGTCTATCTCCAGAAAATTAGCTAAGCGGGTTGCATAAATTCCTCCAAAGAAATCTTCCTTATGTCTATTATGATGCAACCTACGAGCTACAATGGCTCCTATATGATAAGATTGGTCTCCTAACACAGCACTCCTGAGAATGCTGAGATCAGGGGCACACATGTGACATGCTTCATCCTTAGCATTTATGCATCTACCTATTAAGAGAGCAAAATAATGTATAGCAGGAAAGTGAATGCTCCCTATAGTGGCCGGTGTTATATCTCTAGATTCCCCCACAGTTATTCTAGCAAGAAAGTCTCTATATTCAGATTTAGGGGGATCCCTGACACTACCCCAAGATGGAAGTTTGCAAGCAAAAGTGAAATCCTCTAAGTCCATGGTATAAGATTTGTCATCAAGGTCAAACATGACTGAAGGAGAATTACACGAAGATGAAAACTCAAACCTCCCCATAAATGAACTTGTGAGATCACGATACTGGGGGCATTTGTTAGCTTCAAAGTTCTCTAGACCGGCATTACGCAAATATGCGCTAAATTCTTCTTTGATTCCCGCTTGATCCATAAAATTTTCCGAAGGCCATTCAGAGGGCCTCACAAGAGCGTCTCTTGGTGGTTCCTCGTCAGCATCACGCATTGCAAGCCTGGGACCTTGCTTCCTTGAAGAACCACCCTAGAAGATCTTCCTAAACATATTGTTTTCTCTGAAAAATAATTCTGAAATTTTTAGTAACTTCAAACAAAAGTGAACCAACTTCAATAAAACTGATAGAAACTACTCATACAAGTGCCTAGAGCATATATCAAGCAATAGAACTACTTGGAACCATATAAATTTGACATGCAAGCTCAAGAACATGGTCACCTATGCAGCACAAATTTGCAAAGAATAAAGCACTAGAACAAAAACTAATTGGACCAATGGAGGAGTCACATACCAAGGAACAATCTCCCAAGCAGTTTTATGAGAGGTGCTTTGAGCAAGGAGATCAAAATCACAGCAAAAGTGGTTGGAACTCGTGCTTGAGTTGGTTTTTCGGGTTTGTGTGAGGCAGAGGAAGAAGATGGGTGCAGGGATAAGTGGAGGAGGGCCACTGTGGGCCCACGAGGCAGGGGGCGCGCGCAGGGGGGTAGGGCGCGCCCTCCACCCTCGTGGCCAGGTGGCAGCTCCCCGTGCGGTGATTTTTGCACTATAAATCCTCAAATATTCCCGAAAAATCATATTAAATTGGCATGCCATTCTGAGGACTTTTATTTTTGGGATATTTTTATATTGCACGGATAAATCAGGAAACAAACAGAAAAATACTATTTTTACTTTATTCCTACTGAATAACAGAAAATAAAAAGAGGGTATAGAAGGTTGTGCTTCTAGTTTCATCCATCTCATGCTCATCAAAAGGAATCCACTAACAAGGTTGATCAGGTCTTGTTAACAAACTCATCCCGATCAAAATGGAACCGGAGAAATTTCGAATAACACTATGTTACCTCAACGGGGATATGGACATCCCCAATAATAAGTATATCATATTTCTTCTTGACAGTAGGGAGAGGAAATTCAAAACCTCCAAATATAATTGATGGATTTTTCCAATAGAGTTGATACTATGAACTTGAGGTTGTTTCCTCGGAAAGTGTACCGTGTGTTCATTACCATTAACATGAAAAGTGACATTGCCTTTGTTGCAATCAATAATAGCCCCTGCAGTATTAAGGAAAGGTCTTCCAAGAATAATAGACATACTATCATCCTCGGGAATATCAAGAATAACAAAGTTCGTTAAAATAGTAATTTTTGCAACTACAACAGGCACATCCTCACAAATACCAACAGGTATAGCAGTTGATTTATCAGCCATTTGCAAAGATATTTCAGTAGGTGTCAATTTATTCAAGTAAAGTCTACGATATAAAGTGAGAGGCATAACACTAACACCGGCTCCAAGATCACATAAAGCAGTTTTAACATAAATTCTCTTAATGGAGCATGGTATAGTAGGTAGTCCTGGATATCCATGTTTCTTTGGTATTCCACCCTTAAAAGTATAATTAGCAAGCATGGTGGAAATTTCAGCTTCCGGTATCTTTCTTTTATTTGTAACAATATCTTTCATATATTTAGCATAAGGATTCATTTTGAGCATATCAGTCAATTGCATACGCAAAAAGATGGATCTAATCATTTCAGCAAAGCGCTCAAAATCCTCATCATCCTTTTTCTTGGATGGTTTGGGAGGAAAGGGCATGGGTTTCTGAACCCATGGTTCTCTTTCTTTACCATGTGTCCTAGCAACAAAGTCTCTTTTATCATAACGTTGATTCTTTGATTGTGGGTTATCAAGATCAACAGCAGGTTCAACTTCTACTTCATTATCATTACTAGGTTGAGCATTATCATGAACATCATCATTACCATTTTCACTAGGCTCATGTTCATTACCAGATTGTGTTTCAGCATCAGACATAGATATGTCATTTGGATTCTCAGATGGTTCAGCAATAGGTTCACTAGAAGTTTGCAAAGTCCTATCATTTTTCTTTTTCTTCCTTTTAGAAGAACTAGGTACATCAATATTATTTCTCTGAGAATCTTGCTCGATTCTCTTAGGGTGGCCTTCAGGATACAAAGGTTCCTGAGTCATTCTACCAGTTCTAGTAGCCACTCTAATAGCATAATCATTTTTCTTACTATTCATTTCATCAAGCACTTCTTTCTGAGCTTTAAGTACTTGTTCTACTTGAGTGGTAACCATAGAAGCATGTTTGCTAACAAGTTTAAGTTCACCTCTAATATTAGCCATATAATCACCCAAGCGTTTAATCATTAAGGTATTCTGTTTTAATTGTCTACCAAAATAAGCATTAAAGTCATCTTGCTTAAACATAAAGTCATCAAACTCATCCAAGCACTGACTAGCAATTTTAGTAGGAGGGACTTCAGCTTTATCATATATATAGAGAGAATTTACCTTTACTACCTGTGTCGGGATATCGGGATCAGGAGGTTCTTCAATGAATAAGGAATTGAGATCATACATTTCTTCAACAGGCGGTAGATTAAGACCATGTATTTCTTCAATAGGAGGTAAATTCTTAACATCTTCAGCTTTAATACCTTTTTCTTTCATAGATTTCTTGGCCTCTTGCATATCTTCAGGACTGAGAAATAGAACACCTCTCTTCTTCGGAGTTGGTTTAGGAATAGGCTGAGTAATTGGCTCAGGAGCTGGCTCAGGAAGCGCCCAATTATTTTCATTTGTCAACATATTATTCAATAAAATTTCAGCTTTATCCAGTGTTCTTTCCCTGAAAAGAGAACCAGCACAACTATCCAGGTAATCTCTGGAAGCATCGGTTAGTCCATTATAAAAGATATCAAGTATTTCAGGTTTCTTAAGAGGATGATCAGGCAAAGCATTAAGTAACCTGAGAAGCCTCCCACAAGCTTGTGGGAGACTCTCTTCTTTAATTTGCACGAAATTGTATATTTCCCTTAAAGCAGCTTGTTTCTTATGAGCAGCGAAATATTTAGCAGAGAAGTAATAAATCATATCCTGGGGACTACGCACACAACCAGGATCAAGAGAATTAAACCATATCTTAGCATCACCCTTTAATGAGAACAGAAATATTTTGAGTATATAAAATTAGCGCGATCTCTCATCATTAGTAAACGAGGCAGCTATATCATTTAGCTTAGTAAGATGTGCCATAACAGTTTCAGATTCATAGCCATAAAAAAGATCAGATTCAACCAAAGTAATTATATCAGGATCAACAGAGAATTCATAATCCTTATCAGGAACACAGATAGGTGAAGTAGCAAAAGCAGGGTCAGGTCTCATCCTATCTCTAAGAGATTCTTTACTCCATTTAACTAGCAGCCTCTTAAGTTCATATCTATCCTGGCAGGCAAAAATAGTTGCAGAAGATTCCGCATCAAAAAGATAACTCTCAGGAATAGCAGGCATATTTTCATCATCACTTTCATCATTGTATTCAGTTTCAATAATTTCTCTTTCTCTAGACCTAGAAATTTGTTCATCTAGAAATTCACCAAGGGGCACAGTAGTATCAAGCATAGAAGTAGTTTCATCATAAGTATCATGCATAGCAGAAGTGGCATCATTAATAACATGCGACATATCGGAACGAATAGCAGAAGCAGGTTTAGGTGTCGCTAGCTTACTCATAACAGAAGGTGAATCAAGTACAGAGCTAGATGGCAGTTCCTTACCTCCCCTCGTAGTTGAGGGATAAATTGTTGTCTTAGCGTCCTTCAAGTTCTTCATAGTGTCCAGCAGATATAAATCCCAAGTGACTCAAAGAATAGAGCTATGCTCCCCGGCAACGGCGCCAGAAAAAGGTCTTGATAACCCACAAGTATAGGGGATCACAACAGTATTCGAGGGTAAAGTATTCAACCCAAATTTATTGATTCGACACAAGGGGAGCCAAAGAATATTCTCAAGTATTAGCAGCTGAGTTGTCAATTCAACCACACCTGGAAACTTAGTATCTGCAGCAAAGTGTTTAGTAGCAAAGTAATATGATAGTGGTGGCAACGGTAACAAAAGTAAAGACAGCAAAAGTAATGTTTTTGGTATTTTTGTAGTGATTGTAACAGTAGCAACGGAAAAGTAAATAAGCGTAAACCAGTATATGGAAAGCTCGTAGGCACCGGATCAGTGATGGATAATTATGCCGGATGCGGTTCTTCATGTAACAGTCATAACATAGGGTGACACGGAACTAGCTCCAATTCATCAATGTAATGTAGGCATGTATTCCGAATATAGTCATACGTGCTTATGGAAAAGAACTTGCATGACATCTTTTGTCCTATCCTCCCGTGGCAGCGGGGTCCTATTGGAAACTAAGGGATATTAAGGCCTCCTTTTAATAGAGAATCGGAACAAAGCATTACCACATAGTGAATACATGAACTCCTCAAACTATGGTCATCACCGAGAAGTATCCCGATTATTGTCACTTCGGGGTTGTCGGATCATAACACATAATAGGTGACTATAGACTTGCAAGATAGGATCAAGAACACACATATATTCATGAAAACATAATAGGTTCAGATCTGAAATCATGGCACTCGGGCCCTGTGAAAAGCATTAAGCATAGCAAAGTCATAGCAACATCAATCTCAGAACATAGTGGATACTAGGGATCAAACCCTAACAAAGCTAACTCGATTACATGATAAATCTCATCCAACCCATCACCGTCCAGCAAGCCTACGATGGAATTACTCACGCACAGCGGTGAGCATCATGAAATTGGTGATGGAGGATGGTTGATGATGATGACGGCGACGGATCCCCCTCTCCGGAGCCCCGAACGGACTCCAGATCAGCCCTCCCGAGAGAGATTAGGGCTTGGCGGCGGCTCCGTATCGTAAAATGCGATGATTTCTTCTCTCTGGTTGTTCTCTCCCCGAAAGCCAATAAATAGAGTTGGAGTTGGCGTCGGAAGGTCTCCAGGGGGCCCACGAGGTAGGGGGCGCCCAGGAGGGGGGGGGGCGCCCCCCACCCTCGTGGACAGGGTGTGGGTCCCCTGGTTTTCATCTTTGGCGAGGATTTTTTATTATTTATTCTAAGATATTCCGTGGAGTTTCAGGTCATTCCGAGAACTTTTGTTTTCTGCACATAAAACAACACCATGGCAATTCTGCTGAAAACAGCGGCAGTCCGGGTTAGTTCCATTCAAACCATACAAGTTAGAGTCCAAAACAAGGGCAAAAGTGTTTGGAAAAGTAGATACGACGGAGACGTATCACTACCGCCTCTATTTCAGGCTCCTTGTAGTGGCGATTAGCCGGCTCTTAAAGCGCTGCTGCTCGAGAGGTTTCTCAGGTATGATGAAGTCTTCGTCACCGAGGCTCACCTCATCCTTGGAGACTGGTAGATAATTGTTGTCCTCCGAGTCTTCATTTATGGCCTGTTCATTAGTGCTAACTTGCCCATCTTCCCGATCGTCCTGTTCGGTAGTTTGCTCGTCGGGGTCTTCTCTGTCGTCGGCACCGTCCAGAGTGTTATCGTCTCCTATGCTGGTATTGCTGTCCTTTCTGCTGCGTGATTTAGAGCGGCGCCACTGACGTCGGCGCTTTGGTTGTATCTCAGGAGGTTCATCCTCGACTGGATCTTCCTTGTCATCGCCGCTATTCTCTTTGGGTGTATCCACCATGTATACGTCGTATGAGGAGGTGGCCGTCCAGCGCCCGGTAAATGGCGGGTTTTGGGCCTGCTCCTCTTCGGCACCGTCGTCCATACCATCGATGTCTTCGGAGCCGTAATCCAGCATGTCGGTTAAGTCTTCGACAGTGGCTATTAAGTGGGAGGTGGGTGGGAAGCGAAATTCCCCGTCATCAGCCCCCAGTTCAAACCGGATATAACTCGGCTGTGAGTCCCCTGCTAAGGAGAGGGTTTTTAATGAGTTTAGCACATCGCCTAAAGGTGAGTGCCGGAAGATGTCTGCGGCGCTGAATTCGACAATCTGTGCCTGATCAGGCTCGATGGCCGCGGATGCACGTGGTCCGGAACCTGTGGCCGGAGACGAATCCGAGGTTCCGGTGACGCAGATCCCGCTCGAGGTTGGGTCTGTGTGCAGCTCCAATGCCGCTGAGTCTGCGGCTTCCGTGGCGGGGTTAAGCTTCCCATCCTCGGATGTCGCAATCTGCTCCGGATCTAGGGCCGGAGCACTTACAGGCGCTATCTCCTGGGTATGGTCCCATGACAGATTTAGGTTATGTTCATCGTGGTGGCAGAGAGCGGCTGCCGTGGGCTCGAATCCGTCGAAGATCAAGTCTCCGTGGATATCAGCAACGTAGTTCAAGCTTCCGAACCTAACTTGATGGTCAGGGGCGTAGCTGTCGATCTGCTCTAGATGGCCAAGCGAGTTGGCCCGCAGTGCGAAGCCGCCAAATATGAAGATCTGGCCGGGGAGAAAGACTTCCCTCCGGGCAGCATCGTTGTAGATGATTGACGGTGCCATCGAGCCTTTTAGGCAACGACACAGAGGAACTCTCAATGAAAGCACCAATGTCGGTGTCAAAACCGACGGATCTCGGGTAGGGGGTCCCGAACTGTGTGTCTGAGGTCCATGGTAACAGGAGGCAGGGGACATGATGTTTACCCAGGTTCGGTCCCTCTCTATGGAGGTAATACCCTACTTCCTGCTTGATTGATCTTGATGAATATGAGTATTACAAGAGTTGATCTATCACGAGATCGTAACGGCTAAAACCCTAGAAGTCTAGCCTGTATGATTATGATTGCCTCTACGGACTAAACCCTCCAGTTTATATAGACACCGGAGGGGGCTAGGGGTATACAAAGTCAGTTACAGAGAAAGGAATCTTCATATCCGAATGCCAAGCTTGCCTTCCACGCCAAGGAGAGTCCCATCCGAACACGGGAGGTATTCTTCTGTCTTGTATCTTCACGGCTCATCAGTCCGGCCCACGTTACATAGTCCGGACGCCCGAGGACCGCTTAATCCAGGACTCCCTCAATGATCAGCAAGCTTCATAGCATCAAGTGGCTTCCTAGCAAATTCAACTAGACGGTGAAGCTCTGGCAGGAGCAGTGGTTCTACATGGCCGATGTGCCATCGGGGCACAGAGAGGGATTCCCCGCTTTCTTAGCCGCCCCGTTGAGGAGGTTGCACTCTTGGACATCCAAGAACCTTGACTATGGGAACAAGGAGGAGGGCGAAGCCCTTCAAGAATGGGTGAAGTTCCTCATCGACAAGGGCGTCACTCTAGTGGATGTGATCCACGTTACGCTCCACCACAGGCTCCAATCCCTCCTGGCCCGAGCATCCCTCTATGGAGGTATGTTCCGAACAAAGAACTCTCGGTGATCCGAAGCCTCTACAAGAGGGAAGGACCTCGGTGGGATGTTGACATCCTCTTCAAGCCCTAGACCAAGGAAAATACCTTCCAGGCAATGGGAGACGACGTCGGCCATAATCGAGCACGCCCAGTTGTTGAGGTTTGTCTTTTATTCCAACTTTTAATTTGATGTAAGACTTTTACTTCCTCATCCCTAGTTGAGTAACTGAATTCAATTGACCATATCGCAGGACTGGTGTACTTTCGGTAGAATGGCCGGATCACCAGCACCTCAAAGTGGGGAACCCATGAGCGCTGGGCTGGAGTACTTGTTGACCGGGGACCCGTATGTGATCATGGTCAAGTCGAAGAAGACCAAGGGGCCCAGGAACACCAAGGCTGCAAAGTGCCTGGTCATTCGGGACAACATTCCCAAGCTCCCTGTTGGAAGTCAGCCAAGCTCGGACACCAACTCCAGCTCTGAATAGCAGGAGGAGTCTCGTGAGGCCCCATTGTCCCAAGGTGGGAAAAGAGAGTGTGAGTAGCATCGGTGGATGACAAGGTGTTGCCCTCTCCCCAGGCTCATAAGCACCCAAGGATATCCAAGGATCCTGCCGCGAGCCACTCCTCGACGCCTGTTAATAAGGACACCAACTCGGATTCCTCCGAGGAGCCCAGGCCACTCAGTCGTCCTCGCCCTACACGCCCTGCTTCTTACAAGTAAATCTTCAATAAACATTTGATTTAACAAGGTGATGTAGGTCACAGGTTCTCACTTTCCTTCTCTTTACTTTATAGGGAGCGGTACGACTCGGTGGGTGAGGGGCCACTAGTCTCCTGGGATCCTCACTGGCAGCAAGCTCAAGGGACTCCTCAGGGACGGAGGCCAATCCCTCCCCCGGGAAAGCCAAGGCATTGACCTAGTCACACCCTCATCCTGCGTCATCTGATCACTTGCCCGGTGTCCCTAGCTCGCCTGGTTTAAGAATCACGCGATCAACTGGAGACACCTCCTCCTTCTGCAGCCGATGGCGGGGCGCCGAGCCGCCTCTGGCCAACGAAGAGGCCGAGCTGATGGATCATTGACGAGTGGCGGAGGGAGCCTAGACAAGCTGCTCCATTCTTCTCGAGCAGCGTGCCTTCCTCGGGGCTTCTCTAAGTCAGTTTCGGTCCGCCGAGGCTGGTATATTGGAGGTTTTCCTTATCCTAGCTAAAGGCTTTGAGGTATATGACTATGCAATTGATTTAATTTTAAATGCCAAGTATCTTAAATATACTCAGTAACCCTTATGGAGGATGTTAAAACATCGTGTGAGGACACCAGAAAGAATGTTTTGCTTTTATATAAAATTGCATTACTCTAAAACTGTTTTGAATCACAATTATAGTAGCCCCCGAATTATAGCTTGAGGGTCGAATTATAGCTTAATACTGGTATATTTGATTAAATGCAAATATCTAGTAGCCCCCAAGGCTCGTGTTGGTCCTATCCCATTCTCTTTCCAAGTACTATTCTCCTAGCATAATTGTTGGCAACGGGCAGCGAGTCACCATTACTTCTACTAATTCCACCAAGTTATCCCCCTCTAATCTTACTCTTATGATGTCCTTGTATGCCCTTCCGTTGTCGAGAATCTGATCTCTATTCACAAGCTTAGAAACGATAACAATGTTTTTGTCAAATTTAATCCTTGTGGTTTCCCCGCGAAGGATCTGGTCACAACAAACATCATCATGAAGTCCAGTAGCTCCAGCAATCTCTATCCAGTTTTGACAATAAAGGATCCGGCAGCACTGCGTTCTACACCTCCATCGGGGACTTGTGGCATTGTCGCCTTGGTCATCCAATCAGCGCCTCTTTAACTTCTATTTCTAAGAATTTTCTTCCTGATTGTACTAATAATGCATGTTTCATTTGTACTATGTGTTAACTCAGCGTCAACCTCGTCTTTCTTTCCCTACATCTAGTACATTTACTATTTCACCATGTCAAATAATCCATTGTGACCTTTGGCCATCGCCTGTTTTGAGTTGTTCTGGTATCAATATTATCTTGTGGTTCTTGACGATTTTTCACATTATTCATGGACATTTCCTCTACGTGCAAAATCGGACACCTCCCCACCTTACAGCGTTTATTCACCTTCATCCTTACCAAATTTAACACTCTCATTAAGTGTTTGCAATGCGATAACGGTGGTGAATTCATTAACACCTCCTTGCACTCCGTCTTCTCTTCCAATGGCATTGTTTTTCGTCTTTCATGTCCACACACTTTCCCTCTGAAATGGCAATGTCGAACGCTTTTATTCACACTACCAGTGAGATAGTTTGTACTCTCGTCATCCAAGACAAGTTGCCAATACAATTTTGGTTTGAAGCTCTGCACACCATCACACACTTATTAAATGTTCGACCCTCTAGCACTATCACCTCTAACACACCTCACATCCTTCTCAACAACGTTCGTCCTCGCTATGATCATCTTAGTGTGTTCGGTTGTTAGTTTTTTTTCCAAATTTATATGCCGCAACTCCACACAAACTTGCTCCTTGCTCCACCCCTATGTTTTCATTGGCTATCTCTTGGAGCACAAAGGTTGTAGATGCTTTGATCTTTCTACCCCCAAAGTTATTGTTTCGCAACACGTTGTGTTTGATGAATCCCAATTCCCATACACGCCGCTACCTAAATGCCAACCAGCCACACCAGACCCTACTTCAAATCCGCCCACTAGCTGATCTCCCTTAGGATCCCCCCATCTATCGTGTACCCTGCCGCCCACGATCCTTCTGCCTCGACTGCCACCTCCCAACCAACAACCAGCGGCCAATGCTCCACCCACCGACCCAACCCCGGGCACACCTCCTTTGTTACAACCAACCACCGCCCCGCTCACATTCCACCAACCTCCCCAGCAGGCCCACGTTCCCCTGTGACCGGTTGCTCCTTGCAGCCCACGTCTGTCACATCGGCCACATCAGTCTCCTCCCCAATTTCGTGCTCAGATCTCCCTTGAATCCCACTGATGCCAACCATGGTGTTACCGCGTCTGACTCCATCAAATCAACCTCGTCTTCTGCGCCATCCACTCCAAGCACGCCATGTCTCCCCCCATGGTTGTCCTGGTTCCTCCTCTCCAAAACTCACATAAAATGAAAATACGCGCTAAATCTTGGTTTGCCCAACCCAAACACCTATTTTCTGCGACTACCTCTACACCTATTTCTCCCATACCTTCCTCATACGAAGCCGCTCTTAAAGATGCTCATTGGTACAATGCCATGCTAGAAGAATTTAATGCTTTGTTATAGAATGAGACTTGGTGTATGGTTCTTAGACCTGCAGGTGTCAATGCGGTGATCGGCAAATGGATTTTCTGGCACAAGTTGAACACAGATGGCTCGTGGGCTAGCTATAAAGCACATTGGCTTGTTCGCAGATTCACTCAACAAGATGGTGTTGATTACACAGAGACATTTAGTCCGATTGTTAAACCGGCCACCGTTCGAGTTGGTCTCAGCCTCGCCACTGTCCACCCTTGGCACATTCACAAAATGGATGTCAAGAATGGCTTTCTTCATTGACAACTTCGTTAGACGGTCTACTTCACTCAACCATCTGGTTTTATTGAATCCTCTCATCCGAGTGATGTGTGTTTCCTCAAAAAGTCCCTTTATGGTCCGAATCATGCTCCTCGTACATGGTTTCTACGGTTCAAGTCCTTCATTTTGTCTCGTGGTTTCGTTGCCTCAAAGTGTGACCCCTCCCTATTAATTTTTCGTCATGGTACATCCACTTCCTACCTCTTTCTATGCGTAGATGGCTTCATTGTCACTGCCAGCACACCCATAACATTGCATTTTATCATCTAGCTCTCAAGCAATAATTTTCAATGATAGATTTAGAGGATACTCATCACTTTATTGGGGTCAATATTAGGTCTTCTAGCGGTCCTTTTCTCTCCCAACAACAATATATTCTTGAAACCTTGGACCGTGCTAACATGGTTAATTGCAACCCTATCACCACTCCGATAGGCACCAAATCCAAACTCTCCACCTCTGATGGTGATCCCGTTCCAAGCCCATCCATGTACATGGGCATTGCTAGAGCACTCCAATATCTCATCACCACTCGCTCGGATATCTCCTATGTGGTTCAACAAGCCTACCTCTTTTGCATGATCCAAGGGCGTCCCATCTGCAGTTTGTCAAGTGGATCTTGTGGTACCTCAAGGGGACTTCTCATTACGAGTTGGAGCTATACCGTTCCACCTCTACTAATCTTGTGGCTTACTCAAACGCTGATTGGGCCGGGTGTCTCGATACAAGGAAATCTACATCTGGCTTTTCCGAGATTAACTTGGTTTCCAGGTCTTCTATGCGACAACAAATTGTCTCAAGACCAAGCGCCGAGGATGTACATAGGGTTGTTGCGAACTGTGTCACTGAATCATGTTGGTTGCACCAACTATTGCAGGAATTGCATCATCCTCCCACACATGGAACTCTGGTTTATTGTGACAATATTTCTGCCACCTACTTGTCCTCAAACTCAGTTCAACACTAGCGCACAAAGCATGTCGAAATTTATCTGCATTCTGTTCGGGATCGAGTCGCCTTTGGTGAAGCAAGGGTACTGCATGTTCCCTCCTTATCTCAATAGCAGATATATTCACAAAGGGTTTATCAACAACGATATTTGGTGATTTTTGTTCCAACGTGAACATCCTCCCAGGAGGAGTTTTGGCTGCGAGGGGCTGTTAAGATATGTGTGTATGTTTTGTACTGTCATGTTATACCATTGATTGTTGTACCTGTATCCTAGATTATTGGATCTAGATCGCCCACTCCATGTATAACTCGTGGCACTCTTCATGGGAGCAGTTCATGCACCCCTACATGTACATCTGTAACTCCATCCAGATAATAAAATTGAGTGTGGATTGACTCATCTCTTATCTGTGGCAACTGTGGAGAAGAGAGGAGATAGAGGTTGCGAGAAGGTAGGACATCAATTTCTCTGTAATCTAAAAAATAAAATAAATGCCTGATGGATTCATGGCTTTCCTTTTTTTCCCCTCTAGAATACACATAAGCATGTGTATCATTGCATTAGAGAAGAGGCGGCAAACAAGCCGGGTACAACGCTAATCACAAGGATTAGCAGCGACACACACCACCTATACTACCATACATGCATCACCTAGATTAACCCATGCCAATGACAGTGAGGAAAATCACACAACTACCAAGCTGCGTCACAACCGACCCCGAAGACCACTAGAACAAGACCAACACCCGAGGACACCAAAAAACCAACGTACCTACACCCATTTGTGCCAAGAGGAAGTCAACCTAGGGATGGAAGTGCTTGGGCAGACCTTGAGTGGGTGTCGTCGAGAGAGCTTCGGTGATGATGTACACTGCACATCGGGGGCCCATGCCTAGAGCAATTTCCACCACCAACTTGAGCTGCAACATTGGGACTCCTCAAGCAACAAGGCGATGCCTTCAACGAGAAAATGACGCCATAACACTGCCATCACCTGGTCCAGAGGTCGGACCAACGGTTTCCCCTGAGCACAAGGGAGTCGGCTCAGAGCCAAGACAATGCCTGCACGGAGGGGACGAATCCCACGGGCATCGCCGCTGTCAGCCTTAGACTAGCGAAGCAAGGATTTCTCCCAACCCCAGACCACAAATCCGAAGTTCGGAGCTCCTCAAACGAGACGACCACCGCAGCGGGAGGAGAGCACATCTCGTAGCACAACCTCTGTCACCACCACACGGACCAGATCAAGAATAGGGCTTCGCAGCCCTTGCCCAGATCCAAGTCGCGCCATAGATTCACCTCCACCATGCCCACATTGCACGACCACCTCTACCGTGCCCACAACAAACCATGACCACCGCCGCCGCGCGAGACATCACGGAGACCTAGCCCGGGGTGGACCCTCAGCCCCAGCGTCGTGATGCCATGCCCAGCCCCGCCGGCCGGCACCAGATCCCGGCCATGCCTAGGCCCACCACCCTCCCGCACCTTCGGCCTTCCCCAACCACGCTGTTAGAAGGGAGAGAGAGGGATTGTTGCGGAATATGATGGATGTATTACTGAGCCTCGAGGGGGAGTATATATTGAGTACAAGACTTGGAGGGCAAGAAGTCTCTCATGGAGATAAGGTAGGAGACGGATTACAAATCCTAGACTACCAAATACATGTATCCCAAATATATCTCTAACATCCCTCCGCAGTCGTAGCGGTAGCATTGCGAACAACAGGAGCGTCGCGGACGGTCAGACTGGAGAGAATAGCAGCTGAGGGGCTGACATCCCCCCACAATCGTAGCGAAGAGTCATGGACGGGGTCGCTTCACGGACGCATTGACTGTAGAGGAATCCGACGAGTTGCTCAAGCGGATGATAGACCTTTGTGCCGTTGTCGAGGTAACCGAGAGCTTGGATGGTGTAGCCGTGGTCGAGGTAGCCGTGCGAAGAATGTCATGGTCGATGTCGAGTTGGGGTAGCTGGTGTCGAGGAAGTTGCCGTGGAGCCGCGGGGCAAGGAGGCGCCAAGTTAGTCATGGGCGCAGTGGTGTCGAGGTAGTGGTGCCCCGGAAGGAAGAGAGTGTTGATGAGGCGTCGCACCGAGTGTGCCAAGCCCAGGGACACGTCACGGACGAAGGCACACATCGGTGTTGCCAGCACCGGTCATGCATAGATGGACGAAGGACCTGCACAAGCTGTACACCATGTTGCGGAACAGGAGGGCCAGCAGAGAAGAAGACTCGACGATGGTTGTGATGCCAATCGGCCAGGGGGGCAATGTCACCAACGGTGGTCGGAGTGGACAAAGTGATCAGGATAGATGACGACGACGCTGGTGACGGGCTGGTGTTGGACAAAGACGAAGAGGGTGGACGGGCGGCGGCACCGGCCGAGGAAGAGCGGCGGCGGTGGCCTGACAGCGGCGGCGGGTGCTAAGTTAGTACTGCGGCGGCGGTGCCCGAAGTAGGCGAGGAACCCGCCGGCATGACGAAGACCGGCGCGGACGGTGGCATTCCCGCGCCAAGGGAGGCGACACGACACATACCACGAGAGGTCGATGCGTGGGGACGGCGGTGGACCGCGGGCCGTGACGCTACGTCCTAAAGGAGCGATGCAGTGGCGGCAGGCAGGTCATGGTGACGGCGAAGGACCTCGGGGCGGTCGCGGGGATCTCGGTCCGCGGCGCTCCAGCCGAAAGGGGTGGTGCAGTGGCGGAGTGCGGATCGATGCAATCGCAAGGGACAGTCTCAGGGGGCGGTGGTGATTGCGTTCCACAGCGCTATAACCCGTAGAGGTGGTGTAGCGGCGACTCGCAGGTCGGAGCAGCCGCGTGGAGAACCACTAGCCGAGGGCGATGGCCCGACGGGAGGCGGCTTGGACCGCGTGCCGCGGTGCGATAACCCTAAGGGCGACGCAAAGGCGGCGGTGGCTACGGAGCCGACGGGAGGATCTCGGGGCGGCGGCGTGGACCGCGGGCCGCGATGCGACAGCCCAAAGGTGTGTCGGCGGCACCGGCACGCGGGTCGGTGCAGCCGACGAGAAGACCTCAAACGGCGACGCAGCGGTCCGAAGGGATGACGCAACCGCAACCTGTGGCCCGATCGGCGGTAGGCGCGTGCTCCGGGATGTGCTTGGCGAAGACATGCGCGTGATCGGTTGATCAGACCGACGGCGGCACTGTACACGCCCCATCGGGGACGACGTGTAGATCGGAGTCGATGGGGATGTTGTCTGTGATGTCCCGGGAGATGACGATGAAGACGGACCGACGATGGAGACCGCGGGGGACGAGCGGCCAGCAAGTACGCACGAAGGCGTCCCTTGGGCAGGGCATGCAGCCTTGCTGCGCGGCTGATGATGAAGCGGTCGGTGTAATCAATGCCGATGACAGAGTAGAGGCGCGGGGGTCAACGGCGGCGATGGGCGACGCAAACCGATCATGCATAGATCGGAAAACCAAAAAGAAAACGCCGATCAAAACGTGCGGCGAGAGGGCGAAAAAACCCGGAGCAAGGGCTCGGGAAAAAGACTCTCTAGGGCAGCCGAACAACATGACCATCAGACGAACCCTAGGTACGGGCGGCGTGGCCCCCGGCGACGGTCATGAAGGCCGACCATCCCGGGGGCGGCGCGGAGCTGAAGCAGCGGGCGGCGGCTAGGGTTGGATCGATTAGGCTGATATCATGTTAGAAGGGAGAGAGAGGGATTGTTGCGGAATATGATGGATGTATAATCGAGCCTCGAGGGCGAGTATATATTGATTACAAGACTTGGAGGGCAAGAAGCCTCTCCTGGAGATAAGCTAGGAGACGGATTACAAATTCTAGACTATCAGATACATGTATCCCAAATATATCTCTAACACACGTCATTGGACGCCTTAGCCACCAGCACCAGCAGCGAACGAATCTTGGCAGGAGAACCCAAGATCCGCCGCCACCGATGCTACGGCCGGACCCACATTGTCCATGTAGCCGTGAAGGCAGAGCTCCGCTGAGCAATCATTAGGGCCGCCACCCAGCACCCAAACTCCGCCGCCCCACATAGCACCCACGAGCACCGATGCACGCCGGCCGAAGGCATCCTTGTGGAAAGAGGCGAGCCCGCCACCACCGCCCGCTCGTTGGCTTCCTCTGACGGTGCCGGGGAAAGCAGGTGGACCGGGGGTCGAGGGCGGCGGCGGCGGCTTGGGTTCGCTCGAGCCGCCCCGTGCAAGCAGCGCGAGCGAACGAGGGGAAAACTTCTTCCATGACTTTCGTCTTGCATGTTGAATATTTAACAAACCTACGCGCACGGACGATTATAGAGCTTCTTATATTTACTAATTGGAGGCATCTTTAATGACCTCTCATTAATCCACATCATCAAAATTAATGAAACCGTTAGATTATAAATTGTACGATCAGGATAAAACGAAAACGTGTGTAACGCAGATGATCTGGTCCTATAAAAAAACACAGCTGACACGACCAACATTAGTGCAACAAAACTAGAAAAGCCACACATAAAAAAAAAAGAAACAGGAAAGCCTCACGGCAAAACCAATTAGGTTCCTGTTACTATACGATCTGTTATCTGTAGTCCAACACGTGAAAATTAGAGTCCTATTAATTTTCGATTCGTAGACCAAAAAGAAAAAAAAAAGAGTTGTAGATGCATCGTCTCTTCTGCCACCTCCTAGCCACGCTCCTATGATATTTCAATCTTTCTCACCATTATCATCTCACGCTGACTTGGCTCAGCCCATCATCATGTTCGTCCTCCCAGGCTTCATTGCATACAGCTCTCTTCTATCTTCTCTCCGATCCAACTCTTTCTCGCCATTATCATCTCACCCTGAGTTGGCTCAGCCCATCATGTTCGTCGTCCCAGGCTTCATTGCCGCCACACGTTAGATCGACAAACTCCTCTCTTCTATCTTCTTTCCGATTCAACTCATCAACAAGCCGAGTATCCAACAAGGAAATAGGAGCTCTCCACTTGCCGCAATCTGCTCTATCTGTCTACATGATCTATCCGTCATTCCCCTGGTAAGCTCTTCTCATTGTGATTTCCCCGCATAATACCAAACCATAGTGGTTTCATCGTCAAATTTCTGCACATATATGGATAATGATCTATTTATCACCTTCTAATTTGAATTTGGATCAGTTTATTGTATTCTTCTGCATGAAACAGATTCCTTTCAATTTATTTTCTTCAGATTATTTGCTATTCGTTCATCTATTATTTAATCTAACTTTGTCCTAGAAATCATATAAATTTAACTTGCGTTAGTTGATATAGGTGGGAAAGTCATGGTAGCTCGTGATGACATAATTGCTGGAGCTGGTGGACCAATGGCATATCCGAGAGGGAGAATGATGCAACGGTGCAGAAGTTACACAACCACGATAAGGTTAGTTTTAGTAGCAAAGACTTTCTTATATGTGATGGTACAGTACGATCGCCTTAACCACTAAAATATTATGTCTTTCTTTCCTAATTTAGTTCATCACGTATAACTGCATAAATAAGTTTGTAATTTCAAAAGTGGATTGCACACTTTATGACTAGATAAGAAATCACATGACCTGACTACAGATCGTGCAAATTGAAGTCGCTTTCAGTATTGTTTCCTGATTATTGCAGCTCACTGCATGCTCATCTATCCATCGTCTTGAGACTCAGTTATTGTGTCATTGTATCCTGTTAACTGAATTGGCTGATTGCAACCATCAGGTTATGTCAGGTTTTATACTAGGTTACATAGTTCTCCAATCATACATATACTTTTCACCAGAAATTCTTTTTTAACCAAAAAATTGGGTTTCTCATAACTGCATTGTATTAGATAACAGGGTATGATTAATAGCTTATATAGATTTTTTTTCATTGGTTTGATCACATGATAAAAGGATTTATTTATTTTGGTTGTAGTCATCTTAGAGTCATCATCTTGGTGCGGTGTGTGGGCAATCGGCGGCCACGGCGGAATGCGTGTGCCAACGTGAGCGCATTGATTCACCTTTCTACATACAGTTGAATTCATCATATAATGCAAGGTGGATCAGATTGATCCCTTCTACAAGGACAAGATAAATTGAAACCACGGCACATTCATATGTCCTTCCTCGGGCCTATGGAGTTAATTTTAGCAGCCATTTTTTCCTGTGCACACGCACATCCTCTCCATTAAGGGCACCCTATTATTCAGTGGACACCCTCTCTCCTAGGCACATGCTCTGCAAGAGTTGCTTCCTTGCCATATGACACCAAATGTCCTGATGTAGCCTGTTGATTCCTTCCCAGACCAGTTCACAAAATTACTTATATTTTTCCTGATTTTGAAGCATGCTAGGCAGCGATGGACAAAGACATTACCCTGCAGGTGAAATATCCATGGTACATTAGAAGTTGAGGCATGGTAAAGATGAAGCTGGAATATGTTGATTGCCCATTTGCATTTTCTTATACTATCATGGAAAGTGGCTATTGTTTCCTCAGACGATTTCGCTGAAATATGCATAATGTAGTGAGTGAACTCCTAGATTGGAACCAACTGATTGGGTTGTCTCTTATCGGAACTTCTTATTTTTTAGTCTATTTGCACTATGTATTTTTTCTTGACATAGTGTTGATCGTATATCTATAACATCAATGCAAATAAGCATGTGTACAGAGATTTTGATGAAATAGTTTATGCGTATAATTCATTAAATTCTACAAATATACTTCATATATGCTACATGATTAGGAACAGCATGAAGATAGCCCACCTACGTATCATGAGACGAATGTTACTAAGTTGCATACTCATATTGCCCTCATTTAAGTTTCAGAACCCAACTTTGATCATTTAACTTTGTGTGTTCAATCGAGTTGGTTTTATTGGTTTCGTTGTATTCACTGTACAGTTCTGTACCGTAGCCTTTTGAAACGTTACTGCCATATCATCCGAAATTAATTTGAAATTTCGGTATAAGCTTTCTTCAACATTGTCTTCTCTGTGAGTTCATAATTCATAACAAAAGTAGTTTCCCACTGAGTAATTAATATAACTTGAAACTGATTAAGTTTGTGTCACAAACAGAGAAGATGTACCTAATTCTACACTAAATAATTCATATGTAATCATTAGTATATTTGTACTCTAATGTTTTCCTTATCCTTACCTTCCCATCCCATTATTTAGGTGTTCTGCATTTTATACGATACAGAGCATATACATCTCCCTATAAAACTGCAGGCTGCCCCATTAAGATAGACATTAATGATTTTAAAATTCAAATGAATTCTTGAAATCTAAATTTATTTGTCCTACTATGAAGGCATTTTCTATTGTTATGTGCAAATGATAAATCAAACATATTTGTTAAACAAGTTGTACTTTGGTTCAGCCACAAATATGCAACAAACAAGCTTAATTATTTCTCAAACTTCACATAGGTCAAACATGGTTACTTTTTTTACTTGAACAAGCGCAACATTAATATGGTCAAATATGAGCGAGCAAATCTGACATATATTGATATATAATGATTTATGGATACATGGCATGTACCAAATCTGATATATATAGCTTTTCATTCATGCACCATACGAGCCTCCACGTTAATCCTAAGAAGTACTTTAAAATGACCATTAGATCTTAATTATGTGTCCACGTACAAGGCCCAAGAGTCCAAAGATATTACAATGTACAGGATTAAACAAGTTAAGGAATCTCTACCACGTCAACGTACAAGACCCAAAAGTGCAAACATGTTACAATAGCAGAAGCGCTCAGTTTTTTTTTTTTTTTTTTTGATGAGAGGGAAGAAACGACCAGGTTGTAAAGCGTACAGGATTAAGCTTTTCTGAGCCAATACAAAATTATATATATCATGGCTCAATGTCACATACCAACGTTGTTCTATTGTACGTGAACTGTTTTTCTCACGGTGAAATCGCCATGCACATAAGCACAAGGAATATACTCATGGACAAAACAAATCCCGTCCACAAAGCAGCGATACATGTATACTCCAAAATTCCTTTGGGACAACACATAATTTTCTGGAAAAAAATTTGTGTAAGAAATCCGTAAAGTATATCAAAAATATATTAAGAAAAACATTCTAGATTATAAAAATATTCAAAATTGCTAAACTGTGCAAGCGCATAAGAAAACGCATTGTTTTTCAGAAGTTGGGGCATGCTGTTTAACTTTTGTATTTAAGGAATAACAATACAATGATGTGACAACACTTAATTTATTTAATAGTAGTCGGATAAAGCTATATATCATGGGCTAGGACAACGGCTAGGTAGCGCTCATCGCCTAAAGAATAGGAGAATAATAGCATCACCACTGTTCCCGGTGGTTGATTTGGCATGTCAGACGGATTAATTAATTTTAGAAAAAGGTACAATGTAACTTTTAAAATCTTACATGCATGCATCCAAAACTTGAGGGGAGCTTTTAGAATATTCAAGAAAACATCCAAATTTCAGTGTTGAATTTAAAGATATAAGAATGGCTATCACAATATACAGTCCAAGTACAAAAAAGATTCGAAATATAGGGAATTATTGAAAAGCCAAAGAAGGCTTCCACGAGTTCAAAAAACCTCAACAAGTTGAACGATCCTACAAACATTTTAAAGATACACAGACAAGTTTGAACTGAGTCGCGACGCTTATCAAGGCATGAAGCTCACCAGTGTGTTGAACTTATAAGCACTTGGTTGGTAGGGGCATCAATGAGTTAGATCTCATTGTGTGAATGGGTTCGAGAGTGACCGGCATAAACAAACCTTGCAGAATGGTTTTTGCATCGTGTTTTAATGGAGTATGTTAACCACATGTATGCATGTCCAACCATGGATAATATGTGTAAAATAATGTTATCAAGAAAACACATCCTCATATGTACTCAGTAATTGCAAAAAATAGGAACCGTTATATGTATGGTGTCACCAATTTTGGTTGTGACCAAGCTTATAATAATTTATATGCTATGAAAATATTTAGTACAATAATAAAATATTGATTTAAATATTTGTATTTTTATTTTCTACAAAAGTCCGAACAAAACAATACCAAAACTACAATGGACAATATTATAAATTTTCGTGCAGTAGCCGGTGCAATTTTCCAAATTGCTAGCCCGTGCAGTAGCACGGGTTGATGACTAGTTTACTTAATATTTCTAATAAGCTAACCTCTCCAGTGGGGCGGGGCCTGCCTCATCCCCAACTTCCAATCCCAAGTGCCCACGTTAGCCTGTCTGTTGATCCCATGAAAAAATCCCCCGCACCGCATAGAGATGTTCAGAGACTATATCGATGGGGGCAAAGTCCAAAGTCCAAACTGCTCTGTCCAAGCCAGAGCACGGTCAAATTAACACCAGATAAGAGCAGAAGCCAATTGCTCTGTCCAAAAACTATACAATAATCTTGTATACACATGCATGGTCGGGCTGGTCTGGTCGCAGGGATCATTGCCATGAACTCGGGGCGCAATGGCAGGCAGCAGCATGACAGCGGCAGGGTGCCATGATATGCCTCACTGCGCTGCAGCGGCGCGCGGCGACCGGGCGGGCCAGAACGACGGAGACAGCCTCCAGAACGGCCTCTTCCGACGCTGCTGCTGCTTCGCCGGCGCCGAGGCGGCGGCAGCGGCCTCCTTGTCGGAGCTGAGCATGTCCCACATCACCTGCACGTCGTGGTAGCCACACGTCTGCACGTCCTGGTGAAGGTTCAAGACCCCGCACTCTGCATACCATTCATCCCATACACGAAAATTAAAGCAGCGTGTTAGTACTCTTATTTACTACATTCGCTAAAAAGGAAAGATTAAATCAGTGTGTTAGTACTCCTATTTACTACATTCGTAAAAAAGAAAAGATTAAATCAGTGTGTTAGTACTCCTAAATACTACATTACTATCTCTGTCCTGATTTATTGGTCCCCTTCATATTTTGTGCTAAATTGACTTTAGATTTAACTAACGAAATGATAATGCATGTAACTACAATAATATCACTAGAAACTATCTTTAAATTTGAATCAAACGATATAATTTTTTGTGACATGCATTATTTTCTTAGTTCAACCTATTGTTGAAGTTTGACGGAGGTAGTATGCAGCAAATTAGTTGCATTGTGTACTGCTACTAGATACTCCTATTTCAGAGAGAGAATATCGGGTGATGTATCCGCGTAACCACCATAAGGGCTGCGGATTAGATTAGGTGGTCCAAAGTACATAATGCAAATGGGCGGTTGGAAGCACGAGATAACGTGTCCCTAGTCCTTTGGTGTGCAGCAGCGTGCAAAAAGATAACGCGCATGGACCATGGCCGATCTCTCTGATCCCTTTGTTGGTTTCTTGTGATAATGCTCCTTCACCTAATTCTTTGGAGCACTGCTACTATCTTCTGGTTCCATGAACTGACCACGAATCTTATTGTCTTTCCATTAAGTATTGGGTATATTCTTGATAATTATCAGATAGTACTATAAGATACCATATGAGTGTCTTCTCTAAAAAAACCAAGCACGACGGCTACCCCAAATTTGGTCTCGGAGATTAATTAGTTCAGTCATGATGATTTTGTGGTCGCATTACCTAGATGCATGGCTGCAAAATCTTTGAGCCTGCCTAAGCAAACATGCAAAGTCAAAGAAAACGAGTCGATGGCATTGTACTATTTCTACGAAGTTCATCGATCCAGTTCACGCTTCAGTGGCAGCTCCAAGAAAAGCAGAGCAGTGAGTAGTGACGGCTTACGTACCGGATTTGCCGACGCGGGCGCGGGCGGCGGCGACGGCGAGCCTGCAGGCACGGCGCATGGGCGCGACCACCCTTGTCCGCCACCACGCCATGACGCGCGCTCCCATCTGCCGGTGCCGCCGCTGTCGCCGCCGCGTCGCTGGCTGCCTCGCCTCTGCGTCGCCGGCGCCGGCGAAGGGCTCCGCCGGACGCCGGGCACGGCAGCCCAGCCTCGCCGTTGCTGTTACGCGCCGGCACACAACCTCGCGAGGAGCCTGCGTCCGCCCTGCCTCTCCGACAATTAGGCGTCTGACGGAGGAACCTCACCCACACGGCCACACCACACCACACTCCCTAGCTAGCAGTTCTATATAGGCGTGCGCTTAAGCTCTGGGCCCCTGCCGACTAGCCGCAGCAGTGCTAGTTCCCAGCGTGGAAAAATGCCTAAAACGTGCAGACTACGTGAAAACTTTTCATAAATCTTCTAACAAAACCGTCCGCTAACAAAAATTTGTCTACTAACAAAATCGTCATGTATATGTGCAAAGTTTCCGCGAATTCGAAAATGATCTGTTAGATTCTGTACTCTATCATTTGCCCACCTTACTGATCCCAGTTCTAGGATTATTTTATGGTTGCGTGGTGATTCGACATGATCCGCTTCCTGGTTGTTGGGTGGACGGATGGGCTGGAGCGCTCGTGGTGCACGCGCTCGTTCGTAGTTCACGTGTGCTCCCACCCAGATCGTTTCGTACTCCGGGCCCTGCAGATGCCGTGGGAGACGGTCATCTGCAAATTGCGACTGGGTTCTTCTTCCGGAACGAGATTGCGTGTGGAGGTGAGACGTCGTCGCGCTCTCCCAGAAAGATATATCTCACCGTCGTAGCAGGCAGCCGTGTCCATCCCGCAGCAGCAGTAGAAACACACCAACTGTGGGGTAACTTGCCTTGATTTCTGGTGGTGTCAGCTCGTTTATTGTCCTGGAATTCACGTGCTATGATCTCAAACCACGTCTCGGTGGAGCGCTAGAGTTTTCTGAAGCTGTCATGATATGATACCACACAGGATGTAGAGTCCAAGCGGAGACACATACGTGGGTGACAGCTGCAGCAACGAACGTCGTCACGTCTGAGATCCAGCAGCCCGTGACAACCACCGTGATCGGTCGGCTGTATATCATCGTCACAGGGCGTGATCTCCGGCATGCAGACACGATCTGCTCGCCTCAGCTTGATCTGTGCCCACGAGATTTCAGGCCGGGACCTACCGTCTCGTCCTCTCGCCAATGCCTTGGCAGCCTGCACGGACGGCCAATCATGCCGAGCTTGTGTGCCTGCACTGCACACATGAATATGCTGTTACCTGAGACGTGCCAGGTGTGGGGGCATCATCAGGCCCTCGCCTTAATCGTGGAGTGTACGTCGAAGCATGCCATGCCATTAGGAGCTCATAAACAGTGGCAGAGAAGGCGAGTGATTGCAAACAGCTTCCCATGCCAATCCAGAAGCCGCAGCCATGTGGAGGGGGGAAGCACGGGAGCCACTTGGAAGCCCGCCCATGGATGACAGCGCCTCACGATGACTATCGACGCGCCGGCCTGAATTATACGGTACAAATTCATGCATTATCAGGTTATCTTATCACAAATCATGATCAGTCAAGGGGACAAGCTGACCCTGCAGCAATGATTCCAGCATGATTAAGAGAGTTGTCAACAGGAGCGTCCGATAGCAGTAGGGTTTCTCTTTTAATTATGTGCTTGCACATGGGCTCAAGCCTCGGGATAGCAAGTCTGTTAAAAAACAGCGCATAACGTTGCTCATAAGATAAAAAAAGGTTTTTTTTAAGGGAAGACTAAAAAGTTGGTGCTAAGTGCTAAGTAAGGTGTGTCATCAGGATATAGGAGCTAAGAGTTTGCTCTTTCTCAATCGTAGTTACACTAGTAGAAAAAAGGCCTTTCTTCCGGAGCATTAGTCCCGGCCGGGTTTTGGACCGGGAATAATGGGACCACTGGTCCCGGTCCCAACGGTTACAAGCGGACGATACCACGACCACCTCTAGTGCCGGTTCATTTGTGACCTCTAGTCCCGATTGATGATACCAACCAGGACTAAAGGGGGCGGTGCACTAGTAGAGGAACAACCTTTAGTTCCGGTTGGGAAGGGTCTTTAGTCCCGTGTCACCAACCTGGCAAATAAATCGGGACTAAAGGCTCCCACCCTTTAGTCCCGGTTCGCCACGACCCGGGACTAAATCCCTTCCACGTGTCCGGCAGTGCACGCCGGGGGCTGGGGACCTTTAGTCCCGGTTGTTGGCACCAACCCGAACTAAAGGTTTAGGGGTTTAGGTTTTTAGGGTTTATTGTTTATTTTTCCTGTTCATTTTGTATTTTGCATTTAATTCTTTTTCATTGCAAACATATTTTATGCTACTACATACTGTACACGTCATGCATATATAATAGAATTTCCCGTATGACCAACCATATATCATAGAATTTCTCTTACGACCATATGCGCACACACACACACACACACACACACACACACACACACACACACACACACACACACACACACACACACACACACACAAACACACACACACATAAACACTATTCTGCTCACGGGAACAGAATAACCTGAACTGCTTGAGTAACGCGCCTTGACTTCTATTTGTACGAACCCGACCTTCGGGCTATCTTCGCAACCGTGGCTTCCCCCGCGAATTATTCTTTTTACTCGTGTTTTATATGATGTTAGTGTAATATAGAAATGTTTTTTAGCAGCTAAATACCGGTTTTAAGTAAGAATCTCGCTCATTGGCGGATTTTGCTCTCGGGTCGTGATGAAATTGCGTTTTTTGCAATTTTACTGCCTGAGTTGTTCGACCTGAACTTCTCCCAGTGCTAGATTGAACTTCCGCCAACATTGCCCAAATGGGCTTGCGATATACCGTTGAAAGCTATGGACACCAGTATCATGACCCAAGTTAAAAATTTTGCAAAATGTAAATGTTTTAAGAGCAGTTTTGAAAACTGTTTTTCTTCATACAAAAAACGTGAATCGTATTTTCGATTGCATTTGTAAGCCGTTTATCGGAATGAGGCAAATAATATGACGTTGGAAAGCTACTCCGAAACCGCTCCTTGCACATGTTAAAAGTTTTCTCAAATTCCCTACGGTCAAATAGTAATTTGGAAAACCATAAAATTTCACAAACCGAATAGCCGAGTTCGTATTTTTGATGTCATTTCTAAACGGCTGACCTAATTGAGACAAATGATATGGCATTGGAAATCTTATGAAAATGCGCTACCATTTCATGTAGAAAGTTTTTTCTAATTTTGAACGGTTTAAGAGTAATTTAGAAAACAATACAAGTTCCACCTAGTTCGTATTTTCAGTCTAATTCTCTAACCGTACGTCCGAATGCAGCAAATGATACGGCATTGGAAAGCTTGGGGAAATGTGAAACTTTTTTGTATATATTGTTTCTCCCAATTCCTTATTATTTTAGGTCAATTTTAAAAATGGCTGAAAACGTATTTTTGCCGTAATTTCTACAAACTTTATCGGAATGAGGCAAATAATATAGCGTTGAAAATCTAAGGAAAATGCGAAACTTTTTCATGTTGATGGTTTTCTGTGATTCCTAGCCATTTTGAAGTAGTTTTGAAAATGGCGATATCACTCGTTCTGCCTTTATCGCGAAACAGATTCTTCAAAAATGCACCGCGTGAAGAACGTGAACTTCTCGGCATGTCTACTTGAACCTCACTCTGTTTTTCACGTGTTTTTTTTTGCTCGTAGATCTTCATCCACTGCTCGTAGCTCTCCATCCACTCACCGGAATTGAGCAAGTGATATACCGACGGAAATCTGCTGTAAACACACAACTTTCCCATGTTGATCGTTTTTTCATAGTCGCGAGAATTTTAAAAGTTTTTCATATCAAATTCATTCACTATAGTAGTCGAACTTCGTGCTGTTTTCACGTTGAACTTCTGTGACGTATTTTCGTTTGTAATTTTCTCATCCATTTCGTTAGTGTTACACAAATGATATTCTTTTGTACAAACCTCTCTCATAATATCTTTTTGAACTTTCTTCGACCGAGGACTTGAATTTACACAAATGATATTCCTGTCGTTTTGAAGTAAATTAGAGAAATGACGAGATCATGTGATCTGCCTTCATTGGGAATGGCAACGCACTACGTGAAGTAGTTGAACTTTTTGGGCATGTTTGTTTGAACCTCACTCTGTTTTTGACGTGTTGTTTTTTGCACTACGTGAAGCAGTTGAACTTCTGGGGCATGTCTATTTGAACTTCACTGAGTTTCAGTTTATTGTATTTTTCTTATATGAAATACACACCATGTAGTACTAAACTTCCGGTTGTTATCACTCTGAACTTCTCTCTGGTTTGAGAGATTTTTTCTAAAACACAAAAAACAACATGTTGTTTTATGTATTTTGGACATCTAAATACACGGTGAACCTCTCTCACAAGAATTTTTTGAACTTTTCATCACCGAGCACTTGAACTTCTAGCAACCATTTTTTTCGTTGATGAGTTGCTTTTAAAAGTGCAAAAAATGACGTTGTGTTTTTTATTTTTTGAACAGGTAAATCCTAGGTTTTAATAAACTCTGAACTTCTCTGCTATTTCAATATGAACTTCACCTTTTTATATTTTGAGTAAAGAATTGTATTCAATTTTTATACGGACAAAATCGAACATGGAAATACAAGGTGAACCTCTCTCGTAAGAATTTTTGAACTTCTCCGGACAGAGCACTTGAACTTCTTTCAACAAACCTTTTAAGCTTCTATTTTTCTATACTTTTATTTCTCACCTGAAATGCATTCTTTGCAGTACTTGAACTTCTCATTGGTTTCACTATGAACTTCTGTCACATTTTAGTGTGTACGTCAAATTACACACAATTGAAGGCCGGACGTCATTTTTTGCCATCTTCAAACATGTAATTGGAGGTCGGACTTGCTGCAATTAAATTCTAAACCGTGCACGGAGGAGCACATGAACTTCCTCCAACATACAATTTAAGCTTTTTGTTTTTTATTCTTAATTTTTTATGTGAAATGCATTCCGTGTAATAGTTGAACTTCCCGCTGTTTTCACATTGAACTTTTGTCACGTAGTTTTGTTCAACCTCTCTCATAAGAATTTTTTAAATCTTTTTTCATTCGAAATGCACACGTGTAGTACGTAAACTTATGGCAGTTATCAACCTGAACTTCTCTCAGTTACGTGAAAATATCTGAGTTTTTTTAGACATTGCAGCGCTCCACCTATTCTAACTTGAACTTCTTGGTTTTATTATTTGAAGCGAGAAAATCTGTTATTTTCATATAGATCAAACTACTTTGTTATTTTTAATTTTATCTTCTTGGTTTAATTTTTGGACACGAAAAAATTGGCAATATTTATTAAGATCGAACTACTTTGTTAGTTTAATTGAACTTCTTGGGTTCTTTTCAGAAACAGGAAATATCTGAATTTTTATTACATTTCTAAAGATCCATTTTTTCATGATCGAACTACTCTTTTATTTAAATTCGAACTTCTCGATTTCTCAACTATGACTTATCTTGATTCTTGTGCATGAACCTCTCTGAATTTTCCATTGAGTCTTGTGCTTTTTTACCTTTTTTTTGTTCAACTACTCATTTTTTATCCACAATGATTGGACTATCGACACCATATACTTCATCATCGAATCATATATAGTCATGAATATTTTCTGTTCCTCACTACACATCACACAAAGTAATCATGAACGTTTGAAAAATCAAAATTCTTATATATTGCGCTCAACCAGTAAAAGACAACTTAAAATCGTACTTGCTTTGACTTTTTATAATATACCTCGGCCTTTTTGTCGATGTGATGACGTACTCGCCCAAAACTAAAGATAGACTTTTTAACAAAGATTCATGAACTTAGAGAGTTTTTCATTTTGTTTTTACATTTAAAATAGTTATTTTGTTTATTTTCAAACTCAAAATTATGCTTCTCATTCCAACTTCACAAAAACATCTAAGTTTTTTTACCTTTGATCTTTTTTTACTTTGAGCTTGTTAGAAAAATATGGTTTTACATAAGCAAACAATTTTCTAGGTTTTCAAATTGAAAATTCTAGTTTTTTTTACCTTCTCAATTATTTGAAATTGAACTTCTAGGGTTGTCAAATTTGAACTTCTACATTTTTTGACCTCTCGGTTATTTCAAATTTTATATTTTTTTAATCCATTTTTATAAACTTTTTTTGGTCTGCCTTGTTATTTTTTAGAAACGATAAAAATCTAATTTTTCAATGAGCATCGAACTGCTCTGTTATTTTAATTTGACCTTCTTGATTTTACTTTTTAGAAAGGGAATATTTATTTCTTTATATAGACATCGAAAAAATGTGTTCTTTCTTTTATAAAAGGAAAATTTAATTACTATTAAATTTATTTATTTCACATTGTAAATATTGTTTCCAGATGTTTCAACCAAAAATATCTTTGCTTTTGAATTTAAATTGGTCATATGAGCAAACACCGAAAAGAGCACACTCATCATTTAGATGAACTTTTTCTCTCGTAGCTGTACATGAACCTTATTTCGTTTGCCCTTGACCCTTTTGGGGCGACAAACAGAATGAAACATATGAAGCCTCTATCAAATGAACATACAAAATAGTAATAAAAATTGCACTTTTCTCCATAAACAAATTTTCTTGAACTTGGTCTATGCTACAGAGGGATTTCAGGGGAGGGATTAGATGATTTGGTCGTTACTACATAGGAAAGAGGAGTTTGACCATCGTGGACTGCTGCTCGCGATGGAATCGGCCTCCTGGATGCTGCAGGGCTGGACTGAGCACCCTTTGAGCCGGAGGTTTGGGCGATGGAGGTTGGGTGTGGGAGGCAGCGCGGAGTTAGGGAGGCGCTGTGGCCTTGGATAATTAAGCTACTGATAAACCCCGCTAATGATGCGAGTCATCACATTCTTGTTGCTAATCCTCGCTTGATCCAAATCTTAGTTCAAACTCAAATTTAAATTAAAGCCCAGAATTCAAATTTCTCAAACACGCAAAATAAAATGTTCCAAGTGTGGCAAATATTGCATAACGAATTATGGTGGTGACCAACACTTTTGTAAAGTATTTAGAAGCCCTTTTGTGAATATAACAGTGACTAAAACAACCACATTAGTCTTATTACTTTTGTTTAAATAACCAAATGAATTCAATTATTACCACAACCATTTTTGGCAGTGTATAAATATGCAATGCTAATTATGGACCAAGATCTATGTTTTATAAAACTAGTTTACTACTAAAAATAAAAGCAAAGCAGAAAAGAAAATAGTAAAAATAAAGAAAATAAAAGGAATAAAAAGGCCCCCTCTCCCTCACTGCCCTGAGCCTCAGTCCACAGTTGCAGGCCTCAGCCCAGCGGCCCAACCCCCACCCTCGGTCGCCTTCTACTGCTCGACCGACCGCTCAGTCGCGGTCACCACCCGACCGGCTCGCCGTCGTCGTCGGTGAGGGGATAAGATCCCCCGACGCCTCGACCCCCTCGTCCCCCTGCCCCACTCGCCCCACTCCCCTCTCTCCTCCTCGGCCCCCCTACACAGATCCACTCCTCCCTTTTCCCTCACTCTTCTCCACCTGAGCGTCTCCTCTCGCCGCCGCCGTCATCCGCCGCGGCGACCATCGCACCCCGTCCCGCACGACGCGTCCCGGAGTTTCACAGGCCTCGACCCTGTCCCCTGCATCGACCAACTGGAGCTGGGGAGGCACCACGTCTTCGGCTCCAAGCTCGCCTCCCCGACTGCCACCGCCCCCTCCCTTCTACGTCGAATCCTGCGCTACTAAGCTCCCGAGGGAACTCCGTGCGTCCACACGGTGAGCACCAACCGCTCCCGCTTTCCCTCATCGCCGTAGCACCGCTACCTGCGAGCTTCGGCTCCACAGTCCGCCGTGGCCGGAGCTCTCTAAACGGCCGGCTGGCGAGCCCCTCCGTGGCCGGCCAAGCCTCCAGCGCCCAGCCGCCCGTATGTGTGGGCAGCGCCACACCCGCTCTCCCAGCGCCCGATTGGCCCTTTGGGCCACTGCCAGAAGGGCCCCACAGCCCCCTTTTTCTTAGAAAAGGAGTAAAAGATATAATAATAGGAAAAAATTAATTAATTAGTTAACTAACTAATTAATTAACTTAATTAACCTTGTTAAATTACCTAATTAACTGAACTTAGTTAATTAAAACTGTTAGACTAGTCAGGTCAATGACAGATGGGCCCCAGTGTGTTGTTTGACTAGTCAACGGTCAGTGTTGAACGCTGACGTCATGATGACATCATGCTGACACAGTAATAGCTTTTATCTATTTAAATTAATTCTGTTATTTCCAAAAATGATTTAAAACTTTGGAAAGTCATAGAAAATAAACCATAACTCGGATAAAAATGTTTTCTACATGAAAGTTGCTCAGAACGACGAGACGAATCCGGATACGCTCTCCGTTCATCCGCCACACGTCCCTATCATAGCGAACATGCAACAGTCATCCTCCGGTTCGCCTGTCCGAAAATGCCTAACTCCGGGAAAACTTTTCGGATTTTATCCCCCTTCGCCGGTATCGTGTAGCACCGCGGTAGAACACCCCTAGCGTTGCTAATTGTCTTGTCATGCATAGTATTGCACTTGTTTGCTCTGTATTTACTGATTCTCCCCACTCTTCTCTTCGGTAGACCCCGAGACCGCTGCTGGTGCCCCTGTGATCGACTACGTCGACGACGACCCTTCTTCCCTTTCAGCGGAGCTTCCAGGAAAGCCCCCCCTTTGATGATCCCGATATCGCCCATTCTGTACTCTCATGCTTGCATTAGATTTTGCTACTGTTATTGTTTGCTCCTATTCTGATGCATAGCCTGCTTTTGTACCTGCTATTGTTACCTACCTGCTTACCCTAAACTGCTTAGTATAGGTTGGCTAGTGATCCATCAGTGACCCCCACCTTGTCCTTGTTGCCCATGCTTCATCATCGACGACTCGATCAATGTGATCGACGACCAGAGCCCGACACCTCACATCACCTCACGCCCCTTTTGTTGCTCGACTTTGTAGAGCTACTATCGAGTGCCGTGGGTGATCCCTCATAACGCACTCCTGATGATAATTCTGTAGTGTAGCTATTCGGTCATGGTCATCGAGGGTGATTTCCTCTTTCACCATCCCCGATACGGCTCTATCGTGCAACACCTTAAGTGTGAACCTCGAGGGTGGTCCCACTTACGTTCACCTTGATGATTACATTGGGTGATTCCTCAGGTTTTCCCCTTGATGTCTGGACACACAGTTACCTTGACTTTACTTGAGACCATTGTGAAAGCCGGGCGGGCCTGGAGAGCACCCGTGCGATGTGACGGTGGCGGCTGGCTGTTTAGCGGTATCACCCAGGAGGGGTGATAGCTCCGGACTTGTCCCGACAGCCGTCACTACTTTAATTGTTAATGCACTAACATGTTTGGATATTTGTTCTGAATTGGCCTTTGGCCTTTACACACTAACCACCACGCGAGAATAGTTATGGGCCTCGATGTCGCAGTATCAGCCGAAGCTTTGTCAGACGTCCAGTTTAGCATTGCGGCACGGCTTGGTCGGCGCCCCAGTGGAGATGGCCTGTGTCACCCTGCGCGCAACGATCTGGAGTGCAACAGGCGACAGGCCCAGACCCCGGAGTGCTTAGGATGTAGACCGGCGGGAACCTCTCTGCTGAGCCTAGGTAGGGCTGCGATGTGTTGATCTTCCGAGGCCGGGCATTGACCCCAGAAAGGTGTGTCCGGCCAAAGTGATCGAGCGTGTTGGAAAACGTGCTACACCCCTGCAGGGAAGATATATATTCGAATACCGTGTCCACGGTAATGGACGTTCAGACTTGTATCCAGATCTTATATAACTAGAAATGGATACTTGAGATATGTGATGGATATGTGGCTCCGGGATTGCTTTCTCATAGGGAGTCGAGGAAGGTCTCTGGGCGTTAATGCTACAACATGCTTGTTAAATATAAACTGCTATTCTTTACTCTTCTACATGCTGCAAGATGCTTGGAGCTGCTTGAAGATGCTAGTCTTCGATAGGCTAGGCCTTCCCCTCTATTCTGGCATTCTGCAGTTCAGTCCACAAATACAACCCTTCCATTTGATATCAATGCATACTTAGTATAAATCTGATGCTTGCGAGTACTTTGGATGAGTACTCACGGTTGCTTTGCTACCCTTTTCCCCCTTCCTTCTTCTTTCCGGTTGATGCGACCAGATGGTGGATCCTTGGAGCCAGATGCCACCACCAACGGATTCTGCTACATGGAGACCGCCGACGACCAGGAGTAGTTAGGAGGTCCCAGGCAGGAGGCCTTGCCTCTTCGATCGTTGTTGCTTTTGTGCTAGCCTTCTTAAGGCAGTCTTGTCTAACCTTATGGCTGTACTCAGATATTGTTGCTTCCGCTGACAATTGTGTATCGAGCTTGTATTCGAGCCCTCTGGCTTGTAATATGAAGCTTGTATTATTTTATTTGTGTCTAGAGTTGTGTTGTGATATCTTCCCGTGAGTCCCTGATCTTGATCGTACACATTTGCGTGTATGATTAGTGTACGGTCGAATTGGGGGTGTCCCAAGTTGGTATCAGAGCCGACTGCCTATAGGATCCCCCTTTCCAACTCCTTGGCCGAAGTTGAGTCTAGTCTTTGAAAAATTGTTTTACTAACATGGTTGTGCGTCTTACGGGCCCACGTCGCCATTGGGTGGTATTAGGATCTTTTACTCCTCGACCTTTACTCTGGGACTCTGATCTCTCTTCCATTCGGGTTAAATGATTTTGCTAACTCTATACTAGGTTCTCGTGATCACATCCATCCGGAGATTTGTGTTACCCCCTTTCTTGAATTGTGAACCAAGTTCTGCTTCACAATATTCACTGACCGCAGGATCCTCTTATCGAGGGCACCCTGCATCATCACTTGCAAATCCCTCGATCTAGAGGTTTTCCCCGATGTTGATGTAGCCTTCGCTATGTCTCATCATTGTATCCATCCATCGTGTGGATGCGTGCCGCCTAGTAGGTCTAGGGTATTTCTCTTATCCGAACTCCTACGAACAACGTGTAATTGGCTCTATATATGTATCAGTATGTCTTCCATGACTACTGTTTTGTACATACCGTGCCTTTGCTCGTTGTCCAAGATACGTCATGAATGACTTCGTACACCTACTCCACCCCTTACTAAACTACCCCCTGTTGCATTTAAGCAGGATGGTTAGACCCGCTGGTCGTGGTTGTGATGGCAATAATCCACCATCGCCTGAATACATGGCTGAAACGATACATCAGCTGAGCTGAATCGCCAGTTCATGGTACGAGTCATGGCTCAGTTCCCGCGTCCCAATATGAATCAACAACCAGCCCCAGCGACTCTGCAAGACTTTGCGTGTCTCAACCCTGTCGTCCACCGTAGCTCAACTCAGCCACTTGATGCTGATGACTAGCTCCGTGACATAACTTTCGAGTTGGAGTCTGTTGATGTAGCCCCTGCGAACTATGTCGCCTTCGCGGCTTATTACCTGAAATGCCCCGATGCTCAATGGTGGGACCGCCACAAGCATTCCTTACCTATTGGAACCGCCATCACTTGGCCGAAATTCCAACCTACATTCTGCGGACCAATGTCGAACCACCATGGTTAGTCACAACGTCCCGTTGAACTTGTAGGGTTGGAATTTCATGTTTCCCCACATTGCTTTGAAGTCTTCCAATATTGACCTCGTTCTGGGTATGTAATGGTTGAGAACACATACCATTTCTATCATTTGCACCACAAAACCGTCCATCTGCTACATTCTTCAAGTGAGATAGTAAGCTACCATGCTATCTTGTTCGTAATGCCGAAGCACAAATTTATTCCTTGAATGTGTTAAACACTTCTCCTTTTGTGAGGATTGAACACGCGCCAATCGTTTGTGAATTCACAGAAGTCTTTCGGAAGAACTACCCAGTCCATGACCTTGAACTTGCTATAGTTAAGTTTGCACTAAAGTTGTGGTGGCATTTCCTTTTTGGTAATCGTTGCGAGATCTACATTGATCATCAAAGTCTGAAGTATTTATTCACTCAGCTAGATCTGGATCTCTGTCAGTAGCGATGTATGAAACAATCACAGACTATGACTACGAATTTCTTATACCCCTAGCAAAGCTAGTGTCATAGCCAATGCCCTGAGTCGCAAGTCTTATTACAAAAACCACATGGCTTATAAAGCTCAACCCCTACACGACGATCTCACTTTCAAAGAGCATCTGATCCGCATTCTTGTTCAAGATGAATGTTGAACCCGTCAGAGGGTTATCAAAATTTCATAAAATTCAGTGGTCAAATAATTATGAAGATGAAGCCACTTCGGAACACGAGGATCGTCTTTGTGATGAATACCCCGTCTTGCTTCCGTCTACCTCCTAAATCTCGGGACGAGATTTCTTGTAGTGGAGGAGAATTGTGACACCCTTATAATTAAGCTACAGTAAACCCCTGCTAATGATGCCAGTTCATCACATTACTGTTGCTAATCCTCGCTTGATCCAAATCTTAGTTAAAACTCAAATTTAAATTAAAGCCTAGAATTCAAATTTCTCAAACACGCAAAATAAAATGTTCAAAGTGTGGCAAATATTGCATAACAAATTATGGTGGTGACCCAACACTTTTGTAAAGTATTTAGATGCCCTTTTGTGAATATAATAGTGACAAAAACAACCATATTAGTCTTATTAATTTTGTTAAAAAATCAAATGAATTCAATTATTACCCCAACCATTTTTGGCAATGTATAAATATGCAATGCTAATTATGGACCAAGTTCTATGTTTTATAAAACTAGTTAACTACTAAAAATAAAAGCAAAGCAGAAAAGAAAATAGTAAAAACAAAGAAAATAAAAGGAATAAAAAGCCCCCTCGCCCTCACTGCCCTGGGCCTCAATCCACAGTGGCAGGCCTCAGCCCAGCCGCCCAACCCCCACCCTCGGTCGCCTTCAACTGCTCGACCCACCGCTCGGTCGCGGCCGCCACCCGACCGGCTCGCCGGCGTCGTCGGCGAGGGGATAAGATCCCTCGACGCCTCGACCCCCTCGTCCCCCTCCCCAACTCGCCCCACTCCCCTCTCTCCTCCTCGGCGCCCCCTTCCCAGATCCACTCCTACCTTTCCCCTCGCTCTTCTCCACCTGAGCGCCTCCTGTCGCCGCCGCCGTCGTCCGCCGCGGCGACAATCGCTCCCCGTCCCGCAGGACGTGTCCCGGAGCTTCACAGGCCTCGACTCTGTCCCCTGCATCGACCAACTTGAGCTGGGGAGGCACCACGTCTTCGGCTCCAAGCTGGCCTCCCTGACGGCCACCGCCCCCTCCCGTCTACATCGAGCCCTGCGCTACTAAGCCCCCGAGGGACCTCCGTGCGTCCACACGGTGAGCACCAACCGCTCCCCCTTTCCCTCATCGCCGTAGCACCGCTACCTGCGAGCTTCGGCTCCGCAGTCCGCCGTGGCCGGAGCTCTCCTCCCGTGCGCCCTCGCACGCCGTCCGCAGCCTAGCTCCGTCGCTCCCCGCTACCTTGCGCCGCAGCGACCGCGCCCCCACTGGTCGCGCCTGCGCTCATCGTCGCCCGGCCCCACCTCTGCAGCCGCCCTTTGGCCTCCCGCCGTTACAGCCCCGCCGCGGCCTCGCTCCCCTGCCGAGTGCTGCTGCTGCTGCACTTGCTCCGCCTCGTCGCTACTGCCCTGCAACCCAGCGTGCCGACCGGCCCCGCCGTGTGGCATCTTGCGCACCGCTTCGCGTTAGCCTCGGCTGTGCGAGCCACGGCACCGACCTCCCGCCGCGCCCGCCATTGCTCGCCGGGCCTCGCCGCCTCGCCCGCATCGCCCATCTCCGGCCACCGCTGGCCCAAGCCACGCCCGCCGTAGCCATGGCCGTCATTGGTGCCCTCACTGGCGCCCTCTCGCCCGGTACCGCCGCGACCCGCCGCACCGGCTTCGTCGCCGGAAACAATGACCAGCGAGCCCGCCATGGCAGCGCGGCCTTCCAGCAGCCCATACGCCCGTAGCCATGCGGGCGGCGCCCCGCACCCTTCGCCCGGCCGATTGGCCCTTTGGGCCACTGCCAGCAGGGCCCCACAGCCCCCCTTTTCTTAAAAAAGGAGTAAAAAAATAATAATAGGAAAAAATTAATTAATTAGTTAACTAAATAATTAATTAACTTAATTAACTTTATTAAATTACCCTAATTAACTGAACTTAGTTAATTAAAACTGTTAGACTAGTTAGGTCAATGACAGATGGGCCCCACTGCCCTCTTTGACCAGTCAACGGTCAATGTTGACCGCTGACGTCATGGTGACATCATGCTGACACAGTAATAGCTTTTATCTATTTAAATTAATTCTGTTATTTCCAAAAATGATTTAAAACTTTGGAAAGTCATAGAAAATAAACCGTAACTCGGATAAAAATGTTTTCTACATGAAAGTTGCTCAGAACGACGAGACAAATCCGGATACGCTCTCCGTTCATCCGCCACACGTCCCTATCATAGCGAACATGCAACCGCCCCCCTCCGGTCGCCTGTCCGAAAATGCCTAACTCCGGGAAAACTTTCTGGATGTTATCCCCCTTCGCCGGTATCATGTAGCACCGCGGTAGAACACCCCTAGCGCTGCTAATTGTCTTGTCATGCATAGTATTGCACTTGTTTTCTCTGTATTTACAGTTTCTCCACCCTCTTCTCTTTGGTAGACCCCGAGACCGCTGTTGATGCCCCTGTGATCGACTACGTCGACGACGACCCTTCTTCCCTTTCAGCGGAGCTTCCAGGCAAGCCCCCCCTTTGATGATCCCGATATCGCCCATTCTATACTGTCATGCTTGCATTAGATTTTGCTACTGTTATTGTTTGCTCCTATTCTGATTCATAGCCTGCGTTTGTACCTGCTATTGTTACCTACCTGCTTACCCTAAAATGCTTAGTATAGGTTGGCTAGTGATCCATCAGTGACCCCCATCTTGTCCTTGTTGCCCCTGCTTCATCATCGATGACTCGATCAACGTGATCGACGACCAGAGGCCGACACCTCACATCACCTCACGCCCCTTTTGTTGCTCGACTCTACAAAGCTACTATCAGGTGCCGAGGGTGATCCCTCATAACGCACTCCTGATGATAATTCCATAGTGTAGCTATTCGGTCGTGGTCATCGAGGGTGATTTCCTCTTTCACCATCCCCGATACGGCTCTGTCGTGCAACACCTCAAGTATGAACCTCGAGGGTGGTCCCTCTTATGTTCACCTTGATGATTACATTGAGTGGAATCCACCGGGGGTGATTCCTCGGGGTTTCCCCTTGATGTCTGGACACATAGTTACCTTGACTTTACTTGAGACCATTGTGAAAGCCGGGCGGGCCCGGAGAGCACCCGTGCGATTTGACGGTGGCGGCTAGCAGTTTAGCGGTATCATCCAGGAGGGGTGATAGCTCCGGACTTGTCCCGACAACCGTCACTACTTTAATTGTTAATGCACTAAAAGGTTTGGGTATTTGTTCTGAATTGGCCTTTGGCCTTTACGCACTAACCACCACGCGAGAATAGTTATGGGCCTCGACGTCGCGATGTCGGCGAAGCTTTGTCGGACATCGATTCAAGCATTGCGGCACGGCCTGGTCGGCGCCCCAGTGGAGGTGGCATGTATCGCCCTGCGCCCAACGATCCGGAGTGCAACGGGCGATGGGCCCAGACCCCGGAGTGCTTAGGATGTAGACCGGCGGGGACCTGTCTACTGAGCCTAGGTAAGGATGCGACGTGTTGATCTTCCGAGGCTGGGCATTGACCCCAGAAAGGTGTGTCCGGCCAGAGTGATCGAGCGTGTTGGAAAATGTGGTGCACCCCTGCAGGGAAGATATATATTCGAATACCGTGTCCACGGTAATGGACGTTCAGACTTGTATCCAGATCTTATATAACTAGAATTGGATACTTGAGATATGAGATGGATATGTGGCTCCAGGATTGCTTTCCCGTAGGGAGTCGAGGAAGGATCTCTGGGCGTTAATGCTACAACATGCTTGTTAAATATAAACTGCTATTCTTTACTCTTCTACATGCTGCAAGATGCTTGGAGCTGCTTGAAGATGCTAGTCTTCGATAGGCTAGGCTTTCCCCTCTATTCTGGCATTCTGCAGTTGAGTCCACAGATACAACCCTTCCATTTGATATCAATGCATACTTAGTATAGATCTGATGCTTGCGAGTACTTTGGATGAGTACTCACGGTTGCTTTGCTACCCCTTTCCCCCTTCCTTCTTCATTTCGGTTGATGCAACCAGATGGTGGATCCTTGGAGCTAGATGCCACCGCCAACGGATTCTGCTACATGGAGACCGCCGACGACCAGGAGTAGTTAGGAGGTCCCAGGCAGGAGGCCTTGCCTCTTCGATCGTTGTTCCTTTTGTGCTAGCCTTCTTAAGGCAGTCTTGTCTAACCTTATGTCTGTACTCCGATATTGTTGCTTCCGCTGACGCTTGTGTATCGAGCTTGTATTCAAGCCCTCGAGGCCCTTGGCTTGTAATATGAAGCTTGTATTATTTTATTTGTGTCTAGAGTTGTGTTGTGATATCTTCCCGTGAGTCCCTGATCTTGATCGTACACATTTGCGTGTATGATTAGTGTACGATCGAATCGGGGGCGTCACAGCGATGGTGACAGACGTTGGGCCATGAGCAGCGGTGCAGGGAGGTTGGGGCGGGCAAGGGGACGCCAGAGGTTGGCGTGGGGTGATAGGTCGGCGGGAAGGGATCGCTGCCCCCTACAGCGGCGGCAGGCAACGGGTGGCGGATCTCCATGGCAGGAGGTCGGGCAGCGCGTGGGGATGACCCATATCCAGAGAGCGGAGGTGGTGCGGACTAGTCGGGTCCCTGGGGTGGTGGGGATGCGGGGTCCCCTGGTGGCGCGCGGATGAGTCAGGTTCACGGCGTTGGTGGGGATGCGGGGTCCCCCGGCAGCGCGGCGGTGCAGGGGCCGCCGCGGCAAGATCCCGACTGTGGTGGTGCTGTGGAGTTCCACGGTTGCGCGCGGGGTTTGCGGGGGTCGCGGCGGCGAGCTCCCGGCAGTGGTGGGGTTACACGGCGGTGCGCGGGGTTTGCGGGGGTCGCGGCGGTGAGATCCCGACGGCTGTGGGTTTGCGGGGTTCACCGGTGGCGCGTGGGGGCGGCAGGGGTCGTGGCGGTGGAAGCAGGTGGAGTGGGCGTGGAGGGGATCGGCGGTGCTGCACTGGAGGGGAGGGAGTCGAGAGGATGGGGGAGAGACCGTGGGTGAGTTGAGTGGATTTTTTTTCTTCCTGTTCGGAAGTTCGGGAACATGTCTTCGGGCCCTATATAGGGCTGCTATGATCCAAATAACTATTCTAATCCTATATACGGCCCTATATATACAGCCGGTCTATTCTGCTAATATTTGCAGAATAACTATTATGATAACACTTCCGCACTGCATGCTCAACGCAAGTGCACGTCATTGTTTGAACCAAGTGTGCTGCAGTACTCACGCGGGTGAACTTCCCGTCGCAAAAAAACTGCACGCCGTGTCTTTTCGGTACTGTTTTCGCTCAATTTTTTTAACCATTTATCAGAACGAGGCATATAATATAGGTGCAACTTCGACATGTTGAAAACTTTTCGAGATTCCTCGCGGTTTAACAGCAGTTTTGAAAAAATTGCGGCCCACAACGAGTGGCCGCGAGCATTTTTTTTTGATTTTTTTCTAAACCGCTCATCGGAATAAAGCAAATGATACGCTGTTGGAAAAATATTGTCGAGGCGCATCTTTTTTATATCTATTATTTTCTCTAATACGTTACGATTTAAGAGCAGTTTCAAATTTACTAAATCGCGGAATTACGTTTTTTTTGAATTTTTTGCAATTTTTGGTACTGTTTTCGCTCTAGTTTTTGAACCGTTTGTTGAAACGAGGCATGCAATACGTCCTTGGAAAGCTATGGACAAGGCGCAACTTTCTTATGTTGAAATGTTTTTGAGATTCCTTACGGTTTTAAGTTAATTTTGAAAATCGTGCGGCGGACGACGAGTGGCAGTGGCCGTTTTTCGCAAAATTTTTACAAACCGCTGGTCGGAATGATTCAAACGATACGCCGTTGGAAAGATATCGACGGGGCACAACTTTTTCATGTGGAACACTCTCTCTAATTCTTTACGGGTTAAGAGGAATTTTAAAAATACCGAAACACGGACACTGTGTTTTTTGCGACATCCATATCGTCATATGTACTGCATCAGACAGAAAAGCGCACTGCTTCAGACTAAAAACTGCACTTCATCAGACGAACAAGTGCACTGCATGGTTTCTTTTTTGTGGGACGTAAATTTTCCCAAACGAGGTGGAGTGCACTTCATGTCGAGCGTTGGTGAACCGCAATACTATGAAAAGTGAACCTCGAGACTACCGTAGAAGGGTCGCGACACCGCACTTCATCAGACGAACAAGTGCACTTCTTTGTTTTCTTTTTTGTGGGACGTAAATTTTCTCAAGCGGGGTGGAGTGCACTTCATGTCAAGCGTTGATGAACCGCAATACTATGAAAAATGAACCTCGAGACTACCGTAAATGGGTCGCGACACTACCGGAAGTGAACCGCGTGAGTTTTTTCCAAACTCAATTGTTTTACATGTGTAGACCGGGCGAGTGGACCGCAGGGACTGAGCAAGTGAACCACATGTAATGAGAAGTGAGCTGCTTTCCGAAGTGTGTTTGTTTCGGATCACCAACACGAAGGAGTTTTATGGCGCACTTAATGAGAGAATAAAGTGAGCTTCAAAACATACATATCCATTCATTATTTTTACACAGCTACACATCCATCCAGTACATAGAAGAATCAACGACAGAGTACCCAAGTGAATTGCACTAGGCAAAGACTTGCTTGTGTAAAATTACCATCCATTTTCTTACTACAAAATGCACTTCAAATGCACTAGGCAGTACCCTTTCTCTCTCCGTGTTTCTCATAAACAACCAAATGGAACTTCAAATGAACATCAATGTTCTCTTCCTTTTCTTACTGGACGCGCTTCTTCTTGAGTAAACTGCACATTGACGCAAAAAAAAACAACAATGAAGCACAAAGCGGACTTCATGGACGAGGCTAGCGAACTTCATGTTCTAGAAGTTCCTTTTACCTGAGCGGCAAAGGAGAACTCTAGAGTGAACCACGAAGTTTGTTATGGAACAATATTTTTTAAAACTTACCAAACACAACCCTGTAAATTTGCATAAAACCCACTCAAAACAAAATGAAAAAGAAATCAAAGCCGTATGTCCGGGGCCCAATTGGGTTGACCCTACCAGCACCAAACAAACTGCGAGCTTGACGATGGTGAGCTGCATGCCCGCGGTACAGAACCGCTTGCAAACGAACTGAACGGTGCAAGCGACAGCGTGCGGTGGCCATGGATGAACCACATCGGGGCGCACGGCGCACTGCTCGCGGGATCTGGCTTAACTGCACATGCAAAATCAAGAAAATAATGGGAGGGTGGATTGTTCTGAACCGCACCGCACGACGAGGTGCACTGCACCATGCGTCCTTGGCGAACGGCACTGGCTCGGCACCCACGTACGTGGCTGGCTTCGTCGGCCTACCCCGCTCAGGCTAGCACCCCGCGGTGACACACGCTCGATGAGGAAGAAGCAGGGGCAACCCTTCGTGTGGACGGCCAGAGCTCGTCGTCGCCGTCCTCGAACGAGCCTGTCGCAGTGCGTGGTTGGGTGGCCGTCAACCCCTCCCTGTAGACCGACCGAGGCAGGAGAGGTGGGGCGGATCCGAGGAGCAACGCGTGCCGGTTGGTGGTTGGCTGCGTAGGAGGTCACCGGGGGGGGGGGTGAGGGGGCTCTGGATCCAGCCACCACGGCGCAGAAAGGAGGTTATCGGGGTGGCGGCGTCCTGGGAGGGGGGCAGCGCAGATGTGGTTTTGGGCGGGCGGTGCGATGGAAGGTGGTGGCCGGGCGGTGGCCGACGCGGTGGAAGGTGGTGGCTGGGCGGTGGGCGACAGTTGGGAGGCGGCGGCGTGGGGTGATGGGGGATCGGGAAGAAGGTGGTTGGTATTGGTCGGGTTTGTTCGGGCGGGAGGCGGGGTGTTTGCAGTTTAGGGAGGCAGCCGGGGTCAGAGGAGTGGGAGGTCGCCGGGGTTGGGTGGCCCTGGCGCGCCGCCAGGGAAGGTGGGGAGGATAGGGCTGTGGCGCACCGGAGAAGCTGGGGAGGATAATGTGGGGGATCAGGTGGGCCGCGCCGCACTGGAGATGGTCGGGAGAGTGGGGCGGGGGCTCGGGTGAGTGGCGCCAGCGGCGTAGAAGGTGATGGGTAGGTGGGGATCATGGTCGGGGGGAGAAGACAGTGGTCGTGGGTAGGGGCGTACGGGTTGTGGAATTGTAGGCCGGGGGAGTTTTTCTTTTGTTTTGATGCGGTTTGGTTTCAGAATCGTGCTGTTAGATGAATAAGCTGGGTGTTATCATAATAACACTCTTAAGGGGTGTTATCAGAATAGACGCACCCTATATATGTAGACACACACACAATTTGGTATATATAATTTCTCCTACAATTTGCAGATCATTACATGCAGGCATTAGGTGTCACTACTAGGGAAAACCTTATACACATAGTCTTAGCAGCAGCGCAGTACAGGAAGAGGCGCTACTCCTAATTAGCATCCGATATAATTTCTTCTACTGTTAATTAGCAGTAGCGCGGGAAAAAACAGGCGCTACTGATACTCACTTAGGAGTAGCGCGGCTCAGTGGAAACACGTTGCTACTAAAATTGACCGACAATTCCCGCCACCCTAGGTTTAGTAGTAGCGCGCTCTTTCTAACTGCGCTACGAATAAAGTAATAGTAGTAGCACGCTTTTTTGGGTGGCGCTGCTGCTAATTTTGAAACTAGCCACATGGCGGGCTCTGCTTAGCAGTAGCACGTGTGCTAGAAGGGCGACACTATTATGTTATTAGCAGTAGCGCGGTTTACGACCAGCGCTACTGCTAAGCCACAACATATACCACCTTTTCCCTCCCCCCTCTCATCCCCCATCCTCTTTTCCTCACTTTCCCCCACCTCCCACCTCCTCTCTTCCTCACTTTGCTTCTTCCTCACTACTTCTCCTCCCATTACTCTCCTTCTTCTACCTACCTTTCTCTCTCTTTATTACTCCTTACTAACTACACCACCTCCATTAATGCATCTCCTTTCTCTTTTTCCTTTGCCCTCCACTAGTTGAAGTTGTCTCCTCCCAAACTAGCTAGTTAGGTAGATGTAGCATTTAGTGAAGTAACCTATGTACCCCCTAACTAGATCTAGCCTTGTCAAGAAGATCTTTGTCCACTTTTGGTCTCCCTACTGCATCATCATCTCCACCGTGTGCACGATCTCGAGATATTTGATTAAAAATTTATGCTTTTGCAAGAATGGAAATATGTGTATGTGTGTGCGATATGACATAATCGGGTGATATGATGGAAATTGTGTGTGTGGCATGAGTTGATGCTCAATTGTGCTTGTGAGTTGCCTATGTTTTGCCAAAATGTCGATTTATTTCCATTTCGGCTAATTCCGGGCAAACTCTAGATCTGTATGTCCTATTTTTAGGGAAGGTCATGCCGAAGTTTTGTATGACTTTGATGCATGCACGCATTTTTATAATCAATTTGTTGATTATTACCGTGCAGGCGTTCATGATGGTCAGTGGAACGATGGGTTGTGGTCGGCGGAGCAGGACATGAAAGAAAATAACCTGACAGAGGTTTCATCTATTTGTCGAAGATGCAAAGGAATAGTTTGGCTCCACCCCTATGACGATGGTCGTGTCGAAGCGCACCTGCTCATGACTGGTTTCATGGGTGGCTATACTCGATGGATAATTGAAGATGAGGATGATGATGTTGAGGACGCCGACGGGGCAGGTAATGACGACAGGGGCAAGACGAAGAGATGATCGATAATGGAGGCGGGGAAGAGGCCGGACATCGCGGCGGAGAAGGGGCTGGACATGTTATTCTCCGTCGGGATATATGACCTGCTCAAGCAAAAACCCCGAAATTTCCTCTTGAAGTCCTCTTATGCGGTCCGCTGGTAGGAGCCTATCTCGCATCTCCACCATCTTTAAAGAAGGAGATCAATATGAATATATTAGTTGTGTGTGTATATATATTAGATCGCGCGGGATAAAAAAATATGAATAGTGTTTACGTACCCAAAGATATCTTGCATCTCTGCTCCTTTCGGTCATAAAGCGAATGTTCTGGAAAATGTAGTATGCACATAAATTATTCCCCGATCCCGCCTCATGCACTTTAGGAGAATATAATTCAATCATATAATAATCAAGCAAGATAATGGTATTGAAACTAGAATTAAAGAGATGCACAGACGTCGCTAGTACTACTTAATTAATTACCTTGGACCGTCGCCATTTCAGCTTTGTTCTCATTCCCGACAACCTCTTTGATGGACTTTCTCCAAACCCTGCCTGGCAATGAAAATGAATAAAGGAGTTATTAATTACTCGATATCAGGAAATGTACTAAAAGAGGCCGACATAGTGAGATAATGATTGAAATTACCTGTCGAGCATCAAAAACAGGCTGGTGTATTCTTTAGGATCTTTACCTAGTGATTCTAGTACTTCAACCGTTCCCTCGTCAACTCTAATGATTAGCAGGATCCAGTGAAAACTGCGCACATGTTTATATAAGCGGGCATGCATAACTCATCAACTACACTTAACATCGAGTAAGAAAAATATAATTTGTACTACAAGACAGTAACACTCACCTGAAGTTGTAAGGAAATAGAATTTCTGTTCTGGTATTTTGTTCCTTCAAAAACATTAGCAAGTTATTCTCTATGTCTTGTTTGTGGTTATTTAACATAGCTTCATTAACGGTATTTGGGTCAGTGAACCCAATGCCATAGATTCCATCTCTTTTGCATTCATATATCTTCATTTTGCATAATATCACACAAATGAATTAGTGAAGATAATTATAGGCAATGAACGAGCTGAGATAGAAACTTAAATTACAGAAAGAAACCACTTAGAGACAATAGCAACTGGCGATAGAATTGTCGAGTGCGTCTTGATTGAATAACAAAAATGTTCTGGAAACTCAATCCACATATCGGTTCCATGGAAGTAATGCTCTGACTTGACTTTCACCACGAGGCTCTCTCGCTCGACCTTTATTCCTCTCAGGTACCAGTCATGCAATCTGTGCATTTGCGTTGATAGAAGCGGGACCTCCTCAAGCCTGACCACAGGGTTCCTCGGGACATATTTCCTTGCAAATTATGTAGCCATGGGGAGTTTCTCGGTGCCTAGGAGTTTCTCAATAGTGAGACCCATTTCTTTAGCAAGAGCTTCGGTTACCGCCTTATCGGTACTCACCTTGAGCGGGGGGATAGATTGCACTGCCTGTTCTCCGAGTTGGGGAACAGTTTTCCCGCTTTTATTACTACCTGTAAGGCTCGACTGCTGGTCTTTTTGTGCATGATATGACTTGCTAATAGAGCGTTCAGAGTCTGATCCCACTTTCCCCACAGTGGGTTTAGAAGGATCCACAAAGTGTTGTACAACTTTCTCAGGTATTTTCTCCTTTGGCGGCGGGGGCGGTTTCGGTGCAGAATGGGCCTTCACTTTGGAAGCCACTTGGGCTCTGGTTTCCTCCTCAGTCATATCATATGCCAACTTCTTTTTGTCAAGAGGCTCGGGTTTCTTCTTTGGTGCTCCATTCCGCTTGGGAGTCCGCTGACGCTGCAGAGATCAATATTGCGGACTCGCGCTGGGCTCCCTCTCGGGGTGGGGTGGAGTCGGCTGACATGGCAGAGATCGATATGGGGGTGGACTCACACTGCGCTCCGTCTCGAGGTAGGGTGGAGTCGGCTGACACAACAGACATGGAGGAGGAGTCGGTGGCCTTGGTGCCGAGTTTGGAAAGACGATGCATTCCTTTCTCTATACAATGATATACGTATGACTTCTCCAAGTTTCTGCTCCCCTTGACCTCCAGGAAAGTCAAGCTCTAGTGAGTCATATCCCGACATAACTTCATCCACCACGACACGAGCATAGCCAGCTGGAATTAGATTGCCATGATGGTTGCTTCAGGTGCATTCAGTAAAGCAAAGCTGACCACTACCTTCATGGATATGTTCTTCAGCTTCATGTGTAGCTTACAACTTGTCATATCTTTGATATCATCAACGGAGTAGCGAGTCAGCAGTGCAACATGGGCCGGAAACCCCGTGGAACCCATGCTGCTTTTCGGCATAGATGGGATGGTACTATCCAATGCTGGATCTAGTTGCTCCTGCCGCTAAGACGCCCTTTGTTGGCTAAGTGTGCCGATCTGCTCCTGCTGCCGCATGAATGCATGTTCCATCTCCGCATTCTTTGATTCTACCATTTGAAGCCAATCTTCATCCCGCTTCTTCTTTCTCGCACGAGTTATGTAAGTGTCGTTCCACTCCGCAAACCCCTCAACCCACGAAAGAACGCCGTTGCCTCGTGTTCATCCCGGGTGTTCAGGATTCTTGATGGCGCATGTAAGCTTGTCGTTCTCTCTCTCGGCCTGGAACACCCCCGTTCGAGCCTCTTCTATTGCTTCATGTAAAGAGTCTGAGGCTTCTTTAAGACTTGCATGTTCAATAATATCCCCTGTCTTTGGGTCCAACTTTCCCCCACGCACATAAAACCAAGTCATGCACCTATCGGGCCAACCCACTGTTTTTGGAGTGACCCCTGCAACAATCATCTTGGCCTCAGATTCTTCGCAGTTAGGTAGTGCAGTCTAGTAGCCACCTGGCCCCAGAAGATGGTGAAACTTTTTCTCTAGCATTTATCTTATTTATTCTCGACCATTCCTTAGCTGATTCTGATTCCTTGAACTGCACAAATAAGTCCCAGTGATCTTTTACCTTCTCTAGTGCTCCAGGGAATTCTGGAGTCTTCTTTTCTGCCTTGACATAGTCGGCAAATAATCATTTCTTCCAAGTCTGGAATTGTGTGGCCATCTTCTTAAGAGCATACTACTTGACTTTCTCCCGTTCTCGACCTGTGAAACCCACTGGTAGGTTGAAATGTGACAGGACCGTATCCCAAAGCAAATTTTTCGATCTTTCGTCGACAAAACTAACACCTCGAACTTTCCTTTGGCTTATCCCATTCTTGAACTGTGATCGAGATTTGGTCCCTAATAATAACTCCGCATTGACATATAAATTTGCTGGCATTCTTTGTAGGAGCAATCGTTTCGCCATCTGGTTTTACTTCATCGATGTTGTACTTTATGCCATCGGGCAACTTCTTGGCCTGGCCTCGTACTGCCCTTGAAGAAGATTTGCTCGACCAGGAGGGCTAAAACAATAAAGATTCGCTAGTATATATACAAATCAATTAATACATGTAATGATCAATTAATACCTCGCCGGTCTTTGTTAATTGAAGAACATTTCCTTCGCCATCATTGTTTGTGTGCCCTTCGTCTCTTGGTTCTTCCTCGATTCCCTCACCGCAATCGTTCAGATAGTGTGAGCCGTCATATGGTTTATTGCTCATGGTCGTCTCTGCCGCTATCGTCCATAGCTTCACTAATCTAGAAGAAAGATAAAACAATTAGAATGCATTCAATAAGAAAAAACTAAATCATATTATCGAGAAGAACAATATCGGAAACGCAATCAATACACAACAATGCAACAATATGATATGCATGATCATGACATGGAGATTCAAGCAGTTTGAGACTTAGCAGTTTTTGTCAAGTGCAAATCAGAAGGGGGAAAACATCCGAAGGTCTTCCCGACAGTGTTAGTGGTGACCTATCGCACTACTACACAATACCGACGAACGAAAGCAAACATTTTTTTACCAACATCATCATATAATATCACTAATACATCTCGAATAATCCAGTTAATGCATCACCAAATATTATCATATAATATCACCAATAAAGCTCAAATACTATTGAATAATCCAGTTGACTCTCGGTTCCTGAGGCGCGGGCGGCGGACCATAGCTCAGGTGAGATCCCTGAAGTACCTGCCATGTATTGGAGAACCTGACTTCTAGCGCAACCATATAGCGATGGACATGCACATCCTCCTCCCTGACACGGCGATGTACCACCTTCTTGGGGGCCGTCTGCCACCGCACTGGTAGTGGCCCACACACGACCGCCACCAAAGAACCTCCGGCTCGACTGCGAGACTCCAATTGCTCACCAAGCTACGCGCCCCAGAAGGTAGCACATCCTAGTGCCAGCCTGACGGAGCCCAGTCCTGGACAAGCCGCCTCTCAAACTGGTTGCGGCCGCCGAGTCGACGACGAGGATGCGGGCCGGGCATCGTCGACGTCGAAAACAAATACTTATGAAAACAAAGAAGACACATGTCGTAATTTTTTATTTTGTTTTCTTTTCCTTCTTCATTTTTTCCTTTGTTTTTTCTTATGTTTGATTTCGTTTTCACTCTACATTTTCGTACATATCAAAACAACGAAAAATAAATTTTTGACAGAAATTAAATTTAGAATTATATTGTGTCTCTTATTAATTCTTTTTATAGAGAACCCACACTTGAACAAAATTTCTATTTATTCCATTTAACATCCATTTATCATCCGTCTATCTAACATTTCTATTCATCCATCATTCTAACATACATCAATATAACATCTATCCATATACATATCCATCTAACATTCATCTACACAAAAAAATACATATATAAATCCATCAAATTAACATTCATCTACACACGAGTAGCAGCGGCGGCCAGCAACCGGAGCAGAGCAGACCGGAGAGGGAGAGGAGGATGGTATACCTAACGGGCCACACGGCGAGGATGGCGGCACCGGAGGTGCGGGCGAAGGGCTCGGGGCTGGGGACGGCGGAGTCGAGCATGCGTCCTAGGCATACGACAGCGGCGGTGGGTCAAGAGTGGATCAGGCAATAGCAACGGTGGGTCAGGAGCGGAACAAGGCAGCCTGGAGGCGTGGTGGTTGGTCTGTTCTTCCATGTCGTGGCTGGAACAGGGAATCGGCTAGGTCCTACATATATACCCGAGGCTAAAGGGCATGCACCGAGACTAAAGGGCATTTTCGGGCGGCCCAAATTCAGCGGGGGAGGAGGATCTTTAGTCCCTGCTGGTGGTGGCTGAGGGAGTCCTGGACTAAGGGGTCCTCAGGCGTCCGGCCTGTTATCCATGGGCCGGACTGATGGGCTGTGAAGACACGAAGACCGAAGACTATATCCGTGTCCGGAGTGGGCTTTCCTTGGCATGGAAGGCAAGCTAGGTGACCGATTATGAAGATTCCCTCTTATGTAACCGACCTCATGTAACCCTAGATCTCTCCGGTGTCTACATAAATCGGAGAGCATAGTCCGGATAGGACAGATTCATTACCATATACTCATAGGGTAGACTTCTAGGGTTTAGCTATTACGATCTCATGGTAGAACAACTCTTGTAACACTCATATTCATCAAGATCAATCAAGAAGGAAGTAGGGTATTACCTCCATAGAGAGGGCCTGAACCTGGGTAAACATCGTGTCCCCCGTCTCCTGTTACCATCGATCCTAGACGCACAGTTCGGGACCCCCTACCCGAGATCCGCCGGTTTTGACACCAACATTGGTGCTTTCATTAAGAGTTCCCCTGTGCCATCGCCAAGAGGGTTGATGGCTGGCCTTGTCATCAAGGATAATATCATCTCCGGAGGAGCCCTGGCCCCGGGTCGGACCCTTCGTCTCGGCGGCTTCGTTATGACCGCCAGCTCGTCCCTTAAGCCGACGATGACCGCTCAAGTCATCAAAAGTCACCTCCGCATTGATCCTGAATACTCCGCCCGCATGGATCCAGTGGAGTTGTCATCGTTGAACGAACTCCTGGATCGCATGGCCGCCATGGGGGTCGCTACAGACTACGATCGGGTGGGGCTTAAACCCGACCAGAGAGAAATTAAAATTCCATCGATCACCCACCAGATAGCGGTAGTCGAGGAGCAGAGAAACTCTTCCACTATATCTAAGACGAACTATGTTCGAATCGCCGATCTTGAAGAGCCGATTACTTTCTGGCAGAAGGCCATGTCTCTTCCTTCGAACATAAAGTCAGATGACGAGCCTAAAAAATCAGTCGATATCCCGGAGCCCGAACTATCCGGCCCGGTAGACCTCCATACTACGGATCCAAAATCAGGTCAGGTCTCGGATTCAATTCCACCCACCCACCCGGACATATATGCTCTCAGGAGCATCAAACAACAACCTCAAGAAACGGTCCACCACTTCTGGGCCAGATTCCTCCTTGTTAACAAGTAAAGGACTGACGCGATGAAGACGCGATGGCAACAATCTGCAACAAAGGCATCCTTAACGCCATCAATCGCCGCCGCATAGTAAAGTTCGCCGACCTAGAAACTATCATGCAAAAGCACAACGCGATGGAAAGCGCTTGGAAAACTCAGGCAGCTTGCTGGGAACCATCCCGGCTCCCTTTACAGGCGAAAAGGACCTGCCCCCACGGCACACCCAGACGAACAATCAAACAACATAAGCCTATTACGTTGCACGGCACCGTTCTGGAGGGATGGCTCAATGGCTCATGCAAAATACACACGACGCCGGATACCGTGGCAGCCCACAACCTTAGAGCATGTTGGATACTCTGGCAGGTAGCCAAGAGCGGCGAGGATATCCTTACCAAAGACACCCCAGAACAACACCCTCCAGCAAACGACGACAATAGAGTGTTGGCGGTCTTCGAGACATTCGCTTCAAACAACAAGCGTAAAAGGGACCTGTGCGATCTCGCCGAAGTTTGCCAGGTCGCTGCAATTGACCCTTGGAACGACACGGCCATAACCTTCAACGCCATTGACGAACCTAAATGCAGAACAGTCCGAGCGCCAGCTGCCCTAGTCTTCAGTCCCATCGTGGAAGGCTTTCGACTTACAAAAGTCCTCATGGACGGCGGCAGCGGGCTAAACCTCATTTACGAGGACAAGCTCCACAAGATGAAAATAGATAGGAGCCGCATCGACAAAGGCAGCACAACCTTTCGAGGTATCGTTCCCAGCCAGGAAGCTCGGTGTGCAGGAAAAATTACACTTGATGTGGTGTTTGGCACGCCGGAGAATTATCGGTCCGAAGAAATAACCTTCCAGGTGGCCCCTTTCAACACTGGGGACCACGCCTTGTTAGGGCGAGAGGCCTTCATGCGCTTTCAAGGCATACCTCACTATGGGTATATGAAGCTAAAAGTGCCCGGGCCTAATGGAGTAATCACCCTCGTCAGCGATCTGGACATAGCCCTCCGCACCGAGAACAAAACCGCATCCTTGGCTCTTGAGGCATTGTCTGAGGCCCTTGCGGCCGAAGAACTAACCGCATTATGCTCCACCGTGGATAAGGACGATGTGATCCTGGACAAACGACCCAAATCCACTTCCTTCAAACCAGCAGAAGAAATAGTCAAATTTCAGGTCCATCCAACAGACCCGAAGAAGACAGCGTCCATCGGAGCACAACTCAGCCCTGAAGTCAACGCCGCACTGCGAGACTTCTTGCGCGAGAACTGGGATATATTCGCCTGGCATCCTTCCGATATGCCAGGAATCCCGCGCGAGTTGGCCGAACACAGCCTCAACATAATAAAGGGATATAAGACGGTCAAGCAAACTCTACGGCGCTTTTCCGAACCCAAACGACAAGCTATGGTGGAGGAGCTTGCTGACTCATCGTGGCCGGATTCATCAAAGACGTTAAACATCCGGACTGGCTGGTAAACTTGGTAATGGTACCAAAGAAGGATAAATCATGGCGCCTATGCGTCGATTTCAAAGACCTTAATAAGGCGTGCCCTAAGGATCCCTTCCCTCTTCCCCGTATTGATCAAATCATTGACGCCACCGCAGGTCACGACTCGCTATGCTTCCTTGATGCATATTACGGATACCATCAAATCAAAATGAAGGAGTCCGATCAAGCCGCAACAACATTCATTACACCATACGGGCCGTTTTGCTTCAACACCATGCCTTTCGGGCTCAAGAACAACGGCGCCACCTACCAGCGCATGACCCAAACATGCCTCGAGAAACTGATCGGCAAAACAGTTGAGGCCTATGTGGACGACGTCGTCATCAAAACCAGGCACGTCGAAACAGTAATAGATGACTTGCGTCTCACATTTAACAACCTCCGCACGTACGACATCATGCTTAACCCGGAAAAGTGCATCTTCGGTGTCCCCGCCGGTAAACTATTGGGCTTCATCGTCTCCAATAGAGGAATTGAAGCAAATCCATCCAAAATCTGAGCTCTATCACAACTGGCCATGCCAACCGAACTCAAACAGGTCGAAAAACTTGCTGGGTGCGTGGCAACTTTAAGCCGCTTCATCTCCAGGTTGGGAGAAAAGGCGCTGCCGCTCTATCGCCTTCTATGGCGCACCGACAACTTCGAGTGGACCGACGCGGCGATGGCCGGACTGGAAGAAATAAAAGCCCTTCTGGCAAGCAACCCAATCCTGGCCGCGCCAAAGGCCGGAGAACTAATGCTCTTATACATATCGACAACACACCAGGTGGTGAGCACCGTACTCGTCGTCGAACGAGAATGGAACGGACACAAATTCCCGCTCCAGAAGCCGGTATATTACGTATCCACCGTCCTCACACCATGCAAATCCCGATACCCTCATTATCAAAAAATAGCATATGCAGTCTTCATGGCATCCCGAAAATTGCGACACTACTTTTAGGAGTGCTCTATCACGGTGGCCTCCGAAGGGCCCTACAATTATATAATTAACAACCGGGATGCAACAGGCCGGATTACCAAATGGGCCATTGAGCTCCTGCCATTCGACATCACGTACAAACCACGTAGAGCCATCAAATCCCAGGTACTGGCCGAGTTTGTCGCCCAATGAACAGAAGCCGAACTCCCTAAAGCGTACTGCGTGTACTCCAACTAGGTGTTGCATTTTGACGGCTCCAAGATGTTGGCAGGGCTAGGGGCGGGCGTCATATTAAGGTCCCCTACAGGAGACATCGTCCAGTACGTACTACAAATATTATACACAGATTCCAACAACACAGCCGAATACGAGGCCTTGCTACATGGCCTTCGGATGGCCGTATCAATGGGCATACAACTCCTGGAGGTGCGCGGGGACTCAAACCTCGCAATATCCCAAATCAATGGATACTTTGACACCAAAGATCCAAAGATGGAAGCTTACCGCAACGCCGTCTTAAAGATGTTGGCTCGGTTCGAGGAGCTCGAATTTCATCACATCGCCCGCGAAAGTAATCAGGCGGTAGACGTCCTTGCTCGCATCGGCGCTAAGCGCGACCCCGTCCCACCTAACATTTTCCTCGAATGGCTCTATAAGTCATCCTTGGTGTGGCAAGGGGGAGACGACAATGACAGTCACGTTCTGAATACAAACATAGATAGCGAACAGACCGATATCATCGGCGGCTCAGCCACCGAAATAACACCATCGGCCCACCTCATCATGGCAGTCATTGCCCCGTAGACTGAACCATTCATGGCCTACTTAAATAGTAAGGAGCTCTCGGAAGATCAGAACGAGGCTCGCCGCATCATCCGGCGCTCAAAGGCCTACAAAGTTCACGAAGGAGAGCTCTACAAGAAAAGCACTATCGGAGTCCTTCAAAGGTGTATCTCCGAGGAGGAGGGGCGACAACTTTTGGCAGAAATTCACGCCGGTTTCGGTGGGCACCATGCCGCAGCCCGGACACATGTCAGCAAGGCCTTCCGAACATGATTTTATTGGCCTACGGCCCGGGCAGACGCATAGGACCTCGTCCAGCACTGCGTCGGATGCCAACTCTTTGCCAACCAAAGCCATATGCCCCCAACCGCCCTACAAACAATCCCCATTACATGGGCCTTTGCAGTCTGGGGCTTGGACATGGTTCGATCCCTCAAAGGGGGAATCCATAAGAAAAAATATATGTTGGTCATCATGGACAAATTCACCAAGTGTGTAGAGGCTAGACCAGTTAAAACGTCCGAGTCCAGACCGGTGATTGCATTTATATCCGATGTGGTACACCGTTACGGTGTACCGCACAGCATCATCACCGATAACGGTTCGAATTTCACAGCCGATGAGGTGAAAACCTGGTGCGCTAATCTGGGCATTAAGCTCGATTATGCCTCTGTCTACCACCCGCAAACAAACGGTCAAGTCGAGCGAGCTAATGATCTTATTATGAGCGGCATCAAACCTAGACTAGTGCGTTCTTTGAAAGGATCATACAAGTACTGGGTCGAGGAGCTCGACTCCGACTCTGGGGGCTGCGGACCACGCCCAACCGCACTACCGGATACACACCTTTCTTCATGGTCTACGGTGCAGAGGCTGTACTGCCCTGCGATATTATACACGACTCACCTCAAGTGCGTATGTACGAGGAGAAAGAGGCCGAGTTGGATCGGCAGGACAACGTAGATGCCCTGGAGGAGGAGCGCGACATCGCCAAAGCCCGTTCAGCATTTTATCAACAGCAGGCTCGAAGATACCAAAGCAGAGAAGTACGGGCCAAGATGTACAATGTTGGATAACTCGTTCTACGCTTACCAAAGAAGAAAAAGGACAAACTCAAGCCCAAATGGGAGGGTCCCTTCAGAATCGACGAAGTTCTCACCGGAGGAGCGTACCGTCTTCGTGACGCATCAAACAATCGCCTCGGGCCGAACTCCTGGAACGCGGCCAGACTCCAAAGATTCTATGCCTAGTGTGGAACTCTTTGTTAGTCTCCTTCTCCCCTATAGTTTCCATTAATCTTTCTCCCTTTCACACAATTTTTTCTTTCTCTTTAAAGCACTTATGTGGCTTGACCGAACACTACTGACGTACACATCTTTACATATGTACGCCCATTGTACCTGGGGGCTTCCTTAACAGAAGCTTGTTAATATTATTTTCCGAGCATCACGCTCATCACACATGCGCGCTTTCCCGCATGTCCTTTTTCTTCGCCATTATATGCATCGATGTGACTTAAGTTTTGGCCAAGCTGGGTTGCCTGGCTCCTGTGCTTACCCCTACATTCCCGATTGTTCGGCTAGGTGGTAAAGGGAGCACCTCTGCGATTGTTACTGCTAGGTCATCCGGATGTGTACCTCAGACTGGGTGAGGCCGAAAGATAGCGTTCTTAAGGGAATATTCGGTCGGTGGATGAAAAATCTCTTTTGCACTCACTCTACTGTGAACCCCCAGAAGCTATACATACTGTGATTTTCACATCACAATTCGGACATGTCTACTAATGCATGCATACCCAGGGAAAGGAACCCTTAACGGAACTATTCTCTCTGGAAGATGTTTCTTACGATTCAAATGTAATATAACATAACTAGCAGAATACAACTTGTTTGTTAAAGCAATTATGACCCCTACGCCTAGTTTTCCAGGCATGACCCGGCGTGTTCGGCCGTGAGGGTATCCGGAAATACTCCGTACCCTTGAGTCCGGAGGTTGAAGCAAAAAGGTCTGACATGACAAATGATATACAATTCATCTAGAATTCCTCACGGAGAGGAAAGTACATAGTCACTTCGACTCAAACACTTCCTCCTCTATACCGTCCAACAGGCGATCTAACTTACATTCCTGTTGGGAATATTTGGCGGCCACCTCTACTTGGTCATACACTAAACTAACGGGAATTTCTTCCCCATTCGGCCCTACCGGTCCAACACGGGCCATGTGATTAGGATCAAGCTTGGTATACCAAGTCTTCACCATGGCCCAAGCCTCTCGCGCACCCTCTCGACAGGCCGATATCTTCCATAGCCGGATATGCCGCCGCGCTCCTTTAAACCGCTCTACAAGCTCCTCCATACTTCCTGGAGGGGAGGCGGAGGGCCATAGAGCCTTGGCAACACTCCGCATCGCAAGCCTCGCCTGTTCGTGCACTTGTGATAGCTTACGCAGCAGATCACTCGATGATCTGGACACCTCCTCTTCAGGACGGCCCGTCAATATACCTGCAAGCATAGCTATATCAGTTCCATTTATCACTGAACTATTAAAAACAACAAGTTCGGAAATATACTGAACATGCTGCCCCGCAGCTTCTTGTTCTCCTTTACGGAGTCGGCTAGCTGGGCCCGCACATCTTTCAACTCTTCACCCAACTTAGTGTTGGAATCCTGTAGCATGTTTTTCTCGTCCCTGACGCGGGTCAGCACACGCTCGCCTGCGGCGTGTTGTCTCTTTGCCTCTCTTTCTCCCTCTCGGGCGATCTCCAACTTCTTCTCAAGTTGATCAGGCGACCCTATTATGCGATTAGTGGCAGTATTAACACAGTTGGTATACATTTACTATTCCTCGATGGAGGGGAACGTTACCAGTGGATATCTTCTTCAAATTTTCCAGTTCGGCGGTAGCAGCATTTAGCTGCGCCCCACACTGTTCCAGCTCTTGGGTTAGCAGATCGTTCTTGTCGGTAAGAACCTGGTAATATAACAGTCCTCAAATCAGTTGTACCAACTGCTTTCAGTCCCGGGGGCTACTGGCACATGGCTATCCTATTTCGGAAAAAGAAAAATTACCCGCACATCTGTTAAATACTGCTTCGTGGCTCTACTAAGCCCGTTTCGAGTAGTTCGGATGTACGCATTGGCCGAGCTGAAGGCACTAAATGCCTCTTCCGAAAACTCAGGGTCCCGCAAAACAGCCCTACAGCGCCGATGATTCATGGCGCTCTCCACTTCCGAGTTGGTAACGGACATGTTCTCCGAACCCTCGGCTGAAGGACAGTCCGACACTGTTTGTATGTTGGCTCCCGCCTTTCCAACGGGGTCTAAATCCCAGGCGCGGTGGGTACGGCTGGCCGGAGCCTCGGATTTAGTCTGGTGAACCTTTTTCCTGGTGTCAAAATCATACAAGTTACAGTTGGATGTGACTGTTGACGTATACTTTTAAATCCTTCCCTCTTTGACCAGGGACCAGTCGTGACTTCACCGACCTTCCTTTTAGAAGCCTTGCTCGACGCCCGAGCCGCTCTCTTGAGGATCGCCCTGGAGTAGTATGACGCGCCGAACGTCTCCCCTGTGGAGCACGACACAATGTGATGGGCGAGGCAGTGTGAGGAAGCTCTTTCGAGAAAGGTTTTGTCTCAACAACTTACGTGGGAAGCAAGAAGAAGACCAGGGTAATCGGCGATAATGACCACTTCCGTGCTATCGTAGCTCGCCTGGTAAAACACCCCTTCCGCGAGTACCACGGATATATCTGGATCCTCTTCGAAACCGGGATCCAGTTCCCGGTTGTGGTCCTCAGGCTGTGGGGCAGGGCTGTAAAACTCCTCGGTGATTCATGGCCAATGCTGTTATAGGTGGATTAGAAATTTGTCAAAGATAATCCGAGAAGCGAAATGAGTAAAGCAGAAGGATTGGGGCTTACCCAACTGGGAGTATTATACATAGAATATCCGTCTCTGTGATTGATTCGAAGAAATTCCTCTTCCTCCCCTTTGAACAGCTCGGCCAGTATTTTGGCCACAGCGGCGGGGTGCCCGGACCTTTTCGACCACAGCGGGAGGCGTCGTCCTCCCCGTTGTAGTGCCACATTTGGAGCCCTCTGTATTGAAGCGGCTGAACCCCTCACGTTATGGAGGTCGCCATCACCTCAATCATTGTTAATCTGGACTGGGTGAACGTCCTTATCTCGCCCAAGAGTTGATGAACCTCCGCGCTGTCATCCTCCTCAAGGCTCCGGGGGCGCCAACTATGGCGTTTCTTTAGCGAAATACTTGCAAATTTAGGGAGACCCTTTCGAACTGGGTCGGGAAGCGCAACGTCCTCAATACAGAACCACTTGGAAAGCCATTCTTTATATGCCTTCCTTGGTGTGCCGGACGGGTATCCAGTATCGGCGATGCATGATACGTCCATTTTGCATCATGCTTTTATATCAATATTTATAGCATTATGGGCTGTTATTACACATTATAACTCAACACTTATGGCTATTCTCTCTTATTTTACAAGGTTTACCATGAAGAGGGGAAATGCCGGCAGCTGGAATTCTGGCTGGATAAGGAGCAAACGTTGGAAACCTATTCTGCACAACTCCAAAAGTCCTGAAACTCCACGAAACAACTTTTTGGATTTTATAAGAATTTATGAGCAAAAGAAATAGGCCAGGGGGCCCACACCCTGTCCAGGAGACAGGAGGGCGCGCCCCCCCCGTGTAGGGCGCGGCCCCCTATCTACTGGGCCCCCTGGTGGGCCTCCGGCGTCCATCTTCTGCTATATCATCACTTTTACCCTGGAAAAAATCATGGGCAAGCATACGGGACGAAACTCCGCCGCCACAAGGCGGAACCTTGGCGGAATCAATCTAGGGCTCTGGCGGAGCTGTTCTGCCGGGGACACTTCCCTTCGGGAGGGTGAAATCATCACCAACGTCATCACCAACGATCCTCTCATCGAGAGGGGGTCAATCTCCATCAACATCTTCACCAGCACCATCTCCTCTCAAAACCCTAGTTCATCTCTTGTATCCAATCTTGTATCAAAACCACAAATTTGGTACCCGTGGGTTGCTAGTAGTGTTGATTACTCCTTGTAGTTGATGCTAGTTGGTTTACTTGGTGTAAGATCATATGTTTAGATCCTTTATGCATATTATTACTCCTCTGATTATGAACATGAATATGCTTTGTGAGTACGTACATTTGTTCCTGAGGACATGGGTGAAGTCTTGCTATTAGTAGTTATGTGAATTTGGTATTCGTTCGATATTTTGATGAGATGTATGTTGTCTTTCCTCTAGTGGTGTTATGTGAACATCGACTACATGACACTTCACCATTATTTGGGCCTAGAGGAAGGCATAGGGAAGTAATAAGTAGATGATGGGTTGCTAGAGTGATGAAGCTTAAACCCTAGTTTATCGTTGCTTCGTTAGGGGCTGATATGGACCCATATGTTTAATCTTGTGGTTAGGTTTAACTTAATACTCCTTTTTGTAGTTGCGGATTCTTGCAATAGGGGTTAATCATAAGTGGGATGCTTGTCCAAGTTAGGACAGTACCCAAGTGTCGATCCACCCACATATCAAATTATCAAAGTACCAAGCGAATCTTATGAGCGTGATGAAAACTAGCTTGCGATAATTCACAATGTGTCCTCGGGAGCTCCTTCTTCATTATTAGAATTTGTCCAGGCTTATCCTTTGCTACATAAAGGATTGGGCCACCTTGCTGCACTTTATTTACTTTATTTACTTTTTGCTTGTTACTATTTATCTTATCACAAAACTATCTATCACCTACTATTTCAGTGCTTGCAGAGAAAACCTTACTGAAAACCGCTTATCATTTCCTTCTTCTCCTCGTTGGGTTCGACATTCTTACTTATCGAAAGGACTATGATAGATACCTTATACTTTTGGGTCATCAAGACTCTTTTCTGGCGCCGTTGCCGGGGAGTGTAGCGCTTTTGGTGAGTGGAACTTGGTAAGGAAACATTTATATAGTGTGTTTAAATTTTCTGTTACTTGTCACTATGGAAACTAATCCTTTGAGGGGCTTGTTTGGGGTATCTTCACCCCAACCAGAAGAGCAAATAGATGCTCCTCAACCTACTGAACTTTATGAAAATATTCACTTTGAGATTCCTTCGGGTATGATAGAGAAACTGCTAGCTAATCCATTTGCAGGAGATGGAACATTGCATCCCGATTTACACCTTATCTTTGTGGATGAAGTTTGTGGATTATTTAAGCTTGCAGGTATTCCCGATGATGTTGTCAAAAGGAAGGTCTTCCCTTTATCTTTGAAGGGAGAAGCATTGACATGGTATAGGCTATGTGATGATACGGGATCTTGGAATTATAAGCGATTGAAGTTGGAATTTCACCAGAAGTTCTATCCTATGCATCTTGTTCATCGTGATCGTAATTACATATATAATTTCTGGCCTCGCGAAGGAGAAAGCATCGCTCAAGCTTGGGGGAGACTTACGTCAATGTTATATTCATGCCCCAATCATGAGCTCTCTCGGGAAATGATTATTCAGAATTTTTATGCTCGGCTTTCTCTTGACAATCGCAACTTGCTCGATCCTGTGCTGGTTCCTATATGCTGAAGACTATTGATTTCAAATGGGACTTATTTGAAAGAATTAAACGCAACTCTGAAGATTGGGGTTCCGACGATGGTAAGGAGTCAGGTATGACACCTAAGTTCGATTGTGTTAAATCTTTTATGGATACCGATGCTTTTCGTGGATTTAGCGCTAAGTATGGACTTGACTCTGAGATAGTAGCCACTTTTTTTTGAATCTTTTCCTACTCACATTGATCTCCCTAAAGAGAAGTGGTTTAAATATAATCCTCCTGTTGAAGTGAAAGTAGTTGCACCTATTACAGTCGAAGAAAAGACTATTACCTATAGTGATCCTATTGTTCCTACCGCTTATGTTGAAAAACCTCCTTTTCTGTTAGGATGAAAGATCATGCTAAAGCTTCGATTGTTGTTAAGTAAGAGTAATACTAGGACTTATACACCTCCTGAGCAAATTAATGTTGAACCTAGTATTGCTATGGTTAAAGATCTCTTGGATGAGGACTTAGATGGGCATGTTATTTCTTTCTTGGGTGAGACTGCTAATATTGCTAGACCCGATACTAAGACACGTAGACCTGTCGTAGGCATGCCTGTTATTTCTGTTAAAATAGGAGATCATTGTTATCATGGCTTATGTGATATGGGTGCTAGTGCTAGTGCGATACCTTATGATCTATATAAAGAAATTATGCACGACATTGCACCCGTTGAATTAGAGGACATTGATGTTATTATTAAGCTTGCTAATAGGGATACCATTAAACCTATTGGGATTGTTAGAGATGTTGAAGTCTTGTGTGGGAAGATTAAATACCCTGCTGATTTTCTTGTTCTTGGTTCCCCACAAGACGATTTTTGTCCCATTATTTTTGGTTGACCCTTCTGGAATACTGCTAGTGCTAAAATTAATTGTGAAAAGAATATTGTCACTGTTGGCATAGATGGTATGTCTCATGAGTTTAATTTTGCTAAGTTTAGTAGACAACCTCGTGAAAGGGAACCACCTAGTAAAGATGAGATTATTGGTCTTGCTTCCATTGTTGTTCCTCCAACTAATCCATTAGAACAATATTTGCTAGACCATGAAAACGATATGTTATGAAGGAAAGTGAAGAAATAGATGAAGGGTTCCTTAAATAGGAACCTATGCTAAAACATACCCTTCCCATTGAAATTCTTGGGGATCCCCCTCGACCCAAGGGTGATCCCGTGTTTGAACTCAAACCTTTACCTGATAATCTTAAGTATGCTTATCTTGATGAAAAAGAAATATATCCTGTTATTATTAATTCTAACCTTTCAGAGAAAGAAGAAGAAAGATTATTGAAAACTCTGAAGAAGCACCGAGCTGCTATTGGATATACTCTGGATGATCTTAAGGGCATAAGTCCCACATTATGTCAACACAAAATTTCAGTTAGGGATCCTCAAAGACGATTATATCCCAAAATGAAGGAGGTGGTAAGAAAGGAGATACTAAAACTCCTTGAGGCAAGTATTATTTATCCCGTTGCTGATAGTGAATGGGTAAGCCCTATCCATTGTGTCCCTAAAAAGGGAGGTATTACCATTGTTCCTAATGATAAAGATGAATTGATCCCGCAAAGAATTATTACAGGCTATAGGATGGTAATTGATTTTCGTAAGTTAAATAAAGCTACTAAGAAAGATCATTACCCTTTACCTTTTATTGTTCAAATGCTAGAAAGGCTATCCAAACACACGCATTTTTGCTTTCTAGATGGTTATTATGGTTTCTCTCAAATACCTGTGTCAGCAAAGGATCAATCTAAAACTACTTTTACTTGCCCTTTTGGTACTTTTTCTTATAGACGTATGCCTTTTGGTTTATGTAATGCACCTGCTACCTTTCAAAGATGCATGATGGCTATATTCTCTGATTTTTGTGAAAAGATTTGTGAAGTATTCATGGATGACATCTCCGTCTATGGATCCTCTTTTGATGATTGTTTGAGCAACCTTGACCGAGTTTTGCAGAGATGCGAAGACACTAGTGTCGGTGTCAAAACCGGCGGATCTCGGGTAGGGGGTCCCAAACTGTGCGTCTAGGCGGATGGTAACAAGAGACAAGGGACACGATGTTTTACCCAGGTTCGGGCCCTCTTGATGGAGGTAAAACCCTACGTCCTGCTTGATTGATATTGATATTGTGGATGTTTACAAGAGTGGATCTACCACGAGATCAAGGAGGCTAAACCCTAGAAGCTAGCCTATGGTATGATTGTAAGGGTTGTTGTTCTGTCCTACGGACTAGAGCCATCCGGTTTATATAGACACCGGAGCGGGCTAGGGTTACATAGAGTCGGTTACAATGGTAGGAGATCTACATATCCGTATCTCCAAGCTTGGCTTCCACGCCAAGGAAAGTCCCATCCGGACACGGGGCGAAGTCTTCAATCTTGTATCTTCATAGTCTTGGAGTCCGGTTGATGATGATAGTACGGCCGATGATAGTCCGGCCGATGATGGTAGTCCGGCTATCCGGACACCCCCTAATCCGGGACTCCCTCAGTAGCCCCTGAACCAGGCTTCAATGACGATAAGTCCGACGCATGTATTGCTTGGCATTGCAAGGCGGGTTCCTCCTCCGAATGATAGAAGATTGTGAACACCAGGATAGTGTCCGGCTCTTCAAAATAAATTCCACATTCCACCATAGAGAGAATAATATATACACAAGTTCAATCTGCCGACGTTTTCTGCGGCATGACGTCACGCCACTACCAAGCCATTATTTAAATCGTTTTTTACTCTACCACCTCAGCGCATTTAGCGAAGCGGTTTCCTTGGCACGTCTTGTCGAAGCAGAGATCGTGTTTCCCCTTAATCCGGGATTCTCATCAATACGGACGTGGGTAACCCAACCGCGCCATTGATGGTGATGCTTGGGAGATAAGCGAGCTTTACCAGGCTGGTGGGGGACGCGTAGACTTCGCCCGCCCATATAAGGGATAAGGATTCACCTTCTCACCTACGCCTTCTTCCTCCTTTGCTTATCCATCTCCGCGCACTCGAGCTCCAGGGCACAAGTTCGCGCATCTCGTCTCAACCTTCTCCGACCATGTCCGGGCGGGAGGTAAATGGTTGGCCTCCACCGTCAAGGAGGAGCACATCGCCAAACTTCTTGCGCGCGCGGATACCTCTCCGCGACATCAGCGCACCGGCTGCCCGACGAGGGCAGCTCATCCCCACCCCTGGCCCCATGAGAGGTCGTTTTCCTTCCCCACTTCCTCCATGGACTGGGCTTTCCACTTCACCCCTTTGTCCGGGGCTCATGTTCTACTACGGCCTGGATTTCCATGATCGGCACCAACTTCATCCTCAACATCTCGGCGTTGATCGTCGGTGTGCGTGGCCTTCCTCTGCATCCAGCCCCACTTCGCTTGGCTCAAGACCTTCAATGTCAAGCGAAGGTAGTGAAGGGCACTCAAGCGGAGTCTTGAGGCGCCATGTTGGGCAAGATGCCCAATGTCCTTTAGTTGAAGGGCCTTCGTGGAATCCGTCAAGGGGTGGCAATCGGGGTGGTTCTATATCACCGAGCAGCGTGACCCTACATGGGCGGCGGCCCCGAGTTCAGATCTGGTATCCCCACGCAGCTCACCTCCTAGAAAGAGAAGGGCTGTCTGTGGGGTAGTTCGGAGGAGCGGGACTCCAAGCCCGTATCCAAGCTGGTGAAGAAGCTCGGGCTGGTTAACGTGGTCCAAGTCATGCTCGTCCGCGGATTCTCCCATGCCAAGAGCGGGCATTCAATCTGTGGGAGTTCGATCCGAACAGCACCAGCGCTGAGCGGCTCTTGACCTGACGTCTGAAGGCACTGGAGGTGCTGTTCAAGGCGCCGAAGCCCCGCATCCGCGATTGAAGATCGCGATTTTCGCTCAGCGCCAAGCCAACGAGGTAAGTGATTCTACCCTTTACGGGACACTTGCTTTTCGTAGTTTGACTCTATCACGGTTTTAATTTCCCCCTTTTCCTTTGACAGGACTGGATGAGGAAGGCGGAGCAGATTATCTGCCCGGCTCCTATTGCAGAAAATCCAGTAGACGCCCGTCTAGCGAGGCTGCTGGTTCCGGCACCACACGTGGTGCCGGAGAAGAAGGCCAAGAAGGAGGCCAAGGGTGCTTGAAAGAGTTCCCGTTTTCAGGTGTCCGACGACTCGGGCGGACTCCTCCCAGCGAGGAGGAGAAGAGGACTCTCCCGGAGGAGGAGAGAGGAAGAAGAAGCTTCCCCAATAGGGGAGGCGAAGGGTCAAGAGGGAAGGACTATTCCCGGACAGCTCCGCCAACGTCAACGTTGGCGAGGAAGAATAGCCTTCAAGGGCCAGGCCTCGGTGAGATCGTAAGTATCTAGATTCTGAATGATTTATAATTTCTTTTCTGCGTCACATAGTGTCATTCTCGATGTCGCATGCTGCCTGTAGTCCGGCGGTGATGATCTCCCGCTTCATCGAAGCGGTCGTTGGCTCCGTCGGATGTAGACTCCATCCCAACCGCCTCCACCCTCGCGACACCGAGGGCGCGAGGTGGGATCCCAAGAAGGGACCCATCGGGGAGGCTCGAGGCGCCGCAAGGCGTCCTCCGGACTTTGCGCCGGACTCCATATCGTAACCCGCAGTGGTTCCGGAGTCCGCCGGCGCCCCTTCAATGAAGGGCAAGACCGTGGCGCCGGGCGGCTTCCGTCCAACCGGGCGCCGGGCAATTTGTTGGGGCGCTGCAGAGCGCTTCCATCGAGGAACACCGCACTATTATGAGTGCGGTGATTGAAAAGTGTAGCTTCGCCAAGGCGGGCTGACCAAGCTTCTGCAGAGCCTTCTATCGGGCTTTGGCGTAAGAAGTTAAAAATATGCAATGTAATACCGCATAGACAGTAGCCCTGATGCTCGGTTCGGTGTTGGGAAGAAAAGCGGACTGAGGATCTGAAAAAAAAAGATATCGCAGGGTTGCTAAAAATTATGTCAATATGGGTTGCAGGCTGCGCTGCTGACCTCTGCCGCCCGATGCGGAGGTCGGTGCTTTGAAGCAGAGGCTCGGCGGTCCGAGCATGAGCTCGGCCGCCAGAAGCAGCTCGGGAAAAGAAGGTGAGTAACACCACTTTGAACTTGTACCTTCTGAAAAGGATTTAGGTTGCAACAAAAATAACAAGGATAACATGGGTGCTGCGGGGGCCACGAGCGAGGTGGCGACCACGAAGGAGGCCGTGTCCGCGCCTGAACATAATGCGCCACGGAACAGGCAGAGCGAGAAAAGAAAGAGGCGCGGGTGGCGGTGGTTCAGCAAGAGCTCCGTGCTCTCATGGAAAAGCATGAGAGTTTGGGCGTGACTCAAAGACTCGAGAGTCCGAGCTTGCCTCGGCTCTCGAAAGTGCCAAAACTGCCAAGGCCGATGCCCATAAGTCCCTTCAGGAGATTGAGTTGGTGAGGAAGATAGCGGCGGGTAAGGCATTTTTCATGCAAAGCAAGCATGTGAATGTAAATTACGTGTTTCTTACCCGAATCGGAGCTCTCGAGGCGTTTGCAGATCTGCCTCATGGCGTGTCCGATGTCGCCAGCATTCTACCGAGCCGAGGAGGGAGCTCAATGGAGAAGGTCTTCCGGTCTCAAGATATCGAGGCCGGCCAGCCGGTGCCCCTAGCGACCAGCTGAAGCAGTTGGTCGAGCTTCACAAGGTGGCGGCGGGCCATGAAGGGCCTCATAGTCCGGTGTGGCTGGAGAGGCCATGCACAGGAGCTACTTCGGCCTCGTCTGACGGCTGGTGGATCGTGCCCCAGGGTGGAGGTTATCAAGCGCTCCGCTTGTATTGAAGGTGCTCGTCGGGCCCTTGCCAGCGCAAAGGTGCATTGGGGCAAGCTGGATGCGGAGAAGCTAATCACTGACACGCCACCAGCGAGCAAGGAAAATCGTACGCCCGAGATGTACTATAAGACTGTCCTGAAGGGCGCCCACAAGATTGCGGATGAGTGCCCCAGGTATGTAATTATTGAGTAAATTCGCAATGTGTTATCCTGTGCGCTGAAAACTTTGTTCATATGCGCTAAGCAACGCTTGTTAATTTAAAATATTACCTTCTGTGCGGCCGTTTATTAAACCTGAGAGATGGCAAGTCGTCGGCTTCAGCCCCCATGCCACGAGTGTTGGGGTGTTCGGGATAAACTTGAGCACTCTTGTTCCCATTTTTGGGTCCATCTAGGGAGGCGCTCAACACAACGAACAAGGCAACCGGACTTATAGTACTTGAACACTCTCACTTAGCCATAGAATTCTATAATTTTAAATTTCGGCGAAGCCCCTAGTATTCGGAGGACCGAATTAGGGGCGCTATCCACGCCTTCATCGGACATTATCCGAACTTCGCTCGGCGGCGAGGTCTTTAAGGACCCGAAAGGACCTCTTGAACAGCGACCAGTCTCTCGCCTTATCATGACAGTCAGTTTAGCTTTCTCCATCGAGGCGTTAACCCGGCTCAACCGGGCGCAATCGCAGTGGTTCTCCAGTGCTACCTTAGCCGATAGAACGGAACGTAAGGTGCCAAACATGGGAGCCGGGCAAACCCAACTATTGACCCAAGACATGATTCGAGCCGATTCATATAATTCTATAAGTTCGGGTGCCGCACTTGTGAAAGTGTTCGGACTTTATCACACCATAATGCGGAGAACATAAGCCCTCGTGTATTTGGCCGTACCAAAATGTATGGGTGCAACATGTAAGTAAATGAACATATATATATATATATATATATATATATATATATATATATATATATATATATATAAGGTAATGCAATTATGGGAAAAAAGTGCTGCATTTTATTCGAGAAGATATGCTATGAGTGCGGAATGATACAAATAGTGCGGAAAGCAAGGGATTGGGCGAATTAAAGGCGTCTCCCTCCAGGGGTAGGCCGCGGAATGTTGTATTTAACAAATTTAATGCTCGTGATGGAGACCACCTGAGTGTTCGTCGCGGCCTTTGTCCTTCCCTGGCTGTTGCATCATGAGTTCGGCAGGTTCGCCACGGACGAGTTCTGTATAAAAAAGAGAAATAAAAGAAAAAGAGCGACACACTTGGGAGCCCCTGGTGTGGTCGAACCGCACTGGTCTGTTGTGGTTGTGCCTTTCCCCTATGCCCATGGTATCTCCAGGCGTAATTATGTCTGTGAGAGTTTGTCTAACAATTTTGCGAGGGCTGGGGTTGAGGCCGCATTGCTACGCGTGCTCGGAACGTGCCAGGTGGTCTTGGTTGATGTTGCTCCGGGTGCGTTTGGCCGTGTCCGATCGTTTAACGGCCGGACTCGAAAATTGCCTTAAAAGGCTGCTCTGTACTTCTGCCGCGAGAGCCGCTGTATGTTCCTCCGTTCGGAGGGAGCGTTCCGTGTTTCCATTGACCGTGATGACTCCACGAGGGCCTGGCATCTTGAGCTTAAGGTATGCATAATGCGGCACCACGTTGAATTTTGCGAACGCGGTTCGTCCGAGCAGAGCGTGATAGCCGCTGCGAAACGGGACTATGTCGAAGATTAACTCCTCGCCTCGGAAATTATCCGGGGATCCGAAGACCACTTCCAGTGTAACTAAGCCAGTACAATTGGCCTCGACACCTGGTATGACGCCTTTGAAGGTTGTCTTTGTAGGTTTAATCCTTGAAGGGTCTATGCCCGTCTTGCGCACTGTATCCTGATAAAGCAGGTTCAGGCTACTGCCGCCGTCCATCAGGACTCTCGTGAGGTGAAATCCATCGAAGATTGGGTCTAAAACCAATGCGGCGAATCCGCCATGGCGGATACTGGTCGGATGGTCTCTTCGATCGAAAGTGATCGGGCAAGAGGACCAAGGGTTGAATTTTGGGGCGACTAGCTCCATCAGCGATATCGTCCCTTAGTGCACGCTTCCGCTCCCTCTTGGGAATATGTTGCGTATATCATGTTTACCGTCCGAACTTGAGGGGGAATCCTTTGTCCTCTGTTGTTCGGGCGGCGGGTCTCTTCCTCGTCGTCGCTGTGTAGCCCCTTGTCACTGTTTTCGGCGATTAATTTGCCTGCCTGCTTGAATACCCAACAATCTCTGTTGGTGTGGTTAGCTGGCTTTTCGGGGGTTCCATGTATTTGACAGGAGCGGTCGAGTATTCGGTCCAAATTGGACGGGCCCGGAGTGGTTCTTTTGAATGGCTTCTTCCGTTGACCGGGCTTGGAGCCTCGGAATCCAGCGTTGACTGCCGTATCCTCATTGCTGTCGCCGTTAATGCGGCGTTTGTTTTTGTTTCGACGCAACCTGCCATTGCGGTCCTTGGTATCCGGACTGCCAGCGTTTTTGCTGAGGTTGTTGCTGCGAGCTAGCCAGCTATCCTCTCCCGCACAGAAGCGGGTCATGAGTGATGTGAGGGCTGCCATGGATTTTGGCTTCTCCTGTCCTAGGTGCCGGGCCAGCCACTCGTCGCGGATGTTATGTTTGAAGGCAGCGAGGGCCTCTGCATCCGGACAGTCGACGATTTGATTTTTCTTTGTTAAGAACCGTGTCCAGAATTGCTGGCGGATTCGGTGCGGCTGCTGGATTATGTGGCTTAGGTCATCTGCGTCCGTGGTCGCATTACACGCGTTCCACGAAGTTGTCGAGAATGCGGCTTCCGGTCTTCCCAGCATCCAATTGACTCTGCGGGCAGGCTGTTAAGCCAATGCCGAGCTGGTCCTTTAAGCTTGAGCGAGATATTTGATGGCGTGAAGATGCCGCCGGGCCATGTGTATATGGAGGAGATAATCCTCAATCCAAACCGCTGGGTCTGTTGTGCCATCGTAGGATTCGATATTAACGGGTTTAAACCCTTCAGGATTTGATGATCCATTACTTCGTCGGTGAAGCATAGTGGGTGTCGGCGCCTCAGATTGAGCAATATCGCGACGTAGCTCGAGAGAGCGTTGTCTGCTGTGTTCGCCCGGCGGAGTAGTTGTATCCGCGCGACGGTATTCGTCGTGGGTCTTGGGGCGCCCACGTGATCCATAGATAGATCTGGATTTTCTTGCCTTGTCCTCCAATATATCTCGCAAGTCCGACGCGTTCCCCCGTGGCTTCATGCTTTTTGGGAGATGCCGGGGTACGGTTTTGGTGGAGGGCTTGCACGCCTCTCTGTCGCGGCCACGAGGTGGTCGGTCTGCCGTATTGTGCGCTGGTGATGTAGGTTTGTACGCTTCCTCCTCTAGTCGGGGGAGCAACTTGCGTTTTGGGTAACTTTTGGAGGGGCATTCATACTCTTCGGCTGCAAGGACCTCGGTCCATCTGTCGGCCAGTAGGTCTTGATCAGCTTGAAGCTGTTGCTGCTTTTTCTTTAGGCTGTTTGCCGTGGCCATTAGCCTCGTCTCAAACGCTCTTGTTCGACGGGATCCTCGTGCACGACGAATTAAGTAAATCGTCGAGGCTTGCCTCGTCTCCGGAGGGAGGTAAGTAATTGTCATCCTCGACCTCTTTGTCTGCCGCCCTCTCGTGAGGGCTTGCTTCTGCCTCCTCCTGCGCTGGATCGTGCTGGAGGGAGTTGTTTTCGGCACTTTCTGGGGTGTTATTATCTCCGTGTCGGAATCTCCATTCTTGCCGTGGCGGGATTTAGAGCGGCGCCACGACGCCGGCGCTTGGGCTGTTCTTTAAGGAATTGGCCTCCGTTGCTTCTTCGCCGTCCCCATCTTTTGGGGTGTTCACCATGTATATGTCGATGACGAGGTGGTCTTCCAGGTCCCGTAGGCACTGGTTCTTGTAGTCTCCGGCATCATCGCCCATACCGTCGATGTCTTGAGTCGTAGTCGAGCACGTCGCTTAAATCGCCGACGGTGGCTACTGAAGTGGGTGGTGGGTGGGCTCTGAATTTCTTTGTCGTCCGCGTCCCAACCATCCTGGCCGTAGTTCGCCAGGGCTCTCGAATAGCGAGAGATGCTTCATGAATCTATGATATCGCCAAGGGCGAAAATGAAAGATGTCCGCAGCGGTGAATTCCATGATCGGCGCCAATCGGATTCGACCGCGGGGCGCAGGAGGTTCGGAGTCCGCAGAGTCCGCACCTCAAAGTCATGAGCTTTATGCGGGACAAGGTAAGTGTTCGCCCATCGCCGAGAAGTTGCAGCTCCGGGCGGTGTCCAGCCATCCGTCCTCGATCCGAGCGATCGGCTCCGGACTATGGGTCGGAGCTGATTCGCAGCGACCTCCAAGGTGCTGTCTGGCGGCGAGTTAGGTCATGCCCATCGTGACAGCGCTGCACGCTTCGGTGTGGCTCAGATCCATCAAGATCAAGTCCCGTGGATATCGGCCGTGAAGTTTAGGCTTCAAACCTGAACTGGCGGCCAGGGCGAAGCTTCGATCTTCTCGGATGGCCAAGTGAGTTGGCCGCGAGCGAAGCCGCCGAATCTGAAGATCTGTCCGGGAGAAAAGTCTCACCCAGACTGCGTCGTTGTCGATTGAAGAGGCCATCAAGCCTATCGGTGACGACACGGAGGAACTCTCAATGAAAGCACCAATGTCGGTGTCAAAACCGCGGATCTCGGTAGGGGTCCTGAATCGCGTGCGTCTAGGCGGATGGTAATAGGAGACAAGGGACACGATGTTTTACCTGTGTTCGGGCCCTCTTGATGGAGGTAAAACCCTACGCCCTGCTTGATTGATATTGATATTGTGGATGTTTACAAGAGTGGATCTACCACGAGATCAAGGAGGCTAAACCCTAGAAGCTAGCCTATGGTATGATTGTAAGGGTTGTTGTTACGTCCTCACGGACTAGAGCCATCCGGTTTATATAGACACCGGAGAGGGCTAGGATTACATAGAGTCGGTTACAATGGTAGGAGATCTACATATCCGTGACGCCAAGCTTGCCTTCCACGCCAAGGAAAGTCCCATCCGACATGGGTCAAGTCTTCAATCTTGTATCTTCATAGTCTTGGAGTCCGGTTGATGATGATAGTCCGGCCGATGATGGTAGTCCGGCTATACGGACACCCCCTAATCCGGGACTCCCTCAACTAGTCTCGTCCTGAATTGGGAAAAGTGTCACTTTATGGTTAATGAAGGCATTGTCTTGGGGCACAAGATCTCCGAGAGAGGTATTGAAGTTGATAAAGCCAAAGTTGATGCTATTGAAAAGATGCCATGTCCCAAGGACATAAAAGGTATAAGAAGTTTTCTTGGTCATGCCGTCTTTTATAGGAGGTTCATTAAGGACTTTTCTAAACTCTCTAGGCCTCTGACTAATTTATTGCAAAAAGATATTCCTTTTGTCTTTGATGATGATTGTTTGGAAGCATTTGAAACACTTAAGAAAGCCTTGATCACTTCACCTATTGTTCAGCCACCTGGTTGGAATTTACCTTTTGAAATTATGTGCGATGCTAGTGATTATGATGTAGGTGTTGTTTTAGGGAAAAGAGTCGATAAGAAATTGAATGTTATCCAGTATGCTAGTAAGACTCTTGATACTGCCCAGAGAAATTATGCTACTACTGAAAAAGAGTTCTTAGCAGTTGTGTTTTGTGATAAGTTTAGACCTTATATTGTTGATTCCAAAGTTAGTATTCACACTGATCATGCTGCTATTAAATATCTTATGGAAAAGAAAGATGCTAAGCCTAGACTCATTAGATGGGTCCTCTTGCTCCAAGAATTTGATTTGCATATTATTGATAGAAAGGGAGCTGAGAACCCTGTTGTAGACAACTTGTCTAGGTTAGAGAATGTTCTTGATGACCCACTGCCTATTAATGATAGTTTTCCTGATGAACAATTAGCGGTTGGCAATGCTTCTCGTACTGCTCCTTGGTATGCTGATTATGCTAATTACATTGTTGCTAAATATATACCGCCTAGTTTCACATACCAGCAAAAGAAAAAGTTCTTTTATGATTTAAGACATTACTTCTATGATGATCCACACCTTTATAAAGAAGGAGTAGATGGTATTATTAGATGTTGTGTGTCTGAGCATGAACATGAACAAATCCTACGCAAGTGTCACTCTGAATCCTATGGAGGACACCACGCTGGAGATAGAACTGCACACAAGGTACTACAATCTGGTTTTTATTGGCCTACTCTTTTCAAAGATAATCGTAAGTTTGTCTTATCTTGTGATGAATGTCAAAGAATAGATAACATTAGTAGACGTTAGGAAATGCCTATGAATTATTCTCTTGTTATTGAACCGTTTGATGTTTGGGGCTTTGATTATATGGGACCTTTTCCTGCCTCTAACGGTTATACACATATTTTAGTTGTTGTTGATTACGTTACTAAGTGGGTAGAAACTATTCCAACTAGTAGTGCTGACCATAACACTTCTATTAAAATGCTTAAAGAAGTTATTTTTCCGAGGTTTGGAGTCCCTAGATATTTTATGACTGATGGTGGTTCACACTTTATTCATGGTGCTTTCCGTAAGATGCTTGCTAAGTATGATGTCAATCATAGAATCGCATCTCCTTATCACCCGCAGTCTAGTGGTCAAGTAGAGTTGAGAAATAGAGAGCTCAAATTAATTTTGCAAAAGACTGTGAATAGATCTAGAAAGAATTGGTCCAAAAAACTTGATGATGCATTATGGGCCTATAGAACTGCATACAAAAATCCTATGGGTATGTCTCCATATAAGATGGTTTATGGAAAAGCATGTCATTTACCTCTTGAACTTGAACATAAAGCATATTGGGCTATTAAAGAGCTCAATTATGACTTCAAACTTGCCGGTGAGAATAGGTTGTTTGATATTAGCTCACTTGATGAATGGAGAATCGAAGCATATGAGAATGCCAAGCTTTTAAAAGAAAAAGTCAAACGTTGGCATGATAAGAGTATACAAAAGCGCGAGTTTAACGTAGGAGATTATGTGTTATTGTTCAACTCTCATTTAAGATTTTTTGCAGGAAAACTTCTCTCAAAATGGGAAGGTCCCTACGTTATCGAGGAGGTCTATCGTTCTGGTGCTATAAAAATCAACAACTTCGAAGGCACAAATCCGAGGGTGGTAAACGGTCACAGAATTAAACATTATATTTCAGGTAATCCTATCAATGTTGAAACTAATATTATTGAAACCATAACCCCTTAGGAATACATAAGTGACACTTTCCAGAACATTCCAGACTCCGAAAAGGTATAGGTACATGGTACGGTAAGTATACCGACTCAAAAACAACTCTAATGGCATTTTTTATCAGTTTTGGATTATTTAAGAATTTTAGGAAGAAAGAAGTAGTCCGAAAGGGACACGAGGCTCCCACGAGAGAGGAGGGCGCCCCCCCCCCTATAGGGCGCGCCCCCCTGTCTCGTGGGCACCTCGTGTGCCTCCCAAACTCCGTTTTCTTGTATGTTACGCATTTTGGTCGGTAAAAATTCATTATATATACTCCCGAAGGTTTTGACCACCGTATCACGCAAATATCCTCTGTTTTCGTTTTGAGCTGTTCCTGTTGCAGAATAAAGCAAGATGTCTTCTCAGGAGTCAGTTGGGGAGAGCTAGGTGTCTCACCCAACGCCAGGTCCAGGAGCAAATAGCGACACCTATCACTTTGGACCATCAACGAAGGATGATATGGAGGCTAATTTGAAAAGGATAGATGCCATGGAGGAGGATCAAGAAGTTACCTCTCGTCTTCGAGCAGAATTCACTATGGGGGAACTACCTAGCCTGGCTGTCCCTACTTCGGTCACTCTCCTTCCGACTCTAGATTTCTTTCTTATGAAAATATGAAAAAGAGTTTCACTTGTTCTCCAGAAGCTATGCAGCATCCTTGGGTGAAAGGAGCCTTGTCCGTTACAGGCAAGCTCCGTAAAGAAAATATGGACCTCAAACAAGTTAATAAGCTCAAGGAGGAGAACCGTATCTTGAAGGGCATAATTGCCCAGAAGATCATAACACCAACCGTGAAGAAGGAGAAATAATCACATGGGTATGGGCACTCCCCTCGGCAATTGCCAATTTTGGGGGAGGTGCCCCGGTATCGTATCACCATCACACTCTTATCTTTACCGCTTTATTTAGTTCGATCCTTTTAGTAGTATCTTAATCTAGTAGATTGAAGTTTTGATATCAAGTAGTTTTGAGTTTTGCTTTGTGATCTCTTTATGTAAGCGAGTCCGTATGCTATCTATAATAAAGATTAGTGTTGAGTCGAGGGCTTTGCCATGTTGCTATGATCTTGTGAAAGTAGAAAGAACAAAAGAGTTCATATTGATCTTATGGGTAGTGATAACTTCACACATAGAAAGTATGAGGCATAAAAATTGTTGAGAGTTGATGAACGTAGCCTTGGTCATCGTTGCAATTAATAGGTAGTGATAAGGAAAGAGGGGTTCACATATAAATATATTATCTTGGACATCTTTTATGATTGTGAAGCACTCATTAAGTATGACATGCTTAAAGAGTTGATGTTGGACAAGGAAGACAACGTAATGGTTTATGTTTTCCGACATCTCAGTTAAAGTATATTGTCATTGACCTTCCAAATATGTTGAGCTTGCCTTTCCCCCTCATGCTAGCCAAATTCCTTGCACCAAGTAGACATACTACTTGTGCTTCCAAATATCCTTAAACCCAGTTTTGCCATGAGAGTCCACCATACCTACCTATGGATTGAATAAGATCCTTCAAGTAAGTTGTCATCGGTGCAAGCAATAAAAATTGCTCTCTAAATATGTATGACTTATTAGTGCAGAGAAAATAAACTTTGTACGAACTTGTTGTGGAAGTAATAAAAGTGATGGACTGCATAATAAAGGTCCACATACAAGGGGCAATATAAAGTGACGTTCTTTTGCACTAAGACTTTATGCATCAACCCTAAACGCGCATGACAACCTCTGCTTCCCTCTGCGAAGGGCCTATCTTTTACTTTATGTTTTAGTTTATGCTTGAGTCAAGGTGATGCTCACCTTGCCCTTTTTATTTTTATCCTTCGGCAAGCTCCTCGTGTTTGAAAGATCATGATACATATATCCAATTGGATGTAAGTTGGCATAGGCTATTATTGTTGACATCACCTAAAGGTGAATACGTTGGGAGGCAACACAATAAGCCCCTATCTTTCTCAGTGTCCGGCTGAAACTCTATAACCACAAGTATTGCGTGAGTGTTAATAATTATAGGGGACTACGAGATAGTTGAGTATGTGAGTTTGCTGAAAAGCTCTATTATTGACTCTTTCCGATGTTACGATAAATTGCAATTGCTTCAATGACTGGGATTATAGTTTGTTAGTTCCCAATGAAGTTTTTGAACCATACTTGACATTGTGAATTTGTTATTACTTGAGCATAGGAAATCATATGACAAAATCCATATATGTTTCTGTTATTAGAATGATCATGATGCCCTCATGTCCATATTTTATTTTTATCGACACCTCTATCTCTAAACATGTGGACATATTTTTCGATTTCGGCTTCCGCTTGAGGACAAGCGAGGTCTAAGCTTGGGGGAGTTGATACGTCCATTTTGCATCATGTTTCTATATCAATATTTATTGCATTATGGGCTGTTATTACACATTATATCTCAATATTTACGGCTATTCTCTCTTATTTTACAAGGTTTACCATGAAGAGGGGGAATGCCGGCAGCTGGAATTCTGGCTGGATAAGGAGCAAACGTTGGAAACCTATTCTGCACAACTCCAAATGTCCTGAAACTCCATGAAACAACTTTTTGGATTTTATAAGAATTTATGAGCAAAAGAAATAGGCCAGGGGGCCCACACCCTGTCCAGAGACAGAGGGCGCCCCAGTAGGGCGCGCCCCTATCTCCGGGCCCCGTGGCCTCCGCGCCCATCTTCTGCTATATCATCACTTTTACCTCGAAAAATCGTGGGCAAGCTTACGGATTTAAACTCGCCGCCACGAGGCTAAACCTCATGGAATCAATCTAGGGCTCATGCGGAGCTGTTCTCGCCAGGACACTTCCCCGGAGGGGAAATCATCACCAACGCCATCACCAACGATCCTCTCATTGAGATGGGGTCAATCTCCATCAACATCTTCACCAGCACCATCTCCACTCAAAACCCTAGTTCATCTCTTGTATCCAATCTTGTATCAAAACCACAAATTGGTACCTGTGGGTTGCTAGTAGTGTTGATTACTCCTTGTAGTTGATGCTAGTTGGTTTACTTGGTGGAAGATCATATGTTCAGATCCTTTATGCATATTATTACTCCTCTGATTATGAACATGAATATGCTTTGTGAGTAGTTACGTTTGTTCCTGAGGACATGGGTGAAGACTTTCTATTAGTAGTCATGTGAATTTGGTATTCGTTCGATATTTTGATGAGATGTATGTTGTCTTTCCTCTAGTGGTGTTATGTGAACGTCGACTACATGACACTTCACCATTATTTGGGCCTAGAGGAAGGCATAGGGAAGTAATAAGTAGATGATGGGTTGCTAGAGTGACAAAAGCTTAAACCCTAGTTTATGCGTTGCTTCGTTAGGGGCTGATATGGAACCATATGTTTAATGCTGTGGTTAGGTTTACCTTAATACTCCTTTTTGTAGTTGCGAATGCTTGCAATATGGGTTAATCATAAGTGGGATGCTTCTCCAAGTTAGGACAGTACCCAAGTGTCGGGCCACCCACATATCAAATTATCAAAGTACCGAACGCGAATCTTACGAACGTGATGAAAACTAGCTTGACGATAATTCCCAATGTGTCCTCGGGAGCTCCTTCTTCATTATTAGAATTTGTCCAGGCTTATCCTTTGCTACATAAAGGATTGGGCCACCTTGCTGCACTTTATTTACTTTATTTACTTTTTGCTCGTTACTATTTATCTTATCACAAAACTATCCGTCACCTACTATTTCAGTGCTTGCAGAGAAAACCTTACTGAAAACCGCTTATCATTTCCTTCTGCTCCTCGTTGGGTTCGACACTCTTACTTATCGAAAGGACTACGATAGATCCCTTATACTTGTGGGTCATCAATGCGCCACACTTCGACTCCGCCAACTTCAAATATAGACCCCTCATGGTTACGCGGGACAAGACAAAACAATTTTCTCCACAGTTCGAAATGGGCTTCAACGCCCAGGAACAACTTGCATAAAGCGACATAACCAGCTATGTGCAGGATGGATGCGGGAGTGGAGTTGTGCAGCTGGAGACCGTAATATTCTGAAAGCCCTCAGAGGAATGGATGGACTGGAAATTCGATGCCCCTCAGCAGATAGGGGACGAAGCACACTCACTCCCTTCCGGATGGATTAGGGAAGCCCTCCATCTGGGTCACGCCATTAAAAGAGACCGACCCTGCTCGAACAGGGACCAGATCTGCGGGAGGAAGAAATCCCTGTGTTGGCAGCTTTGCTAGCTGACTACTAGTCACGGAACACTTCCTCCACTCGCTTCTCTTTGGGCTGGAGCGGGAGGAAGAACTGGGAATGCTAGACATGTTGGAATGGCTTCTCCTGGCAGTTTCTGGTGATTTTCTCGGCACGGTATCGCCTGGATCTAAGATCCAATTTCATTAAATAGGCATTCTGCCTTGTGTGGACAGGGGTTTATTTGCAAAAATGCCCTGACTTTCTACATCCGCTCGACACGTGGAAGACGAGGTTATTAGCGCGCAGATGCGGAGGGGAATGCTATTGAGTCAACAATTGAATACATTACTCGAAGAAGGGAACCCGCCTTGCAATACCGAAGACAATCCGGATGGGGAACACATCGTCATTGAAGCCTGGTTCAGGGGCTACTGAGGGAGTCCTGGACTAAGGGGTCGTCGGGCGTCCAGCCTGTTATCCATGGGCCGGACTGATGGGCTGTGAAGACACGAAGACCGAAGACTATATCCGAGTCCGGAGTGGGCTCTCCTTGGCGTGGAAGGCAAGCTAGGTGACCGACTATGAAGATTCCCTCTTGTGTAACCGACCTCATGTAACCCTAGATCTCTCCGTTGTCTATATAAACCGGAGAGCATAGTTGGGATAGGACAGATTCATTACCATATACTCCTAGGCTAGACTTCTAGGGTTTAGCCATTACGATCTCATGGTAGATCAACTCTTGTAACACTCATATTCATAAAGATCAATCAAGCAGGAAGTAGGGTATTACCTCCATAGAGAGGGCCCGAACCTGGGTAAACATAGTGTCCTCCGTCTCCTGTTACCATCGATCCTAGATGCACAGTTTGGGACCCCCTACGCAAGATCCGCCGGTTTTGACACCGACAGTGGCAAGAGGGACTAAAGGTCTTTTTCCAATTTTGTTTTGTTTTTTGCTCTATGATACGTCTCCAACGTATCTACTTTTCCAAACACTTTTGCCCTTGTTTTGGACTCTAACTTGCATGATTTGAATGAAACTAACTCAGACTGACGCTGTTTTCAGCAGAACTACCATGATGTTCACTACAAAAAAGAGACACATCCGTGACATTTTGGGCCGAACGATTTTTTTCTGTCATACATATGACACTTCTATGACGATAATTGTGACAAAACCCGGTATCATCATCGATGTGGTGGACTCCTACTTCTATGACAAAAAATCATGATGTAAAATGGGCTTTTCGTCTGGCGGGCCGGAGACGCAGCTGCATGACATTCTTTGGGCCGCCCATGATGGAAAAACCGTGGTAGAAGCGAGGGGAGGAAAATTTCGGGAGTTGCCGTTACGGTGGGAGGTCGGGGCGGAGCGATGCGCTGCTTTCTCGTGACGACGCTGCTGTGTGTGCGGCGTTGGCTCTAATCAAGTTGAGCGAGGCGTTGGGCTCTAACTAAACCCGAGCGATTGCACCGCAGTTACCCACATCGAACCCGAGCGATCGATCGATGGCTGTTAATCGAACCCGATGGAGCGATTCTTCGCCATCGCTGCTAGTGAGCGCTATGGGGGGGTTGATGAATAAAGGAGCGGTGGCGTTGCCTCTGGGTGAATAGGAACCCGTGGTGTGAAGGGCTGGATGAACAGTAGACGGTGGAGGGGCGGCCATGAACAGTAGACGGTGGAGGGACGGCCATGAACAGTAGACGGTGGAGGGGTGGCCGTGGAGGGGTGGTTGAACATGACCCCGTGGTGTGGAGGGCTGGATGAACAGTAGACGATGGAGGGGTGCCCGTGGAGAGGGGTGGTTGAACAAAGAGCGGTGGAGTAGCGCGGTGGAGGATGGATGAACAGGAGCCCGTGGAGGCAGGAGGAGGTCGACGGTAGCCCGTGGAGGCCGGAGGAGGTCGACGGTGGAGATGAACAGATCCCGTGGAGTCCTGCTTTGCGGCACGCCACATCCCCTGGTTTCGACCAGAGCGCTAAACCACAAGTCGGTGTCGTCTGCTTTATGAACGCCACACCCTCCCGATCAACAGACCCTGCTTCGACCGTAGGAGGTACGCTTCTCCGCTTTTGCGACGCCACACCCTCCCGATCAACAGACTCCGCTTTCGACCGTAGGAGGTCTGCTTCTCCGCTTTGGCGGCACGCTAGGCCCTCCCGATCAACAGGACCCGTTTGAACGTGGCGGTCGAACACAAGGCCGCTTTCTCCGCAGCGGTACTCCAGCCTCGCTTCCATCGCCTGTTCCATCTAAGCCCTCCCGATGAACACGACCACGCATTCCGTTCCGACCCAGCCGGTTGGCTCCCCATGAACACGACGACGATGTTGTTTCTCCGTTCCGACCCAGCCATGTACGTATGCGCGAGTAGGCATTCGAGACCCTGCCCGTATGTACGTACGTGGCCATATTTTCTTTCTTGCACCCTCGCCGCTGTACTTACATGTACATGCTACGTGCGCGCCTCTACTACGACACGTGCGCGCACTACATCTACGACACGTGCGCGCCTCTACATCGACCAGTATGTACGTACATGTTCTTGAACAGAATGACAACGCTACGTACGCTTCGACTAGGTGGGTCCCGACTGTCAGGCACTTCCTTGCGTGCGAAGATGTAGCTAGTGGGTCCCAGCAGTCAGGGGGCGAATCGTTTTGGTTTTTTTTTTGCCCGGACACACTTCCTTGCGTGCGAAGATGTAGCTGGTGGGTCACAGCAGTCAGGGGGGAACGTTTTTTCGCGAAATAAGGTGGCCCGTCCGGTGGGTCCCAGCTGTCAGGTGGAGGAATCATTATTTTCCGGGTAATAAGGAGGCACTTCCTTGCTGCGGCCGTGGACCCAGCTATCAGGCTCTCCATGTATAGTCCACGTCCGATGGAATTCGTTCCTTGACCACGCTGCACCGAGAGCACCAGGGCGGTGGACGACGGCGAGGCCTATGAAGGGGACGACGGGGAGCCGGGGAAGACACGGCAGTGGATGCCCGCGCGGAGAGAAGTATGAGGGTTCACTGGTTCGGCTGCGATGTGAGGCTGCCGTCGCCCCAGGGCCTGGCCAGCGGTGGGAATAGTAGGGGGCGGTGAGGCCTCCGTGGCAGCACAACCGGCCACGGGAGGCAGGAGCATGCGGCACGACCGGCGCTGCTTTGGGCGGCTGGAGCAAGAAGACCAGAGGTTGAAGAAGCACTACGGCCATTGGATGGACATCGTACGGTCACTGGATCTAGAATCGTTCATATTGACTAAAGTTGACAAAGGCCCCCGTCCCAGTCAACTTAGTAGGCCCACAAGTCAGCCTCCCACCATGGTGTGTCCCAGCTAGCAAGGGGAGTATTCATTTTTTTGTGCGTAATAAGGAGGCACTTCTGGTGGGTCCGAGCTGAAAGCGCGGGGAACGTTTTTTTCGCGAAATACGCTGGCCCGTCCGGTGGGTCCCAGCAGTCAGGGGGGAAACATTTTTTTCGCGAAATAAGGTGGCCCATCTGGTGGGTCCCTGCTGTCAGGTGGAGGAATAATTATTTTGCGTGTAATAAGGAGGCACTTCCTTGCGGCCGCCTGGACCCAGCTGTCAGCCTCTCCACGTACAGTACTCTTTCAATGGAAGTCGGTCGTTGACCACGTTGACCACGCCGCGCCGAGAGCACCAGGGCGGTGGTCTGGACGACGGCGAGGCCTAGGAAGGGGACGACGCGGAGCCGGGGAAGACGCAGCAATGGTAGCCCGCGTGGAGAGGAGTACGAGGGTTCACTGGTTCGGCTGCGGCGTGAGGCTGCCGTCATCGCAGAATAACAGGGGGTGTGGGTGAGTAGAGGGATACCCAGGGCCAGCGGTGGTAGTAGTAGGGGGCGGTGAGGCCTCCGCGGCATCACAGCTGGCCACGAGAGGCAAGAGCACGCGGCACGACCGGCGCTGCTTTGGGCGGCTGGAGCAAGAAGACCAGAGGTTGAAGAAGCACTATGGACGTTGGATGGACATCGTACGGTCACTGGAGCTAGAATCGTTCATATTGACTAAGGTGACAAAGCCCTCCGTCCCCGTCAACTTAGTTGGCCCACAAGTCATCCTCCCACTATGGTGGGTCCCATCTAGCAGGGTGGGTATTCATTTTTTTGTGCGTAATAAGGAGGCACTTCCTTGCGTGCGAAGATATAGCTGGTGGTTCCGACATGTCAGCGCGGGGAACGTTTTTTTCACGAAGTACAGAGGCCCTTCCGATGGGTCACAGCTGTGAGGTGGAGGAATCATTATTTTGCGCGTACAGTCCACGACGGATGGATGTCGTTCGTTGACCACGTTGACCAGGCCGCGCCGAGAGCAACATGGCGGTGGACGATGGCGAGGCCTAGGAAGGGAACGACACGGAGCCGGGGAAGACTCGACAATGGTTGCCCACGCGGTGGGGAGTACGAAGAAGCATCGGTCCGCTGCCGTCGCCGGAAAATAACAGGAGGTGTGGGTGAGTAGAGGAATGGCCTGGCCAGCAATGAAGTAGGGTGGGGCGGTGCGGCCTGTGCGGCAGCACAGCCGGCCACGGGAGGCGGGAGCAGGCAGTCGCAGCGGAGCTGGTTTGGGTGGCTGGAGCAAGAAGATCAGATATTGAAGAAGCAGCACAACCATTGGATTAACATCCAACGGTCACTGCTGCTAGAATCGTTTGTGGACTAAGTTGACAAAGCCAAAGTACACGTCAACCTAGTAGACCCACAAGTCAGCCTCCAAATCTGTCCCAAACAGCATACAGCCCGAAATTTCTAGCCGGATTCAATTTAATTTTACATCTGAATATACCTTAATTTAAATTCAATGAAATTTTACCCGCACAAAAACAATGAAATTTAAAATATCAAAATCCAAAAGAAAACAGTATTTGGGAACTAATTGCCTGTTTGCTGTATTTTTTTCATTTTACAGCCCATTTATTATTACTTATAGCCCATTTATTATTACTTATAGCCCATTTCTTATTACTTATAGCCCATTTCTTATTACTTATAGCCCATTTTCTGGGCAAAATGCATCCCTCCTCGTCTTGAAAGATTTCACCCAGCAGGCGAGAAAAGCAAGTAGGCCTATGTTGGTTATTCTGCAAAAACCAAAATAGCTGGCTAGCCATTTTCGTAAAGGAAAAAACAAACTGGGCTGGTCATGTGCTAAACATATGAAATAAAATCCTTGGCTAGGCGGGCCACGGGTCCCGCACAACCCAGTTGATACCCATCTCCGTCCCAAAAACAAAATTACTACGCTGCTGCTGGTCCCTACCGTCATCCTCACCATGTACAAATATCTCCTTATTCCTCTCGGTTGTTGACCATGTTGACAACACCGAGGCGAGGCCAAGGCGAAGCGGAGGATGATGGTGAGGCCTCGACGGAAACGAACAGGAGCCGGGAAGATCATAGCCAGCCGCGGGAGGCGGGAGCAGGCGGTCCCGCCGGCGCTGGTTTGGCTTTGGCGGCTCGAGGAAGAAGATACTGAAGAAACGCGACAAACGTTGAATGTCAATCGAACGGTCAAGGTTGGCACAATCGTTTTTTACTAAGCGTACACCAAGTAGCATACTTTTTTATATATAGGAAGAAAACTGCGAGGAAAATGCATTCGTCTGCCATCCTCCTCATAGGGAACGTTCGCCACATAAGTGATTAGCACCCTTGATTTTCAACCGAGAGGTCTTGGGTTCGAGTCCGAGGAACTCTCAATTTTGTCCTCCTTCCTTCCTCGCAAAAAAGGGAAAGAAAATCAAAGACTTGGGAAGGCGAGAGAACAAGCTAGTGTACCAAGAAAGAGACGCTGCCGAAGTTTTAGAAAAAGAAAGACGTGCTCTCGTAGCTGGTTCAATCCAATCCTAGACTATGACTATATATGGTGTTATGCTACTCTGCAAGTAATGAAACTGACATATCCAACGTTCGCTTCTCCTCTTCTCTACTTACTCTACCTAGCATCAGAAGCTCTAGCCTTAGCAACCATGTCCGTTTGCTGCTCGTCCACTTGCTCTTCAGCAGGCAACAACCAGATATGCGCCAAGTCGCCACCCGTAACATCGCCTGTGGGTCTCATCACACCCCCGCCAGCACGCGCACCGCAGCCGATTGCTCATCGCAACCCGCTGCCGTTGGTGTGGTGCCACTACTGCAAATCACGCAGAGTCATCCGTCGCGTCTCAACCACAATCCGCAACCCTGGCCGAGTCTTCTACAAATGCCCGAATCATGGGGTAATAATATGTTTAAGTGTTGTCCTGCTGCTTTCAGTTGCTGATTTTTTTAATAGTTTGGTTGATGATCTTCCAATTTGATTCGTGCAGAAAAGGGAAGATTCGTGTGATTTGTATTTTTGGGAAGTTGCTGATGTGGGTGAATGCAACTATGCTGATTATTTGGTTAGCCGAGGAATCCCAATACCAGCAGGTTGGGTTGTTGGACAAGTAACTGAAGGAACGACAGAAGAGGAAGATGCAGAGCAGAAGGTTAAAGACGCAGTTCCTCTGATCATGGCCAAGCAACAGCTGCTGAACGGCCTTGACAGCAATGAGGAGATGAAAGAGCTTGTGAAGATAATGGAAAAAATCGATGTGCTCTGTAGGATGATTGTCTCTTTATTTGCAGTGTATGTAGCACTCGTGATGTATTCAGTGGCTACGACATGAACACTTTGCTGAAACTAGTAATGAATGAAACCTGTGTAGCAGGCTGGGCGTAGTGTTGTGAACATCTAATGATTTCTATTAACGGAAATCAGGGGGTATCCCCTTTCGCTCATATAAATAAATAAATAGTAGAGGCCCTGTCGGGTCAGCTTTGTTATCATTTGAAGACGTCGAGCAAATTGCAGTCCAACAACAAACTATGTCATCAAATTCAAGTTTCACAGCCAAATATGAGTACAACTAAACAACAATTTCATCATGTTTTAGTTGTCATACAATCACCAAACACAAATCAGCATACATAACAACTGATGTTCTCACAGCAAAATACTAAACAACATGTTCATCAGGTTTCAGTTGTCATAGCAAACACAATTTCACATAGTAGATAAAAAAACGTCTTCTGACAGGCAAATAAGACAAAAGCAATGTAATCATCATCCGCAGCAGCAGCGTCAACATCTTCACCATGTATATCAGTCTGAATCGTAATTCCCCACGGTGTCATCTTCTTCTTCGTCCTCAACGTCCTCGAACATTGGCTTCTTCTTGATCAACTCTTGTATGTCCACAGCACGATAGGCAATCTTTTCGCCGGCGTCATTGACGTGATGGTTCTCAAAGATATTAGGAACATCTAGTTTATCTTGTACATCGTGAGCAAGTAAGCATCATCTTGTTGTGCAACTTCATTAAACGAATTCTCTCGCTCAAACCTTTGCAATAATCTCAAGTCATCGCTACGCGCAAATGTGTCTTCCAAGAAAAATATCTGTGTTGCTTGATTTGCCAAAATAAAAGGCTCGTTGGTCCGGTACGCCGCCTTGACATTGATGGATTTGAAATAATCATCAGCTCGGGTTTTGCGATCCTCGAAAATAGGTTATACCAACGACAAGACAATAATAGAACCACACACCGATGATCCTCAAATTGAGATATATCGCAATCGAACAATGTCTGTTATGTTAGCATACATTTCAGTTGTCTCTTTGTCATACGTGATCCGTGCTCATGATGGCACTGTTTTGTGTCTTCCTGCCTTCGTCTCGTGCAAGGGTGTTGTAGCGCACATCTCCAACAACGCAAGATTCAGAATGTCTTAGCCGAGTATCAGGACCCATTCTAGTGAGTAAAGGGCATCATCAACTGCCTGCCCATCCTCCCGCATCTTCTTAACCTATGGTTAGAAAATAGACAAGCTGATCATCTTATGTACTCAATATATTAAAAAACTGACAAAGGCACTTCAAAAGCTTACATGGTTCTTGAACCATTTCGCAAATCCTGCCATAACCAGTTTGTCAATGTTTCTTGGATTTTGCGGCAGTAACTCCTCTTTGTACATTCTCCACAACATAGTGATCGCATCAAGCATCTAAATATATAAGAATGTGCTGCAAGTTTAGTAGATTACGATGTATAAGCTGCAGTACTGCACTTACTTGATATAAGGTAGTATCTCACGACAGTTATTCAACACATACCAAACCATTTTGTCCAAATCTTTAGGTTTGTCCTCTTGTCGACTCTTCCCTATAACTCGAACAGAATAATCGAAAATACTAAGCTCGGGATTGTCTTCACCCACCTCTTTGCTAAGCTGATCAGCTGTTGCAATGTATTTTGAGCAGAATGTCAATGCTTCTGTAGCAATGTAGGCCTCTGCAATGGAACCCTCGGGTCTAGCTCTATTCCTAACATAGCCCTTGAAAGTGCCTAGCCGCCTTTCAATAGGGTACATCCAGCCATACTGTATTGGACCTCTAAGTAGTGCCTCATCAGGTAGATGAACAGCCAAATGCACCATCACATCAAAGAAGGCTGGAGGATATATCTTCTCAAGGTCGATAGGATAGTTGGTATCTTGTCTCTAAGACGCCCAAAGCATCTATCCTGATATTTCTACCGCAGAGTTCCTCAAGAATTGTCCCAACTCTACAGCTGCTATGTATAAGTCGTATGCCCAATCCTCTAAGGATAACAGTAAAACCCTTTGAAGTAGGACGTGGCAGTCATGAGTTTTCAACCCTTGTACCTTGTTTCCATCTGCACCGACTCTCCTTTCGTGGTTGGAAGCAAATCCATGTGGGATCTCACACGTGACAGACCTCGCAGAATTCTTTTCTTTTACCTTGTCCAAGACGCATACACTGGTGCCATATCCCGTGGTTTACCTTCATCTTGCACCTGCAAATCCTTTCTCGATACCTGTGTGTCAAATCAATCCTAGATTTTAAGGTATCTTTCGCCTTGCCTTCAATGTTAAGAAGTGTGCCGATAATGCTGTCACATATATTTTTCTCGATGTGCATCACATCAAGATTATGCCGCAGATCCTAATCTTTCCAATACTCCAAGTCCCACAAAGTGGACCTGCGGGTAAACAATAATCTCTCTTCTACTGTGCCACGCTTCCTTCTCCCGCTACCATTACCAGGATGGTTTCCTGGTGTAATATGCCTCACCTTCTCTAATTCCACTTGCAACTCATCGGTGGTGATCCTCTTTGGCACATCACGGTTTTCATGCTTTGCATTGAACAGATGTCTTCGGTATTTTCTAGGATGCGCCTTGTCCTTGGCAAGGAAACATCGATGTCCAATGTATCAGATCTTGCTAAGTATTGCGTATGACAATGATTCTGTCACAGCGAACACATGCATTGTAACCATGTGTCGCTCGCCTCGACATAGTGCCCAAAGCCGATAATCATGGATGCACCAAATTACAACAACATGCAGAAAGAAATCAGCTGGTGGGCTGCTATATAGGTCTCGAGGAGAACACCTTCCATAGCTGTTGAAGTTCCTCCACAAGAGGCTCCATGAACAAATCAAAATCCTTTCCGGACTTTTTGGACCTGGGATGAGCAAGGCCATCATGTAGTTTGATTCTTTGGTGCGTACATTTGGAGGCATGTTGTAAGGATAACAAGCACCGCCACATGCTATATGTGGCACTCTGTGGCCAAATGGGTTAAATCCATCCAAGCTAAGCCAAGTCTAATGTTTCTGGTCAGCACCAAACTCTTTGTGTTTATCATTGAAGCTTTTCCACTCACTACCATGAGATGGATGGCTCATTACATTCTGATCTCTGACTCTGGTTCCTAGAATGCCACAAGACATCCTCTCTTGTTTCAGATCATGAAACAACCTCTGCAATCTTGGTGTAATTGGAAAATGTCTCGAGCATTATGAGGAACCCTCTTCACAGATCACCATCTTTCCATCTTGATGTTTTGCATTTCGGCATTCACTTGTTGGCATAATCCTTCCTAACAGAACACAATTATTCTTACAAACATGGATCATATCATATCCAATTCCAACCGCATCGAAGGAAATTCTTCATTTTATTGTAGGTGTGTGGCAACTCGACGATCTCGGAAATATTTATGAAAGCAGCCAACATCGCATCGAATGATTTGTTGGTCATCCGCCAGATGTCTTCACCAAGAAAGGTGACCATAGCTGAGAATACTTGACAGCTTATTTCCTAGGGTGACAGCAACGTTGCATTGTTCCAACATGCGGGCCCACCGCTTTTTCTTCTGCAGTGAAAGTTCACGGAATGCACGAGCATTTCAGTAGCATTGTTTCAATGTTGGTCAAACTCATCGGCTCCGCCACCACCACCACCTCCTCCTCTTCCACCGAGCAGCAGGCAGATCAAGATGGTGATCTGCTGCTTCCACGTAGTCAATAACATTGACGTTCACAGCTTCACCATGATGAACCCACCTAGTATATGTGACCGACATCCCATACAAGTGTAGATGATTTTGCACAGTTGACTGGGGTTTTGTAACTGAATTCATACAACTGCTACACGGGTAGAGCACATCTGATTTCAGACCACCATACTCAGCTCTGATAAATTTCATGAAGTTTTCAACCCCCTCGTCATATGCAGCGGAGAATCTTCGAGCAGAAGTTATCCAAGTCCTGTCCATCTGTTAGACATACAAATTAGTACTTCTACTAGATATTAGAGGAAAAACATATATGCTTTTTTATGAAGTCCAGAAAAAAAATACCTAGGTCGATGTCTAAAGCTATGGCAAGATATTTGGACGAGCAGATCTAAGTAACGAAATATATGTAAAGCTAATTCAGCAAATAGATTTGAGTGCTAAATTATGGCAGGCTGTTTCAGCAGTCAATGAGCCCGAGCACACAGCCATCAAACTATCGAAGGCCATCACAGCAACAAAGATCGAGTATAAAACGGTGTAGAGCTATTTCACCTAATAGATTGGCTACTAGACCATGGCAATATACGTCACAATAAATATATGGCAGGATATTTTAGCAACTAATCGGCCTTGGCATGCCATCTCAGCTAAGCAGATTGAGTGCAGAACAGGGCAAGGAAGCTTCTTGAGCAGAGCATATTGAGAGTAAACTACTTCGGCAAAAAGTGAGATTAACAACGTCTATCAGCTAACATTCAGGGCTACACCGACATGAACGGGGCATCAGTCTAGAATGCGCGTACCGTGGGATAAGCTGACCGCCGTGCGTCTCCACACGAACTTCGCCAGCGGTGGCGGCCCTGACCGCCATGCGCCTTCACAAGAACGTTGCCAAAGGTGGCGGCGCGACTAGAAGATGGCAGTCTACGAGAGCGTACTGTGGGACCGAGAGGATGGCCGTGCGTCTCCTCGACGAACCGCGGCACCGACGTATCAGCGCGGCGGGGAGGGCGGCTTTGGCGGAGCGAATGGAGTGGAGGGGGACGGGGAGGGGGTTTGGGGAATATTTGGCGAAGGGCGTTGAATCAATTTGGGGGAATTTTGTGTGGGGAGGATTTTCGCGGTGGGCGGGGAGTTTGGCGATGGTCGGTTTCTCCAAGTGCAGTCCCACGTGTTAGTGAAGAGGCAAGCCGAAGCGCGTTCCGTTTGCGTGAGCCATCTGCAGGAGCGAACGTGTGTGGGGTGCAATGCGACCGTGACAGGAGTGCTGTGAGTGTACCGCCTTTTTTCCTTTTAAACTAGGTGCTTCGCCCCCTCAAAAAAAAGGTTGCTTCGCGCGATCCATCGGTACTACTACTAGTAATCCGGTAATCCCGACTAAAACGGCGCGGCCTGGTCTTTTCCCGTGCGATATGCTGGGAGGTTGGCTTAGTTGGGTTTTTTAGATTTGTCTCGGTTCAATAAAAAGCAGAGTTGGTGATGATGGTGTGCCTGTCATCCTGCAATATAGGCCGTCCGATCTATATCTAATGGATAGGAAGGAAACTATGACAATTTACCCGCACTCGTCTCCACATTTACAGATAAGGCTTTCCCTCGTTCATCCATTTCTCCCACAAGATCTTGATCTTCCGTGCACTAGTACTCCTACAATATGTATATTATTGTGAAAGTTCATATACACCGGCCGAGATTAATGCAAACACGGCAGATTTTCATTACATTTCGAACTTTTATAAGACAAAAAAATAAAAGAAACCCGACCCTAAACCTATTCTACGGTGGCGACTGACGTCCTCCATCTGCGATCTCTATGTACGGGGGCGGGGTTCAAGACCCGTGAAGTGAAGTTGCGGTCTCCGGCGAGGAAGAGTAGAACACGGGATACAGACAGGCCAATTGGCACACCATGCCCTACCGCCTCCCATGCCCTACTCATCCTCGGAGGATTCCCCGACCTCGGCGGTGCCGCACGTTGGACGGCGGCAAGTAGGACGCGTGGCTGACGGTGCTCCCGCCGTTGGCGCCAGCATGGCTACCGCCAGCGGTCGCGTCGCTGTCCGGCTACGCTGCTATTGCGCCGCGAGAGGCGACTTGAGCGAGGGCGGCGACCTCGAGCTTCATCCCCGAAGACAAGCTCTCCCGCAGAGCGTTCGCACTTGCGGTCATGGCGGATGTGGTGTCAGGTAGGAGGACGATGTGCTATTGTGTGGAGGTTAGCTGGGCATTGCCGCTTTAAGTAGCGCATTCCGGTGAGGCCAAGCGTCCGGGTGCGTCATTAAGTCACCGGAGTTGGTTCCTCGAGCACCGAGCCTCTTAAAGACGACATACGAATAGGCGGCATGAATGCGGGCAGCTGGCGCCGGTTGGGAACGCACCATGCGACGGCGCGAGGGACGAGGGCTTTGGTGTGCCAGGGTAGTCAGCTGCGGTCGTGGCAACGTTGGAGATGCCCTTTGCTCAAATGCGATCCCCACATGTCATTGAAAAAGCAAGACGACCCGGCATGGTCTCAGGTCCAGAGGATGCAGTTGGCCGCGCTACACCACTCCGCGGACGCGTCACGGCGCCCCGTGCATCCGCGACGAGCCGGGTGTTAGGGTGTGTTTGGATTGTGGCCAAAGTGCACCTTACCAAAATTTTGGTCATGACCCAAAGATTGGTCTTTGTTTGGATGGTTGCCATTTCTTTGGCATGCCAATGAACTCTAGCCAACTCTAGTTCATTTTCTTGCCAATGTCGGCCAAATCATGGGCAACCAATACCTCAACCAAAATTTTGGCCACCCAATGATTTGATGGGGCAACCTCGGGCACAAACCAAACATACTGTTGGTTGTGCCACAGTACAAACGCCACCCTCGGCACACTGAAACCGACCGTGTCTATCAACAATATGAGTGTGTCGCTCACCGCGGTCGCCGTGTCCAGAGGCGGTGCTGGAGCTGCGCCCCGTTGTTGGCCCCAAAGAACCACATGAACGGTTGTTGGTGGCGAGGAGGTCGTGGGCCAGCTCCTCCATTGGACTAGTCTGCTCTACGTCGTCCCGACGGGTGTGCCCCACTTGTCGGTTTCCCTGTTTTCCGGGCATATTCGAGCGTCAGTGCTCCGCATTGCGCATTAGGCCTTTCAGTATGTAGGCCAAGCGAGACAACTTATTGTTTATTTGAGCCGTTCAAGTGTAATCATGTGGCGTTTGCTTATTTCTCATTCCTCTCCAACCCTCTTCTACATCGATCATGTCGCCCTCCAGTCGAGTCCATCCTCCCGCATGCCTCATTTGAACATTCCGTCGAGTATCATTCGCATGTACCCACCCTAGTCCTCTTTCAATAGATCTCCGGACCCCGAGATGAAATCAAGAGGGAACGAGTGGGGGCACGTGATACCTAATGCGGATTCAAAATTTTGAACCGGTGATCATAGCATCCGCAAATCATATATAAAGGGTATTCAGTGTTCGTTTCGTTTTTGAACATACAATATACTCCCTCCTATCCTTTCTACCTTACATATAAGTTTTATGTGTAGTCAAAGTATCTCTACTATGATAAAAATGGTATCAACATTCAACAACGCCCAATCAATATTGTTAGATTCGTACGTACTCCTAGATTTGTACTCGAGATGGTTTCTAATTTGACTATTGACAAGATTAATAGTACTCCTTTCACATAGGTGAGTAAGTCATCTTAGGCTGTCCACCGTGACCAAGGAGGAGGGGAAAACGAGAGACATTAATGTTTATTTGCTAATTAATAGTATTGCATGCAATGAACTAACCACTGCATGTCATGTTTGATAGTCTCAGGTCATTAAAAGCATGCACACCCTCATCTCTTATTGGTTCATATCTCAAGAAACAAGAAACGAGGTAGAAGTTAATGCACCGCGCCTACGTGTTTTTGGATTATTTGGTTTTCGTAAGATAACTTACACACCTAGATGGAAGGAGTACATGAGATGTATAATGTGAAAATTATATCACTGGAAACTCCTTTCACATAAGAAATTGACCATATGCTTTGTGTAAGTTGCATGTCATATATTATTACTCTAACATTTGGTCAAAGTTAGCCTCAAAAAACGCATTAGACCCTGTATGCTTTGTGTAAGTTGCATGTCATATATTATTACTCTAACATTTGGTCAGAGTATAGTGGAAGTGGATCCTCTGACGTAGGTATCCCTTCATTACCCTCCCTTTCGGTCACTTACTGGCGGACCCCATGCTTGCTAGGCCCCGCATGTCAGTTACTCAATGGGTTCGACCACGTCAGGGGATCCTCATCCGTAGTATACTCCCTCTGTTTTTATTTACTCCACATAAAATGGAGGGAGTAGTGGTATAATAAATGATGTGGGCGGGGGAGGGGGAGGGACGTCGGTTTGCTCTCAATTGCGGTCCCACAAGCGAGCGAAAACGCAAGATGAAGCGCGTTCCATTCGGTGAGCGACGTGGAGGGTCCAGCATGCCGGGCTGCAACGCGAACGCGACAAGAGCGATGTACAGTCAAAACCGATTGACCGGTCGTCACCGGAACCACTATTCACACCAGAACCTTCGCTGCTCGGCCTACGCCAGCCACTGCCCTAAAACCACACCAAATCTCCAGCCCATTCCCCCACCTTTTGATCCCCTAGCCCGCATCAAGCGTCCCCTAGTTCGCCGGAAAGCCATGGTGCGCCGCAAGATCACTTAGTACAAGATGCTGACGCCGGAGCGCCACGCAGAAATCGCGGCGCGCGGCGGTCGGCGCCACAGACCTCCGTTCCTAAGCTCGCTTTGCGGCGGGCCAATCCCCGAGTTCTTTGGAGCCAAGCTACGAGAATGAGGAAGCCGACCCAATGTTCACTGCGGAGGTCGCGGTGCAGAAGGCCCCCGATGGGTATGAGATGATGGACGTCGACTTCGTGCCGGCGTCCGAGTCCCCCATGGTGCAGGCGGACCAGCGGTTCAACATGATGATACTAAAGGAGGACCGGGAGGCAGAGGCTCAACTCGACGCGGAGCGCGCGCATGCCGCTACCATTGAGGCTCTCCTGCAGGCGGAACCGGATGTCGTGGATGTGAACCGGGCGGTGGAGGCTCAACTTGAGGCGGAGCGCACGGATGCCGCTGCCAACGAGGCCCTCCTGCAGGCGGAACCGAACGTTCTGGACATGAACTGGGCGGCTGAGGCTCGACTCGACGCAGAGGGTGCGGATGCCGCTCTCATCGACGCCCTCCTGCGGGCGGAACTGGAAGTCCTGGACTTGAACCGGGCGGCAGAGGCTCGACTCGACACGGAGCGCGCGGATGCCGCTCTCATGGACGCCCTCCTGCAGGCGGAACAGGAAGTCCTGGACTTGAACCAGGCGGCGGAGGCTCGACTCGACGCGAGCGCGCGGATGCCGCTGCCATCGACGCCTCCTGCAGCGGAACCGACATCCTCGACTTGAACTGGCTGTGCTCTCGTCCGTGCAGAGCGCCCAGACGCCCGCTTGAACGAGTAGCTGGAGGCCGAGGACAACCACGGTGCGGAGACACACGTCGGCAGCGACGGCTGGTTCGTGCCGGCAGCCAAAGACGACGAGGCCATCTCTTTCCGCGAGCAGTGATAGTTTTTCTTTATGTTGTTGTTTTTATTATTATGGATCTTTTGCTGTGTAAAAACATACTATTTGTTATGCAAGTCGCCTGAGTCTACCATTTCAGGCGGTTGGATGAATATCCTACGTCTCCTAACCCTTCTTTCCTTCTTCCTCACCTCTTCTTTTTCCCCAACAGACCACCGCATGGGCCGTACGGATACTCCGGTTGGATAAACATACTCTATGAACGAAAATTATGTGTCAGCGATAGGATGGCTGAGTTTTGTTTGTTCACATGCGACAACACGTGTCAGTGAGGGTGCGTTCCCTTGGTTGGGTTTGCGGCGTGCCGGAGCGAAGTGTGTGGGTGCGGTGCGACCGCGGCGTGCAGGAGCGACCGTGTGAGGGTGCGGTGCGACCAGGACAGCCGTGCGCAAGTGTACCTCCTTCTCATTTTGAAAACTTTAGGCAAGCTTGGCAAAAATGTGTGGCGAAGTTTGGCAATGCAAGGCCTAGACCCAAACAGGATATATCACGACTACCTCTGTCCGGGTTTATTGGTCCCCATTGTATTTCGTGCCAAATTTTGACCATATATTAAACTAAGAAAATGTTCACACATGTCACCAAACATTATATTTTTCAAAACTATGTTCAAATACGAATCCAATGAGATAATTTTTCTTGACATGCATTAACATTTTGTTAGTTAAATCTTTAGTCAAAATTTGGCACAAATTATAAAAGGGACCTATAAACCAGGACGGAGGTAGTACGTACTAGGAGTACTATTGTTAAAAAAGAAAGGCAGGGTTTTCCTTTGTTACAAATCCTCGTTTCACGTGTCAATTAATGCGTATTTTTTTTTCTCGAAAGACCAAAGAGCTAACCATCTCACTCCTCATCGCTTGATTAATGCAGTGTCATGCAAACGAACCTTCTCACTTCCGCATGCATGCAGGGGATATTAATGTCCTTGGTTGCTAACCCCATCAATTTTGCCTCGATTAGTGTTAGTGGCCCTTTGCAAATTGTAATTTTGATATACTGGCCTTGTGTACAAAAAATGGAGGTAGTAACTATATTTGAATTCCTTGCCCATTGCGGTGATGTCGATGACTTTTTTTTTGTGGTTTGGCGAAGTGCGTTCGATGGAGAAAACCATTGAGGGAGACCACGGTAAGTCGTTCGCAAGTGCCGCCTGCAAGCCGAGACAACCGCCTTATTTGCATCCAGGAAGTCCTTTACTAGTACTACTACTAGGAGTACTAGTGCGGTGAGATGGTTTCTCAAAGAAGACGATGGAGAAGCGGTGTCAGCGAAGAGTGAAATGATAGTTGCTTCGTCCGTGCTTTGTGATTTGACGCCTCACTGCTTTGTGATTTGTGATAGAAGGGACAGGGGAGTAGACTCTGTGCTCTATACTGTACTACTCCTACATGCGTCCAAGCATGGGAGAAAGAGGAGAGACGTTGCATTTTTCTATTCCTTCAATCAATCAGGGAGCTTCGGTTCCATCTTTTTGGCTTTGGCAACACCGTCCACAATGGTTCCCGCGATGCCAAAAGCTATTTTCACATTTGGCTACACATTGTGGATGCCCTTAACCGTACCACTTGGTTTTGCTCCTGTGTGCTATCTATACAAATCTCAATTATATTGATCTAAAAAATTTAGAATCAAAGATTAGTAAAAAGGAGGTGATTTTGCCGCGCGGATGGCGGGGGAGGTTTCTTATTTTCGGAGGACGTTGTCCTGGCGGTTTGCTAACATGCGGTCCCACGTGTCAGTGCTTTACCAAGCTGATCCGCGTCCCACATGAGGCAGAACAACGGCAGAAGCAACACGTGGTTAAGTTGAAGAAGATGACGGAGAAGCGACCAAGCTGATCCGTGTCCCACATGAGGCAGAACAACGGCAGAAGCAACACGTGGTTAAGTTGAAGAAGATGAGGGAGAAGCGGATTCAGCAACGAGTGAAATGATGGTTGCTTCGTCCCTCCAACTTCTTTTTTTAGCATTATTACTTCGTCCCTCCAACTTAACTGCGGGAAAGGTGCAGCTTTGTGATTTGATGCCTCATTGCTCATTACTACGCTGGCACCATGACTGGGGTGCTTCACCCCGGCTGCTCTGCACTGTATTCCGATATGTCACGTGGACCCGGTAGCTTGATGTCCCACATGTCAGCGAAAGGGACTAGAAGATTTATGAAAGCGAGCGCTCCACTCTCACGACGGAGGAGTAGACGACATGACGGCCCAGTGAACTATCACTTGTACTGTATAGTACTATAGTTTTGCTGTTTCGCACAATCCATTGATACAAACCCGATTAAATAGGAAAGGGCGGGATTCTTCCCACGCGGTAGATGATACTGGCCATACATTTCAAAGGCAATTTTAATGTATGCAAACTGAATAATTATAAGTAACAATATGATATCTAGTAAAACTAAAAACACATATGATTTATTGTGTTAGAGTGTAGTAGTAGTGTTGTACTGCATAGTTGTTAGATGTAACATGCGAGAACGTGTAGAGATGTAGTTTTGGAGGGCCTACAGAGAGAAAAGCGTAGTTCGGTCACCGAACTTCAGAATAAGCTGATTACGGTCACTATATACGTTTTGCGGTGATTATCCGGTCACTTGCTCACAGTTCAACATCGGATTGCACTCTGTTGACCGGCCAAATAGTCTGCGTGGCGCCATGTTGACTAGTTAAATTGACCACGTTCCTTGTGGGTCCCACCTGTCGTTCACATAGGGAAAAGGTCGATAAACACAAATTTACGCAGCGCGACAAGGCTCCAACCCGCGCTGGAATCACCTGGTTGTGTATGTGTCTCTGTGGCCTGATGTGTGCGCATGCACGTGTAGGTTGAGCACTTGAGCGTGATAGTGTGTGTTGGTCGTGTGGTGTACTGGTGTGTGCATGCATGCGTGCGTGTGTGCGTGCGTGGGTGGCTGTGTGTGTATGTGTGAGTGTTGTGTGCGTGCTTGGGTGCATGTATTTGTGTGAGTGTTGCGTGGATGGAGTTCGTGTGCATGCGTGCGTGTGTGTATAATCACCACACCAGCTCCCGTGTGTTAAAACAGACGGCTCAGCATATCAATCCAAGGCCACCTTGTCTGCTGTGCCCGCGGTCATGACTTCGCACCACCGTCAAAATATTTTTTTGTCGTTTGTTTTCATTCTTACTAGCAAGATGCCCGTGCGTTGCATGTAACATCAAGATGCATTTGTATGACTTGTTTATCTTGTGAGAGAAACGGATGAACGAGGGAAGGCCTTGTTTGCAAATGTGAAGAGGTGTGTGGGTACCTTTTTGCAAAACTGCCATAGTTTCTTTCCTATCCGTCAGATATAAATCGGCCGGCCTATATTGCAGGATGGCAGGCACACCATCATCACCAACTCTGTTTTTTATAAGAGTGTATTTTATGTATTTTATAATAGTGTAGATGTGGAGTAGATACAAGTCGACAGGTGGGCACGATGTGATTCAACACTAGATTAGGTGCCACGTGGAGCGTTCAACTGGTCAACTAGTCATGTCATGAGCAAATACAAAGTTGTACGGTGAGCCCGTGACTGTATAATAACCACTAAACATAAACGGTGACCGTAATGAGTGGATTATGAAGTCCAATGTATGTATCGTGCTTTCACATCAAATACAATGATTGTCATTGCATATATCGCGAGAGAAAGATGAAACACGCGTGAATTTTCTGGGGTCTTACTTTTAGAGGACATGGAGATAGTTTTGTGTGCATACGTGAAAGGGGCGTACAGGGGGGGGGGGTATGCGATGGAGAGAGATGCTCTTCGTTTCTCTTTATTATGACTAACTTTGTATATAATATAAAAATATACAAATTCACAGTGCGGAATAAATATCATTGTGGGCACAATGCAATGCAAAATAGCGTCCGTACTCCTCCATATAACTTTGTAATGATGTATATATGTAGAAACTCTAAAATAATTTTTTGGCCAAACTTTATTCAAAAGGAATGTTGTATGCGAAATAAACGTGAAGAGAGGGCTTTTTAGATCAATGGGGTACGTGATGTAACATGCGTGAATGTGTAGTTGATGCATTTGACGGGGCCTAGAGAGGTATGTGTGTGTATTACGTATTCGAGAGAGGCATGGATAGAGGGGCCGACGGGGGGGGGGGGAGATAGCATGAGAAATGAGGGTGGTCTAGAGAGAGAGAGAGACGAATATGACATCACGACAAGAGATTCCATTCTCTTGAGTGTTTATATACAAGGGGGGAGGGAATGGAGGCACCAGGAGAATTTTTCTGTATGATTGGTGTTTGTGTTGGTATGTGTGGGTGTGAGAAGATAATGAGACGTGGGAGCAGAGGGTGTGTCACCGCGTGAGGTCCGGTGGGTCGAGGTGAGGCCCTTTGTTCGGTTCCGTCCTGCGCCACATTGGTTGGCCCATGACACATTTAGGAAGACCCATGGATGACTAGTCGTACAAGACAAAGATAGCAGAATTGTGAAGGACTCTGTGTCCACTGACAAATCCGGCTAGGATTTGTAACCCTAGGTTCTCGGACTAAAGTAACCCCTCTATCTCTGATATTACTATTCATTCAACCTAACTTTAAGGGGCATCCTACATAATGCTCTGCTAGAATCATACTCGTCGATTAGGAAGAGAGGTGTGAGATAATGCGTGAGAGACAAAGCGAAAGATAATGTGCGTACATGAGACACGAGGCAGGTCCATGTATATAGAAAGGGTCGATGAGGATTGTGCGTGTGTATGTTTGCGAGAGGAAGAGTGCTTGTGATAAAGGTTAGTGAAAACAGTTGTAAATGGTTACGAGAGGGAGGGAGGGTTATATCTAGAGAATGTGTGCGAGAAAGACACCTCGGGAGAGAGTGTGTGAGCATGTGTGAGAGACCACCGATGGAGAGTGAAACTACATGTAAAAGACTGCTCTACACATTGATTAAAGATATAAATTGTATCCAAATATTAGGATGGGATCATGATATATGCAATTCGCGTAAGGAGCGGTCATTGACCCACCAGACATCTAGATTCTATCGAATTTGAGCATGTCTATGTTATTATTCGACACAATTGATCCACATAGTTAGTATTTTGAACTCCAGACAATGCACCGCTTTAGCAATCGAATATAAACATGAGTATAGTTCATGTTGTGTGCGTAAAGCACATTATACATACGAAAGTTACACAATGGACATTTATAAATAGCTACCTATGAACTAGTATACATTTGAATACAACCTAAGGTGGTTTAAAAAATTGAATTCAACATGAAGTCCATTCAATTATTTGAATTTGATATCATGGCATTTGTAAACCATACCTAAACTATGGGGGTCCCAATCTTTGCTCTGATTTTGTACATAGTAGCATATGTAGTCGTGTACAAAATAGATTCAAATTTAGATCCTCCATTCCAAAATAATCGTAGTTATAGGATTTTCAAGTGTCAAAATTCAAAAAGGAAGCGGATAATTTAATGAGGTTTTCAAACATACAAGGTCAAATATAACGTTGTATATTTAGGTCAATCCTCATAGTTCAAGAGTACTCTAAACGTGAATGCTTGTGTTTCAAAATTTCGAACGAAGCGCCAAAAGAGCCTCTACTCGCCGAAACCGCGTGAGACCAATGTTTGGTAGTACAAGGAAATTAGTTTTCTAATAACTCGACTGTGAAACCTACCGCCCGACGTCCAAAGGTCTAAACCGGGTAGGTTTGTAGCTTCATCTTGACGCCACGCAACCGCCTCGAAAAACATTCATACACAATGGCCGCCTAAGCACACATGCGTGCGGCGAAATCGCTCCGCCCACTATTTGGGACACCTGGGATTACCACCTACCCCAACCCGCAGAGGTCCGAATTTCAGAGGGGGCAAAGTTTGTACTTTCCCAAATTTCAAACAAGCGCCCCATCTTCTGCTCAAAAAGCCAAAACAAGCGCATCCTGCATCAAACATGGTTCCCCCACCCGTCGATTCCCCATTCGTACTCCGTGGGCGCCAAAACTACCTCTCCACCAGCCGCGAAATCCCGGCGTCCTCCGTCCGCCACCCCATCCCACCCATCAAACGCCGCCCTCCTCCATCACGCGGGAGCCGATACTCCGACATCATCGTCCACCGCAACCTCAACAGCAACGCCCTCCACAGCTAGTAGTTGAAACCGAGGCTGAGCCGTCCGTACCCGAGCCGGTTCAACAACGCCGTCCTGCGCCTCACCACTGCCGCTCCAACTTCGCCACCCTCCACCGCACCGGAGCTGTTCCTGCTACGCCGTCCTTCGCCGCCTCGGATCTGCTTCCCCTCCGCCGGCATACAGCCACGGCAACACAGTCAACAATTTGGCCATGGGTTTGTCCAAGCCTGCACCCTCCAGAACATCGGTTTCCCCGGTAAAAACAAGAAGATCGGCGCGACAAGTGGAGGTGACCACACCAGCAAACGAAGAAGGTACTCCTCTTCCCTTATTCGTGCAAATCTTACGTCTCTGCTTGCACGGTATTCATCCCACAGAAGACACTAGTTGACCGCTTCTTCTTGATACTAGATGTTCTTAGTAACTCGCGATGCACAAGGTTTCTCCTCATATACTATTTCACCTTAGCTAGAGGTCCGTCGCCCCCCTGAATTTCAATTTCTGGCCAGTTGATTCCCAATTAACGGAAGCATTCCCCGGCGTAACAGGCGCTAGTACTCCTATTACGCCGGGGAACAGCGCCTTGGTGTTTATCTTAGGGGCGTGTGCGGCCTAGAGCTACTGGCGCCTGATCTGCAGGTCGGCCGGGATTAAAGGGATGGCCTAGGGGCATTGCCAAGCACGACGGTGGTGTGAGGTCGATGGGAGGGCGGGGCGGCGGAGGCAGGAGTCTGGGCCGGTGGTCGCTGGCGGTTCAAGAAAGATCGTCAACAGTGACTGGCGGGAGGTAGACGAAGGCCATCTGCCCATTCCTTATAGATCGGATGGTTCATTAAAAAATTGACTGACCTATTTATTTTCAGTCGACTGTTATCTTAGATATGACCGCATGTGGTGGTGTGCTGGAGGAGTACCTGCATTTCCTGTGCTCATATATTACAAAATCATGCGGAGTAGAATCTAATTTTGTTTGCCATGCAATGTTGTAGAGCTATCATATGTCTCCTGTCATTTATTTTTCAGCCACCTGCTAACTGCTACTTTTATAGTGCACTAGTTCTGCACACACTTCACCCTTACTCTCACTATTGTGTTTTTATGCAAGGGTATTTCAGACCCTGCCTTGACAGAAGCAAAAAAGAATAGAGAGAAGTTGCTCTAGCGTGGTACGCGGCTAGGCCAAAAACGTTTCAAGGCTTTAAAGGGTGTAGTGTCAGCAAATCAAGACGAGGAACATAGCTCTGGAGTTGATGATCTCGCTCGCCGTGAACCACCAACCCAGGTGCTTGCTTTAACTTCACGGTGTCATATGTGGTTGCATGTTGCATATGGTGTCTAGCGTGTATTCGAAAGGCCGAAGTCGGTAAGATAAGGAAAGATATTTTTTTACATGAACCACCATCCCGTGAGCACCAGAAGACAAATAGCTAGTCAGGGCACTGGCCGAGCTAGTGACAAGCCGAGCAAAGATAGGCATCACTTGGAAGCCTACTATAAAGCTGCGATGGTGGCGAAGCAGCCCGCCTACCACCAGGCCCTCAGGTCCTAGATGATCATGCTCACCACTCCAGCCGGATGTCTAGCTTGTATTGCTTCCAATTTGGTTAAATTGCATCTGCTTAGCTTACACATTATACCTTTGAATATGACATGCCTTTCTGTTTTTGGTACATACTAGTACATCTGTGTATTAACCATGTTCTTACATCAAACTTATGTTCTTGTGGATCCCTCATCAATCACTTATGACGAGGCAGGCAGGCAAGGGGACTACTCCTCATTTAAAGAATGCAGCGTCAGCCTCCCGACATGATTCTCAAGAAACAGAAATGCTAGATGAAGATAGTGAACGTAGCTCTGTAGTTGATTGCAGCATTTCCCCTACACTAGCATTGCAGGTGCTTGATCTAACTTGGTAGCGTGATATGTGGTTGCATGTTGCATATGGTGTCTAGATTGTAATTCTTCCAATCTGGTTAAACGGCATGTGCTAGTCTGCTTAGCTTATACTCCTGTAAATGTGACATTATACCTATTAATGTGACATGCCTTCCTGTATTTAGTACATAGTACATCTGTCTATTAAGCATGTCCTTACATAAAACTATTGTTTTTTTGTATCCCGCATCAATCAATATGACGGGACACCTTTAGTATAAGCAGTGCGATATTAGTTGCATCTTTCATACGATTTATAGCATGCGCTGCTTCTAATTTGTTGAAATTCCATTTATGATGGGACGCTTTTAACTTGGCAGTCATATTGGTTGGATCTTTCATGTGGTGTCTAGCTTGCATTGCTTCTTATTTGCAGGAATGGTTTCTGCTTAGTTTACACAAACAGTTGTGAACATGCCATGCCATCCTGTTTTTCGTACATATTCCATCCTGGTATCATGTGTTTGCCTTACATCAAAGTAGTGATTGTCAGTATCAAGCATGAATGAGTTCTGAAGAGAGAATTTTATTGCTTTTTCTTGTCGGTTTTACTTGACAATTCAAAATCAATAAAGCGGAAGGAAGTTAGCAAGGCAGCGGATAAAGGTGCTCCTTCCAAACGGAGGGCCTCTACAGTTTCTACTCCTCCACACCCCCAAGATGATTTCCAGGACAACACATGCATAGACACTCAACAAAGCTGTGTTTATGATTAGCACGTCTCCCCTAGTGCAGCATCACTGGTGCTCCCTCTAACTTGGCACTGTTATATGTGGTTGCATGTTATGTGTGATGTCTAGCTTGTATTGCTTCTAATTTTGTTGAATTCCATCTGCTTACTTTAAACATTATACTTGAATAAGACACGTGTTCCTGTTTCTAGAACATACAATATCTGTCTATCACACCATGTTCTTACATCAAATTACTACTGTTGTGTAACCTGCAACAATCACTTATCATAAGACACGTTTGACTTCGGAGTGTGATATAGGTTACATCTCACATTCTTTTCTAGCTTGTACTACTAATTTTTTGAAATGGAACTTATGACGAGACAGTTTTAACATGGTAGAGTGATATTATATGCATCTTTCATATGGTGTCTAGCATTCATTGCTTCTAATTTTTTGAAATTCCATCTCCTTAGTTTACACATCATAAGCTGTGAATATGCAATGCTGCGAATATGCAATGGCACTAATGACGACAGACGTCTAACATGGTAGTGTGATGTTGTTTGCATCTTGCATATGATTTATTTCTTGTACTGCTTCACATTTGTTTAAACGCCATTTATGCTGAGACACTGTTAACTTGGCAGAGCGATATTTGTAGCATCTTTCATATGGTGTCTACATTGCATTGCTTCTAATTTGGTGAAATGTGTTCTTCTTAGTTTACACATCATAGTTCTGGTTATCTCTTCCGTCCTGTTTTTCATACATATTACATCCTCCTATCATGTGGTTGTCTAACATCAAAGTTTTATTCGTCTGCATCACGCATCAATTTGTTCTGAAGAACTAAATTTTATTCGTTTTTCTTGTCGGCTTGACTTAACATGGCACAGAGAAAGAGGAAGAAACAGAGAATGGCAGGGAATGAGAAGCAGATGAATCCTGCAGATTCTGTTGGTACAGATGGTGCAATAGAAGGTGAAAGTCCAGCGAAAAATTCTACAAACACGACATCCCATGCTACACGAACTTCAAAAAAAGCCAAACAGAAACAAATAGCTGCCACAAAACAAGCAAAGACAGCCCTAGTTCTTGCAACACCTACCACAGTACTACCAGCTGCACGACATACTCGTGCGTCAACTAAGCTAGCAGCATGTTCCCAAGCTCCCTTGCCACCTGACACTACTTCCCAAGCACTCTTGACACAAGACGAGTTGGCAATATCAGATGAACCTTGTGAGCTTCAACAGCAAGAAGGTAGTTGCTGCAGTCAAGTTACAGTTGCATGCTTCTTTATATGTAGTCTCACAGTTTGATGTACACTAACACTTCCTATGTTTGTTGTTGGATTAACACCTAGGCGCAAGAGGATACAAACCTCAGGGATAATGCTCGATAGGTTAACTAAATATAGAGGAGGAAGAATGGAGATCCGTTTTGAGGTAGGTTTAAAAAGGCCACGTGATGCTACAGAGTCAGCCAAGTTAGTATCAGAGGCAGCGGTTGCCGTTAGGTGTCATGTACGTATCCTCCCAACATGGATTCAATACAGGAATGACAAAGCCGAAACCCAGTTCAACACCTTCCTCGACCATTTATCTGTAAGTATGGTTATGTATGGAAACTAGTAATATCGTCTTGCTCTGTCCCATACTTTCTAGGTTGCTGATAATGAGACTCCCATAATTATCAACAGATGAGGTTCCAGTTGGATAGCCAAGATGATGCAACCAGACAAGCTTGCACCCATGTTTTCAAGTCTGCTCTGCGACAGTATCGGTATAACTTGAGGAAAACTCACTTTAAAGGCAAGGCTAACAGTGAACTTTCCCAAACATCTCCAGTGGAAAATATATCGGATGAAGACTGGAGGGGCCTTGTTAAACACTGGTCTGATCCAAAGTATCAGGTACATTATATATATGTGATCAGATCACATGTTGAAGTCCTATTGATGCATGTGCCACACAAATCTATCTTCTTGTAGGTGAACTGTTCAAAGAACAAGGCCAACCGTAAGAAAGTGAAATTCCAATGCATTTACGGATCTCGTAGCTATATTGCACAATCGCGAGGCTCTTGTAATTAGCTGATGTTTCACTCTTTTCGCTATACCATATTATCAGATCTATATTGACTTGTTCAAATGCGAGGAAAGCCATAAGGACCAAAAAGTACCTGAACCAAATGCTGTGGAAATCTTCAAGGACTGTCACACCAGCAAGAAGAAGGGCATGACTACACCAGTCAAAGCCGCTGTTGTTAGTCCTTAATCCTCATGCCTTTTAACTACTAGTTACTCTGACTTGTGCCTTGAACTGCATGGTTTGCAGCCAATGTCTATTACTCTTTTCAATTTTATACACAATTGTCTTAGTGTATCATTGCACCTTACAAGGTTTAAATGGGAGGAGTGATGTTCCTTTGATCTTGACCCGTAATCTAGTTCCGTGCTGGACTTGCCCACACAACGTTACAATTGCATGTTTGTTTGTTCTCAGTTGTTTTGTGATATGAATGATGTCATTCTATGCTTACCGTATTATAAACTTCATCTCTTTATCCTTAGCCCTCAATACAATGTGAAGAAATAGACAATACATTAGCGATGGTACATGGTCATATGTTTGGAACATGGTTTTATTATGTACTTTGCAATAAAATACAACTAATATTTTACATGGGTCCACCAGAATAAGTTCTGTATATAGACCAAAGCTATTTTGTTTGGTTTTGCTACCTCCTTAATATCTTCTGTTATGGTACTACTAATGTAAAACCTCAACTTTTCAGCGAGCTATGGAAAAAATGGCGGAACCGCCACCTTCTGAAGGTGGCGAGGCAACTACAACCGCAATGTCGGCTCTTGCTGCGGTGGGTCAATACTGTCCACTAACGAAGGCCAAAAGCACGTTCTGCGTATCTTGGGTTGGTTGTTAAGGCAATATCGTCCAAAATGCCTCATGATCAAGATATGCAAGCTCAAAGCAATGTTGTATCTGTGCTCCAGACACAAGTCCATTCCCTAACAAAGGCCCTTTGTGAAACAAGGAGAAACATTGCTCAATGTCGTCAAGATATGCATGGTTTTGAAACCAGACTATCAGACATTTGCTATGTTGTTCAGGAGCCTAGGGGAAATGAAGGCGAGGGTTATGGTGTTCCATCGTACAATACAACATGAAAACATAACAGTCAGGTCAAATGAATCGAGCTTCTGAACTTCTGGTGGTGCATTTATCTGCTAGACTGTTAAGTTTTATGCAAACCTTCCTTTTGTTATATAGTTGTAATTTGTTTTGGTGCGATACAAAATTTATTCTTAACGTGCAGCCACCGGCTGAAGAAAACAGCAAGCCATTTTTGTATAGTGTATGGTGTTCCCTTTATTTGCACTGGTGGCGATCTTTGATGCCGAGTGGATGTAATCTGTGCAATTGCCTTAATAGCCTAGCGTTAGTTTGGGCCTTATTTATTTCCTAGTCTTCTTTTTCCCTAGTTTGCTAGTGGCTGCAACTACCCATGGGCCATATACGGGCCGTAGGATCCATGGGTCTCCTACGGGCCGTCGATAAATGGGCCTGTAATCAGTGGGCCTTGGGCTGTCGATAAATGGGCCTAGGGCCGTCGGATAAATGGGTCTACATGGGTCGTAATCGGGCGTAATTGGTATCGGCCCAGCACGGTAATGGGCCGTTAACAGGCCGTAGGACTGCAAAAGCTTAATTCTGTCACAGGCATAACGGGTCGTTAATGGGCCAGAATATAGGACGGGCTGGCCAGAAACGGTCCGACTCTTGCCATGGGCCAAATTTGGCCCATTTGGGTAACAGGCCAGTAACGGGCCGACTCTTGCCATGGGCCAAATTTGGCCCATTTGGGGAACATGCCAGTAACGGGCCGACTCTTGCCATGGGCCGAATTTGGACCATTAGGGGAACAGGCCAGTAACGGGCCGGAAGTAATTGAGGGCCGAAAAGGATCCCAAGAACGTATGGGCCGTCAATAGGCCGAAAGCTAACACGGGCTGGAAACGGCCCATGTAAATCACGGGCCGTTAACGGGTACAAAGAAAATTAATGTTCATTATGGGCAAGAGTCACCGTGGGCCTGTAAAGGGCTGAAAGATACGAAGGCCTCAAATGGGCCGAAAGACGTTGTGGGCCATACATGGGCCGAAAGTGAAATGGGCTGGTGTTATATTCAACAGGCCACATGACGTTGTTGGGCCGATTTCCTTTAGTGCCTAACGGGCCGTAAAATGGGCTATTTGCGAAGAGACCGTTAACAGGCTTTTCATGGGCCAGCCCGTTAACTTTTGACCAAGTCAAACGGGTCGGCTTTGTAAGCTAAATGTGCCAGGGTGGGCCGTGGCACGTGTCGACATATCATAGGTGCCTATCTGACACACTGACGAGCTGACACGTGTTTCGTCCGGCCAATAAGAATTTTACACGTGGAAATTTCCCATTGGTCGGGGCTGTTAACGGGTTATCGGATCCAAAACCCAACCCGATAGCTTAACGGCGTTCCGTTACGGTGGATGCCACGTGTCGGTCACCCTTGATGAAAGCACTTCTGTGACGCGCGATTTATCGTCATGGAAGTGGACAATTCCATGATGATAATTTTGGTAATGTCATGGAACACTTCTACGACAAAGACATGTATGACTATCTTGATTCTGTCATAAATTTGTCATGGATGTACATGCATGACAAAAAACGCGACCTACTGTGACAAACACGTATCATCACGGAAGTGTATTTTTTTGTAGTGGTTGTTTTATGTGTAGAAAATAGAAGTTCTCGGAATGTCCTGGAAATCCACGGAGGCACTTTTTGGGATTTATAAGAATTATTGGGCGAAAGAAATACATCAGGGGGCCCAGGGCCTGTCCACAAGACACGGGGGCCCCCAGGGCGTGCCCCCCTATCTCGTGGGCCCCCTGGACCCTCTCCGACCTCAACTCCAACTCCATATATTCCGTCTCGGGGAGAAAATAATCAGAGAGAAAGTTTCATCAATTCCATAGCATCAATTCTATTGAAAAAGTTCCAACTATCATTTTTGGAGGTTTTAAATTTCCTCTCCCTACTGTCAAGAAAAAGTATGATATTCTTATTGTTGGGGATTTTTCATATCCCCGTTGAGGTAACTTAGTGTTATTCGAAATTTCTCCGGTTCCGTGTTATTCGGAATGAGTTCTTTAACAAGACTTGATCAACCTTGTTAGTGGGTTCATTTTGATGATCACGAGATGGATGAAACTAGAAGGCACAACCTTCTGTAGCCTCTTTTTACTTTCTGTTATTTAGAATAAATAAAACAAAAATAGTATTATCCGTCTGTTTTCTGAATTATCCGTGCATTAAAAAATAGTCCAAAAATAAAAGTGCTCCAAATGCCCTGCAAATCTAGTATGATTTTTTCTGGAATATTTGAGGATTTTAGGCCCTGAAAACACTGCAGGAGGGCCAAGCACCAGGCCACGAGAGAGGAGGGCGCCCCCCCCCCTATAGGGCGTGCCCCCTGTCTCCTGGGCCCCTGGTGGCCCCCCTCCACTTATTCCTGCACCCACACACTTCATCTTCCACCCAAAAAAATCCCCATCCAGCTCAAGGACGAGTTCTAGCTCATTTTGTTGTGATTTTCGATCTCCTTGCTCAAAGCTCGATTCACAAGACTGCTTTGGGAGATTGTTGCTTGGTATGTGACTCCTCCATTGGTCCAATTAGTTTTTGTTCTAGTGCTTCAATCATTGCAAATTTTTGCTGCATAGGTGACCATGTTCTTGAGCTTGCATGTCAAATTTTTGAGGTCCCAAGCAATTCCAATGCATGATATAGGCTCTAGGCACTTGTAGGAGTAGTTGCTATCAATTTTGTTTAGTTTTATTCACTTTTATCTTGGAGTTACTAAAATTTCAGAAGTTTTCAGAAAAAGAAATATGCTTAGAAGAATGTACCAAGGAGGTTCCTCGGCAAAGAAAGGGCCAAGGATTGCTATACGTGAGCAAGATGTTGAACTGCCGAGGGACGCAAATGTACGGGCTTGTGAGTGGCCATCCGATGATTTTATGGTCGAAGCAGGCTTCAAGGAGGAATTTGACGCATATGTGCGTAATGCCGAGCTAGAGGACTTCTTACAAGATAAGTGTCCGCAGTACTATCAGTTGACTGATTCTTTTGTGCGGAGGTTTAGATACAACTGTGTGCGTAATTATCCTAGTGTCATGTTTGATATTTATGATACATCTTATACCATGGATTTAGAGGATTTCACAACTGCTTGCAAACTCCTGCAGTGGGGTAATATTAATGATCCTCCCAAATCTGAATTTAGAGATTTTCTTGCTAGTATTACTGTAGGAGAATCTAGGGACGTAGCACAAGCTACCATAGGGAGCATTCATTTTCCTGCTATACATTACTTTGCTCTCTTTATTGGTAGATGCATTAACGGTAAGGACAAGGTATGTCACATGTGTGCCCCTGATCTTTGTGTCCTCAAGAGTGCTGTGTTAGGTTATAAAGGTTATAACTTGGGGGCAATAGTTGCACGTAGGTTGCAGAATAATAGTAGAAAGGGAGATTGATTTGGAGGAATTTATGCAACCCGTGTGGCTAACTTTCTTAATATAGCCCCACGAGAGGGGGATATGATTTTACCTCCTGTTTATTTGGATAAAGAAGCTATGTTCCATCATTTTCTTGAGAGGAATGAACAATTCCTCCATTATCGACTAATCTATGACAGACGCAACATCGTCCCTGTCACTCTTCCTGCTCCCTACCTTTTTTATTATGAGGCAAAAGGAAGATATGTTGTCACCAGGGAAGAAGCCACTGAATATGAGAGGGGAATGGAGGCAGCTCGCCAACACGCTGCTACTCAGGAGGCTGTTGCCTCTGCATCTAAGTACAACCCCAGTTTCACTTACGGATATCAGCCAGGCGGTCCTTGGTACTAGACCAACTTAGGCCAAAAGCCTAAGCTTGGGGGAGTACGTATTTCTCACCGACTTTACATCCATGTTCACACTAGTCGTCAGTGCTCATACTCTTTCATTGTATTATCCATGTTAGTTTAAATTTCTTTTTCTAGTTTTCTTCTTGTGAGTTTGATAAACCTTAAGAAAAACCAAAAAAAATAGTTAGTTTGATTTCCATGTTGTAGTAGAAATTAAAATGAAAACCCAAAAAGATTTCTAGTTCTTCTTACTTGTTGGGAGCTTTCCCGTGTAAATAGTTTTATTTTCTTTTTTTCTTTTGGGGTCGAGAAGACCATATTGAAAATGCTTAGTGGTTCTCATATGCATGATTGTTTATTTAATTTAGAGCCCATATTACTTGTCTTCTCTCTTGAGTTGAATGCTTGCGGATTCCAGCTTAGTCCAATGCACGTGCACTCTTATTATTATACACATCGTTCGGTCGTGCGAGTGAAAGGCAATAATGACGATGTATGATGGACTTATTGGGATGAGAAAAGCTGGTATGAACTCGACCTCTCCTGTTTTTGTAAATATGATGAGTTCATCGTTCCTGAGTCAGCTATTATGAAGTAAACATATTTGCAATGACATTTAGAGATTATAGTTGCTTGTGTCATGCATGATTAGCTATGAGTTATAATGGTTTACCTTGCGTGCCAACATGCTATTAGAATGATTATGATGTGGTATGATGGGATGGTATTCTCCTTTGAATGAATTGAGTGACTCGACTTGGCACATGTTCACACATGTAGTTGAATCAAATCAACATAGCCTTCATGATATTTATGTTCATGTTGGATTATATCCTACTCATGCTTGTTCTCGGTGTGAATTAATTTTAATGCATGTTTATGGCTGTTGTCACTCTCTCAGTTGGTCGCTTCCCAGTCTTTTGCTAGCCTTCACCTGTACTAAGTGGGAATACTGCTTGTGCATCCAAACTCCTTAAACCCCAAAGTTGTTCCATATGAGTCCACTATACCTTCCTATTGGCGGTATCTACCTGCCGTTCCAAGTAAATTTGTATGTGCCAAACTCTAAACCTTCAAATGAAATTCTGTTTTGTATGCTCGAGCAGCTCATGTTTCAACTAGGGCTGCCTATATCTTCCATGCTAGGTGGGTTATTCTCAGGAGGAGTGGACTCCGCTCCTCATTCACGAGAAAGGGCCGGTAACCGGGATGCCCAATCCCATGATCCAAAAAGATCAAAGCAAATCAAAATAATTAAACAAAACTCCCCCAGGGCTGTTGTATGTTGGAGGCACTCGTTGTTTCGAGCAAGCCATGGATTGATGCTTGTTGGTGGTTGGGGGAGTATAAACCTTTACCATTCTGTTTGGGAACTGCCTATAATGCATGTAGTATGGAAGATACATCCATCTCATAGTTGTTGCGTTGACAGAGAAAGTATGCCGCTCAAAATGTTATTCAATCTCTATTTTAAAATCGAGCTCTGGCACCTCTACAAATCCCTGCTTCCCTCTGCGAAGGGCCTATCTATTTACTTTTATGTTGAGTCATCACCCTTCTTATTAAAAAGCACCCACTGGAGAGCACACTGTCATTTGCATTCATTATTATTGGTTTATATTGGGTATGACTTGACTGGATCTCTTTTACCATGAATTACAATGTTTAGTCAGTCCTTGATCTTTAAAGGTGCTCTGCATTTATGTTTTTCGGTCTCAGAAAGGGCTAGCGAGATACCATTTTGTTATATCATGTTATTGTTATTTTGAGAAAGTGCTGTCATCCGAGTTTTATTATTATGGCTCGCTAGCTGATTATGTTATTGATTTGTGAGACCTATGTGTTATTGTGAGTATGGTTAGTTCATAATATTTGCTGAAACTTGAATGCTGGCTTTTCATGTTTACAACAACAAGAGCGAACAGAGTTTGTAAAAGTTTTTCTTTATCACTTTCAGTTTATCAACTGAATTGCTCAAGGACAAGCAAAGGTTTAAGCTTGGGGGAGTTGATACGTCTCCAATGTATCTACTTTTCCAAACACTTTTGCCCTTGTTTTGGACTCTAACTTGCATGATTTGATTGAAACTAACCCGGACAGACGTTGTTTTCAGCAGAACTACCATGATGTTGTTTTATGTGTAGAAAAGAAAAATTCTTGGAATGTCCTGGAAATCCACGGAGGCACTTTTTGGGATTTATAAGAATCTTTAGGCGAAAGAAATACATCAGGGGGCCCAGGGCCTGTCCATGAGACAGGGGGCGCGCCCCCCTATCTCGTGGGCCCCCTGGACCTCCTCCGACCTCAACTCCAACTCCATATATTCCGCCTCGGGGAGAAAAAAATCAAAGAGAAAGTTTCATCGCGTTCCACGACACGGAGCCGCCGCCAAGCCCTAATCTCTCTCGGGAGGGCTGATCTGGAGTCCGTTCGGGGCTCCGGAGAGGGGGATTCGTTGCCGTCGTCATCATCAACCATCCTCCATCACCAATTTCATGATGCTCACCGCCGTGCGTGAGTAATTCCATCATAGGCTTGCTGGACGGTGATGGGTTGGATGAGATTTACCATGTAATCAAGTTAGTTTTGTTAGGGTTTGATCCCTAGTATCCACTATGTTCTGAGATTGATGTTGCTATGACTTTGCTATGCTTAATGCTTGTCACTAGGGCCCGAGTGCCATGATTTCAGATCTGAACGTATTATGTTTTCATGAATATATGTGTGTTCTTGATCCTATCTTGCAAGTCTATAGTCCCCTATTATGTGTTATGATCCGACAACCCCGAAGTCACAATAATCGGGATACTTCTCGATGATGACCGTAGTTTGAGGAGTTCATGTATTCACTATGTGCTAATGCTTTGTTCCGGTTCTCTATTAAAAGTAGGCCTTAATATCCCTTAGTTTCCGTAAGGACCACGCTTCCACGGGAGGGTAGGACAAAAGATGTCATGCAAGTTCTTTTCCATAAGCACATATGACTATTTAAGGAATACATGCCTACATTACATTGATGAACTGGAGCTAGTTCTATATCACCCTATGTTATAACTATTGCATGAGGAATCGCATCCGGCGTAATTATCCATCACTGATCAATTGCCTACGAGCTTTTCACATATTGTTCTTCGCTTATTTACTTTTCCGTTGCTACTGTTACAACTACTACAAAAACCCAAAAACATTTATCTTTACTGTTGCTACCGTTACCTTTATTATCATACCACTTTTGCTACTAAACACTTTGCTGCAGATATTAAGTTATCCAGGTGTGGTTGAATTGACAACTCAACTGCTAATACTCAAGAATATTCTTTGACTCTCTTGTGTCGAATCAATAACTTTAGGTTGAATACTCTACCCTCGAAAGCTGTTGCGATCCCCTATACTTGTGGGTTATCACTCTATTGTTTTCTTTTGTTTCTACTTACATGCAATATTTATAGTTTCTGAGTGAATCTTTTTGCTTTAGGTCATAAAAATTATAAACTTTCTGTTAGTGCCAGTAGTTTTCAAATTTGAATAGTTTAAATTGGAATTCTTTGAAATTTGTGGGAATCACTAGTTTATCAATAACTTTAGTTTAAAAATAGATTTTTGATTGATTCTTTTTCCTGCCGTTTAATATTAGTGTGTTTTCTCAGTATGTTGAATTTGGTAATTTTTAGGTTATTTGAATATGTGTTTTAATCAAAAAAAGATTCTGTTTAGCTCTTTTAGTTTTACACCTTCATTTGTTTTAAATATTGTAGTTTATGTTTTCTTTTTATTCTTTTGCCAAATTATATTTTATTTACATTCTTAATTTTGCCAGTTAATACATCGTCATCATGTAACTGCAGTGATTCTCGATCAAAGCCATCATCAGAAATAGTTGTCTCCCATAACTATGGCTTTCAACCCAGAATCTAAGGTGCAAATTATTCAGTTATATCTTGTATATGTCGAACAGTTACTAGAACAATCCTATCATCTGATATGTTGTCCTCAATTTCACCAGAAAGCAAACATAACTCCTCATCTGGACTTCGCTCGGCATAAGGCATCCTCCGATTAGAGAAACCACACAGTAGCTCCAACTTTATTTCATACAACGTTTCTCTCTTATCATCTCTGATGCTTCTGCTCTATTCATCTATGTCAAAATGTTTAAGCCATGTCTATATTAACCTTGTTATTTTATATGGAGCCCCACCAACCGGGACTAACCACGTATGATCAACCTTGCAAAATACATAGTGAAATATTTTGTTTGGACATAATTGCATTGATTAACTCCTACAAAATGTATCTTCATGTTTCAAATGCGAAAACACATATATACTCTAACTCTTACAAAGATTCCCTCTGTACAGAACATCTGCATTCCCTTTCTTTGATTGAGAGGTTTGTCCGAAGTGGGACTTTCCAGATAAGGCCGGAAACTCACTAGAGAAGAATGTGATGACGGTGAAGCCGGTCACATCCCAGAGTGGGATCTTGGGGTATAAAACTTTTTCTTCGCGTGTGTCCCTTTGCGCCGTAACCATGGACAATCTTCATCAATTAATAGGATGCTTGGGTCAGTCTTCACTGTGAAGGGAGGAATTTCATGAAACTTTTTATAATCTTCTGACTTCGCTGTCTTGTCCTCCACTCCCATGATGTTTCTTTTCCCTGAAAGAACTATGTGGCGCTTTGGCTAATCGTATGATGTATTCGCTTCCTTATCTTTTCTTTTTCTTGATTCGGTAGACATGTCCTTCACATAGAAAACCTTAAAAGAACCTTAAAAGAAGGTCCATAGTAAAGTTCCCATATCACCTCTATGTAACCATAATATGTGTCCTTTCTTCCTATTGTTGTTTGTTGCATCAAAGCGGACACCACTGTTTTGGTTGGTGCTCTTTTTATCTTGGGCGATGGTGTAAAATGTATTCCCATTTATCTCGTACCCTTTGAAAGTCAATATAGTCAAAGACGGTGACTTGGCCAACAAGTACAACTCATCTCCAACAGTGTGTCGAGACGTGTTTGCAACCAAACGCTGAAAGTCGCCATATGTGTACATTTAGTCCACGGCTCAGACTGCTCCGGGTTCTTGGAGCGTATAATATCCATGTGTTCTTCGATATACGAAGCCACCAACACTACTAGGAAAAAGGCTACTAGTAGCGTGGGTTTTTTGTTAGTAATAGTCGGGTCACTGCGCTACTACTATTGCGCTATAACTAAAATTTAGTAGTAGCGCGGGTGGCACCCGCGCTACTACTATTTAAGATCGCGCTACTACTGAAAAAATAGTAGTAGCGCGTCTAGAATACCAGGCGCTACTACTATGCTAAAAACTAGTAGCGTGTAGTTTTCCTCCACGCTACTGCTAACAAATTAGATGTTAAAAAAATAAAATTAGATGCATTATTCAGCTAATTTTTTTTAAATAATACAATTTTTTATTAGTTTGCACAAATACTACGCCCATATTTTCATTTTCTAAATATTACCAAATCAGCCCGCAGCAGGCCGACTGAGCCTAGTCAGCCAGCAGCGGGCCAACAGGGCCTTATCAGCCAACTACGGGCCGATAGGTGGCCACTCAACCACGTGCAGGCCGACTACTGGGCGGGCGACGTCGCTACGCTGCTGTCGGCGCGGGCTGGGTCACGGGCGCTCCAGTCAGCCAGCTGCTGGCCGACAGGGAGCGGCCCCGCAGCGCCTGCCTCTTTTCTCCTTTCCCTTTTTCCCACCGGGCATATCTCTTTGTTCTTCCTTCCTCCTCTCTGTTACATGAAATAGCTCCAATTAATACACCAAAATGACCCGGTTTTATGCGGATTTGGCACCACGAATGGTTCTACATAGTTAGGGGAGCCAAAAGAGACCTCGATCTACTGATGGGGTACCTTGTGGTGGCCCTGGTGAGCATTTTGTTGGAGCATTTTTTTAGCTCATTGGTGGAGGTTGTGGCGGCGGTGGAGGTGGAAGTGGTGGTGGTGAAGCTGGGGCAGTGTGGTGGAGGTGAAGCTCCGGTAGTTCGGTGGAGTTTCCGGCTCCGGTTCTGGTGATTGAAGGCAGCCGTTCGTCATTCGCACGCACGCTTCAACGGTATATTTCAACAAACATTTTATTGTTCGAAGTTGCGTGCAATTATTTTTAATTGCTCCTGTAGTAAACGTAAATATTTAGGTGGTCGTGGTGAGCATTTTATTTTCGGTCCTGGTGTGCGACTATTGTTATTTGCTCCGGTAGTAAACGTAAATATATTTAGATGTCAACTAATTAGTTGCTCCCGTAAAATTCGTAATATATGTAGATGTCAAATATTTAAATCTATCAATATTTGTAGTTGCCCCGGCAAATATTCGTAATATATTTGTAGGTGTGTGAACTATATTAGTTGCTCCATTAATATTCCGTAATATATAGCTAGCTAATATATATACATGTCTAATATTTAGTAGTGGGGATATTTTAAGTTGTTGCTTAATACTTGTCTTTCATTGTTGAAAAAAAATTAGGTGAGCCGAGATGTCTGATGTAGTGAAGTGTTGGGGAACGTTGTAATTTCAAAAAAAATTCCTACGATCACGCAAGACCATGGTGATGGTATAGCAACGAGAGGGGAGAGTGTCCGTCCACGTACCCTCGTAGACCGAAAGCGGAAGCGTTATAACAACGCGGTTGATGTAGTCGTACGTCTTCACGATCCGACCGATCCAAGCACCGAGCGTCACGGCACCTCCGAGTTCTGCACACGTTCAGCTCGATGGCGATCCCGGACTCCGATCCAGCAAAGTGTCGGGATGAGTTCCGTCAACCGACGGCGTGGTGACGATGTTGATGCTCCACCGACGCGGGGCTTCGCCTAAGCTCATGACGATATGACTTCTCCGGCGCGGGGCTTCGCCTAAGCTCATGACGATATGACCGAAGTGGAATATGGTGGAAGGGGCACCGCTGCACGGCTAAGGAAAGATCCGTAGATCAACTTGTGTCATGGGGTGCCCCCTGCCCCGTATATAAAGGAGCAAGGAGGAGGTGGCGGCCTAGGAGGAGGCGCCCAGGGGAGTCCTACTCCCACCGGGAGTAGGACTCCTTCTTCCTAGTCCAACTAGGAGAAGGGGGAAAGGGGGAAGTGGAGAAGGAAGGAGAGGTGGGCTGCGCCCAAACCCCTTGTCCAATTCGGACTGGGCTTGGGAGGGGCGCACGCCACCTCCTGGCTCCTTCCACTAAGGCCCATTAAGGCCCAATACTTTTCCCCGTATTCCCGTAACTCCCGGTACTCGAAAAATACCGAATCACTCGGAACCTTTCCGAACTCGAATATAGTCGTCAATATATCGATCTTTACGTCTCGACCATTTCGAGACTCCTCGTCATGTCCCGATCTCATCCGGGACTCGAACTCCTTCGGTACATCAAAACTCATAAACTCATAATATAACATCATCGAAACCTTAAGCGTGCGGACCCTACGGGTTCGAGAACTATGTAGACATGACCTAGAACTATTCTTGGTCAATAACCAATAAGCGGACCTGGATGCCCATATTGGCTCCTACATATTCTCGAAGATCTTTATCGGTCAAACCGCATAACAACATCGTTGTTCCCTTTGTCATCGGTATGTTACTTGCCCGAGGTTTGATCATCGGTATCCAATACCTAGTTCAATCTCGTTACCGGCAAGTCTCTTTACTCGTTCCATAATGCATCATTCCGTAACTAACTCATTAGCTACATTGCTTGCAAGGCTTATAGTGATGTGCATTACCGAGAGGGCCCAGAGATACCTCTCCGACAATTGGAGTGACAAAACCTAATCTCGAAATACGCCAACCCAACATGTACCTTTGGAGACACCTGTAGTACTCCTTTATAATCACCCAATTACGTTGTGACGTTTGGTAGTACCCAAAGTGTTCCTCCGGTAAACGGGAGTTGCATAATCTCATAGTTACAGGAACATGTATAAGTCATGAAGAAAGCAATAGCAACATACTGAACGATCAAGTGCTAGGCTAACGGAATGGGTCATGTCAATCAGATCATTCTCCTAATGATGTGATCCCATTAATCAAATGACAACTCATGTCTATGGTTAGGAAACATAACCATCTTCGATTAACGAGCTAGTCAAGTAGAGGCATACTAGTGACACTCTGTTTGTCTATGTATTCACACATGTATTATGTTTCCGGTTAATACAATTCTAGCATGAATAATAAACATTTATCAAGAAATAAGGAAATAAATAATAACTTTATTATTGCCTCTAGGGCATATTTCCTTCAGTCTCCCACTTGCACTAGAGTCAATAATCTAGTTCACATCATCATGTGATTCAACACTAATATTCACATCTGTATGTGATTAACACCCATAGTTCACATCGTCATGTGACCAACACCCAAAGGGTTTACTAGAGTCAATAATCTAGTTCACATCGCTATGTGATTAACACCCAAAGAGTACTAAGGTATGATCATGTTTTGCTCGTGAGAGAAGCTTAGTCAGCGGTCTGTCACATTCAGAGCCGTATCTATTTTGCAAATATTCTATGTCTACAATGCTCGCATGGAGCTACTCTAGCTAATTGCTCCCACTTTCAATATGTATCCAGATTGAGACTTAGAGTCATCTGGATCAGTGTAAAATCTTGCATCGATGTAACTCTTTATGACGGGCTTTTTATCACCTCCATAATCGAGAAATATTTCCTTAGTCCTCACTAAGGATGTTCTTGACCAATGTCCATGATCTACTCCTAGATCACCATTGTACTCCTTGCCAAATTCAGAGCAAGGTATACAATAGGTCAGTACATAGCATAGCATACTTTATAGAACCTATGGTGAGGCATAGGGAATGACTTTCATTCTTTTTCTATTTTCTGCCGTGGTGGGATTTGAGTCTTACTCAATTTCACACCTTTGCAACACAGGCAAGAACTTTTCTTTGACTGTTCCATTTTGAACTACTTCAAAATCTTGACAAGGTATATATTTATTGAAAAAACTTATCAAGCGTCTTGATCTATCTCTATAGATCTTGATGCTCAATATAAAGCAGCTTCACGAGGTCTTTCTTTGAAAAAACTCCTTTCAAACACTCCTTTATGCTTTGCAGAATAATTCTACATTATTTCCGATCAACAATATGTCATTCACATATACTTGTCAGAAATGCTGTAGTGCTCCCACTCACTTTCTTGTAAATACAGGCTTCTCCAAAAGTCTGTATAAAACCATATGCTTTGATCAACTCATCAAAGCGTATATTCCAACTCCGAGATGCTTGCACTAGTCCATTGATGGATCGCTGGAGCTTGCACATTTTGTTAGCTCCTTTAGGATTGACAAAAACTTCTGGTTGCATCATATACAACTCTTCTTTAATAAATCCATTAAAGAATGTAGTTTTGACATCCATTTGCCAGATTTCATGAAATGTGGCAATTGCTAACATGATTCGGACAGACTTTTAAGCATCGATACGAGTGAGAAAATCTCATTGTATTCAACATCTTGAACTTTGTCAAAAACCTTTTCCGACAAGTCTAGCTTTGTAGATAGTAACACTACTATCAGCATCTGTCTTCCTCTAGAAGATCCATTTATATAATATGGCTTGCCGATCATGAACAACTCCATCAAAGTCCATACTTTGTTCTCATACATGGATCCCATCTCAGATTTCATGGCCTCAAGCCATTTCGCGAATCTGGGCTCATCATCGCTTCCTCATAGTTCGTAGGTTCATCATGGTCTAGTAACATGACTTACGAACATGATTACCGTACCACTCTGTGCGGATCTTACTCTGGAAGACCTACGAGGTTTGGTAGCAACTTGATCTGAAGTTTCATGATCATCATCATTAACTTCCTTACTAATTGGTGTAGGAATCACTGGAACTGATTTCTGTGATGAACTACTTTCCAATAAGGAGAAGGTACAATTACCTCATCAAGTTCTACTTTCCTCCCACTCACTTCTTTCGAGAGAAACTTCTTCTCTAGAAAGGATCCATCTTAACAACGAAAAACTTGCCTTCGGATCTGTGATAGGAGGTTTACCCAACATTTTCTTTTGGGTATTCTATGAAGACGCACTTCTCCGATTTGGGTTCGAGCTTATCAGGTGAAAACTTTTTCACATAAGCATCACAACTCCAAACTTTTAAGAAACGACAGCTTAGGTTTACTGCTAAACCATAGTTCATACGGTGTCATCTCAACGGATTTAGATGGTGCCCTATTAAACGTGAATGCAGCTGTCTCTAATGTACAACCCCACAACGATATTGGTAAATCGGTAAGAGACATCATTGATCGCACCATATCAAAATAAAGTATGGTTATGACGTTCGGACACACCATTACGTTATGGTGTTCCATGTGGCGTGAGCTGTGAAACTATTCCACATTGTTTTATATGAAGGCCAAACTCGTAACTCAAATATTCTCCTCCACGATCAGATCGTAGAAACTTTATTTTCTTATTACGATGATTCTCCACTTCACTCTGAAATTGTTTGAACTTTTCAAAAGTTTCAGACTTGTGCTTCATTGAGTAGATATACTCATATCTGCTCAAATCATCTTGTGAAGGTCAGAAAATAACGATACTTGCCGTGAGCTTTAACACTCATCGGACCGCATACATCAGTATGTATTATTTCCAATAAGTCATTTGCTCGCTCCATTGTTCCGGAGAACAGAGTCTTTAGTCATCTTGCCCATAAGGCGTGGTTCGCAATCATCAAGTGATTCCAAAAGTCCATCAGCATGGAGTTTTCTTCATGCGCTTTACACCAATATGACCTAAACGGCAGTGCCACAAATAAGTTGCACTATCATTATTAACTTTGCATCTTTTGGTTTCAATATTATGAATATGTGTATCACTATGATCGAGATCCAATGAACCATTTTCATTGGGTGTGTAACCATATAAGGTTTTATTCATGTAAACAGAACAACAATTTATTCTCTTACTTAAATGAATAACCGTATTGCAATAAACATGATCAAATCATATTTATGCTCAACACCAAATAACACTTATTTAGGTTCCACACTAATCCCGAAAGTATAGGGAGTGTGCGATGATGATCATATCAATCTTGGAACTACTTCCAACACTCATCGTCACTTCCCCTTCAACTAGTCTCTGTTTATTCTGTAACTCCTGTTTCGAGTTACTAATCTTAGCAACCGAGCAGTATCAAATACTCAGGGCTACTATAAACACTAGTAAGGCACACATCAATAACCTGTATATCAAATATAACCTTGTTCACTTTGCCATCCTTCTTATCCACCAAATATTCAGGGTAGTTCCGCTTCAAAGGACCAGTTCCATTGCAGCAAAAGTACTCAGTCTCGGGCTTAGGTCTAGACTTGGGCTTCTTCACTCGAGCAGCAACTTGCTTGCCGTTCCTTTGAAGTTCCCCTTCTTCCCTTTGCCATTTTCCTTGAGACTAGTGGTCATGTCATCCATCAACACTTGATGTTTTCTTGATTTCTACCTTCGCCGATTTTAGCATCGCGAAGAGCTCGAGAATATTTTTCGTCATCCCTTGCATACTATAGTTCATCACGAAGTTCTACTAACTTAGTGATGGTGACTAGAGAATTCTGTCAATCACTATCTTATCTGGAAGATTAACTCCCACTTTGATTCAAGCGATTGAAGTACTCAGACAATCTGAGCACATGCTCACTAGTTGAGCGATTCTCCTCCATCTATTAGCTATAGAACTTGTTGGAGGCTTCATTTCTCTCAACTCGGGTATTTGCTTGAAATATTAACTTCAATTCCTGGAACATCTCATATGGTCCATGACGTTCAAAACGTCTTTGAAGTCCCGATTCTAAGCTGTTTAAGCATGGTGCACTAAACTATCAAGTAGTCATCATATTGAGCTAGCCAAACGTTCATAACGTCTGTATCTGCTCATATTGAGCTAGCCAAACGTTCATAACGTCTGCATCTGCTCCTGCAATAGGTTTGTCACCTAGCGGTGCATTAAGGACATAATTCTTCTGCGCAGCAATGAGGATAAACCTCAGATCACGGATCCAATCCGCATCATTGCTACTAACATTTTTCAATACAATTTTCTCTAGGAACACATATAAAAACATAGGGAAGCAACAACGCGAGCTATCGATCTACAACATAATCTGCAAAATACTACCAGGACTAAGTTCATGATAAATTAAAGTTCAATTAATCATATTACTTAAGAACTCCCACTTAGATAGACATCTCTCTAGTCATCTAAGTGATTACGTGATCAAATCAACTAAACCATGTCCGATCATCACGTGAGATGGAGTAGTTTCAATGGTGAACATCACTATGTTGATCATATCTACTATATGATTCACGCTCGACCTTTCGGTCTCCGTGTTCCGAGGCCATATCTGTTATATGCTAGGCTCGTCAAGTTTAACCTGAGTATTCCGCGTGTGCAACTGTTTTGCACCCGTTGTAGATGGACGTAGAACTTATCACACCCGATCATCACGTGGTGTCTGGGTACTACGAACTTTGGCAACGGTGCATACTCAGGGAGAACACTTCTTGATAATTTTTAGTGAGAGATCATCTTATAATGCTACCGTCAATCAAAGCAAGATAAGATGCATAAAGGATAAACATCACATGCAATCAATATAAGTGATATGATATGGTCATCATCATCTTGTGCTTGTGATCTCCATCGCCGAAGCACCGTCATGATCACCATCGTCACCGGTAGCGACACCATGATCTCCATCGTAGCATCGTTGTCGTCTCGCCAACTATTGCTTCTCGACTATCGCTACTGTTTAGTGATAAAGTAAAGCAATTACATAGCTTTGCATTTCATACAATAAGCGACAACCATATGGCTCCTGCCATTGCCGATAACTTCGTTACAAAACATGATCATCTCATACAATAAATATAGCATCACGTCTTGACCATATCACATCACAACATGCCCTGCAAAAACAAGTTAGACGTCCTCTACTTTGTTGTGGCAAGTTTTACGTGGCTGCTACGGGCTGAGCAAGAACCGTTCTTACCTACGCATCAAAACCACAACGATAGTTTGTCAAGTTGGTGCTGTTTTAACCTTCGCAAGGACCGGGCGTAGCCACACTCGGTTCAACTAAAGTGAGAGAGACAGACACCCGCCGGTCACCTTTAAGCAACTAGTGCTCGGGCGGTGAAACCAGTTTCGCGTAAGCGTCTGGCGTAATGTCGGTCCGGGCCGCTTCATCTCACAATACCGCTGAACCAAAGTATGACATGCTGGTAAGCAGTATGACTTATATCGCCCACAACTCACTTGTGTTCTACTCGTGCATATGACATCAACGCATAAAACCAGGCTCGGATGCCACTGTTGGGGAACGTAGTAATTTCAAAAAAATTCCTACGATCACGCAAGACCATGGTGATGGCATAGCAACGAGAGGGGAGAGTGTCCGTCCACGTACCCTCGTAGACCGAAAGCGGAAGCGTTATAACAACGCGGTTGATGTAGTCGTACGTCTTCACGATCCGACCGATCCAAGCACCGAACGTACGGCACCTCCGAGTTCTGCACACGTTCAGCTCGATGACGATCCCCGGACTCCGATCCAGCAAAGTGTCGGGGATGAGTTCCGTCAACCTGACGGCGTGGTGGCGATGTTGATGCTCCACCGACGCAGGGCTTCGCCTAAGCTCATGACGATATGACTTCTCCGGCGCAGGGCTTCGCCTAAGCTCCGCGACGATATGACCAAGTGGAATATGGTGGAAGGGGCACCGCACACGGCTAAGGAAAGATCCGTAGATCAACTTGTGTCATGGGGTGCCCCTGCCCCGTATATAAAGGAGCAAGGGAGGAGGTGGCGGCCTAGGAGGAGGCGCGCCAGGGGAGTCCTACTCCCACCGGGAGTAGGACTCCTTCTTCTAGTCCAACTAGGAGAAGGGGAAAGGGGAAGTGGAGAAGGAAGGGAGAGGTGGGCTGCGCCCCAAACCCCTTGTCCAATTCGGACTGGGCTTGGGAGGGCGCACGCCACCTCCTGGCTCCTTCCACTAAGGCCCATTAAGGCCCAATACTTTTCCCCGTATTCCCGTAACTCCCGGTACTCGAAAAATACCGAATCACTCGGAACCTTTCCGAACTCGAATATAGTCGTCCAATATATCGATCTTTACGTCTCGACCATTTCGAGACTCCTCGTCATGTCCCCGATCTCATCCGGGACTCCGAACTCCTTCGGTACATCAAAACTCATAAACTCATAATATAACTGTCATCGAAACCTTAAGCGTGCGGACCCTACGGGTTCGAGAACTATGTAGACATGACCTAGAACTATTCTTGGTCAATAACCAATAGCGGGACCTGGATGCCCATATTGGCTCCTACATATTCTACGAAGATCTTTATCGGTCAAACTGCATAACAACATACGTTGTTCCCTTTGTCCTCGGTATGTTACTTGCCCGAGGTTTGATCGTCGGTATCCAATACCTAGTTCAATCTCGTTACCGGCAAGTCTCTTTACTCGTTCCATAATGCATCATTCCGTAACTAACTCATTAGCTACATTGCTTGCAAGGCTTATAGTGATGTGCATTACCGAGAGGGCCAGGATACCTCTCCGACAATCGGAGTGACAAAACCTAATCTCAAATCGCCAACCCAACATGTACCTTTGGAGACACCTGTAGTACTCCTTTATAATCACCCAGTTACGTTGTGACGTTTGGTAGTACCCAAAGTGTTCCTCCGGTAAACGGGAGTTGCATAATCTCATAGTTACAGGAACATGTATAAGTCATGAAGAAAGCAATAGCAACATACTTGAGCGATCAAGTGCTAGGCTAACGGAATGGGTCATGTCAATCAGATCATTCTCCTAATGATGTGATCCCGTTAATCAAATGACAACTCATGTCTATGGTTAGGAAACATAACCATCTTCGATTAACGAGCTAGTCAAGTAGAGGCATACTAGTGACACTCTGTTTGTCTATGTATTCACACATGTATTATGTTTCCGGTTAATACAATTCTAGCATGAATAATAAACATTTATCATGAAATAAGGAAATAAATAATAACTTTATTATTGCCTCTAGGGCATATTTCCTTCATGAAGTTCATATACTATGGTCCTGGTACTGTCCAAACAACTGAGATGGGAGCTGATATGAGTGAATTTACTCACACAGAGGTGCCAATGAGCGCACCTCAAACATGGTCTGTCGGCCAGTTGAAAGAATGGACTGCGGCAAGTTTAGGGCTTGATACTGAAACACACACCGTAGGTGTTCATGCATTATGGACACGGTCAAGTTCAATAATTTACTTTTATTTGAGGCCAATAGAGCGAGACTCTGATTGGGTGCGGTGGTTACAAGGTTGTGAATGTAGGGGATGCAATCCTATTGCCTTAGTCCTTCCCATCATGAAGGAAGTCACTCCGCATGAAGGCGAGGGTGGTTATGATCCTTGGCAGAGCCATGGAGGGAGGCAGTTATCTACGTCAAATGCTAGATATGATGGTTACGAACCAGGACAGAGCAGTCAGGTAGAAGGAGGAAATGCTGATGGTAACGAACCAGGGCAGAGTAGTCAGGTAGATGGAGGAAATGCCGATGGTGTTAACAGTGGCGAGGTGGACGCTGACGAGGTAGATGGGCACATGCAGGACCAAATGGAAGAAGAAGACACCGATGTTCAAAGGGGTCATGCCGATGATTCTGACAAGTCGGATGAAGAAGAAAATACAGAGGAGGTCCTGAATCCTACATCATGGAATCATGACTTCTCATTTGCAATGACCGTGAACGATGGACATGATTCATCCTGGCAATATCACGAGAACAATATTGCGACGGGTGCCATGTATCCCAACAAGCAAGCCCCGAAGGATTCAATAATTAATTGGGAAATGTCCACGCAAAGGGTTTTCACAGCTTAGGTGACCAGACAGAAATTCCTGACAATGGTATGCAAGAACGCAGATTGTCCCGCCAGCGTGCATGCTACCTCTTGAGCACTGCGTTGGATTTCCTTGAAGAGGAAAGGTGATGCAGCACAGTAGCGTAAGTATTTCCCTCAGTTTTTGAGAACCAAGGTATCAATCCAGTAGGAGGCTACGCGCGAGTCCCTCGCACCTGCACAATATACAAATAACTCCTCGCGGCCAACGCGATAAGGTGTTGTCAATCCCTTCACGGTCACTTACGAGAGTGAGATCTGATAGATATGATAGGATAATACTTTTGGTATTTTTGTGATAAACATGCAAAGTAAAATAGAAAAGCAAAGGAAATAACTAAATATTGGAAGATTAATATGATGAAGATAGACCCGGGGGCCATAGATTTCACTAGTGGCTTCTCTCATGAGCATAAGTATTTTACGGTGGGTGAACGAATTACTGTCGAGCAATTGACAGAATTGAGCATAGTTATGAGAATATCTAGGTATGATCATGTATATAGGCATCACGTCCAAGACAAGTAGACCGACTCCTGCCTGCATCTACTACTATTACTCCACTCATCGACCGCTATCCATCATGCATCTAGAGTATTAAGTTCAAGAAAACAGAGTAACGCCTTAAGCAAGATGACATGATGTAGAGGGATAAATTCATGCAATATGATAAAAAACCCCATCTTGTTATCCTCGATGGCAACAATCCAATACGTGCATTGCTGCCCCTACTGTCACTGGGATAGGACACCGCAAGATTGAACCCAAAGCTAAGCACTTCTCCCATTGCAAGAAAGATCAATCTAGTAGGCCAAACCAAACTGATAATTCGAAGAGACTTGCAAAGATAACCAATCATACATAAAAGAATTCAGAGAAGATTCAAATATTGTTCATAGATAATCTTGATCATAAACCCACAATTCATCGATCTCAACAAACACACCGCAAAAAGAAGATTACATCGAATAGATCTCCATGATTTTCGGAAAAAAAAGAATAGATCTCCATGAGAGAGGGGGAGAACATTGTATTGAGATCCAAAAAGAGAGACTAAGCCATCTAGCTACTAACTATGGACCCGAAGGTCTGAAGTAAACTACTCACACTTCATCGGAGAGGCTATGGTGTTGATATAGAAGCCCTCCGTGATGGGTTCCTCCTATGGCGGAGCTCCGGAACAGGCCCCAAGATGGGATCTCGTGGGTATAGAAGGTTGCGGCGGTGGAATTAGGTTTTTGGCTCCGTATCTGATCGTTTGGGGGTACGTAGGTATATATAGGAGGAAGGAGTACGTCGGTGGAGCAACAGGGGGCCCACGAGGGTGGAGGGTGTGCCCTGGGGGGGGGGCGCCCCCTACCTCGTGCCTTCCTCCTTTCTTTCTTGACGTAGGGTCCAAGTCTCCTGGATCATGTTCGGTGAGAAAATCACGTTCCCAAAGGTTTCATTCCGTTTGGACTCCGTTTGATATTCCTTTTCTTCGAAACTCTGAAATAGGCAAAAAACAGCAATTCTGGGCTGGGCCTCCGGTTAATAGGTTAGTCCCAAAAATAATATAAAAGTTGATAATAAAGCCCAATAATGTCCAAAACAGTAGATAATATAGCATGGAGCAATAAAAATTATAGATACGTTGGAGACGTATCAAGCATCCCCAAGCTTAATTCCTGCTCGTCCTCGAGTAGGTAAATGATAAAAACAGAATTTTTGATGCGGAGTGCTACTTGGCATAATTTTAATATAATTCTTCTTGATTGTGGTATGAATATTCAGATCCGAAAGATTCAGGCCAAAAATTTAGTATTGACATAAAAATAATAATACTTCAAGCATACTAAGAAAGCAATCATGTCTTCTCAAAATAACATGGCCAATGAAAGCTATCCCTACAAAATCATATAGTCTGGCTATGCTCTATCTTCACCACACAAAGTATTTAAATCATGCACAACCCCGATGACAAGCCAAGCAATTGTTTCATACTTTTGACGTTCTCAAACTTTTTCAATCTTAACGCAATACATGAGCGTGTGCCAAGGACATAGCACTTTATGTGGAATAGAATGGTGGTTGTGGAGAAGACAAAAAGGAGAAGATAGTCTCACATCAACTAGACGTATCAGCGGGCTATGGAGATTCCCATCAATAGATATCAATGTGAGTGAGTAGGGATTGCCATGCAACGGATGCACTAGAGCTATAAGTATATGAAAGATTAACAAAAGAAACTAAGTGGGTGTGCATCCAACTCGCTTGCTCACGAAGACCTAGGGCATTTTGAGGAAGCCCATCACTGGAATATACAAGCCAAGTTCTATATTGAAAAATTCCCACTAGTATATGAAAGTGACAAAATTAGAGACTCTCTATCATGAAGATCATGGTGCTACTTTGAAGCACAAGTGTGGTAAAAGGATAGTAACATTGTCCCTTCTCTCTTTTTTCTCTCATTTTTTTATTTGGGCCTCTTCTCTCTCTTTTTTATGGCCTCTTTTTTTTCATCCGGAGTCTCATCCCGACTTGTGGGGGAATCATAGTCTCCATCATCCTTTCCTCACTTGGGACAATGCTCTAAAAATGATGATCATCACACTTTTATTTTCATACAACTCAACAATTACAACTCCATACTTAGAACAAAATATGACTCTATATGAATGCCTCCGGCGGTGTACCGGGATATGCAATGAATCAAGAGTGACATGTAAGAAAGAATTATGAACGGTGGCTTTGCCACAAATACGATGTCAACTACATGATCATGCTAAGCAATATGACAATGATGGAGTGTGTCATAATAAACGGAATAGTGGAAAGTTGCATGGCAATATATCTCGGAATGGCTATGGAAATGCCATGATAGGTAGGTATGGTGGCTGTTTTGAGGAAGGTTTATGGTGGGTGTATGATACCGGCGAAAAGTGTGCGGTATTAGAGAGGCTAGCAATGGTGGAAGGAGGAAGAGTGCGTATAATCCACGGACTCAACATTAGTCATAAAGAACTCATATACTTGTTGCAAAAATCTACAAGTTATCAAAGCAAAGTATTACGCGCATGGTCCTAGGGGGATAGATTGGCAGGAAAAGATCATCGCTCGTCCCCGACCACCACTAATAAGGAAGACAATCAATAAATAAATCATGCTCTGACTTCATCACATAACGGTTCACCATACGTGCATGCTACGGGAATCACAAACTTTAACACAAGTATTTCTCAAATTCACAACTAATCAACTAGCATGACTCTAATATCACCATCTTCATATCTCAAAACAATTATCAAGCATCAAACTTCTCATAGTATTCAACACACTCATAAGAAAGTTTTTGCTATTCTTGAATACCTAGCATATCAAGATTATTTAAGCAAATTACCATGCTATTTAAGACTCTCAAAATAATCTAAGTGAAGCATGAGAGATCAATAGTTTCTATAAAACAAATCCACCACCGTGCTCTAAAAGATATAAGTGAACCACTAGAGCAAAACTATATAGCTCAAAAGATATAAGTGAAGCACATAGAGTATTCTAACAAATTCCAAATCATGTATGGCTCTCTCAAAAGGTGTGTACAGCAAGGATGATTGTGGTAAACTAAAAATAAAAGACTCAAATCATACAAGACGCTCCAAGCAAAACACATATCATGTGCTGAATAAAAATATAGCTCCAAGTAAAGTTACCGATGGAAGTAGACGAAAGAGGGGATGCCTTCCGGGGCATCCCCAAGCTTTGGCTTTTTGGTGTCCTTAGATTATCTTGGGGGTTCCATGTCATCCCCAAGCTTAGGCTCTTGCCACTCCTTGTTCCATAATCCATCAAAAGATTTCACCCAAAACATGAAAACTTCACAACACAAAACTCAACGGAAATCTCGTGAGCTTCGTTAACGAAAGAAAACAAAAGACCACTTCAAGGTACTGTAATGAACTCATTATTTATTTATATTGGTGTTAAACCTACTGTATTCCAACTTCTATATGGATTATAAACTATTTTACTAGCCATAGATTCATCAAAATAGGCAAACAACACACGAAAAACAGAATCTGTCAAAAACAGAACAGTCTGTAGTAATCTGTAACTAACGCAAACTTATAGAACTCCAAAAATTCATCCAAAATAGGAAGACCTATAAAATTTGTTTATTGATCAGAAGCAATTTGAATCACTATTTTATCACGTTCTGGTGATTTTTAACAATTGTTTTCGTGAACAGAAAGTTTCTGGAAATTACAGCAAGATCAAATAACTATCATCCAAGAAGATCCTATAGGTTTAACTTGGCACAAACACTAATTAAAACATAAAAACACATCTAACCAGAGGCTGGAACAAATATTTATTACTAAACGGAAGCAAAAGCAAAAAAAAATATTGGGTTGCCTCCCAACAAGCGCTATCGTTTAACGCCCCTAGCTAGGCATAAAAGCAAGGATAGATCTAGGTATTGCCATAATAGTGATATGGCAAGTCATGAAAACTTCTCTCATATTCTCTATGTTCGGCAGCAAGTTTTCTTTGAGGCAAACAAAAATAACCGAAAGGGCTAAATTTAATGGGACAAAAGTCCCCAAAATCAATCTCGGGAGGTATGGGTTCCTCCCTAGGCACTTTTGTAATGCACAACCAATTCATCATTAAGAGCATTCTTTTGGCAAAAAGTCACAAGCCTTCGTTCAAGAGGAAAACCTAATCCATTATTCTGAATAGAAAAATCATCATTAAGCTCGGAAATTCTATCAACTAGAACATCGGCGGGAACCTTTTTCCTAAGATTTTCATTATAAGCAATATGATCTAGAGAATGTAAACTCATCACGTCTTCTTGATTAAAAAGGATAACTTCAATGGGAGGATGACTAGCATCTACCCTATAATGCGCAAAGATTTCTTTGGCCTCTTTTATTATAAATCTAAACTCATGAGCCAAAAAGATAGTGGCGGCACGCTTAATAGAAGAATGCTCAATATTAGAGAATTCTAAGAAAATTCTTTGTATGCAAGGATGCATGTGCACAAATTGCCTTTCAAGTTCAACTATAAGCATGGCAATAGCGTCCACAAGACTACTAGTTCTATGGAGAATAGAACCACCGATAGAGGGCAAAGCACCGGCACAAGTAAAGAAATCTTGAATAACTCCTTTTCCAATAATATTAGCACTACCAATTCGAAATGTTTTTGTATGCAAGGTAGGGGGTTCTTCAGCAGGAGCATCAGAATTTTCTATGATATTATTATTGTCCATATCGGCAATAATTTCCCCAAATTCAGACATAACGACAGAGAGAGCGAGGGGCAAAAAGAAGAAGGCGAACGGAAAAGAAAGGGCGAATAAAATGGCAAGGGTGAAGTGGGGGAGAGGAAAACGAGAGGCAAATGGCAAATACTCTAATGCGGGAGATAAGGGATTGTGATGGGTACTTGGTATGTTGACTTTTGCGTAGACTCCCTGGCAATGGTGCCAGAAATTCTTCTTGCTACCTCTTGAGCACTGCGCTGGATTTCCTTGAAGAGGAAAGGTGATGCAGCACAGTAGCGTAAGTATTTCCCTTAGTTTTTGAGAACCAAGGTATTAATCCAGTAGGAGGCTACGCGCGAGTCCCTCGCACCTGCACAACATAAATAACTCCTCGTAACCAATGTGATAAGGGGTTGTCAATCCCTTCACGGTCACTTCCGAGAGTGAGAAATGATAGATATGATAGGATAATATTTTTGGTATTTTTGTGATAAAGATGCAAAGTAAAATAAAAGCAAAATCAAAAGCAAAGGAAATAACTAAGTATTGGAAGATTAATATGATGAAGATAGACCTGGGGGCCATAGATTTCACTAGTGGCTTCTCTCATGAGCATAAGTATTTTACGGTGGGTGAACGAATTACTGTTGAGCAATTGAGAGAATTGAGCATAGTTATGAGAATATCTAGGTATGATCATGTATATAGGCATCACGTCCGAGACAAGTCGACCGACTCCTGCCTACATCTACTACTATTACTCCACTCATCGACTACTATCTAGCATGCATCTAGAGTATTAAGTTCAAGAAAACAGAGTAACGCCTTAAGCAAGATGACATGATGTAGAGGGATAAATTCATGCAATATGATAAAAACCCCATCTTGTTATCCTCGATGGCAACAATACAATACGTGCCTTGCTGCCCCTACTGTCACTTGGAAAGGACAACGCAAGATTGAACCCAAAGCTAAGCACTTCTCCCATTGCAAGAAAGATCAATCTAGTAGGCCAAACCAAACTAATAATTCGAAGAGACTTGCAAAGATAACCAATCATACATAAAAGAATTCAGAGAAGATTCAAATATTGTTCATAGATAATCTTGATAAAAAACCCACAATTCAACGGTCTCAACAAACACATCGCAAAAATAAGATTACATCGAATAGATCTCCACGAGAGAGGGGGAGAACATTGTATTGAGATCCAAAAAGAGAGAAGAAGCCATCTAGCTACTAACTATGGACCCGAAGGTCTTAAGTAAACTACTCACACTTCATCGGAGAGGCTATGGTGTTCATGTAGAAGCCCTCCGTGATGGGTTCCTCCTCCGGCTGAGCTCCGGAACGGGCCCAAAGATGGGATCTCGTGGGTACAGAAGGTTGCGGCGGTGGAATTAGGTTTTTGGCTCCGTATCTGATCGTTTGGGGGTACGTAGGTATATATAGGAGGAAGGAGTACGTGGTGGAGCAACACGGGGCCCACGAGGGTGGAGGGCGCGCCCTGGGGGGGTGGGCGCACCCCCCTACCTCGTGCCTTCCTCCTTTCTTTCTTGACTTAGGGTCCATGTCTCCTGTATCATGTTCGGTGAGAAAATCACGTTCCCGAAGGTTTCATTCCATTTGGACTTCGTTTGATATTCCTTTTCTTCGAAACTCTGAAATAGGCAAAAAACAGCAATTCTGGGCTGGGCCTCCGGTTAATAGGGTAGTCCCAAAAATAATATAAAAGTGGATAATAAAGCCCAATAATGTCCAAAACAGTAGATAATATATCATGGAGCAATAAAAAATTATAGATACGCTGGAGACGTATCAGTGCACGGCTTTCTCCCTAAGTATGGCACAAGTTGGGTGATCAGTGAATTAGTTAATCACACTTATTCCCTGCATCCCTCAAGATCATGCCAACCTTTCGTCGACGCTTATTCCACGGTTGTTTTACGATGAGATAGTGCAGGGCAAAGCTATGGAAGTGAAGGCAATCCAGACAAAAGTCTTCGCCAGGATCAAGTACAGAATTTCTTATGGCAAGGCTTGGAGGGCTAAGCATGTGACGCTTGAGAGGAGATTTGGTTCTTATTTTGATGCACATGACTCTGTTGTCCAGCTCCTCCAAACCCTGCAGCAGCAGAATCCAGGCACCTATATCGATATCTAAGACCTGTTCATGGCAGAGTTCCCAACTGTGAGGGTGTTGCATCGTCTCTTCTTCTCTTTCGGTGTATGCATTGAAGCTTTCAGGCATTGCCGACCGGTGCTATGTGTTGATGGTAGTTTTCTCACTGGTAAGTACAAGGGTCAGATCCTATCAGCCATAGGCCAAGACGGCCAAAATCAAGCTGTCCCACTCGCATTTGCTTTTGTGGATAGTGAGAACATTGAAAGTTGGACATGGTTCTTCAGGCAGTTGAAAATATCAGTTGTGAAGGAGAAGCCCAATGTGTGCATCCTTCATGATAGGCATGCAGTTATACTCAGTGCGATAAGGACACTGACAAACCCATGCCCTGAGGAACAAGTTCCATGGCAGGACTTGCAAAGCCGTTGGTGCATGCGCCATCTGGGGGCTAATTTCTTCTCGCAGTTTAGAAATAAGAACCTGATGAACCTATTCAAAAAACACTGCAAGCAGAACCAGTTATGGAAGTACAATTTGATATGCGACAGACTTAATGTGTGCACGCAGAGACACGTTAGGGATAGGAAAGCTGGAAGAGATGCAGCGGTGAGGGCACATGTTGAAGAAGTAGATGCACAGTTGGCAACAGGAACATCGGCCGTGGTGGAGCCTGTTGGGCAATGTGACCTGCCAGGCTTTGACCCATCTAGTACTAGGAGAAGGCTCAGGAGGTCGATTAAAACCTTCCAACAATGGATAGAGCATGAGCCTCTGGAGAGGTGGTATTTGCTACATGACACACATGGAGCAAGGTACGGTGTCATGACAACGAACCTCGCAGAAACCTGGAACTTTGTCCTAAGAGGAAACCGGGCATTGCCACTTACAGCCATTGTTGAGGGTATTTTGTATGCCACCGTGAAGTATTTCAGAGATAGTCGTCAAAAAGCAGAGCAACATATCTTGAACAACCCGAATACACGTTACTGTGAAAGAGTCACGAAGTACATGGACAACAAGATGCAAAAAGCTAGGTCACACACTGTAGTTGCCATCGGTAATAAAGAAAGAAGGTTTTAGGTCCTCTTAACCAACAACAAATTCGAATGTGCAAATGAGTTGAGGACGCATGAGGTGAAAATTGGTAATGAAGCCTTGCCAATATGTGAGTGCACATGCAACAAACCGAAATTACTTCACCTACCTTGCTCACATGTACTTGCTGCTTGCGGGTAGCTTGGAATGGACGCAATATCGTCTGTGTCTCAATTTTTTCTGAAAGAATCTATCCTGAATACCTGGACAGGTGAGCTGACGGGTTTTCGATTAATGGGTAACTTCAACAACGTCAATCCCGCTGAAAGCCGTTACATTCCTAACCCAGAGCATGTGCGTACAAGTAGAGGCAGGCGACAATGTCAGCGCATCCGGAATGATATGGATGAATCTGAAGCAGGAGGTCCGACTAGGCAATGCATTCTATGCAATGAATTTGGCCATAGGGACACTAATTGTCCCACTTTTGTCACTGCCAGTGGTACTGGGCGTGGACGAGGCAACCGGGGACGAAGAGGAGGTAGAGGAGTAAGAGGGAGAGGAAGAAGCTAAGCTAGCAGTAGTATGTTCTAAATTTGTATTAAGTGTGGCACTATGTTCCCTATTTGTATTAAGTGTGGCACTATGTTCTAAATTTGTATTAAGTGTGGCACTACGTTCTGAATTTGTATTAAGTGTGGCACTATGTTCTGAATTTTTATTAAGTGTGGCACTATGTTCCCTATTTGTATTAAGTGTGGCACTATGTTCTGAATTTGTATTAAGTGTGGCACTATGTTCTGAATTTTTATTAAGTGTGGCACTATGTTCTGAATTTTTTATGTGCAGGAATGTCAGGTCTGTGGTTGCTGAATTGGGACATTGACAGGGGTCATCGTGCTGCGATTTGGTACGAGCGCAAGCTTGAGCCTCTGGTCACTCGCACTCCCAAGGAGAACTGGATGATACACCCAGGATGGGTTCCGCGGTACGTGCTTTATTAATTTGCACACTGAAATTCATATCAATGGGAGAAACTAACTGAAATGTTCTCTGATGAAGGTTGAAATGGGTCGGCCTTTTACCCCGCGCGGCTGGTTGAGTCTATCCCGGGTGAGAAACGCCTCGCCATCGACTCCTCTTTGTTGAGCTATGTAGTGGACCATTGGAGGCCAGAAACCCACACGTTTCACTTCCGATGGGGAGAGATGGCTCCTACTCTAGAGGATGTGTCACTTTTGCTTAGACTACCGTTCATAGGTCATGCCATAGGACCGTTGGACGCACCGGTTGGTTGGGAGCTAGGTCTTAAACAACGTTTTCATGGTGTATTTCTGGGTGCTCCGGATCCGGTATGCGAGCATCACGGACCTAAGTATGATTCGTTGCTCAATTTCAAGGTTAGTTCCCCTACCTCTTATCTTCAAGTTATCATGCATATGGTTTTACAGAAAATACATGTGGCTTACAAAAACTTTCTCTTTGCTTAATGCAGATCCAGAAGTTTTTGGCGCCGTTGAGTGCTGAACAGATCGCACGGAGCCTGGAGGCCTACTTAATGTGGCTTTTCGGCAAGGTGATGTTCACAGAGAACCATGTCAACACTATTAGCGTGCTCTACATCCCTATGGCACTAGATATAGCGAGCGCTCAGACGGCGGATCATATCAGACAGAGGAGTTGGGGTTCAGCAGTCTTAGCGGCTACATACCAAGGTATGTGCAACGGTTGCCAGTTTTCCAAAAAGCCAGCCCTTCTTGGATGCCCTCTATTCCTACAGCTGTGGTCGTGGGAAAGGTTCTCTATAGGGCGACCAGATGTACGTGTTAATTAGCCTATAGACGCCATGTTTGATGCTGACGGCATCGACATGCCTACTTTCAGTCTGTGTTGGACACGTCGCGAGGTATGTATCGTGTTATAGTTTAATGCAAATTTTTATGCACACGAGATAGTTCAATGCTAGCGGCTACTAACTTCTGTTTTCTCTAGAGACGATTTGCTAGTGATCAGACCAGGAAAGCATACACGGCATTGAACGAGCAGTTCGATGCGTACACTGGGGTCATCTGGCAGCCCTACACGGAAGCAGCCATACAAGTGAGATACCCCGGTGGTATGTCTGTGCTATGCACAAGGGACCAAGATTATAGGATGACAAAATCGAAGATCGTCTTCGATGTCTTCGTCGAGGAGATGGCACAACAGAGGGTTACGAGGCAATTTGGTCTTCTGCAATTGGAGCTGCCTCCCCCTACAAAGAACCCGGTGCCAGCACACATCCACATGTATTAACCAGTTTTTCAATGTTGCATTATCTTTCATCGTATTCCATTCGAAGCATTAGGTAATTGTTGAACACACACCACAATTTTAGGACGACAAGGAAGGGCATGACCAGGACTACTGCTGAGTGGGTAGTTAGACTAGACCCGTATGTTACAGAATGGGAGACAGCAAACGCACATCTATGGCACGAGAATCACAATTTCGATCTCAATGAATTCAATCTCTATTTGCGGCGCTACATGACCGGAACACAGTTACGCGTCGTTGAGCACTCTCACCCAGAGGAGATGCCTGACCCTACTCCGTTGGATATGTAACCGAGCTATTATACTTCGGGCTCTAGGCAGTATGCGGTAAGATATATTTTCTTTAAGTAATGTTGTCACATACTTTGACGTGCATACTTTATAATCGTCATGAAAATTTGCAGGCTACCTTGACACACGAACTCTACGACGATGTGACCGCCTTCGGACGATCACCGTCGTCTGGACCTCTTCTTCATCACGCCCTGTGCTACAGCCCTTCTTGGAACGAATGCAGAACAAGATACGGGTTGTCTACGAGGCTATCACGTGCACCCGGAGAAGCGATGTTGTTCAACACCAGCCACGTCCCTCCATGCATCGACATCAACCACGTCCACGTCTAGCACATCAGCTGGCGACCAGGCCACCCCCGCCTGAACAACCTGGCAGTTCAACATGGCAGCACCCATAGCACTACAGTCCCACGTCGAGCTTCGTGTTTTCTCCACAGCCACAGTAGCATGGTCCCTCGTCAAGCTTTATGTTTCAACCATAGCAGCCGTCACAGCCAGCAGGTGTGTGTCTTCATAATTATTGATTTCAATATTAGTTGAGGTGACATCATTCTTCATGACTTAAAGTTCCATCGTGCAGGAGCCTACAGATATCAGGCGTCTATGTCAGCATCACATGATACGTGGGGGAGTGATCAACATCCCGAGGAGAACATACATGCTCAGATGTCGCAGCACACCCACTGGATGAACATGTTTTCGACTCCTCCACCAGGCCCCACACAGGATACACAACATGACCAGGGAGAGTCTGAGATTCCTTCTCGTAACATTAGGGCACCCAACAGGTGGGGATGGACACCGCCTTTAGATCCGCGTCCCCGCCAGGCCAGACATCGTCACTGATGCTTCCATCTATCAGTAGAGACATGACCATCTACTTCTGCATGAGACTTATGTCTATTCTATGTATGAGGCAAATGACTATGTACTTATGTATGAGACATATGCCTACTCTATTTTAGTACTCTGTTATCCGAACTACAACATCATATTTAGATAGAACATAATGCTCGTACAACAAGACATTACAAACAAGTAGATAGAAGTACATCTAAATTATACAGTACGTACGACTTAACTTACAACATACATCATAAAAACTACATGAAGTCATCATCGTCATCCTCCATCGATGAAGAACTCTTGCCCTTCGACGATGAAGAACTCTTGCCCTTCGACGATGAAGAACTCTTGCCCTTCGACGATGCAGAACTCTTTCCCTTCGACAATGAAGAACTCTTGTCCTTTACGATGCAGAACCCGGAAGTGGCGGCATGAAGATATCGTCTTCATCCTCGCTGTCGGCACTCCACAAATAAGTATGTTTTGCTCCAAAATTTAGGTACCTTCCACACTTTAGGTATCTTCCGTCTAACCTTAGAAGTTCTTTTTGTATCACCTCAAAGTTCCTGGAAGGCCACCCGCTCCGACTTAATGCATGAGCAAGCTCATTCAGCAATGTGTCACTACTGATGAGTTCTTCCCACGGAACTAATATGTTGTCAATCCTGAAATCAGCGGCTAAACGCAACAGACATTCATACATACGACTGTGAAAACTATGATCAAAAGGATATCCGGACATCTTGGCGAGACTACGAGACTACGCTAGAATGCTTACCAACGTTAGTGCCGAGGGGGTTTTATAGGTTGATAACACCAAGGAAGGCGGGAACTCGGTAGCGGGAACATATGGCGGGAAATACTAGCGGGAACTAGAGAGCGGGAAAATAATGGCGGGAATTACAGACCGGAAATGAGCAAAGCGGGAAAATTTGGCGGGAACGAGCAAAGCGGGGAAATATGGCGGGAACGAGCAAAGCGGAAAAATATGGCGGGAACGAGCAAAGCGGGAAAATTTGGGGTGAAGTGGCGGCCCGTGACATAAGCAGGGATCATACGGGGGCAAAAATTGTGGCATGCACGAGTCGGCCCACAGCTGGCCAATTAGCGCCTATCGGCCTACACATGGCTGACTATAGCCAGTCGGCCCTCGGTTGACCGACAGGAGCTGAACTGGTGGCCGACAGGCCAATCGGCCAGCAGCAAGCCGATAGGGCCTCAATCGGCCTGCTGTGGGCCGACTAGGCCCAGTCGGCCAGCAGCCGGCCGACGGTGTATTATTTTTGAAAATTATATATCGGACGTAATATGTGTGCAAATTAATAAAAAATGTATTATTTAAAAAAATTAGCCATTATTCATAGATAGAAATCAGAGACATTGTCGAGTGCAAAATAAATTAAACGCACACAACCAGAGGTGGGTACCTTACCTAGTGTTCCACCACCAGCCTAAATAGACAACTTATTTACATGTATCTACCAAGGCTCAGAGTTCAGACGCTGGCGGACCCTCATCCTCCCTCATCCCGAATGATGGCATCGAGGTCCTACACCTCGGCGACTTCCGGCGTCGCGATCACATGGACGAACATCCATGCGATGCGGTCGCCAGGCTTCACAGCGAAGTCCACCTCCGAGTGGTTGAAGAGAACGACGCCCACTGGGCTGCGGTAGTCAGCATCGATCACCCCTGCGGCCATGTCGGGAAAGTGAATACTTGTTAGTACGCGTCAGCATTCAAATCCAGTAGGGTATTTTCTTTCTAATTAGCACATGCACATGAATCAATAGTAACAGCCGGAGGCTGGTCCTTACTTGTTGCACGAGACGTGAAGAAAGCCGGGTCCGCTCCTTGTTACATGAACGAATCAAAGGAAGACACTGCCGCGAAACGTGAAGAAGGCCGGGTCCCATCCTTCTGTAAATAGCCCAGGTGCCTGAAGTTGTAAGGAATCTTAATACAATGAACTCATAGTAATGCATAATAACAAGAAAAAGGAAAAAACCCATGAATCCTAAATAAAAAGATCATTATATGAGTCAGGTTGACAGTTTTGAGACACGGGAAAGGATAATGTTGGTACCAATATTCATTAATAAGAACAATGGGCTGAGATTTCTCAAGTGAAATTTGTTTCACCAAGAATGATTAATGATGAGGCATGTAAGATTTACCTGAGCAGCATCAGCATACCCTCTGGTCCTTGCAAGAACTTGAAGACCAAGGTTCTTAACTTCCTCCGCACTGACTAGCACAAGTGCAGCGGCACGGTCGCTGTACATTAAAAGATAAGAATGGCACTACAATTACACTTCTAGGTAAATATAGCTTTACATAACTTATATTTTTTTTGAGAACCTTACATAACTTATATTAACCATGGAGAAAGCCTAAAATTCGAGCTACAAAGTAATATAGCTTCAGTACACTCTTAAGATGATACATTTACTACTGTAGATATACAACATTGTTTGGCTGCATGCTGCATACCAAAGGTAATCTGATCGTGTAAGAATAAAGCTAGAATGCTGCACTAAGAAGTATCAATTGTTGATTTTAGAGGTATTAAACAGACACACTTCGATCACAGAGATCAATATCTACTAGCTTAAATTCAAATGCTTTACTCAAGATTGTGATATCATACTAGACTCTGGCTGCATATTAATTATGCTACAATGTTTAAAGGGAGCACTATATTGCAGGACTACCTTTGCAAGACTTTCATCCTTGTCAACAAAAACTGGTGGTCTGCCTCTACCAGAAGGAATTTCAACCTGGTCAACAATATATGTTTGAAAATGGTACCTAAGGGACAATATTTAATACAGAAGAAGGGAGTTTTTGGGCCCTCAAATATTGCACACACCAGAATAAGTTCCCAATCGAACGCGCCTCTGTCTCGAGCTGCTATTCCATGCTCATTGCTCTCGATGGCAGAAGCATCCTAGATGAAAAAACAACCAGGAATTTTTTATTCATTAGTGCTGATCTCCATGGGGAGCTAGCAGTGTAAGTTGATGCACTATGTACACATCGAACCCCCCAAAACCAAAAACCAAAACCTAAAGAACAAGACACACACAACCACGCATGGTCTACAAAACCAAAACCCAAGATACAAATCCAAACGGCACAAACCAAATAAATGGTAACGAAACCCCAAGACCCTATTTTAGAATTCTTTTGGACTACATGTACATGTGGTACATGAGGTTCTGCTGGAGCTGAGCTTGGTTCCTGCAGCAGCGCAGCAATAAGTGGTGGGCAAAACAAGGCTCAGTGTGCGCTCTAGCCTGTTGGGAAATGAACATTAAGCCAAAAAAATGTTGGACGATAGTGCAGTGATTGATAACCAACGATGCGCTCCCTGTCAGTCACCACAAAGTAAACATATGCACATGAACAGAACACGCATGAGTATGACTGAAAAGTAAAGATGAAACTGTTGCTCAGCACTGACAGTAGGTAAGCAGAGAACAGTGCACTGAACAAGAAACGGTGGTACTTTTCTACACAGTAATCACGTCTCTATAAGACAGATACTTTTTCATAAACAAACATAATTTTTTATTAGCCTAGAACTAGTACAGATCAACTTGGATCTCAACCAACGTACTAAAATCAGTAGCATCACCATTAAGACCTAGTACGACCAATGTGGATGTCATTTGTGAACACATTTGATTGTCAAAACTGAGAAGGCCCTTGAATCTCTCTCTATTAGACTACCATAGCAGGGGGAATCACAAGGGGGATCAAGCCAATTGCGGCGGCGCAAGGTGGCGAAGGGCAAACTACGTTTTCTGATTGCACAAAGATGAAGTTAAAGTCACACAACAACTACATTCACCAATATAAGCATATCAAGACCAAAGTAGGATACCCGAAAATATAGATAACTGTTTTCTATCTACGCAAGCAACAAACACCTTTTTTTAGAGATATTAGTTTGTTAAGTTGAGCCACTGTTTTCTATCTCCGCAAGCAACAAACACCTTTTTTAGAATCAAGGTTACAAACACCTAATTACTTTTTTAGGGAACAAACACCTAATTAGTGAACCATTGCACTTCATGCCATGGTGGTGTGTAGAAGGTTCAGTAAAGCACTAAAGCAACTACACGCCGTGGTTTCCATATCATGGTCAGGGATTGAGCTCACGTGGTTGTAAGAGGTCGACATGACATATCACACAAGTGTTGTTTTTCCGAAGCAAAACTGCAAAAGGAAATATGAGAAAGGGCCAATTTCGTGAAGACAGCGATGCAGCCCAGATGAACGGCTGACTGCTTTGCAATTCTGTGCGGCACAAGTAGCAAACCGGCCCCACTGTTGCATTAGGGCTTCTCTCTGAATTCCGATGCAGAGCAGGCACGCCGGCTTTGTACCAAAACTGGTGTGCAAAGCCAATTAACGTAGCGATTGTCGTACTGAGAGCGTAAGTGTTATTCTAGATGAAGGAGCTCAAAGTAATTTACTTTCAACTGGATGAGAAGTGCAAGAAAATAGAGGCCCAAGGCCCAATTTGCTAAAGGAGATAACTTCTTTTTCGTGGAGACAGAAGTACAGAACAACTAGTGCTCTAATGGCACCTCAGGGTAGATTGGGTGGCTGCGCTCAGCCTCGCACGTACCTAGATGGGGGCCCGGGGCGTCCGCCATCCCCCCCCCCGTCGGGGCCAGGCCTGCTCTCTTGCCGTCATTGTCGTCTCCGCACCATGGTGACCTGCAGCAAAGGGGATAGGGGGAGAAGGTGAGGTGAGGAGAAGAGGGTGGACCTCAGCAGGTAAGGAGGGGAAGGGCCTACCTGGGAAACACCGATGACTGATACCGCAAGCTCCGGCCTCGCCATCGCCGATTGTGGTGGATTCCGGCAAGAACACGAGAGGTGCTCGAAACCCTAACCGTGGGCAAGGGTGCAGGTGAGGGGGTCCTGGATTGTGGAGTCCCCAGGTGTCCGGGCGATGTGACGTGGGTAGGGCTGATGGGCCGTGAAGATACAAGATAGAAGGTCTTCCCCCGTGCCCGGTGGGACTCTCCTTTGCGTGGATGGCAAGCGTGGCGTCCAGATGTGTAGTTTCCTTTCTTTGTAAACCGACTTTGTAAAACCCTAGGCCCCTCCGGTGTCTATATAAACCGGAGGGTTTAGTCCGTAGAGGCTAACACAAATCATATAGGCTAGACATCTATGGTTTAGCCATTACCATCTCGAGGTAAATCAACTCTTGTAACCCCTATACTCATCAAAGTCAATCAAGCAGGAAGTAGGGTATTACCTCCATTAAGAGGGCCCGAACCTGGGTAAACATCGTGTCCCCCGCCTCCTGTTACCTTCAATCCGCAGACGCACAGTTCTGGAACCCCTACGCCAGATCCGCCGGTTTTCACACCGACAGCAGGCCTTGAGGCACGGATCTGGACGGAGGGGAGCGACAGGCTGACCTTGGGAAGCTTGGGGGAGGTGTTGCACACGGCCGGAGCTCGCCGGAACCGGAGGATGTGGGTGGTGGCGGCGGTGAGGAGATCGTGGGCGAGAGGAGCTCGAACGAGAGGGGTGGGGGTTCGGACGAGAGAGTTCTTTTTGAGGGATTCACACGGGAGAGTGTTTTTTTTGCAAGTTCACGAGAGAAAGAGACTTTGGTGGGGTGGGACGTGGGAGTGATGGGGGGGTGGGTCGCGCAACAGTGGACACTCTGAGTAGTAGCTTGGGTGCACTACTAGGGAAAACCCTAGCAGTAGCACGGGGAACCGCACTACTAGTAAGGCGCTACATCTAAAGGTTAGCAGTAGCGTGTGTTAGACAACGCTACTGCTATATCGACTTAGTAGGAGCGCTTTCTACAATAAGCGCTACTGGTAATTAGTAGTAGCGCTTCTCCCAGCACGCGCTACTACTATTATTCCATTTTTTTTTATTTCGTGTTGTATTCATACACCTTCATACAAGTTTTCATACCGCAGCAATTTAGAGATTGTTTTTACATCATAACTAGCAGAGTGGCCCGCTCGATGCGCGGGCTAGAAATTTAGAAAGCTCATAATGAGAACATACTATTTGTTTTGTGTAGGGAATGAGACCAAATTTTGAATGTACAATCTCGTTGTTTGTAGCTACAAAGAACTTGCGAAGGTGCTGTCTATAGTGTGTTGAAAGTAGGGTTCATATTATATGATTTGTAATACTATAGCCATCGTGAATATCAATAAATATGCACGCTATTTATCTTCTCCCAGGAATCCGTTGTTGCTACCTCTCCTCATTATCTTTTTCTGATCGTACCTACGGATGGCCCCTCATTGTGTTTTAGCCTGGGTCCACCAAATTTATGTTGTTACGCAGAATGAATGGCTAAGAATATTTTATAATGAATATTTTCCAGATCAAGGGCTGATATTTTCTAATTAATGTGGGATTTTCTTTTCTATTTCTCTTGCTCTTAATTCAACGTATATTACTTTTAATATATAATATATAATAGATGAGTTATTACATCACTGGAACAAAGAACCGTGGACTAGTTTCAAGTGGATCGACATCCACTTGAAACTAACAGCGGTTCCTTCTACCAATGATATAATAAATGTCATCATCATCATATCATTAACAACTTATCATCATAATACATCATTGTCATATAACACCTCCTGTTGATCATCGTTTTCATCAATGAGACATCACATAGCAAGTTGATCACTAGTCATAACACTACTAGGAAAACGGCTGTTAGTGGCACACCTATTTTGGCTATTAATGGCGCACTATAGGTGCGCCACTATTACAACGCCACTAGTAAAAAATACTAATGGCGCACCTCTGGTGCGCCATTAGTATTGCAGGTAACAGTTGCGCACCTTGTAGTGCACCATTACTATTGCTACAGATGCGCCACAGGTAACTTTTGTTTTGAATTTTTTTGATTTTTTTCTGAATTTTGAAGGCAGGAAAATAGTAGTGGCGCACCGTCTAACCCCCACCGTGCACCGTTGATATTTTTGAATTTTGAATTTGGATCTAGATCGTGATTTTTTTGCCTTTTTTTTGCTCATTTTTTGCACGATATTTTTTCAGTTTTTGTTCTCATTTTTGGATCTTGTACGTTCTTTTGCCGGAGACGAGTTCGCCGGAGAGGAGGTCCGAGGAGAGACCGTGAGGAGGAGGTCACCGGAAAGGAGGAGGAGGAGGTCACCGGAGAGGAGGAGGAGGAGGTCACCGGAGAGAAGGAGGAGGAGGTCACCGGAGAGGAGGAGGAGGAGGTCACCGGAGAGGAGCTCGCCTACATCGCCGGGGAGGAGGAGGAGGTCGCCGGAGAGGAGGGAGGAGAACCCGTGAGGGGAGGGGAGGAGAGGAGGGAGGAGGAGCTCACCGGAGAGAAGGGAGGAGGAGATCACCGGAGAGGAGGGAGGAGGAGATCACCGGAGAGGTGGGAGGAGAAATCGTGAGGGAAGGGAAGGAGAGGAGAGGAGGGAGGAGAAGGTAGCCGGAGAGGAGGAGGGGAGTATGATGGAGGAGAGGAGGGGAGATGGAGTGGAGGAGAGGAGGGGATGGAGTGGGAGGAGAGGTGGAGTGGGAGGAGAGGTGGAGTGGAGGAAAACAATGAAGAGGCAAGGAGGAGAGGACCCCCCCAGCCATATATACGGCATAGTAATGGCGCACCATGGGCAAGCGCGCCATTACTAATTATTTTTATTTTTATTTTATTTTGAATTTTGAAGGCGGGAAGATAGTAATGGTGCACCTTGGGCAGGTGCGCCATTACTAATTTTTATTTTATTTTATGATATAGTTTGAATTTTGAAGGCGGGAACATAGTAATGGCGCACCATTGGCAGGTGCGCCATTACTGAGTTTGATTTTTTTTGAATATTTTTGCCTCTCCAGATCTTGAAAGCCCCGTAACTTTTTTCTGTTAGGTTTTCGAGGATTCTAAAAATCTTGAACGGGGTTCCCCCGGTTGAATTCGGATATAACTTTTCGAGTAGATGATTTTTCATATGAAAAACTTTTTCATCGGAGTTCGTATGCAAAAGTTATGCCCATTTTACAAATTCTTGAGAGATTTTGCTAAAAAGTCGAAAATTCATGTTTGTAAATTTTGCTAACAACTAGACCACATATCACATGGGAATCTTATTTTCTTTTCTTTGACATTTCTATCATTTTTTTTTATTTTTTTGAAACTGAAAAGGCGGTCCGGGGGTGCATTTGGTGAATTTTTGGTAAGACTCAGACGTGTGATGTGTAAATGTTAGTAGTGGCGCACCAGTGGATAGTGCGCCATGACTAGTTTGAACTAGTAATGGCGCACTATACCCTGGTGCGCCATTACTAGTTTTGAAAAAAAAGTAAAAAAAATTGTTAGTAGTGGCGCACAGAGTGTGTGGTGCGCCATTACTAGTTAAAACTAGTAATGGCGCACTATGCCCTGTGCGCCATTACTAGTTTTGGAAAAATAAAAAAATAAAAAATTTGTTAGTAGTGGTACACCGTGGGTGTGGTGCACCATTAGTGATATGGACACTAATGGCGTACCTACACATGGTGCGCCGCTGCCACTAGCAGTGGCGCACCACATATGTGGTGCGCCATTAATGTCCATATTAGCTATAGCCCTTTTCCTAGTAGTGTAATCACAACTACTCCTCATCATCAACTCTCATAAACATATTGTACCTCATAGGACCTGCTACATGCTCTTAGGACCTATTATATTCTCTTAGGTAAAATAGCATAAAATAAGATAGCCCCTGACTCTCCATTATGGAGAATGGAGATTATCCTATCTCCAATTCTTGCCTTTCGCACAATGTTGCTTCCAGGAACCTCCTTACGATTGTCCATACATTTTTTCCATTCTTTGATTATCATGTGTTCACCGGTTTTAGAAATCCGGTATGGACAGGTGAGATTCGTAGGATGACCTGGCTGTATGTTCAAAACATCAAGGTGACCATTCTGATACATCAAATGAGGCACACAATCCATCGGGATTTTCTGTTGAAAAACATAGTAATAACTCAATAGTTAGCAATGATGTACTAGTTTTAGAAGTATGCAAAAGATGCACGGATGTCGTAATAGTAAAAAAAAGCTCACCAGGGCATCTCCATCAAAGTTACTGTGGTTCAACACGTGCACTAGTGGCACGTATTGACCATAATTTGGAGGAGTATGATAATAGGTATTGTAATTCTCAAGTTCCGTACAAAATGCGATCAGATGATTTTTCTCCTTATAAATTAATTCGGAGCCATCGGTATAGTGGGTTTTGTCTACCATCTTCCGCATATTGTTTGAAGAATGAAAATAAGCTGTTAATGGAAATAAGCTGTCAACTATTTTGAAAAAAAACCAATATAAATTAGGTAATAACTATGTTTGAGAAACTCACGTAGCGGTAGAATCGGAAGCGTATCAACAGGGACCCAAATGTCCATATTGTCTTGCTCGATTTCAGGATCACCAAGATCCATGATGAGAATCATATCATCATAAAAACCATACATCTTGCAAAGTGCTTCCCAATTTGGGCAACCAAAATGGGTTACGCTCTAAGAATTGTTTAGATTTACTTCAAAATACATACCATGATGGGTCCTTAGGTGAATTTTCTTTGTTCGAAACTTTCATGGTCTTCAAAACCCATCCTCTCCAAGACATAGCGTCTTGCATGGCATGGGATAAGCTAGTCGAATTGTAAAAGATGAAAATTACACGTTGAAATAGTTGAAGTCCTGCTTAATTACGAAAAAAACACTTGTCGTCGTTGCGTACCATTTCAACATTGAAGATCTCCTGGAGCTTAATGCTGAAGCGCCGATCTTCGTCCAGGTGAGGGCACCTGTCGCACAGACCCCGGTTGTCGTTGCACCAGGAGCACTCCCCCCGGAGACTTTCGTCGTCCGAGTATGAAATTTCCTATGTTCATAATTCAAAGATTAAACTTGTACAATTAAATGTATTTACTACAAAAACTAAATTAGATCATTATTATTCATCACGGGTTGACTATCGGTATGTCGAGTCTTTTCTTGAAAACTCTCAGCTCACGTGGTGTATACATTCGACCGTTGGTGATGGTCGCTCCTCCTTTCATTCCCAAGTGCATTACAACAAAATGTCTAGCACAAGGATGAGGGAGTCCTGGATTAAGGGGTCGTCGGACATCTGGCCCGCGGGACATGGACCGGACTTATGGGCTATGAAGATACAAGACCGAAGTCTCTCACCCGTGTCCGGATGGGACTCTCCTTAGCGTGGATGGCAAGTTGGGCGTTCGGATATGAAGATTCCTTTCTCTGTAACCGACTTTGTACAACCCTAGTGCCCTCCGGTGTCTATATAAACCAGAGGGTTTAGTCTGTAGAGGCAATCATAATCATACATGCTAGACTTCTAGGGTTTCCACCCATTGTGATTTCGTGGTAGATCAACTCTTCTGATACTCATATTCATCAAGATCAATCAAGTAGGAAGTAGGGTATTACCTCCATAGAGAGGGCCCAAACCTGGGTAAAAACATCGTGTCCCCTGTCTTCTGTTTCCATCGACTTTAGACGCACAATTCGGGACCCCCTACCCGAAATCCGCCGGTTTTGACACCGACATTGGTGCTCTCATTGAGAGTTCCGCTGTGTCGTCGCCAAGAGGTTCGATGGCTCCATCAATCATCTACAACAATGCTGTCCTAGGGGAAGTTTTCCTCCCCAGCCAGATCTTCGTGTTCGGCGGCTTCCCACTGCGGGCCAACTCGCTTGGCCATCTAGAACCGATCGACAGCTACGCCCCAGGTCACCAGATTAGTTTCGGAAACCTGGACTATGTCGCTGACGTCCGGGGAGACTTGATTTTCCAAGGATTCGCGACCCAACTTCCGCTCTGGCCTTAGATCCGGAGCGCGTCGCCATGCCCGAAGACGGACTTTTTGAGCCCGCTGGACTGTCTACGGCCACTGAACCCAGTACGGGAGAGCCGGATGAAGTAGCGTCGCTGGAAAACATCACAAAGCCAGACCCTTCTGCTGACACTGGCTCCGAACCCCCGGAGTCAGCACCATGTGAGTTCGGCCGAGGAGCCTCCCTCCCGCCGTACTTCGCGGACTCTCTTCTCTCCAGACAAACCTCGCCTTTAAGTGAGGCTCTGGACTTAATGCGATCCCTTGTCATTACAGAGGAGCAACATCCGAACTACGCCCAGCTCGGACTAGGGGCTGAGAGAAGGGAATTTTACACTCCACCCACCACCTACTTCATAGCCACTGTCGAGGACTTAACAGATATGCTCGATTACGGCTCCGAAGACATCGACGATATGGATGACGATGGCAGAGAGGAGCTGGCCCAAAACCCGCCGTTTACTGGACGCTGGACAGCCACCTCTTCATACGACGTGTACATGGTGGATACACCCAAAGATGATAACAGCGATCACAAAGAAGACCCAGTTGAGGATAAACCTCCTGGGATACAGCCAAATCACCAGCGTCAGCGGCGCTGCTCTAAATCACGCCGTAGAAAAGACAACAATACCGGCATAGGAGACAATAACACTCCGGACGGTGCCGAAGACAAAGAAGACCCCGACGAGCCAACTGCCGAACATGACGATCGGGAAGATGGGCAGGTCATCCCTGAGCAACAGGCCGCAAACGAAGACTCGAAGGACAGTAATTATCTCCCACTCTCCAAGGATGAGGTGATCCTCGGTGACGACGACTTTCGTGCCTGAGGAGCCTCTCGAGCAGGAGCGCTTTAAGCGCCGCTTAATTGCCACTTAAGGGAGCCTGAAAGAGAAGCAGCAGCAGCTTCAAGCTGATCAAGATCTTCTCACTGACAGATGGACCAGCGTCCTGGCAGCCGAGGAATACGGCCTCGAGCGCCTGACCAAAAGTTACCCGAAGCACAAATTGTTACCTCAATTTGATGAAGAGGTGCTGGAGCCCGTCCCATCAGCGCGTAATGCGGCTGACCGACCACCACGTGGCCAGGACAAAGCGGCAACTCAAGCCGAACACCAGCCCATACTACCTCGCCGTAAAGGCAGAGACATAATTGCTCAGGGTTATGCATATGACCTGCAGCAGGACCTGGACAGTAGAGCAGGTCAGTCCAGATCGATCTACGGATCGCGGGGGCGTGCACCGACGCGCGACGACGACCATCTATCCGGATGTGACAAACATAACCACGCCCGAGCCGAAAACCGCGGACGAACTCCATCCGAGCTACATCGCGACTTGGCCCGATATAGAGGCGCCACACACCCCGTTTGCTTCACCGATGAAGTAATGGAACACGAATTCCCAGAAGGGTTTAAACCCGTGAACATCGAATCATATGATGGGACAACAGACCCCGCGGTATGGATTGAGGATTTTCTTCTCCATATTCATATGGCCTGCGGTGATGATCTTCATGCCATCAAATACCTCCCACTAAAACTCAAGGGACCAGCTCGGCCCTGGTTAAACAGTCTGCCCGAAAACTCCATTGGCAGCTGGGAGGACTTCGAAGACGCCTTCCTCGACAACTTCCAAGGTACATATGTCCGACCTCCAGACGTCGATGACTTAAGTCACATAGTTCAATAGCCCGGAGAGTCAGCCAAGAAATTCTGGACTAGGTTCTTAACTAAAAAGAACCAGATCATCGACTGTCCAGATGCCGAAGCCCTAGCGGCCTTTAAACATAGCATTCGCGATGAATGGCTCACCAGACACCTCAGCTAAGAAAAGCCGAAGTCCATGGCAGCCGTCATGGCGCTTATGACCCGCTTTTGCGCGGGCGAAGATAGCTGGCTAGCCCGTAGCAATAACAATGCAAGCGAACCTGGCACTTCTGAAGCCAGAAATAGCAACGGCAAGCCCCGATGCAATAGATACAAGCGTCGAAGCAATGGTGATAATACCGATCACACGGCGGTAAACACCGGATTCAGTGGCTCCAAGTACGGCCAGCGGAAGAAGCCGTTCAAAAGGAACAATCTAGGTTCATCCAGCTTCGACCGCATTCTCAATCGTCTATGTCAGATACATGGCACCCCCGATAAGCCAGCCAATCATACCAACAGAAGCTGTTGGGTCTTTAAGCAGGACGGCAAGATAAACGCCAAAAAACAAGGATAAGGGGTCGCAAAGTGAGGACGATGACAAGGAGTCCCGTCCACCGAACACAGGGGGACAGAAAAATTTTCCCCTCAGGTCAAAACGGTGAACATGATATACACTACCCATATCCCCAAGAGGGAGAACAAGCACGCGCTCAGGGACGTCTATGCGATAGAGCCAGTCTCCCCAAAATTCAATCCATGGTCATCCTGCCCGATCACTTTTGACCGCAAGGACCATCCGACTAGTATTCGCCACGGCGGTTCAGCTGCACTGGTCCTTGACCCAATAATCGATGGATTCCACGTCACGCGAGTCCTCATGGATGGGGGCAGCAGCCTCAACCTGCTCTATCAGGATACATTGTGCAAAATGGGCATCGATCCATCAAGGATCAAGCCCACAAAAACTACCTTTAAAGGAGTCATACCAGATGTAGAGGCCCACTGTACGGGCTCAATCACACTCGAAGTTGTCTTTGGATCCCGGACAAGTACATAAGCGAAGAGTTGATCTTTGACATCATCCCCTTCCACAGTGGCTATCACGCACTGCTCGGACGAACCGCATTCGCTCGATTTAATGTGGTGCCACACTATGCTTATCTCAAGCTCAAGATGCCCGGACCACGCGATGTCATAACAGTCAATGAAAACACGGAGTGTTCCCTCCGTGCTGAGGGGCACACCGCGGCCCTGGCAGCGGAAGTACAGAGCAGCCTTTCAAAGCAGAACATTAATTCAGCGGCCAAGCTCCCGGATGCTGTCAAACGAGTATGGACTACTTCGCAGCATGACAGTCCAGCTCGTCAGGAGTTAGACTAGCAATTCGACCTCCGTCTCAGTCCCGACCAAGTGGCGGCATACGTACCGCGCGTACATAACTACGCACTAAAACTACCATGGGTAGAGACGGAGGCATAACCAGACTGTGGTCCATAATACGACTTGGCCTTCCCCAGACACACATAATTCCACTTTTCTTTTTATCCTTTTCAGGTTTCTTTTCCATAGGCCCCTCGCGGCGGTCAGCTCATCGGTCATTTCGGAGGACGGATACACCAAGGTGGCACGTAACGAAGGAGAAGTGACCCCCACGACAATAGTCGGGATTCTTCGTCCTCTCCTATATGGTGGAGACTCTTCCGCACTGATTCCTCTCTGACATTTGCGACCGTCGGTGATGGTCGTTACTCCTTCTTCCCCTGGTGCATAACAAAGGTCTAGCACAAGGAGAAGGAGAAACGACCCCCACGACAACAGTGGGGATTCTTCGTCCTCGACAGACTTAAAGTCAACCCGAAATATCATTTAATTATATTTCTAGAAAATCCAGGCCACTCGATATTTCCTACATATTCTAGCACAAGTCATTCCAAAATTCACGGAAAATTCCGGCATGACCTTTGCTAAAAATGAACATATCGAGCGCCTGAAATTTGCCGGAATGGAAATTAATCAACACTTGGGAAAAACATAGGCCACTCGGAGCTGTAACTTGCAAACATGACCGGCCACTTTGGCTACCACATATCCTATTCGAGCAACACAAGTTATACATGTTTTTATCTACATCATATCTTATAGGACAAATATTGACATGGAGATTTGGCTGGTCTCACCTCGAGGTTCGAGGGGGTCGACGTGTACGACGGCGGGGATGATGGAGGGGCTACTAGATTTCTGCAAAAACAAAAACCCTATAAGCTATCACTAATACATCCCGAATAGTATCATACTATAAATAAACTAAAAAAAATAACAACAAATGTGACATGTTCAACTAGTTCTATTAATTCAACTAGTTCTTAGTAAAAATAAACTTACTATAGATAAAAATAAACTAGTTCTTTCTAAAATATAAACTAGTTCAACTAGTGATATTAATTTTCTTACAAGAAATACATTAGTTCTATTAACTCAACTAGTTCTTACTAAAAATAAAATAGTTCAGCTAGTTTTACTAATTTACTTACTAATTATTTTAAACACTTACTAAAAACAGTAAAAAACTACATTATACAATAGTAAAAACTATATAAAAACAGAAAAAAAGAGATGGAGGGAGGAGGGAAGGAGGAGGAAGGAGAGAGGAGGAGGGGGATGCGGTGGGATCGGAGGAGGAGGCGGGCGGGGGGAGGGGCGGAGGAGGAGGAGGAGGAGGAAAGGAGGAGGAGGGTGGTGGTAGGAGGGCAGTCGGAGGAGGAGGGAGGGGCGGTGGGAGGAGGGACGGAGGGAGTACCTCGGTGGAGGAGCAGCCTTGGCGGCGGGCGGCCAGACGACGGTTAAATCGCAGAGTGAGTGAGTGAGAGGGTCGGGCGCATGGTGAGGATAAGTTAAGTAAGTAGTAGCGCGTTTCCGAGATACGCGCTACTGCTACGGAGCGTAGCAGTAGCGGTGGTTGCAGATACGCGCTACTGCTTAGTGGGGCTAGCCATCTGCGCCCAGTACAAACATAGGAGCAGTGTGTTTTCCTAGCACGCGCTACTGCTAAATTAGTAGCAGTAGTGCGGTTTAATTAAACATTCTACTACTAAGTAGCAATAGCGCACTACTTTTTCCAGCGCCCCTGCTAAGATGCTGTGTATAAGGTTTGCCCTAGTAGTGGTGTCTCTCCTGCGCTACAGCTATTCACTTAGTAGTAGCGCAGGTTTTACACCCCGCGCTACTACTATGCCCTGTCCGTGGGAGATATTTACTAATAGCGTGTTTTTCTGCCATGTGCTATGAGTAATATTTACTAGTTGCGAGGGGTCAATACAGCGCGCTATAGTATTTAGCAGTAGCATTGGTCAATATAGCGCGCTACTAGTAAGCGTTTGTCTATAAGCTATTTCCTAGTACTGCAAGGTGGAATTTTGTAGAACTGTCTAGTGTGTTTGCGCCCAAGAATGTCCGTCCCTACATATTACTGAATCCTTTCCTAGCTTGCCTTTTTCACCCAGTCTCCCCTCATGCCGCGATTTAGGAACACCAATCGGCTTAAGGTCAGGAATAAAGTCAACACAAAACTCAACGACCTCCTTTGTTTCACGTACCTTGGAGATGCTTCCTTCTGGCCTAGCACGGTTATAAACATATTTCTTTAAGACTACCATGAACCTCTCAAAGGGGAACATATTGTGTAGAAATACAGGGTTCAGAATGGCAATCTCTTCGACTAGGTGAACTAGGACGTGCATCATGATATTGAAGAAGGATGGTGGGAACACCAACTGAAAACTGACAAGACATTGCACCAAATCATTTTGTAACCCTGGTAGGATTTCTAGATCGATTACCTTCTCAGAAATTGTATAGAGGAATGCACACAACTTCACCAATGGCAAATCGAATGTTTTCCGGTAGAATCCCCCTCAATGCAACCGGAAGCAATTGTATCATAATCACGTGGCAGTCATGAGAATTTAGGTTTTGGAATTTTTTCTCTGTCATATTTATTATTCCCTTTATATTCGACGAGAAGCCAGATGGGACCTTCATACTGAGCAGGCATTCAAAGAAGATTTCCTTCCCTTCTTTGGTAAGAGTGTAGCTGGCAGGACCTTGATACTGCTTTGGATGCATGTCGTCTTTTTCGTACATACGTTGCTAGTCCTCCCGTGCCTCCAGTGTATCTTTTGTCTTCCCATACACTCCCGAGAAGGCTAGCAGGTTCACGCAAAGATTCTTTGTCATGTGCATCACGTCGATTGCATAGCGGGCCACTAGGACTTTTCAATAGGGTAGGTCCCAAAATGTAGATTCCTTTTTCCACATGGGTGCGTGTTCGTCAGCGTCATTCATAACAGATTGTCCGCCAGGACCCTTTTCAAAGATTACTTTTAAATCCTTGACCATATCAAGTATATGATCACCAGTACGGTGGTCAACCTTCTTCCGGTGATTTGCCTCACTTTTGAAATGCTTGCCTTTCTTTCTTAAGAGATGCTTGATTGGAAGAAACCGACGATGTCCCGGGTACACATTCTTCTTACATTTATCGAAATATATACTTTCAGTCTGATATAAACAGTGTGTGCATGCATTGTATCCCTTGTTTGTCTGTCCTTAAAGGTTACTAAGGGCAGGCCAGCCATTGATGGTTACAAACAGCAATGCTTGTAGGTTAAATTTCTGCTGTTTGCGCTCATCCCACATACGTACACCATTTATATCCCACAACTGTAAAAAGTTCTTCAACTAATGGTCTTAGGCATATATCAATGTCGTTGCCGGGTTGCTTATTACATATATTTGCCAAATATTTCGAACTTTTTTGACATTGAGTCTTTAAATATTTTACAAAAACACTGTGTGCATGTCACATACATTTGGGGGTATATATGTAAGCGCGATTTAAGTACATGCGTGATTAGTATGGTACTCGCATATGTGCGTTGTGATTGTGTGCATGGCGATTTCTGATATTCTAAAACTTCGACAGTAAAATATAGAAGTTTCTTTAATGTTTTAAACTGACCTTTAAATTTGTAGAAGCCCATCCTTCTCTATTCTAAAAGTTCCCCTAATTTTCCAAATGTTTGTTTGTACATTCTTGAAAATGAACCATTCTGACATCCCAACTGAGTCATCGGCAAAATTAATGATAGTGATTTTCTTTGGGTACTACAAAATTATATATTTTTGACTTAGTTAAGTGCTCTCCATTGTCGTGCATTTATCCTAAAACATCTTAAATATGAAACATAATCTACATGCCGTCGCTTCTAAAATAACGGATCTCTTATGCACTTCACTGTTTATCAATTTTCATTTTGAAATATATTACAGGATTTGTTGTTCCATGTATTTTCCAGATAGATTTAATTTGAACTTTTTTACACTGTGTGTTTCAGTATTTTCCGAAAACACCATGTGCATGTGACATACATATTCGGGAGTATATATGTATGTGTAATTGATGTACATGATTGGTATAGTACATGCATATAAGCGTTATGATTTTCTTCGTGGTTATTTTTGGATGAGAAAAAAAGTTCACATACCTAGATGCATGTATGCACAACATACTTATCTAGGTGTGTCTCGCATGCAGGTGTAACTTTTTTTGAGGGTAACAATTGCCGCATTTATTTAAAACTCAAACTCCGGAATGTCATCCGCGATTACAGAAAGAACAAAGTCTGGGGGGACCCCCAACCACACCTTACACAATTCATCACCAACCCCTACTTTAGCTAATTTATGCGCGACAATATTAGCAGAACGCCGGACCCAAGAAATTTTGTGCTCGACGAAAGACCCAAGCAGGGCTTTCACCTCCTCAATCCAGGGCCCGTTAACAGACAGATTCCTCGCTGGATGTTTGAGCATATTCACCACAGCTTGGGCATCCATCTCCAAATGAACTCTTGTTACGTTCATATCTGCAGCTAACTGCAAAGTCCGTCGACACGCCAAGACCTCAGTTACTTCTGGATCCACAATGTTTGGGAAAAGATGACATGTAGCTGCCAGGAAGGCACCATTGTGATCTCTCAGAACTGCTCCTCCTCCTCCTTTCGCACCAGATTTTGACATTGCTCCATCTGAGTTTACCTTAACCCATCCCTCGTCAGGAGGCTCCCAGCGCTGTGGTTCATGCCTAACAGGCGGACCCAACTTCTGTGGATGTATCTCCCTCCATTCCGTCATGTGGGCACAAACTGAGCTCATTATTTCATGTGCTGTGGCGATCGGCTTACCATCCCTAGCATTGTTCCGAGCGAGCCACAACCCATACAAAGAATGCACCATAACTTCTCGATCTTCGTCAGATGCCCCAGCAAACCAATCGAGGAGCCAGCGAGCTAGAGCGCTCTGGGAGTCCGTCGTGCACGGTGGGATCGCCATCGCAACTCCCTTCTCTGAACGCAAGAGCTGCCAGAACTTAACAGAATGTTGACATGCCCAAAACCGGTGATAGTTGGATTCTTCTCTACCACAAGCAACACAAAAAACACCAGGTTTTATCCGTCGTCGGTGTAGTTCGAACCCCGCAGCTAGCCCATTTTTGATCAAACGCCACACATGAATCTTCGCCTTAGATGGTGCACATGTGTCCCATAGCGCCATAAACCCCTTGTGAGCAGTCACCGTATCAGAGGACTCCGGCTGTCCGGTCCTCGATCTCCCCATTGCCTGTCTCAGGTGGTAAGCAGATTTAACAGTAAAACTACCATTTTTCGTGTAGTTCCAAGCCATGTAGTCCTGTTCCTCCGGACCCCCAATAGCAATGTGTTTTATATCCGCCGCATCACTCGGACTAAACATGGCATCCACCTTTGCAGCATCCCATGACCGACCATCAGGAGTTAACAAATCTGCCACCCTGGTTACACCGGGCATGAAGAGTTGGCCCAGTGGCTTCATACTTCCCTGCCTCGGAATCCAGTTATCGTGATGTATATTCACCTTTGAACCATATCCTATGCGCCAAATTGTTCCTTCCCTTAGGAGATATCTCCCATGCAGCATACTGCGATAGGTATAAGATGCGTTGGAAGGGCATGTAGCTGTCATGATTGTGTGCTCCTTAAAATAGCGGGCTTTGAGAACCCTTGCGCATAGCGAGGTTGGTTCTTGCAAAATCCTCCACGCCTGTTTTGCAAGCAATGCTTGGTTGAAAACCTCCGGATCTCGAAAACCTAGACCCCCTACTCTTTTTGCAGCACACATTTTTTTCCAAGAGATCCAATGTACTTTTCTTTCACCATTTGATTCACCCCACCAGAATTTTGAAGATATCGAAGTCAGATTCCCGCACGTTTTCTTAGTGAGCTGAAAACAACTCATGGTGAAAGTAGGTACAGCTTGGAGTCCGGATTTCACCAAAACCTCCTTCGCCGCTTTGGACAAACCTTGGCCCTTATAGCCACCCACTTTTGACTTGGCACTTTCCGTCACATACTTGAACGTGCCCTCCTTAGAACGACCAACCAGTGTTGGCAGCCCAAGATATCGTTCACTTAGGGCTTCAGAATCGATTCCAGGTGCACTCTTCAACTCTGCCTTTGTATCTTCCCCACACCCCTTGCGAAAAAATATTGAAGATTTCTGCAAATTCACACGTTACCCTGAAGCCGCTTCATAACTATTTAAAATCTCCTTTAAAGCCACCATATTGTCCCTCGATCCTTCCAAAAAAACTATGCTGTCGTCCGCAAAAAGGAGGTGAGTAACATGGGGCCCAGTGCTCCCAAACGTCACCCCTTTAAGCTTGGCGTCTTCTTGAGCCTTCTTCAACAACGCCGAGAAACCCTCAACACAAAAGAGGAAGAGGTATGGGGAGAGCGGGTCACCTTGCCTCAACCCCCGGGAGGGTGAAAACCTCCTAGAGCAAGCACCATTCATCCTGACAAAAAAATTGGCAGTGGCAACACACCGCATGATCATCATAATCCATTGTGGTGAAAAACCAAACTGCTCCAACATCTGTTGCAAAAACGCCCATTCCACCCTATCATACGCCTTCATCATGTCCAGTTTTACCGCACACAACGGCTTCTTCCTTTTCCTAGTCCGTATGGCATGAACACACTCATAGGCAACAAGAACGTTATCAGTGATGAGACGACCCGGCACAAACGCGCTTTGTTCCTCCGAAATGAGAATAGAGAGAATGCCTTTTAATCTATTGGCCAAAACTTTGGTAGCAATCTTATAAAGCGCGTTGCACAGACTAATTGGTCTGAACTGAGACAGCAACTCCGGTGAGTTGGTCTTGGGAATCATGACAATGACGGTATCGTTGAAATCCTCCGGGGCGGCCACGCCACCCAAAAAATCCCTCACAGCCCGACACACATCATCACGGACCTGCGGCCAGTGCCGCTGGTAGAAAAGAGCCGGGAGCCCGTCCGGCCCGGGCGCCTTTGTTGGCCCCATTTGGAATAGAGCTGCATGTATCTCTTCATCAGTGATAGGAGCGGTGAGCGTGTCATTCATATCCGGAGAGACAACTTGATGGATGTTCTGTAACAATGCATTGGCACCTGACGTACCATCAGAAGTAAACAGTCCCTCATAAAAACATGCTGCCATCTCTCTCATCTGTTCATCAACCGTACACCTAGTTCCATCCTCCCTTTGAAGAGCTTTGATCGTGTTCTTCCTTTTCCTATGGGTAGCACGGCTCTGAAAATATTTTGTGTTCTGATCGCCAGCACTTAACCAGTCAACTCGTGACCTCTGCTTGTACATAATCTCCTCACGTGTATAGATTTCCTTAAGCTGCGCTTCAATCTCGCGGACCTCCAGTGAGTGTCCGGTCGAAAGAGCTGTCACCTTCGCATCACTCAGCTGGCCTTTTAATTTTGCAATCTGCCTTCTGATCGAGCCAAAAACTTCCCGCGCCCACCTTTGCATCGCCCCCGTCGTGCCTCTGAGTCTTTGCCACACTGCAGCTATACCCTGGTGCCCCGTTCTAGATGTCTCCCACGCTTCTTCAAACATTGCTTGGTATGTATCATGGCGAGTCCAAGCTTCCTCAAAGCGGAAAGCTCTATCCCTTGGCCCATCCTGACGCGGAGCCGTCTCCAGCGCCCGGACCAGCAAAGCTTGGTGGTTAGACTCTTCGGTTATGATGTGTTCAACTGTTGTCTCTGGGAACATCCGCAAGAAAGAATCGGTACAAGTGGCTCGATCTAACCGCACTTGAATATTTTCCCCACCATCCCGCTTATTATCCCATGTGTATTGATAGCCCGAGAACCCCAAGTCTGCCAAGCCACAATCAGCAAGACAGTCGCGAAAATCTTCCATTTGCATGAAGGGTCTTGGATTACCACCAATCTGGTCAGAAAGAAACAAGGCCTCGTTATAATCGCCCAAGCAAATCCACGGCAGATCATCTTGAGCCCTCAAGTATCGAAGAGCATCCCAAGATTTCTTGCACAATTCCGTTCGAGGTTCCCCATAGAATCCAGTGATCCTACAAGTTTTCTCCTCCCACATCACCTCTGCATCAATGAAGTACTGGCTCCACGGACGCACGGTAACTTGAAGATGATCTCTCCACCAAAAAGCAAGACCCCCACTCTTCCCTTGACAGTCCACCGCTACGCCTCGATTAAAGCCCAAGCTCCACTAGAGTCGCTCCATTGCTCTCGCCGTTTTCTTCGTTTCACAAAGAAAAACCACCGCTGGGTTGTAGGACCGTATCAGGTCTCTCAATTCGCCAACCGTCGAGTCCAACCCCAATCCTCGACAGTTCCTGGCCAAAAGATTCATGGCGTCCGGCGGCCCCCCGACTTGGGGTCCGCCGATCCATCATTGATCTCGGAAATACGGTCAAACACATTGGACGTTTTCTGCCTTGTATCACGGATAAAACCATCGTGTGAAACCTGTCTGTCCGGGTCGTCCTTCGCCACCCAAAGTTGCTTCGACCCCCTCTTTCGTCCAGTATGATCATATCTTGGTTGGTGCTTGTCATGCTGCACCTCTCTATACTCTTGCCTGGGCTTTCTGATATAGTGGCCTTTGGTTCTTGTTCTGGCATGTTCTTCACCTTGCCCCGAACGATTCATACCCTCACCCCTAGGGCCTCCCCTGTGGTACTCCCCATGCACGGCCCTTCTCTCTCTCCCAGCGTCCTTTTGGTTGGCCTCATTGTTGAACTGTTGCCTCGCGTGAAGCTTATTTCTCAGTTCATTTTCCTTCTTCTGCTCCAGGCCCGTTCTCAGGTCAAACTCTTTGCTTTCATCTCCTCTGACCCGGTTCTTGGAAGGGCTGTTAACTTCAGTCCTCTCCGTCCTAGATCCACCGCCAGTGCGGGAATCCATTGATCTGGATAGTTCTTCATTCAAATTTCTTTTTGCTGGCACATCTTGTTTGCCCTTGTTCTGGCGTACCCGGTCGCTGTCGTCGGTTCTGCCACTTCCCCAGCTATTGTTGCTACTCATCGCCGGACCAAAAGATCCCTCCTTTTCGTTACCCTTCCTGCCGGGAGAGGCCCAGGTGTAACTTTATCAGTACTTTTCTAGAAAAAAACATTAATTTATTAGGTGATCTTACATTCCATGTTTTCTTGTTTAGCACTTATGGACCCTTGGGCCGATGCAATTTTCCATTGCTTTTTTTTAACCAAAAAGAGAGATATGGCTGTAGTTTTTTTTTCAAGCAAAGAAGGGAGAGACATGGCGAGGAGTCTTGGCATAGGGGGGAGCACGTATCAGCTTTCTTTTCTCTTTTTTGAAGCTAATGGGGAGATTTTTTTTTGCGGGGGCTAATGGAGAGATATGACTGCATTTTTTTGTCTTCAAAGAATAATGGAGAGACTATTGGACTACTTATTTTCGTTGTGTATAACATATTATTCCCTACTTCCTATTATGAGTATATTCAGACATTGTGGATCACCTTATATTTTTTAAGATTTGCTTTTAGTATTGTGGCACAAAAGAAAGTGGTGACACAATTATACATATTTAACGGCTCCTGAGCTTCGTAATTCCTATATACATTGAAAATGTGTTTTCCATAACGACACCATTACTATATTTAACGGCTCAAAACTTTTGCACAGTATATAAATTTTCAATTTGCTAAACGTATTCTTGGATTTGCCAAATAGATTTCAAACTTTTTTGACCTTGAGTTTTTAGTTATTTTCTGAAAACACTTTGTGCATGTCACATACATATTTGGGGGTATATATGTAAGTGTGATTTAAGTACACTAGATGACCCGTTGCGCCCATGGCGCAAAGGCTGAATGTAAGCCAATTGGTGTAAGAGTGTGCATTAACATATTGTTGTTCAAAAAAAAATAGCTCATATACTATATGCAGTAAGTACATAAGATTGGAAATGATACACCAAGTCATGCAGGAAAGGACCCTTGTGATCGTTTTAGATTGGATAAATAATCATGTAGAGGCCTTTGGATGTGCACTTGAAGGAGCATATATTTCCTTTATCATGGTTGTTTCAAAAGCATGCGATAGAGCAGTCAGTAGCGGATAATCGATAGCTAAATGCACAACACTGTCTTAGGGGATTACATAAGATCGAAAAGGAGGATAAACATAGATGTCTTTGTAGGCATTTATACTAATACTATGTTATATAGCAAGGGGCTCCTACAGCTTGCTTATATTGAGTACACAATCAGGCGCAATCCCTTGGAAGTGCATTTGAAGCCGAAAGCATATGCTTGCCCTTCATTCATGTGGGTCTGAATGAAGAAGTCTCTCCATCCTTTAGTGATGGTGGCCCTTTTGTCAACTCCCTTGATAAAGTGGGCCGTGTCAGTGGTTGTCCCGTCTCCAGTTGTGATTGGAAGTTCACTGTAGTCAGCATCCATGTGTGGGAAAAGGGAACCAGTAGAAAAGTGGACATTAAAGTACTGAAAGCAGTAGTAAACGTTAGTCACTATATCATTTTATACCATGCTATTAAATGAAACAGAACAGAATAATTGCGAAGGATTACCATTCTTTTGCCTTGTGTTGCGAATGTTTTTGTCATGTGGCACACATAGTAGTTATTAGGCGTGGTGGTGCTACGGATGATCTTTCGCAGTGCACGAACATTATGGTTGTAGAGCCTAACTGTGTTGCCCCACACAGCGTGGCGACTAAACTCATCTAAGTAGTGCTTGCAAGGCTCACCTATGTTAAACTGCACAAAATTATACTTTTCAATAGCTGTTGCGAGAGTTGATGGAATGGCAAGAGTAATGTAGTTCTTACCACGGAGAATGGACTTTCCAGGCTTTAGACGGATTTTCTTGCCTTTGAACTTTTGGATTGAGCTTGCTTTGCGTGGGCGATGAATATACTCGTATCTCTTATTGTGTTTCCGACATAGTGGTTCGTCTGTGTTGAATAGGTAAGGAGATCATTGTAAAAGGTTGCAACAGCAGATAGAGGATAACCTAAACAAATAGAGCGGCTAATTAGCTTGTGTGTATTAGTGAAAGGCAGAAAATGGTATCCATCGTATATGGTAAGCTGGAAGTAGTAAGCAGTGCTTGCACATGTAACAACAAATAAATTACAGCATTAATGAAGAGCAAACAGAAGATCTATTGGACCCTGAAAGAAGTTTGTTTTATTACATACTTGATCAACTTGCATGTGTAAGTGATACAAAAAACTTTTAAAACAACATGCATCAGCGAAGAAGAAGAAACATTCTTTGCAATTTATAAACAATTATAAGAATTAGCATGGGTAATTTGGCCACCGCTGGTATCATTGGCTGTGTCTACCTCCTCTTGTTTAACAACAGCTATCTGGAAAGAAGTAATAGAATAATTAAGCTGATATATTAGACCGTGGTATTAGTTGTGATGATTAACAGTGATGCACACAGACTTAACAGGCCATTAGTAGTAAAAGGCGGTCGTTATATTTAATAAATAATCCTAGCCCTCAAAAATCTGATTTCTTTAGGTGGGAGGGGAAGCATGTCGCTCAATGCCAGTGGGTGAAATTGACGGCATCCCATCGAACCCAGTAGAGGGCAGATGTCTCTCGCCTCATTTTCAAGGTTTGGCGGATGAAGATCTCATGGCTCTTGGCCATGTGAGTGCTCTTCATTGACTTGAAGATTGGCCAGTTCTCAAAGACGATCTTGAGCGAAAAAATAAACTATATGGGAATAATCAGGATGGGATAGTGCTTGTGAGCATCATATTAAGAACCAGAGACATCGCAAAAATTATGGTGATTTCATATGTTAATAAACTAGAAAAAGTAGCAAGATGAGTCTGAAAAACAAATCTCTTGACAGTGCTCTCTGGCAAGCGTTGCAGAGATCGAGAAAACTCAGTCACAGTCTCTATAACAACATCTCCTGTAGGCTAGGCGTAATATACAGATTTTTGGAGCTACAGTGTCTTCCAGCATAGCATCTAAAAATAGTGCTTGATGGAAGTTGTACAGGATCTATTTGGAAATTTTGAGATGATATTGTAAGTGTTAGGTTATCTCTCATAAAATAACTATATAAGTATTAGATAAATTCATTTTCCCTTTTATCGATTATGTAAGAGAAATCTTGGCTAGTCTGTACGAATCTAATGCAGTTGTTGGATCTTACCTTGTAAATCTGGCGGTTGGAACGCGTATGCAGAAGGGAAGAGGTGGCTTGTTCGTTGGTGAGTCCTTGAGCCAGGCGTGCCACGAGCGAATATGTCGGTAGCACGCCGTGACGACGTACAGCGGCGCTACTTCGGAGCGGCTTCTTGGCCATGGCTCCAGCAGCCGGTCGATGCCAGGTCGGTCGCTGTCGATGCGGATGGGGGAGGTGGTCCGGCGGTGGATCTGGATAAGGAATCTGGAGCGGCTGAGTTTAATGGGAGCTGCGGTCTCCTTCTAAAAAGGGCCAGGCGAAGATTTCTATGGGCTGGTGATGGGCTGTGAAAATTTTCGAAAGCCACTGTATTAAGCAGGCTGGTCTATTTTATAGAAACTTGTTTAGTTGATGGAGAGCGTTTTTTTGCGGCTAAAAAAGCCAGAACCACATTATTATTATTATTTTTGCAGGGCAGAACCACATTATTATGTTTGTTAATGAAAAACATATATTTCTGCGCACGCGTTGCACAGAGATTTACTAGTACACATTTTTTTCTGTTGGCATAAAAAATGTATAGCATAGTCAAGGAGCTATATGATTGGTTGTCTATGGTAGATAGAAAGGCGACAAAATATTTTGCGAAGGAAAATAAGAATGTGATTTTTATGAAGGCTAATCTTGACGGAGAAAACAGGGGCATCTGAAAATTATTTTTTCCTTTTATACAATAGGGCTGCATATTTTGTAAGCATCTATAAATTCCAATGGATTACTTTTAGCTTGTTGCACGACATAGGGAGTATATCGAACAGGTGTGTATGATTGATATTAGAGTCATGGTGGCTTGTGTTACAATAAGCAAGAAGGGAAAAAGAATGAATTAGAAATAACAAGCCTCGGTAAAAGTTGTTGTTTTGTAGATCAGAAACAAAGGCGCCATAAAATGATTAAAGTGTTGCCAAATGGGTCCTCTTCATGTAATAAGCATGTAATATTGCAGAACTATAATATAGTCTTCTTAAACTAAATTGTGACAAATTCTTACTCTGGCACATTTGAGGTGGGCTGTCATTGGCAAAAGTAGAAATCCCTTCAATATCATCATCCACCAGTTGCTGCTCAAATAGGCTATGATTCTTTCTTTCTCTTTCAGCTTGTGTTCCAGAGATTTATTTTGTTGAACCAATCACTACTAGGGAAAAGCCTAACAGCAGCGCGGGTATTGGGCCTATTAGCAGCGCGGGGGCCGGCGTTACTAATAAGGCGCTACAGCTAACGTATAGCAGTAGCGCGGGTGCCACCCGCGCTACTACTACGTCCTTTAGTAGTAGCGTGGGTAAAAACCCGCGCTACTACTACCAGCGCGGGTTGTTTTTGAATTTTTTCGAAAAAATATTTCAATTTTTCCCTAATTTTCAAATTTCTGAATTATTTTAACCTCAAATCTCTAATCACCCCTCATCGCTGCTCAATTTAATCTCTAATCACCCCTCATCATTCCAAATCATCTAACTTCCCGGACGGTCACCCATCCTCTCACTACTCCAGCCTGAGCACGCTTAACTTCCGGGTTCTATTCTCCCTCGTTTCCAAGTCTGCACTTGTTGTTTTCCTAACAATAGTAAGATGTCAATCCTATTAACCTCAGGAATTTAGCTTGAGCATGAAGTCACACATTTCACTATTTGAGTTTGAAACTATTGTTCTAAAAAATTAATAACACTAATATTTCTTGAATAATTAGTTTGACCACAGTTTGACCATAGTTTGACCACAGTTTGGCCATAGTTTGGCCATAGTTTGACCAGATTTGACCAAAATTCAAAAAAACTAAAATAATTATTTAGTAACACTAATATTCTAGAATAATTAGTTTGACCATTGTTTGACCACACAGTTTGAAATTTTTTCGATTTTTTCCACTCTAGATCTTAAAAGCCCCGTAACTTTTTTCTGTTAGGTTTTTGAGGATTTTGAAAATGTTTAACGGGGTTCCCCCGGTTAAATTTGGATGTAACTTTTCGAGTAGATGATTTTTCATATAAAAAACTTTTTCATCCGAGTTAGTATGCAAATGTTATGCCCATTTTTACAAATTCTCGAGAGATTTTGCAAATAAAGTCGAAATTCATATTTGCAAATTTTCCCGACAACTAGACCACATATCACATGGGAAACTTATTTTCTTTTATTTTTTTGACATTTTCATCATTTTCTTTTATTTTTTTTAAAACTGAAAAGGCGATACACACTGGGGGGGTAGAGTTTGAAAATGGGACCTTTAGTAGTAGCGCGGTTCTTTACCCCTTCGCTACTACTATGGCACCACTTAGTAGTAGCGAGGGCTAAAAATCAACGCTATTGCTATCAAACTTAGTAGTAGCGAGGTTTTAAAAACCCGCGCTACTACTATGGCATGTCCCGGGGGGCACGGTAGAGACCGCTTAGTAGTAGCGAGGGTTAAAAACCCGCGCTACTGCTATCAACTTAGTAGTAGCGAGGTTTAAAAACCTGCGCTACTGGTAAGTAGCAGTAGCGAGGGTTTTTAACCCTCGCTACTAGTAACTTTCTGTGTATAGGCTTTTCCCTAGTAGTGAATTGCAACTTATCTTAGTTGAAGTCTTGCAGCACTTTGTTGTAAGAGGCATCCATGTATTTAAGAGCTTTGTTTACCTTCCAGTTTTCTGTAGACATAGATCGATATTAATTTATTTGCAAGTCCATTATTCAACCGGTACTCAGATGGATAGAACTGAACACTTGACTCAAGACCAATGGTGCTTGCCTTGTCTGTTGAGTAACCTGCGCTTGAAGGCCAACCTATTGCATAATAGCATCCAGAAGCACTTCTGTTGGAATCTTAACGTTTTCCACCACGGCGTACTGGTGACAGAGAGTAAGACACTGTAAGCAAGTGTTGGAAGCTAGGCTACAAATTGATTATAATGAACTGTACAAATTTGCCAGTAAGGTAACACTATATATATAGTCCTTAACCAAATGGAAAAGAAAAAAAGAATGGGAAAACTTGCCTGCATTAGTATGTAGTTGAACAGACGGTATCTCCAAAATTGGCATCATAAATGGCAAAGACCATGATCAGAAGATGATGAATGATCGTTTGTTGAACTTTAGTCTGGTACGTAGCAGTGTCAGTGTCATGGCCAGCTCTTCTCTCAAGTAAGTGAAATCCATTTTTTACTTTATTACTTTATAACTTAGTGCATCCTCTTCCAGTGTCAGAAGATGATGAACTGAGACATGATGTTGTATATGGATAAATAAAAACAAATCAGCCTATATATACATATAATCGTCTTAATAAAGAATTGCGATAGTTAAAGATTAACAAATAAAATTATCTGAACCCATAGTGCCGTGAATAATATGTAAATCTATTGCATTTTAACTACCAAATCGACCTGCATGACCTATAAAATTCCTTCCGGTATGGCAAAGTGTTTAGTCTAGTATGCGTCCGACATTTGTGTTTAAAGAAAACAAACTAATCTACTTAACTAAATTCCAAAATATAAACACTGAAATAGAAGCAAGAGCGCAAAGAAATGAAAATCACTGATCTGAATACTGATATCCTGGTACACATTGAACGACACAACCGATGTTTCTTCTCCTCTACATTTAATAAAATAGACGAATGTAGATAGGTGCACTGGGTGTGTAACCTACAGTGGCAATACCAGATACAGTCGGCATGAGAAATTAAGAATCCATTCATCTTGTGCAAAATCCTTTTTCTTTTTCTTCTCTAATGATTCCCAACCTTTAGCTATACTAAGCAAAACATATCTTAAATTTTTGAACCGGGCATGTTCATTGGAAGGAACGAAAAACATCTACTGCCAAATATTATTAGAGTTAGTCTCTCCAAGTTTAGAACTACTAAATGGCAACGGAAATTATCGATACAATTTTTTTACAGAGCAACATGATGTGCCAGGAAAGCTAAAAGGGGTATTTCACAGAGAATAAATAATGTAAAGACAATGTCAGAGGGAGCTACTGGGTGGGACACAAAAAAACTGAAATATATACACCATCTTTAGAAGGCACTCTTGAGTACGGATTTGCAACAATCTATTCATTAATGAAAGGTTGAACCATCTAAAGGCATGCGGAAAAATAAAACTAACATGTCCAGAGTTCCGTCGTTGTGTGTGTGTGCTTGATAGCCTCTTGTGTAGTGTTGCTCTTGCATAAATATGATTCCAGCAATCAATCGCAGAGCAGGACTGCTTCCTATAGCTGAATCAATCAGCCATTCCTTCAGGCTGGAGATCGCACCTTCCTTCAAAGTTGCACAAAGTAATGAATATAAGCATTTCAGTATATCAAAGAAATCTGGGGAAAACTAACTGGAGTGACACACATCAGCACTCATTTTCTTATTTTCACCTACAGGAATACAATATTGGTGTGGCAGGCAATAAATAAATAAACCGTTTCAATCAAGTGAAATGCATTGCAAGTATATTATCATTTTATTCAATGGAACTCTGGTAGCTACACCCAAGCTTTCACTTTCCTGAAATGAATAATTACCTTTGATAGGATCAATTACCAATGATCCTTCCAGCCTGCACGCGCCAAATATAAAGCATGCTTGATTGGTAGCTCCCTCTCAGGCATTAGCTTTGCCAATATATGAGATATCTCAAATTTTTGGCTGCGATGGCAAGAATACATATTTAGATGTCGCATCCCTGCAAATTAACAATACAAGTTTTAGAGTGGTTGGGCTTTTTTAGAACCATTCGATGATGTCGATCTAACGGCAGACAAATACGAAGTACTGGGTAGTACTCCGATGAAAGTACGCGAAAGTACTAAAACGAGTGGGGCCGGTACTCGTGACAAGGTGGGGACGCGTTTTAATATAGGGCAGTTTAGTCCTAGGAAAATTTGCACGCGCCGCCCCTCTCGTCAAATGCAAAACCGCCGCCATGGTGCTACAACTTCCACAATTACTCATGGGCGGCCATCTCCTCCCTCTCCTCCAAGTCCACCGTAGTCATCTCCTCCTTCTCGCCGCTGCAACTTCGCTCCACTCAGGCAACCCCCCCCCCCCCACCCACCCCCACCCCCTCTTCCATCGAAGCAAGAATCGGCAGATCGAGCTGATGGCCGGCGGCGAGAACACCGACTTCATGCAGATCGCCGGCGGCGACCAGGTCAAGTTGGCTAGGTTGAGGGAGATCCGTTCTTGGTTTGACAACACAAGGCAGATGAGCTGGACGGCAATGGCCACTTTCAAGAATTTGACGAAGAAGGAGAGGGCAAAGCTTTGCCCCACGCCCGCACAACCGATTCACAAGATCGAGATCCTCCTCTGGGCGATGGAGCAAGCCAATTTGTCCAGCAAGTGGACCAGGCGGAGGTGGTGGGCGTTTAGATCCAGGGTAGAGCATCCACTGGATCAGGAACCCACCGTGCACGAGGTGCCGTTGCAGATTGTGCAGCCTCCAACCGAGTCACCGGAGACTCCGAAGAGCAAGATGAGGAGGACATTGGTCGCGACCTCGATTCCCCGCCGTTCTCCATGCTTCCCTCGCCGCTCTCCTCGTCTGAACAGTGGCGGTAGCTATGTTTAGAGTAAGCTTCCCCACTCCTCATCTTCCTATTGCTCGTGCTTACATCGTGGTGATACTGATCGTAATAGCTCAGAGAGGGAATGCTATATGGCATTTTAATCTCAATGAATTGCATGAATATTTGAGTACATGGATTTGGAGGATGGATTATGATGTATGTGAACCCTAGGCATCATATGAACCCTAGGACTAATTAGTAATGTTCTAGTGGTAGACACTGAAATATTTCGGTACACACCGGTAGGCACTGAAATATATCGGTACTGCCCTAGGCAAAATTTGTAATGTTGTAGTGGTGGACACTGAAATATTTTGGTACACACCGGTAGGCACTGAAATATTTCGGTACTGCCCTAGGAAAAATTTGTAATGTTGTAGTGGTGGACACTGAAATATTTTGGTACACACCGGTAGGCACTGAAATATTTCGGTACAATGTTGTAGTGGTAGACACTGAAGTATTTCGGTACACACCGGTAGGCAATGTAATATTTCGTTACTACAATTTCAGTACAAACCGATGCACACTGAATTATTTCAGTACTGCAGTTTCAGTACACACCGGTACACACTGAAATATTTCAGTACTGCAAATTCTATACATAGTTGGCATTTTGTCATTTATTTGTGAATTAATCCATGCATCATATGGCCTAACTTTGTACATGAGTTTGGGTCAATTTCATGTCTATTTATTGTTAAAATTATTGTCATGCCATGAAACACAAGACAAGTCACTGACCCAAGCTTGCAAAGATGTCATATTAATGTTGTTGATATGAATATGCATGTTTTCACCAAGTCTTGTGTCTGAATTAAAACTGAGCATTTTTTCTTGATGGTATCCATGGATGTAGAACTCCTACGAATTTGCTCATGTTGGATGTTTTGTTCTCCATCATTTGTACTAGCATTCCATGCGATTGGATGCCATGACAAGACCCCTGGCAAATTTATTTTCTTGCCTCCAACATCCCATGTGTGTTTTGCAGGAAAAAACCTGGAGTTCACCAGGCTGGCTGAAGTTGTGAGTCTGGGAGGCTGATGGTGCTGCTACTGGCTGATCCTTCTTCTTTCAGCTTTTGTTCGTCCTTTCTAAAGCCGTTGGACCAGGGCTACTTCCCTATGTGTTGTTAATGTATTAAGTAGTTCCTTCGAATTTGTAGTATTAGTTAGTTTGAATGTGGAAGTACCTTAATTTTTAGGAACGAAATGTTGCTTTGTATGACCAAGGGTTTGATACCTTAATCTTTGGATAATTAATTATGTGAACTGTTGGATGTGGCGCACAACGAAACGCCTCTACCATTGATACTAGTTCAGCCACTACCATATAGAACAGTTAGCATTTCATACTACAACCTGGCACGTACAAAACATCACAAAGTGGAAGCACATCCCTAAGCACCTTGCATTGTACAAGGTCTTAGAGACCAGCCTCTACCATATATAACAGTTACCATGTCACACTACAGCCTATAAAACATCACACAGTGGAATAATCATAGCTAGTAGAGCATTAGTTACCAGTTAATAATAGGTGCAATCCATCACAAGCAATAGTACCTAGATATGAGTAGATATTGGTACGGTAATACCACGACAAGTACTACAAACAAGAGCTAACATAACAAGTTCATTTCACATTGATACATGGCCCACCCCAGTTCTAAATGAGGTGGATGGTGATCATCATCCTCAAGTCATGGCGACGGGTGTTCGCAACAGTGAGTAGGATGGCCTGTCCTACCCGAAGATTCTTGGCACAAAGGAACTTCTTCCACCCTGCCCTGCTCAAGACAGTGCGACCGTCCGTGTCCACTGCATAGGCACAGCTGGTGATGGAGCCCGTTCTGGTAAGGCGTAGTCCAGCAGCCATGCCTTCTTCGTCCGAGTCGATGCCACAGCTATCAAGTAACCTCTTAGGTAATTTATGAAAACAGTTGACATGATATATGATCATGTCACGTGCAATTATCAACCAAGCGTACACTTCAAGACACATATATCATTGGATTCAACATTGAGCATATATATCATCACATCACTACACTATACGCCAAGCATCAAATTACTACAGTAATTAGGCATATCATTAGATTACTATGTACACTAAGCATATCATCGCATATTACTACACTACATGCATGTCATAAAATTCTTCACTAAATGAATTCTAAACTAGGCCTCTCATCACAGTACTACAACATGCATATCATATGAATTACTACACTAACTAAGCATGCATATCATGTAATTACCACACTAAGTAACATACCATGATATGCCGTTTAACATTCGTCCTTGTGAGGCGGGTCACGAATGGCTTCCCTAGGTAGTCTTCACGTAGCGGAAGCATGTCCCAGAGGTTGCCGATTTAAGTAAATCGCCATCGAGTCCTTGGGCATACAGGTATTCAACAAGTGGGTTCTCATCATCATCTGAATTGTCATCATCTGAATCAGCACCATCTTCCTCCTCAAGAACTTCATCCTCACTATCCGTAATCAAATTTAGATAGATAACAGAAATCCTGGGCCTATCTCTTCTGAAGGAGAAGCTGATCAATTCACCCCCACTAAGACGCATGCGGGCGATGAAACAATCCCAATCATCACCTCCTATCTGGGTTATCTTTCGCCCCTTCTCGACCTGCATAGTGTATGGGCCCCCAAGAGCGTCGAAGGTCACGGTGTCTCCGATGAGCTCATTGAAGGCCAATCTCGCATTGCATGGTACGATCTGTGTAAGATAAAAGCAAATAACAGACACAATACATTAGTGGAAATAGCAAAAAAAACAAAAAGAATGTACTGTCAGAAGGTTCATATAAATTGTTACCGCTGCAACAACAAAATAAGGCTGGAAGTAGATGCCGAACAGCGTGGTAGTAGAAAGGCTGGTCCGGCACCCTGAGTTGCAGCGTCCACATTGTGCTTCCTCCATTCTACACTGAACATGTTGAACTCTAAGTTGAATTGTACATAGTACAATACAAAGATTATACATATAATAAATCATAATGATAACCTATACTGGCAATGGCCAATCAATCTATTTTCTATCATCTACGTAATAAAGCAATGCCAATGACAATGGCAATGCCCGTCTCATCTAAACCTGGGAATAGTTCGGCATCCAAACTAAAACCAGTCCAATCCACGGCACACATCAAAACCAAACCAATCCAGATATTTTCATTTAGAATATAGACCAAACCGAACTATACATGCTCGTCATCCAACCCAGTCCAAACCGTTTTCAACTTTTGGATTGAATCCAAAGCTTCAAACCGTGGACAAAGCCATATGCGAGGGCACGTCATGAATCTAGATCAGACATGGCGTCAAAGCTCGAGAGAGCCGACGAGCTCCGGCCGGCAACAGCGGCTCTTGGATTTGAAGCAGTAGTAGGTGGTAGTGGTGGCTCAAACTAATTGATTGATTTGCTCTCAAACCATAGAAACCAAATCAAGATCCAATCCAAAAACTAAGTTTCAGTCCAAACCAATCGGCTCAGATCCACCTCCGTAGGGAGACGCAGTTGGGGAAGGGAAGAAGAGGGGAGATCTCACGTACTTGCCGGAGTTGGCGGCTGCCGCGCACCGGCAGCGAAGAGAGGGGTCGTCGGGAGATGGCGGCGGCGGCGCCGGCGCTGGTCGAGAAAGGGAGAAAGAAAGATGGGGAGTGGTCTGAGACGGGGAGAAAGAAAAATGTCGTACATGTTGTGGCGCGGTTGTGTGGATGACAAGGGGACCCACTTGTTAGACCGATAGCAATTGATGGCAAATCGCAGGAGGTGCACGACCGCGTGCACGACCGCCACGTCCCCACGTGGAATGGGGACGGCCGGGTTGGTGTGTCAAGTCAAATCGGCACCCGCGACTTCTCGGTAACTCCAAGAGGCAGGAGCGGTGCATTTCTTCCCCAAATCGGGTAGAAAACCGTCGTCCTCTCCCGAACCTAACCACCCTCTCTTCCTTCCTCACCACCTCACCACTATCTCCTCCTTCCTCACCATCCTCCTCCCTTCCTATGCCTCCCTCCTCCTGTCTTCGATCGACGATGAAGCACGGGCGTGAAGATGTGGCGGACGAGCGGGAGGCAACCATCCGAGCAGAGCAGTCTGCTGCTGTGGCTGCAGCCGTGGGTGGAGCGGCTGAGTCCACCGTAGCAGCGGAAGCTGGCGGTGCAGCGACCGTTGTGCCTGCTCCCGCTGCCATCGCAGCCGTCGAGGCACCCGTCGGCGAGCACAAGGTCGGGGAAGATCTGGAGGAGGAGGAGATGAGAAGGCGTAAGTGCAAGGTGCATGACGAAATCGAAGAGCTCTTCGAGGAGAACGCCATAAAGGAGTTCGACGTAGATTGCAGGAAGGGCAACGACTTCGACGAGGATGCCATCGACGAGCTATCTGAGGTAGTACTCTGTTTTTTGCTCTGTTTTTTTCATGACATTGGGGTTTTTCTTGTTAACTAGATGAGCATCAATTTCACTTGGGCGTCTTGAGTTATGCGTATGTAGGATTGTAGGGATCTAGCATAGATCTTCATGTTGGATGTGGATTTTTAAATCTGATTCACATTCTGATTCCAGCAGATACTCTGGTTTTTTTTCATGGCATTGGGGTTTGTCTTGTTAACTAGATGAGCATAAGTTTCACAAGGGATACATTAATGAAAGAAGTGGGGTAATGAACCCAAATACAAGAAAATGTTCATGGCAGGGATACATTAATGAAAAAAGTGGGTTAAATAATGGATATATGGCAGGATTCTCCATTGGCTTCCCTAGGACAGTGACAAAATGCTGCAGTTCCTGATTCATTTTAGTTTATGTAGATGAATTAATTTGCACACATGTTCATAGATGATCAGTTTGCACACATGTTCATAGATGATCCATTTGCAAATTCTATATAGTTTTCCATTTTGCAAAGGAAGTGATTGCTCCCTTAATAATTATGGGCTGACACTACATATCCACTGGATACCAAAAAATCAAAACATTTCATCTAGCCAAATTTCCACAGTATATTATCTAGATGATCACAGCCACATCTCTCATCAATATGAGCAGTGAGACACTCCATAGCTCCTTTACCAATTTCCTTCTGAAACTTATCAGGGTCTAACAATGTTGGAGAAGCAGTATTGCCGCTGTCAGAAAGAATAATGGTTTCTTCATTCCAGTAGATAGAACAAACCCTCCTTGTGTGAAACATGGAGGAGTATAATATAGCCATTTTTTTGATTCCAATCAGAATTACACCTGTAACAAGTATCAAATATCATTAAACCAAGCCACTTCATGAAGTCTTTCATGTGTTAATTATGTACTACTTGTGCACTAATCTATAAATGCAACTATTCCCCCGTCCATATTTATGCATGTCAATTTCTTTGGCTCAATTATGTATGTGCACATACACCTTATTTCTAGCAAATAGATAGTTGCCATGTTACACATGTGTACTTTCAAAACATTGTAATTAAAGGCAATGAGTTCTTCTATGTGTACTAATTCACTAATTCACAGGAGGATGACGACGACGTGGACTACAGCATGGACAGCAGGCACAGCAAGAGCCGGTACACCCTGAGGCATCTGATCCCTGGCAAGATTGGGTGCCCTTTCTGTTCCAAGGGGATCGGTGGCGGCATAGATGGCATGATCCAGCATGCCTTCAGCACTGGCAATGGACATTGTAAGAAGCATAACGCCAGTTCTCTGGCTAAACATGCGGCCTACGCACGGTTCCTCGAGATTTTCAAAGTCAATGAGCCCTACGACATGCATTGAAGAAGGGAGAGAAGTGATGTGCTGCTAGAGTGCAGCTGCTGCCCAGGACCGCCGTGTCCTCTTATGTTATCTATGTTTCTTTGTTGTTCGACTCTAAAACTGATGTCCTATGGTGTGTCCGAACCTATGTTGTGCGGTGGTTGATCTGCCGTTTATGTTAAGAGTTTGCTGCTACTCTGTTTTAGTGTTCCAAGTTGTTAATGCTATTTTGGTGATGCATGTTAAGCCTTGTACAATGCTAGATGCTTAGGGTACTGATGATGCCAAATCAATCTTTGTACTGATGATGCATTAGATATTGTAATAAGTAGAGGATGCTCATGATTGCCAAAAGTACCTATTTCCACTTTCTAATAAGAACTAAACGTGTATCAAATGATGCTAAAAGTAGAGCATGAGCATGAGCATGTATCAATTGATGATCAATTGATGCTACCTATTTGTGTTTGAATGGGCTCAATAAAGCTGGTGCTGGTTTATGCTCTCTGCGTGACCGTGATGGTAACGAAGACACTTGGTTGGCTATGGTCTTGCTGTCAAATTTAAGTTTCAGTTCTTTAAGACTCTTTGTTTTTGTTGCTTTCTCGGATCGACTAGCTTTCTCGGGCGTCCACGTGCTCTCTTCCTTTTGGGGGAGTTGGGTGCACCACTTTTGGGGGAGTTGGGTGCACCGGTATCCTTCTGGGAGTTGGATCTGTCGGGTTCGTTGGAACCATCAGGATTGTTGACTAATTGTACGTCGTCTTCTGAACCATCAGGTAGAACTGCTTGCTGGGCATCGTACACCTCCTTCTGTATAAGAGAGAGTGCTGTGTTAGTTCTAATCATGAGACTTATGAAATAAATGATATATTCTTGATGTAGCGCTAACCGTTTTGGGGAACTTATATGATTCGAGACGAAGCACATTGCGTTTTGAATGCAGTAAGGCTGTACATATTTTCCACCTGAAAATATCTATCCTTGCCTATATTTGATAACCGACACTTACGTCAGCATAGCTTTCAAGCTAAACAAAGTAAAAATTTGAATTAGGCATTCAATTACCTGGTTCAAAATATCGGTCATTTCATCCCCGTTCCATGACAACATGTACTGCAGTGTCCAAACCGCACAGGAAGTCCTACGATGTTTAGTTAAAGATCAGTAATCTTATTCGTGTAGGCAAATAATAATTGATGAGGCCATGCGTACCCATCGGTCTGTTGTGGTATGTTCTCATAGCGTTTTTTGGTCCATTCGGCAAAATTGATGTTCTTAGCTGGTGATATCAACCCATTCTTGACAGCTTCGTCGATGCAGCACAGAATCGAGTTCACCTAGGGTACGACGAGTTATACATAGGGTTATGGTACTTTGGGAGCTCATGTGCCATGCGGATCAAAAGAGGCAGCAAGAGAACACTTACAAGAGAATCTTCCTTGGTCTTGTCACAATGATAATTCATGGAGTTCAGAGTCTGAATTTCTTTTTTGTCAAAATTAAACATCATTACCATCCAATGGTTTTGGTGTACATTCAGTGGGACATGCACCTGCAGTAAAATTTGGGTTGGGTTGAGAACCGAAATTTGTCGTGCACAGTGTGTACATAAACTATGAAAGTGAGGAAAACGTGTACCATTCGGCGCCCTACAAATTTTTCTGCTACACGAGCTAACCATGAGGCTGCACGTCCAACAGGAACCACCCCCTTCATTTGTAACAGCTTTTCGGTTTCTTGAGGGGATATGATTGTGGTAGTATCATTCTCAATTTGGCTAATGCGAGCATATGACATAATAACCTGCCAAATTTTCAATCATACAATAATAAGACAGTTGTTGCAGTAATGATGTAGAATAGAGTATAATGGGCTTACATCACCATAAATGTATTTGTCGTCCAAATTTCGCTTCAGATTTTCTGCTGTGAGGGTAATGTCTCCGATTCTAGCTATTTCAACATGGTCGTATGTTCCGCGGATGTAAACAGCTGTCTCTATGTCCTCATCCGTGAACTTGTAATCATTACCAAAGACAGGCTTCATCGGAGTTAATTGTGGTTCCTCATTGTTTTCCGTCACATGTCATGCACTTGGTGTAGTCGAAGTCCCTCCCGTGAATTGGCTAGCCCTAGGAGTTCTTGTCAGGGATGAATTGCACACATTGACTTGATCCTACAATGAACAAAGGTAGTTCATCATTAGTTTGTTACTTTCAGATATTAACTTGTTCGGCCATATTGATCACCTGCACGCCTCCTTTCTGTGACACTGTTTGTCGGTTCCTTGTAAATTCGTATTTTAATTCCTGTAACAATGCAAACAATAATGAACATGAAGGAACATATCCATACAAAATACAAAATGCACAGTATGACATACATGGAGTTCCCTCCTTAAGTCTTTAATTTCGTCCTCGGCCTTTGACAACCTAGGATTAGTGTCAGTTTTAGTCTTCATGTCGATCAACTCTTCACCTAGCGTCTGGTATTTGACATCAAATCTGTGCTCAATTTCCATTAACTTCCTGCCTACCTTCTTTTCATGATCAGCAATGTGTGCATTCATGGCTTCAACTACCATGTCAATCTGTGTAAACAAAATACAACCCTGTTGATAACAATAGCTAAATGAATGAGGTTCCTTGACACCTATTTGTGATATTGCAAAAACAAAAAGTCTTTGGAGTACATACTTGCTGGCTACTAAATTGTTGTCCTTGTGATGGTGCTCGATACGAATTCTCAGACGGTCGTTGAGGAGCACAAATTTCCATGGCAGCCTTTTCTTATAAAATATAATGAACCATTAGTACAAAATAAAAAATCGGATATAGAAAGTTCAATTGTAGATAGGTACCGGCCCGTTATGAAGACCACCTTTCTCGTAAGCATCGCTTCTTAAAGTAGCCATAATTTCGTCCCATCGTGCGATCAATGGAGGGGGTCTAGAAGCATATGTCAATCGGCCACTACGCACGTGCTCCCAGTACCAATACTACACAATAAATTAGTTCATCACCATACAGATATGCAACAGAACAATAATTAAAGGACATTAAGTAGTGATCTAGCACTAACCTGGAGCAGAATTAGATTTCTTTGTAGATTTACGTGATCTCGATTTCTAAACTTGTGAACGGACTTGAAGAAGTGATTAACTGTGAAACAACCCCAGTTAAATTTCCGAAGGTTTTCAAGATCTGTAACAAGGTTGAGAAATTTCAAGTCCACATAATGTTGTGCTGTTGGTGCTAGAACAGTACCAAATGCGTACAGAATGAACCGTCTCACGAAATTGCCGCCTGCGGCTTTGGAAGCTCGGATCGCCGTTTCAAGGTCAGAAATCAAAATTTGCCCATTGTTTGCATAGGCGGTAAACAATTCTGTGTCGGTTTGTATTTCCAGATGTGGCTCTATATCGTCCCCTTCTATCGGAATGCCAAATATACACTGCACGTCCTCTTTTGTTCTAGGAATTGGCATTTTACCAATGGTAATGGATTGCGTGTCCATATCTATGCTCTTGGCTAGTCTTATGCTCTTGGCTAGTCTAACCAACATTATGCGCCGTAGAGTCACTTCATGCATCTGGGTTAGACCGCCAAGACTGGTTTCTGATATGATGTACTTTTTGTGGTCTGGTGACAACAGTTTCATGGTTTTTCCGAACCTTGTCTGTGAGCATACTAACTTCATATGACCATGCTTTTCGGCGAGTTCCTGTTACATGCCATTAAATTATACTAAGTACACATTAATTATGTGTACGAAATGATTGTACACAAACAGTCAATTACTTACCGCATCGGTAATTTCGGAGATGGGCTTTATGAAGGTTTGTATGTGAAACTGACATTGCTGGCTCGTATGCAATGATAAAATCCGACTCAATTAATCTGAAAAAAATTGGAAAATGTATAACAAAATTAGCAGCAAATTAATTTTAACAAAATTAACTGGGTCATTTAACATATGATCCACTTATGGGTCTAAGCACAGAACCTATTTGGGTGCAAAACCTATGAGGGTTCAACTACTAAAGGAGCGTCCGACAACGATTATAAAGAGTTACGATCAGGTAATACCTTATCTCGGAGACGGTGCCGCCGAGTAGATGGCGGCGGTTAGTGCGTCACAAACTATAAGTGCCGGTATAGCACGGTCGACGGCGCAAAGGAAAAATGGCGCGTTCACGCGAGGAGGAGGCGGCGAGAAGAACACTGACGTCCGACCCCTCAGATCACGTTGGCGGTGGGCGGCGAGTGGTGGCCGCCGACTCCTGTATTCCGTGGGCGGCCGGCGTCTCCGGTCTGATCTTGCAGCGGTCGTGGGAGGTGCGGACGGCCCGGGTGGTTAGAATGCGGAGCTGTAATCGCGGGATTTAGAGAGGGGTGGGCCGCGTGAGTTATGTGATATTTGGATATAAATGATATAAAAAATAAGAAAATCTTGTCAACTCGTTAGGGGTTTAGGGGTTTAGGGTTATTAGGGTTTAGGGGTTTTGGGGGTCAGGGTTTAGGGTTTAGTGGGGGGTTAGGGTTATCGGGGTTTAGGGTTGAGTGTTGACATGCAAGCCCGGAAATGCGCGTGTCAGAGATCGTACTTGCGTGTACATGTACTAATGATCCCAAACTTTCTTAATGGCATCCCATGACCACATAGAGAATGCATGCATAATGGTTTCCATGTGGGGCAAAATTTTGAATGTTTTTACGGTTTAGTGGGGTGGGGGGGGGGGGTTAGGGTTATCAGGGTTTAGGGTTTAAGGGTTTTAGGGTTGACGGAACTATGTTTGTCTTATAGTGGACCTATCACACACACCGGACATTGGTGGAGCGTTGGTCTACAATGGATTCCCTCCGGTAGCATCGATCCGGTCCGTTGACTGGCTCGGCCGACAAACATCGTGCGACAAAGAGCATGCATCCATCCACTGGACCGGATCGATGTTGGCTTGGTTTCATACAGGTGAAGAACCCAGCTAGTGCTTTCGGGGTGTTGACATGCTAGGCCGGAAATGCGTGTGTCAGATATCGTACTTGCGTGTATAATCCCAAACTTTCTTCATGGCATCCCATGACCCCATAGAGAATGCATGCATAATGGTTTCCATGTGGGGCAAAATTTTGAATGTTTTTACGGCTTCGTGTGTGTGTTGGGGGGGGGGGGGTTAGGGTTATCAGGGTTTAGGGTTTTAGGGTTGACGGAACTATGTTTGTCTTACAGTGGACCTATCACACACACCGGAGATAGGTCGACCGTTGGTCTACAATGGAATCCCTCCGGTAGCATCGATCTGGTCCGTCGACTGGCTCGGCCGACAAACTTCGTGCCACATAGAGCATGCATCCATCCACTGGACCGGATCGATGTTGGCTTGGTTTCATACAGGTGAGGAACTCAGCTAGTGCTTTCGGGGTGTTGACATGCTAGGCCGGAAATGCGCGTGTCAGAGATCGTACTTGCGTGTATAATCCGAAACTTTCTTCATGGCATCCCATGACCCCATAGAGAATGCATGCATAATGGTTTCCATGTGGGGCAAAATTTTGAATGTTTTTACGGTTTAGTGGGGGGAGGGGGTAGGGTTATCAGTGTTTATGGTTTTAGGGTTGACGGAACTATGTTTGTCTTGCAGTGGACCTATCACACACACCGGACATAGGTCGACCGTTGGTCTACAATGGAATCCCTCCGGTAGCATCGATCTGGTCCGTCGACTGGCTCGGCCGACAAACTTCGTGCCACATAGAGAATGCATCCATCCACTGGACCGGATCGATGTTGGGTTGGTTTCATACAGGTGAGGAACCCAGCTAGTGCTTTCGGGGTGTTGACATGCTAGGCCGGAAATGCGCGTGTCAGAGATCGTACTTGCGTGTATAATCCCAAACTTTCTTCATGGCATCCCATGACCCCATAGAGAATGCATGCATAATGGTTTCCATGTGGGGCAACATTTTGAATGTTTTTATGGCTTCGTGTGTGTGTGTGTGTGGGGGGGGGGGGTTAGGGTTATCAGGGTTTAGGGTTCAGGGTTTTTTGGGTTTAGGGTTTAGGGTTGGTTTACAATGGATTCCATCCGGTACCATCGATCCAGTCCGTCCACTGGCTCGGCCAACAACCTTCGTGCCACATTGTTCACATTGTCCAACTAACACTTCGTATAGTTTTTTTGGGTAAAAAATGAACGAAATAATGCAACTAATCTGAACGTAACATTTGGCATGTATCAAACCAAGTAGCCACTATTCCTCAAAAAAACCAGTTAGCCACTAATTGCGCCAAACATATCTCGTAATTACTAACAAAATGGGCTGACAATTATTTCTGGAAATTCTTGGAAGGAATTTATTGCTCTTCCTTTTTTAGAGAACAATAAGTTGAAATTTGCTAACATAACAAATTTGTTGTTCAAACAGAAACTGCCTCATCGTGTTGTGCCCCAAGACATGGCAGAATATGGTGCCATAACCATTGTTTGTCATCCAAACTCTTGGTGATAGGAGAAAAGGTGATGATGCTGTTGTACCTGGGAAATCAAGGGATTTATCTGTTTCTTTCCCATGTTCCAGATGTGCCTCTCGAGTTGTTACATCACAACGTAGTAAAATAATTTGCGTTCTTTATAAATCCTTGATGTAATGTGCTACTTTACAAATCATTATTATCGTACAATTTGTGTTAGATCAACTATATTGATGTTCGTGGTACTATGTTATGTTCGGGCTACTATGTTATGTTCGAGCTATTTCCTCTTTGCTAAATTTTATTTTGGAATCAGGAAATCAGTTTTCAATTTTATTTGTCCTTTCCAATAGATTTCAAATGAGCTTTTCCTTGGTCTGGTCATACAAGGCATTAAGCACACATGACATTGCTTATACAAAAGCTGACTGAAAAAATTTGTTAACAACTTCGAACGACTGATGATCAACAAGTAAACAAATCCCACAACAATTATTGAAAAATAAAATCCCGCGGCCATCAGATTTGCGTGCTTCTTCAGATCGATCAACTGCCTTAAGTTCTTGTTGATCTTCTTCAATTCCAGCTTCAGTTCCGCATCCGCCACCATCGGAGGAACATTGGCATAGCCCTTATTATCCACCGCCGATGGCAGATCTAGCTCTAGGGTTGCCCCGTGCCTCAAATCAATTAAGCCATCCGTTTGAAGCCTCTCAACTTATTCATCTAGCCACTCAAAATTCTTGCATGTTTTCAGCTTCTGAAAAAGGGAAGGGAAACCCTAAATCCCAATTCCGAGGAAATAAAAATAAATATGGGGTCAGAATTCATAGCAAAAAGACACAACAGAACATAGATTTAACCTTCCACGCTTCTGGTTTGCTCTTGCATTTCACAAATTCCCGCCCATGGTTTCCATTCTTCTCCGATATGGTTGTCAAACGCTACAGTGGTGCGATGCGTGGGCAGTCAGGGCATCTGGTCATCGGCAGTGAACCATACCGCGACCATGATGACGGAGAGGCCGAACTGGACATGGACATCTCTCGTCTCTCACCGTCCGCCGGCGATGGCAGGCTTCGTCGCCGGAGAAGAATAACAATTTGGTGGGGCAAGGGAAAGGGAGGCAATGGTGGGCCGCAGGTTGGCACGGGCACGGCGATTTCTCGGGCTTCTGTGATATGTGGTTGGACCCGCGGTGAGTGCACATGTTCTGGAAGCCTCCAAAAGATCGCGCTCGTTAAAAAAAACTTGCATGGAAGCGCATTACTTCAAAATAACTAATTAACCCTACAATCACGGATATATACCTTCCCATTCTACTGCATATCTACCCTATCCTAACCACCCCCATCTACCTTGTTTCTCCTCACATAGCCATCGCCGGGATCGCGCCTTCGCTTCTCAAGCGACCACGCCGACGCCAGATTAAAAAGGTCTCCTCCACGGCTCCTCCCATCTTCGATTGCAGTGCTGATTATTTTTTCCATTGATTAGACCAAGAAGTCATTTCCGAAGAGATTAGAAAATCCAGCTTTTGCCATAGTTGAGTAGTTTTGGTGTCATGCAAGAGCTTTTTGACTGATAGTTTGTAGTAGTTGATCGTACGAACTGGTTATGAATATATTTTCTCGGTGGTATTGTTAGGAATTAGTTGGATGAGGTTGTGGGTACAGTTTTCATACTATGGGTATATGTATTGCTGTAGGGACCATGGTCTCAGAGGCGCATAACAACCGTGCGGAGTACGACAAGTCTTTGCATGAAGCACACCGGGAGATCAACTTGAAGGTGCAAAAGGATCGCGATGAGGTAGATAAGAAACTCAAAAAAGAATGTCCATACGTCTTGAGATTGAAGAAAAGTATAAGCGGGACTGTGAGGACATGGAAATTTTTTTTCCCTTGGCTACAAGGAAATGCATCAAACGTTGCAGAAGGACCGGAAGCTTGTGGACAGTATTATACAGACAGAGTGAGTCAGGATGGATGCCTATGTGTTGCAGGCACGTGCGGATATGGACAGTGAGCTGCTACAGGAGCGGTCGGACATGGATTATAAGGCCATGCTGGAGAAGGTCCGCTTGGAAGGACATATGTTAGAAGACCGTGCGATCTCACGGCCACCCCGACAACATGTCTTAAATTATTCTCCCCCTGTAAGTATCTCGCACCGATTCTGCATGTATTCTATGATACAAACATCTTCAATTTGTGGCAACCTTATGTCGGCGGTTGTATGTAGGCTAAGCATCATGAGACGGCACAGTCGCCATTCACTCGAGACATTGTGATAGATTCACCCGTTCAATGCCACATCACTCCACCCCAACAACATATCTTCAATTCTCCCCATGTAAGTACCTCTCAACGATGCCATACCCAAGAATGGTATGACCTTTTAAAACTTGTATGTAAACCCACTGTCGACGTTTCATACGAAGGATAACAAACGTGTGATGGCAGAGTCCCTAGTCACACCACATGCAGGATACATTCCACATAACAAGGTGAGAAGGTTTGAGATGGCACAATCCCCAGTCACTCCACATGAAGGATACATTCCACAAAAGCTGGTAACAACGCCGCAATGTTGCTATGCACATAAAAAATTATGTTTGCCCCTTTACTCATTGAATGTATTAACTCTGATGTGAGATACTAGGTGCTGGTCATGGAATTTTTTGTATTTTTCTGGCACACATGATCTCTTCCACAAACAATGCTAGGTTTCCAAGGTTTTGTATTTTTTTGAACTTTTGTGAATTTATAATGCCCTCTAGACTGACTGTTGAAAACATCGATCTATGCCTCAAGGGGGCTGACGGTGTCCTGTACTAGGGGGTACTCAACGCGTCGTCTCCCGATCAGTTGGATTGGGCGAGGACCCCCATGGCCGTATACTCATGGGCCAGTCCGGACAGCTGCCGCATACAAGGAAGAATCAACAAGACTTGGCGATCAAGACAAGGACTCCTCCCCCACCGGCGTATTCGGCTAGGACTCTTGTTATCCTAGGCCTCTGGTGCATTATATAAACCTGGGCCAGGCTAGTCGATAGATATATACAACAACAATCATACCATAGGCTAGCTTTTAGGGTTTAGCCTCTAGGATCTCGTGGTAGATCTACTCTTGTACTACCCATATCATCAATATTAATCAAGCAGGGCGTAGGGTTTTACCTCCATCGAGAGGGCCCGAACCTGGGTAAAACATCGTGTCCCTTGCCTCCTGTTACCATTGATCCTAAGGCGCACTGCTTGGGACCCCCTACCCGAGATCCGCCGGTTTTGACACCGACATTGGTGCTTTCATTCAGAGTTCCGCTGTGTGATCGGCGAAAGGATCGATGGCTCGACTGCAGGTCAACTGCGACGTCGGCTTCCTTGTCACCAGCTCGACTGGTCACCTTGGCTTGACTGAGGACTGCGCCCTACCTCCGACCGTCATGTTCGGATGAAGGCCTTCATCAACACCAACTCCGATCTCTATCAAGATCATGGAGGAATCATCCAGGAAGCCCGGGGGCTCAACGTCAACATTGCCCTAGGGCGACCGTACTGTTTTTCTGGACAGCGGACTTGTGTCTGCCGCCACCGCCTCCTCGAGCGTCGCTTTGACGATTGCTTCGGTGGAATTGTGCGTAATTGAGTCTACAACAACCCTGGAAAATTTCGTCGAGTTCCGATGGAGGAATCTCTGGTAATCTCCGATATACCGGAGCCGCATTGAATCTGGACGAGAATCCGGACGAGTTTAGGGCGTGGTGTCCAACTTCTAGCTCATAATTCCTTTGGAAGATCCACCCGTTGATCGGCTGCGGAATTCCTATATGTACCACCCCTCAAAATTTCAGCTCGATCCGACCGTCCAAACTCCGGGAACCTTCCGATTAGTGCATCACTTTTCGGATCTGTTTTCTGCGCGAAAACGAATCCGACCCGAGTTCGTTTTTTTATGAACGGGATTTCGGACATCCTTTTTGAAGGAAGTTTTGTATGGGGTATTGTTTTTTTTCCCAAACACATCCCACTAACTTTAAGATCTTTTGAACATGATCTTCAACATCATGCTGGTGTCAAACCAGTCCGGCAATATTGCTCCACGGCTGCCGACCTACGCTAGACACGTCGTCACTTTGTTGAGCCAAGCTCAACTTCTTCAGATCAAAATCATGGCAAGCCGAACAAGAGTCCGGCATCGCGAAGGATAAATCATCACCAACATCGCCGCCCCACGGATTACACGGAGCGGGCATACCAACATCGCTGCACGGTCCCTTCATCAAGCCAGCATCGACCACGTCACGACCTGCATCGGCAGGGCCGCACTACTGCTTCTTCAAGCTGGTGTCCATCACGCCGACCTACTTCGACATCTCGGGTGGACCGGGGGCTTCGCCATCTCTTCATCAACCTACTCCGGGCACTTCGGCGTCACTAGCCGACCAGGCATGGGTGCGCGGATCGAGTCCCAATTTTGGGAATCACCTTCCTTCGGATTGCTACAACAAATAAACCAGGTGCTATTAACCCTAGTATTTCTTATTGCTTGTTTGGGTTAAATTTTTCCCAAGGAATTATTACTCTGGTTAGTCCAGCATATGTACACAGGTCTATCAAATGGTGGCCGCATTATCGACGGTCGCTTGATGGTTCGGTCAGTTTCCATACACAGTCCGGCGAACGCCGCATCCGGAACTCGGACCGACCTGTGAATCCAGGCTTTGCCACGCCTTTATTGCATTACGCCGATGACCTGCATCGACATCGACTTCGGCGCCAGGCCATATTTCTTTTACTACTCACTTTGCATAAATTATTTATTATGCAACATTTTTTTAATTCCTATTATTACTATTATCCCCGGTCTGCACTATTTTTTGTGCACAGGAAAATGATCCAGCGGACTATATCCTTTAGCGTCACCTCGGCTGGGCGGGGCTTCGTCAACACTTCATTACCCCATGCGGGGACTTGGCATCACTCTGCCGTCCTGCATTGACCGTGCTATGTCACCACTTCGGAGTGCCGAGCTCCTTGCTCCGCCACCTCGGGACCGGCTTGGGGGATGGAACCTTGTCCCGCATCAAGCTCGGACCGCGTCGTCAATACTGAACACATTAACCAGCTAAGTTGCCTTCATGCTCAAAGTTTTAAATTTCTAACTTGTGTTCGGTTCGACCAAGAATTATACTTTTTTGTAAAAAGTTGCTTGTACAAATTTTCCTTGTCGAAACTTTGTTCGCACACACTTGACGCTACCACCGCTCATTATACCGGGGCTTCTTTAATGAAGCTTATTAATCTGGCTTTATGCCCAACACATGTGTCACACTTCGGCATGTACCTTTTATTCACCATTATATGCATCGATATGATTTAAGTTTTGGCCAAGCTAGGTTGCCTGGCTCCTGTGCTTACCCCTACGTTCCCGATTGTTCGGCTAGGTGGTAAAGGGAGCACCTCTGCGATTGTTACTGCCGGGTCAGCCGGATGTGTGCCTCAGACTGGGTGAAGCCGAAAGCTAGCGTTCTTAAGGGAATACTCGGTCGGTGAACTAAAAGATGATTTTTAATTATTTACCCATCTGCCCCCAGATGATTTTCTGCTTTCATAGCAGCTTTGACATGCACTTTAGGGCATGCATCCCAGAGAAAGGAACCCTTAATGGAACTATTCTCCCTGGAAGATGTTTCTTACTACCCATGTAATATAACATAACTAGTTGGGCACTTGTCTGATACAGCACTAATGACCCCTACGCCTTGTCTCCATGCATACCACGGTTCTTATATAACCACGAAGGTATTCGGACACACTCCAGACTATTGGGTCCTGAGGTCGAAGCGAAAAGGTCCGCTATGACAAACGATCTACAATCCGGCTAGAAGGCATTCTACATGTCACCTTACATTATCAACTTTTACCCAAGTCACTTGGGGGCTCTTATGTTATTTGAGCCGTTTCATACTAAGTGTTTTTCTTCTTAGTCCTTGCAAAGTTTTTATTATTTATCACTCCTTTTCTCGACACGAGTGTGCGGTCACTAGCCGAGGAGCCTAATTTCTCTCTCGAAATCGCTAGAGTTTAGTTTTCTAAACTTGCCTAATCCGTAGGCTGATCCACTTGACGTCTTGAGATAGGATGTGTCATGTTCAAGCACGGCAGAAGCACTTTTTTTCTACAGTCCAATTTTCGGATTGGCACCGAACACTTGATCTTGTTCGGACGTCATGTTTTTACTGACTTTTTTGGTTTACCAAGATTTTGGCACTTTTCAACTATTTGTGTGTTTTCAGCACAAGTCTCGCAGTGCAACGCCGGACTCCTTTAGAGATTCGGCAAAAACATTCTCGGATATTGCTATATATGCATCAGTTTCGAATTGTGTCTTCGGTCAATAGTTGGGTTGCCCGGCTCCCGCGCTTGCCTCCTACGTTCCGCTTTGTTCGGCTAGGTGTGCAAAGGGAGAACCACTGCGATTGTGCTTCCAGCTTGCATGGTCAAGCACCTCAGTGGAGAAAGCCGAAAACTGACTGTCACAATAGGTGTAAACTGGTCAGCGATCCGATGACTATATTAAATGACGGGCCATTCATAACATTGGCCGAAGTGTTTCCGGCTTGACCTCGTCTGTCGCCGAACACGGCGGGGGCTAGTAACTGGCCTCCCAAACTAAATCCTCGATCTTTTGCTCTTACATTGGAGCTGAGGTTTCATGATCATGCTTAGCATGACAACCCAAAGAAAGGAACCGATAGCGGGACTATTTTCTTTGGAAGACATTTCTTCAGTTAAACAGCAATATAACATATCTCTCTGCGTACCTTTGTTTAGAAAGCCGTATGACCAGATTGCCTTGTTTGTCGTAAATCTTTGCCCTCATAAAGGCTTTATAAAGTAGGACAAACACTCCTCGGCTACCAGCCGAGGAGGTTAAAGCCATGGTCGGTCAAAAAGTTTTGTACAATGCGGATCCGAGCATTAATGACATAAAGTACTTGGATACATTGAGTCATTACACATAATTTGTGATTTTACTATGGATATTGATCCTTAATTGACCACCCGTGCCGCATTAAGGCTCGGGGCTACTTGGGCTTGGGCTTATTACTTACAAATATTAAAGGGCACATTGATCCCTGATCTGGTGTTGCCACCGACCAGTGTCTCGGGGCTACTACATTGCTTGTTCTATGCAGAAAATCTTAAGTGCAATACAGTTTCCGAGGAGATTTTGATCCTCAGGTTGGTCGGCCGCACCCAACCTGAGTCTCGAGGACTGAGCACGCCGCTTTTTGTGTCCCGAAGTGTTCTGCCGAGCTAGGACTTGATCCTCAGACCGATTTTGCAAATCAACCTGAGTCTCAGTGGCTACGGGGATCAGCGGTCTTATGTCATCCTTCAGGTGCATCTCGGGTTTTAGACCGATACATACCTTGAGGGCTACTGGCTATATATCTCGTCAGAGAATAAATTACATCAATAAAAAACATTGACCAAAAATCAGCCCACGACCGAGGTGCTTAACCACCTCGGAAGTAGTTCGACATATAGCTCGGATGCAAGTGGCTGGCTCCTTAGAGGGCAGTTCCGGCATTAAGCTCGGTTAAACTCCTTCCGACTTCTTTGAACCAAGGTGATTTATGACACCTCGGATAAAGTCCGGCGTTGGAGCTCGGATACATAGTCCGGCGTTGGAGCTCGGATACAGTCCGGCGTTGGAGCTCGGATACATAGTCCGGCGTTAGAGCTGGGAAGCAGTCCGGCATTGGTGCTCGGCTGCAAAAGATACCTCGAATGCAGTCCGGCGTTGGAGCTCGGATGCAAGAGGACCTTGCCACCCGGGAACAACTTCAAACCCGAGGCATGGCATAAAAATAACAAGGCATTGATAAAGGCCGTAAACTTAAAGGGGCTCCTCGGATGCCCAACGCGTCGAATGCATTTCGGCGATCCTCAAGATAGAAGATGAGAAGATTTGTTGAACCAGTTTTCAAGACCGGCAAGCGAAGATGAAGAACTGTTCGGAAGAATCGAGGAGCGTCCCTAACGAAGACCGGTTCAGGGGCTATCGGCGGTGTCTGGACTAGGGTGTACTCAACGCGTCGTCTCCCGATCGGTTGGATTGGGCGAGGACCCCATGGCCGTATACTCATGGGCTATCCGGACAGGCTGTCGCATACAAGGAAGAATCAACAAGACTTGGCGATCAAGACAAGGACTCCTCCCCCACCGGCGTATTCGGCTAGGACTCTTGTTATCCTAGGCCTCTGGTGCATTATATAAACCGGGGCCAGGCTAGTCGATAGATATATACAACAACAATCATACCATAGGCTAGCTTTTAGGGTTTAGCCTCTACGATCTCGTGGTAGATCTACTCTTGTACTACCCATATCATCAATATTAATCAAGCAGGACGTAGGGTTTTACCTCCATCGAGAGGGCCCGAACCTGGGTAAAATATCGTGTCCCTTGCCTCCTGTTACCATTGATCCTAAGACGCACTGCTTGGGACCCCCTACCCGAGATCCGCCGGTTTTGACACCGACAGGGGCATTGTAAAATAATTTTTTCCAAAAATTTCTTTCATACACATGTTTGGCACATGTGGGTCACCATGTACAAGAAAATTGGGGTGATTTGGAGGTGGTGGAAAAATTCACCTTTTTTCAAAAACTGGCTTATGTTAGACCAAATGGTCCCTCAGGAATGCGGGCATTTTTTCGACCACCTCCAAATCACCTCAATTTTGGCACACATGATCTCTTGCACAAACAATGCTAGGTTTCCAAGGTTTTGTACTTTTTTGAATTTTTTTGAATTTATAATGCCCTCTAGACTGGCTGCTGAAAACATCGGTCTATGCCTCAAGGGAGCATTGTAAAATAATTTTTTCCAAAAATTTCTTTCATACACATGTTTGGCACATGTGGGTCACCATTTACAAGAAAATTGGCGTGATTTGGAGGTGGTGGAAAAATTCACCTTTTTCCAAAAACTGGCTTAAGTTGGTCCCTCCGGAATGCGGGCATTTTTTCGACCACCTCCAAACCACCTCAATTTTGGCACACATGATCTCTTGCACAAACAATGCTAGCTTTCCAAGGTTTTGCATTTTTTTGAATTTTTTATGCCCTGGGCAATGTCAGTTCGAAACACTCTAGAGATACTTCCTCAACCAATGATGCGACCCAAGGACCTTCATGCAAAAACCAGGCACCTGCATGCAAGAGTCGGGGACCTGCATGTGAATAGTGATTCATCAAGGCCTTGACAGCTGCTGGCACATGCCGCCCGATTTGCATGCAGCGAAGATGAACGTGCATGGAGGTTTCTCAAATATTTCCAAGCACACCCCACTGGGCCCCGCTTATTTAAAAAATACGTCAGTCATTAATGATCTCTAAATGAAGAATATGCATGATGATTATGAATATGCATGACAACCATAGTAAGGTGAAGAATCATATTCATCCTACAATGAGGACCAACGCTTGCTAAAATCACCTCGATGAAGGTATTTAAGCAGGTAAAGGAGCTGGTCGAGGGGCGAGGTGGGACTATTTTTAGTTACACGAGAACAATGCGCGAGATCGTACGTGACGTGGGCCGTCCGGAGTTGCAAACTCGGATGGGCCGGTGTTTGGGTCGATGTAGGAAAACGGCCTGCCATGCATGAGCCATGCAGACCGTGGGATCGCGCGGAGATCCGTCTGGCGGCCGTGCGTGCGTGCGTGCAGAAATACATCACAAAAATTATTCTACTCGAAAATAACAAGTGCTCCATGCTAGCCCTTATTCCTGTTCGAAATACATCATCATTCTTAAAGTTGGACATCAAATGATACACACAGAAAATGGAAACGAAAGATGTCGAACTAATACAGAAACATGGTAGTACAACCGCACTTCACTAAATTACTGTCACGATGAAATAGAATGTAAAGACCACATCACACAAAGCTGAATGGCACACGACTTTTTCTGGCTCATCGTCGGTTCATGCTGTATGTAGACATCACAGTTCAGCCTCGAGATCCTACACAGAAGAATAGAATAAATCACATGGACATCAATTATGAGTAAAACACATGCAAAAAATAAATATGAACATATTTCGTACCTCTAGCAATTTAGCGCATTTACGTCGATTGTAACCATGAGTCTTGCAATAGCCACAGATATTCTGTGATCTTGACTTCTTTGTCTTTGCCTGCAGCCTTTTGTTCGGTGCACCATTGCCTGGCACATGCACGGGATCCAGAACCTTATCAATTTTCTCCGAGGGCGGCATCAACGGGCCGAACCTAATGCTGTTATGCTGAGCATTAGTTGACTCCTTGCTGTCAGCTTGTTCAAAACTTGATTGCTTGCCATGATGTTGTGCTTGCGAAAGCATCTTTAGACGGTGATAGTCCTCATCAGAGTGGCATGCCTTGAAACTTGTGGCGTGACTACAATTCCGCAACTCGCGGTACCTCTTCAGGCTTACCGAATAGTCATACATCTAGTTTTTTCTGGTAGGTGTGTATGCACATTTTGCATTCATAGTCCACCTAGTGGGAACACAACAACTGGGCAGAATTGTTTGTTTTAAAATCAGCAATATGTAAAAAATGTGGGAACATGGTGTGCATGCGCATTCCAGCTTACGGCAAGAACAACTCACCCTGTGCAAAAGACCTCCTTGCTCTTCAATGCGCACTCCAAACTTTTTATCCATTCTTTCCTGCTTGGACACAACATAAGTGGAATCTTCTGATCCATCTAGTATCTCTCTGATCTGACATTTGCTGACAGCATCTATGCTCCATAAGACCACCTTAAAGACACTAGGTGTGAAAACTGTTGCGGCGTGTTTCTCAAGCGGCGAAGCATTTTCCTCTGTAAATGGAATGGACTGCAAGGCTTCGACGTCATGGAGAGCTTCGTAAATCCGTCGCGACGCAAGGCAACGCTCATAGTGCTCTAGCATTTCAAACAACGACATCTTACCCTCAAGATGCGTATGTAGCACAGAGTTCAAGCTCTCTCTCCTCTGATTGCTGCTCAATCCTAGGAAACAACACCCCTCAAGATATGGAGCACACCACAACTTTCTCATCTGATACATCTGATGCAGCCAAGACTCCTCACTCGTTACTTTATTTCGTTGTAAGAATTGTATCCATTCTATCTCATGCTCTTCAATGGAAGAAGTATCATAAATGAAAGATCTGAATTCCTCCTTTACGTCGTCATCATGCAGATGGCGTACAATGTTCTGCTGAATGTGCCATATACATAGTCTATGGTTTGAGTCTGGCCAGACCACCCTGATTGCTCTCTGCATTGCAAGGTCCCCATCTGTGATCACAGATATCGGATGCTTCTGTGCCATGCAATCAGAAAAGGTCCGCAACATCCACTCGTATGCCTGGCTTGTTTCATGAGAAATTATACCACAGCCAAAAATGACAGTGCTCCGGTGGTGATTCAACCCGACAAACGACACGAATGGAAGATTGTATTTGTTGGTTTTGTATGTGCTATCAAAAACAATGATGTCTCCGAAAGCCTCGTAGTCAAGTCGCGATTGACTATCAGCCCAGAACAGTCCCTTCAGATGGCCATGCTCGTCTACCAAGTACTTGAAGAAAAAATCCACATCTCGCTCTCGCCTCGCCATCATGTGCATGGTCACCGTATTAGCATCACCGGCGCTGATTGTCTCCTGCTTATTAGCATGGCAGAAATTATAAATGTCCCTCTTTATGCATCCAACCTTCTCAAATCCACCATATTGAAAGCACAAAATATCCATAATACGGTATTTGCGGATCCCACATTTTTTCATGTCCGCAATGTCCGCTTTCTGCTCATCGCTAATTCGTCTGTGCAAACGCAGCAGACAAGAAAGATCCCGTGGGGCTAGAGGATGGCTGTGCTCATCGATGAAATCCTTGACAAACCACCGACCGGTTTCCTCCTGTCTCGTAATGACCAATTTAGCATTACACCCAACACGAGTTAAACTTCGTGGCCTCCTCTTTCTATCTTCCATCTTTCTTTTCATGTGCTTCTCTTCGCGAAACCCTTGACAACTACACACAATTTTCTTTAAAATTATGTATTTGTTGGATCCATCCCACTCAACGTAGCTTTTCCTCACACTAAAACCTTTTTCAAGAGCATATTTGTTGTAGAATTCATAGCCTTCAGCCTCAATATCAAACATCTTGCTGACAACATTTAGATACTCTAACATACTCTCATCACTTGCATACGCCATGTCTTCCTGCATATGACATGTGAGGAAAACCAATCATCAACATCTTTCTGTTTATCAATATTGCAGGTGTAAAATAGCTCATAGGCAAAGACAAGTGCATGGAAAAGACTTTGCTCGTTTGACATGTGAGGGAAACCAATCATCAACGTCCAACAAGTAGTACCTCATCTTCCTTTAAACTATATTTCATGCACTATGCAAACCTAAAGTGATGATGACTTTAATAAACTAAATTAAGTCAACTATGGAACCAGTATCTCATCTTCCTTTAGTATGTCACTTTTTTTCTGCGGTACCAAAGGAAGTAAGTAATGCCCTCAACATCTTAGTTAAACTAACATGATGCGATTAGCTCAAGAGAAACTAAGCTTTCCATTCGTTGTTCTAGTCCATACAAATCTCGCATACTGCTAAATTACCCGGATCTTGTGGGGTTGAGGTTGTACTGCATGCACGGTGGAGGGGCGCAACGGCCAAGAGAACGAGCAGAACGCCAAGCCGAATTCATACCTTAATGATGGTACGCGCGAAGAGATGGGATCGCCCGCCGCCGTCGCCTTCGATTCAGCCGGCGCAGATCCGGCCTTCTTCTTCTTCAGTGACGGCGTGGGGGGCTGGGGACGGAGAAGGACGAGGACGATGAATTTATTCCTCTCACCAGTCAGGTCGAGGACGGAGAAGGTCAGGAGCGGCGAGCGGCGACGAATACATCGGAGGAGGATTCTGAACTGGATCGAGTAGACATGGATCTAGTCCTCAGGTGATCGGTTCAAGAAAAGATATTTCCCCCTGGACCATTATGCCCTTATCGCAATTAACATATTAAATTTAATCAATTAAAATTCCCCGCAAGATCGGACAGCTAATAAAAATCAGACGTGATCAGACATGTAAGTACTGCTAAGTACTCCGAGTACTAACCCAATCACCGTAAAACAGCTCAATTAACAAACCTCATTGACTCATTCTGACGGCAACAGAGCTTGCTGGAAACAGGGTTAGTAGCTGGAGGAATATGATGCCCGGAGAAACACACCAGGGAGGCCACCGGAAGACCGGAGTATGGAATTTAGTACAATTCAATAATCAAGTTTGAAGTACTGATCAGTGAATTAACCTTGCAGCTGTGTGAACGTACACAATCAAAATCAAAATTAATAACAGAGATATTAGAGCTCAAGATGGGATTTGAGCTGCCCTAAGTAAACCTCTCTCCGCACATGCATCCTTCATGTACAAAACTGCTTGTATATCAAATTGAATTAAACAGAAATTTCTCAGCACCTGGATCATATTTAGAATTGAATGGGCTTGCTCCTTCACAACATGCATCTCTCTCCCTCTCCTTTTATCCCTCTCTTCAAGTGATTTATGCAGGTCAAACTGAATTCTATATAGCAGGCGAGAGAACATGATCATGAATTCAAACTTAATATACTACTATGTATTATCCGTAGCACAAACTAAATTTATGGAAACTCCAAAATTGTGCAGGGCCGAACCAAATAGGGCCTTAGGCAACTGATCTGATCTACTCAAGCCGGCATGTGGCGCACAACTAATAGATATTATACATATACATCAGAATTTCTAGCAGAAATAGTAACAGAGCAGTCCACATACAGTTTTGTTGCGGATCTTCCTTTGCTTTGCCGGCATCGCAATCCCTGATGAAATTTGATGGAAATGGTGTTCAGTTAATTAATGGTTTTGGCAAGGAAGGCGTGCACTCGTCTTCCAAGCATGTACTGGATGCGACAAAAAAGAGGTGACATGAGGGCACCTTGGTCAGAGGGGGCGCCACCATGGTTGCAGCGGTGTTCAGCTCCATGTCGTCAAGCAGCGGTGAAGATTGGTGGGGTTGGGAGGGAGCGTCATTGGTCGAGGAGTCGACACTTGAGCGCAGCTAGATGCCCCGAGGAGGCCGACCAAGTCCAGGAACCAGGCCTAGGGTTTGCAAGTGACAGCATCTGCAGCACAAATGGAAAGAAAAGATCAGACATAGAAATGCATGAAAATATATTAGATAACCAATGGCAGTACATATAGTTAGAGTTGAAATGTTACCTGCCAAATTTGTAATCCCGAATACCTCCGTGAGTCGGATAATTTCTAGTTACACTGAATCTCTTCAAAACTTGTTCTCTTTCCTGGAACATTTAAATCTCGTTAATTGGCTGAAAAGACAGAACAACATGATGATGCAAAAGATCAAAATGGAAAATTTTCAGAAGAAGAAATGGTAATGTGGTTCAATTTTCAGAAGAAACATGGAGATTGCAAGGCTTCTGGCTAGTTTGAAGAAACTAAGGCTCAATGATGTATGGAGCTTTAATGATTGCGACGAATCTAAACTGAAATAGCATACCATACACACAAACAATCACAAAGAGATCATTTACCAAAGTCCACTAGTAGAAAAAGGGCCTGTTGACCCGGTTGGTGAGGGCCTTTAGTCCCGGTTCATGAACCGGGACTAAAGGGTCCGTACTAATACCCTGGCCCTTTAGTCCCGGTTTAATCCAGAACCGGGACTAATGGGCCTCCACATGGCCTGTCCGCTGAGCCCAGGCAGGAGGGCCTTTGGTCCCGGTTGGTGGCACCAACCGGGACCAATAGGCATCCACGCGTCAGCATTTCTATGGCTCTGGTTTTGTTTTTTTTGAAAGGGGGGGTTTGGGGGTTTTGGGGGTTAATTTAGGTGTTTCATATATTGTGCTATAGCTAGCTAATTAATCGAGAAAAGTGTCCTCTCTTTTGTCCGTGCTTGGTCGACGCTTCGTACTATATACATACGTATAGAGAGGACTGACTAGACATGCTAGCTAGCTAGTAATTAAGCAAACAGAAGATCGTCATGAACATATATGCATACAGAGAGAAGTGATATCGACCACCTCTCCTTCTCCGAGAGATTGGTCGAACAACAAGTTCTCGTATATCTATCCGACACTACCGCTACATATATACAATAATTATCTTTTACAATACGGACGCGTGGTCCACATAGTATTCTCCGCTTTCAACGATCACATGGTCAAGAAAGAATGCCGCCAATTCCTCTTGAATTGCTCGCATGCGATCTGGTGCTAGGAGTTCATCCCGCTTCAAACATCTAATTTTAAGAAAGGGGTCAATACATATATATATATATATATATATATATATATATATATATATATATATATATATATATATATATATATATATATATGAATGAATGAAACTCAACACAAATGATGGTAATAAAATAAAATTGTGAATATTTTCATTTACGCACTTCACATTGTTTGTCGGAGTCGCCCTCTCACAGGTCGTGTGGCGGATGGACTCGCAAACGTAGTATCCACAGAAATCATTCCCTTGTTCCTGCCACAACCACTTTACAAGAAACAGAGGTCAATCAAACTGATAATTATCAAGCATGCTAAATGGTATTGATGAAACTAGCGCTTGAATCACTAGGAGATGCGCGTGAATATGCTACTATATAGTACTTACTTTGGTGTCTAAATTGCAGCTTCTTGGTAGTCCCGGAGCTTTTTGGTGAATTTTCCCAAGCCCTGCCATACAAAGAAAACAATTACTTGATATCAGAAATGAACAAAGTTGCTGATATGGTGGATAATGATCGAGTTAACTTACTTCTCGAGCATTTCAGTCATGTCCGCATACTCCTTGGGATCTTTTAGTCTCGAGTCTAAGACAGTTACTACTCCTGCTCAAGCTTAATCTCTAGGAGAATATAGTGGAACCTGCATTTATGCATAACTCATCAATATTACATTACTATAACCTGGACTAAATAAGGGAAACCGAATATGCCACAAGACAGTAACACTCACTTGTAGTTGTAAGGAAAGAGTATTATATTTTTGTGTTCATTTATTTCCAACGATCGTAGCAAGTTGGCCTCGGTTTCGGCGGCACGATATTTAACCTCATTTGCATCTATGAGATATGTGTTAATGAACCCAATATCACCCACTTGTTTTTTCTTCATTTCATGATCTTCAATCTGCATAATATAGTGAGGATATTTATAAATACATGCAATGAAAGAGCTGAGTTATATAGAGATACTTAATGACAGAAGTAGTACTACTTACAGACAGTAGCAGGTGACCGTTGCTTTATCGAGGGCCAATTGATTGAAAAACTGATAGAACTCCTCAAATGGAATAGGCAACAGTTCAATTCCAAGGAGGTCATGCTCCTTTTTAACTCTCACATACAAAGTATTCCTCCCCTCGCACTCTTTGCAGGTTTTCATGTACCAATCATGCAATCTTCACATCATCGTTGTTAGAGAGCTTTCATCTTTGACGAGAGGCTTCCCGTACTCGTATCTTTGTATCTGCATCTCCAAGAAATCATAATGTACATCGTCGGGCAGGTAATCTGCAGGATTGCCATAACGGGCACCATCCTCGGATCGACGATGTCGCTAGCAGGCACCTTGAGCGGGGCCACGATTGCTTAAGCTTGTTCGCCGAGCTGGGCAATTTGTTTCCCAGCTCGTCGTTCTTTCATCCTTTGATCACCGACAGTACTTCCCGATCTCTCCCTTCGCAAATGCCTTTCCAATAATGCGCTTATAGTTGCCTTTCGGCGGAGACTTGGGTGGTTTTGTCAGGACAGCCAGAGTGCGCTTCGCTTTGACTGGATCTACCTTCTCCTCCGGAGGTGGATGTCTCTTTGCTTTCAACCCTTGAAACCAGTCATCCACTTCGGTCTCGCGATCTTCGCTTTTCCTCCTCGCTCCTCTCGTCAGACGGTAACTTCTCTGGAGTCTTCAGAGAAGGACCGAATCTGTATCTCCTCCCGCCTTTGGTTGTACTGCTAGACGCCGGCAGAGCAGACGGAGCGAATGTCTTCTTTCCTTGCTTACGAGGCGGAGGAGAAGGACTACGACGCGCCGGAGCAGCCGGAGCGGCGGCGGGTCTCTTCCGCCCTTGCTGACGAGGCGGAGAAGGAGGAGGCTGGCTGCCCGGACGCGCCGGTGCAGGCGGAGAAGGAGACGGAGTGCCACCACGCGCCGGATAAGGAGCCGGCCGAGTACCCTGATCGTCACTCGCCGGAGGAGGAGGCGGTGGAGGAGGCGGAGTGCCCTGACTTGCTGGAGGAGGAGGAGGAGGCGGAGGCGTCCAGTTCGGAAGGTTGATGAGATCCTTCCGCCATAGGCATGGAGTCTTCAGAGCAGAACCCAGCCGATACTCCCCTTCACCGGTAGGGTGGTCAAGCCGGAGGTCCTCAAATCCCTCCGTTATTTCATCGACCATCACCTTAGCATATCCTTCTGGAATCGGCGGCAGTGAAAAGTTGAGTCGGGTTTAGTAGGATAAACAGAGCCAACAGCCGCCTTGACCTTCAAATTGCTCCATTGCGCCATAAGGTGGCAACTTTCAGCATCCGTGATAGCATCCACGGGATAGCTGGCAGGAGCCGTCAAGGCATGCTGCTCTAGCTGAAGCAGCTCGGTGGAAGCCACGCTGCTTCTCCGCTGAGATGGCGGGTAGCCGGGGAAGCTTCGCAGGTCGTTTGTTGTGATCTGCTGCTTCGTTCCTCTTCTCGCCCTCTAGCCCCATTACCCTTTCGTGCAGCGCCTGCATTAGGCTCTGCTCCGCTTCTTCCTCCTCTCATGGGTTTCAGTAACCTCCTGCGTCCGAAATCCAGCCTTCCACGAAACGGAGCTGGCGTGCCTCGTGTCCGCCTAGGGTGCTCAGGATTCGAGGGCCATTGTGAGCTCGTCCTTCTCCCTGTCTCGAACGAACTTCCCTTGCTGCGCTGCTTCGATATAATGCTGAAGCCTCTTGACCGGTATGTCCAATTGTTCGTCTGTCCAAATGCACTTCCCGTTATAGGGTCCAAGGATCCGCCGCCCCAAGAACCAAGTCCGACAACGGTCTGCCAGTTCATTGTCTCGGTTCGATCCCTTTATCAAGCAGATCATTCTCAGCCTTGGCCCACTTAGGTCGGGCTACGAGGTAGCCACCGACCCGTGCGATGGTGAAGCTTCTTCTTCGCAGCATTTCTCTTGTTTGTCGCTGACATCTTTTACTCTTTTCCGATGTCTTGTAGGCCACAAATGCGGGCTAGTCATCTCTGATCTTCTCATATTTGCCCTTGAATTCTGGTGTCTCATTTTTTTCGACATACGTATTGAGTTCTTTCTTCCAATTCCTGAATAGTTCTGCCATCTTCTTAAGTGCAAAAGACTTGATTAATGGCTCTATTACTGGCTTCTCTGGATCATCCTCTAGCGGTAGGGTAAAATTTGACTTCAGCTCAGTCCAAAGATCATTTTTCTGCATATCATTGACACAAGACACCTCAGGGTCTTCGTTCTTAGGCTTATACCATTGGTGGATGCTGATCGGGATCTTGGCCCTAACCGTAACCCCGCCTTGAGCAACAAATGCCTTCTTTGTCCGGTAGGGTTCAATCGGTTGGCCGTCACAAGCGATTTGTATGATCTCAAACTTTTCATCCGAGCTCAACTTTTTCTTCGGGCCTCGTCTCTTTACCGAAGTTGTGCTCGATCCGGAGGGCTAGAAAAAGAACAAAGACGAGAGTTAATTAATATGTGTACATATATACCAAAACAAAGACGAGAGCTAGTCAGCACAGGCTTAACTAATATATATACCTGGCGGACTCGGTTTGGTGATCACCGAGCCGTCCTCACGGTCTACTTCTTCACCCTCTCCTTCTTGCACCGCATTGGGCCATCGGAGCCATGTAAATCATAGCCAGCTGCTTCTTCACCCTCTCCTTCCAGACCATCGTTGTCGTTGAGAAACATCAACGAGCAGACGGCATCACTTCCTTGTGCGATTATGTCCCTCAACAACGCTTCTTGTGCTTCGTCTCGGGGGGTTTCCATAGTTTCTACAAATATTTACAACATGGCAATTATTATTCAAACATGACAGATATGGATATATTAGTGGCAAACATAGAACTAGCTAGCTAATCACAATAAGGAATCATATTAGTGGCCTCGACGCTGCTTCTCTAGGGTTTGGGGTGGCCTCGACAACGCTTCAAGGGTTAGGGGGTGGCCTCGAGAACGCTTCAAGCTAGGAGGGGGTAATATCGATCGACCCCCCCCCCCCACGTGTTGAAGCTGTCGGGAGGGGGTCGGCGTTGAACAGTACATCTATGTCCCACAAGTGACGTGGGCATCGACGCCATGTAGGGTAGAGGGTCGTGGATCGCCGAGCGGTCGAGGTCAAGGGTCGAAGATCGCCGAGGGTCGGAGTTGCCTAGTGTCAAAGGATTCAACAAAACCATGTCTTCATCATTAGGCTAGTAATAGGTGCATGATGGTGAAGCTCTCAAAAGTTATTTTGGACGGAGTCCCGAGATAGGATAATTAAGCTTTTGGTACAAAGTTCAGCAAAAGTCAAATTATCCTATCCGGACTCCATTCCGAACAACTTTGAGGACTTCGCACCATCATGCCATGGTTACTTCCGCCAATGATGAAGCCATGGATTTCTTCAATACTTTGACACTATAGGAACCCTCGACCCTAAAACCTTCGACCCTTGACCCCTTAACGACCATCGACCCTCTACCCTAGTTCCCGACCCTCGACCCCTCGGCGATCCTCGACACACTCGCTATATCGACAACGACGCAACATACATATACATGGGAAAATAATGTTATCGGGGAGGGGGTATCGGTACCCCCCCTCGTGTCAAAGTTTCTTCTTTCTCCTCTATTCCTTTCTTTCTTCTTCTCCTCTTCTTTTCTTCTTATCCCTCGAGAAAGGAAAATAAGGAAAAGGAAGAAAAGAGGAAGAATGAAGAAGGAAGAAGAAGAAGAAGAAGAAAAAAGAAGAAGAAAAAAAAGGAGAAGAAGAAAAGAATAGAGAAAGAAGAAAAATAGAAAAAAATCTCCTCTATTCTTTTCTTCTTCTCCTCTTCTTCTTCTTCTTTTCTTCTTATTTATTTCTCCTCTTCTTCCTATCCCCTTCTTCTCCTTTCTTCCTCTTCTTTTTCCTTTTCCTCTCATTCTTTTCTTCTTCTTGTATTCCTTTTTTTAAATAATGTTCAAATAAAAATCTATGAACATAAAACATATATATACACAGAGAACATATATACATTTTATAAAATGCAAAAACAAATTTTTTAAAAAAGACATATAAACAGATATACATACATACATTTTTCTTTCATATGAACATACATACATACATTTTCTTTGCATATGACCATACATACATTTTTATTTGCATATGACCATTCATACATTTTGAAAAATCCATCCATCCATCCATCATCCATCCATCCATCCATATGAACATATACATCCATTTTTATAAAAATCTAAAAATCTGCCTAAAAAAATTATATGAAAAAAAGCATACATCATCCATCCATCCATATAATGAACATATACATCATCCATCCATCCATATAATCAACATATGCATATGAAAAAAAATTATATGAAAACAAATTATATCAAGAGGATCGAGGGGACAGGGAGGAAAGGGGGTCGCCGGAGCCGGACCGAACGGGGAGGAGGGGCGGCGTCGAGGCAGGGGCGGCAGTGGGGGCGGGCGCCGGCGATGACGACAAGGTGGGGCGGGCGCGCAGGGCGCGGCCGTGCGTGCTCGGGACGGGCAGGGGCACGGGCGGCGGCAGCGTGGGCTCGGGCGCAGGGCAGGGGCACGGGAGACGGGATGGCGGCGGCGGCGGCGACGGCGACGAGGAGCCATGAAGCGATTGGGCAGCCTGGCGGCGGGGGCAACTGGCTAGGGAGGCGAGGGAGATGTGAAATTTTCACAAGTCCTGGTTATATAGCAAGGGCATTAGTCCCGGTTGGTGCCACGAACCGGGACCAATGCCCCCTTTAGTCCCGGTTGGTGCCACCAACCGGGACCAAAGGCCAATTTTCAGCAGCCCAAAGGGAGGCGGCGGCCTTTGGTCCCGGTTGGTGGCACCAACCGGGACTAAAGGGGGGCATTAGTCCCGGGTCGTGGCACCAACCGGGACTAAACCCACCTTTAGTCTCGGTTGGTGGCACCAACCGGGACCAAAGGTCTTGTGCTGCCCCGCGCCAAATGTTTAGTCCCACCTCGCTAGTTGAGAGGGAGCCGCACCAGTTTATAAGGTGCGGTGCGGCTTCCCTCTCGAGCTCCTCTCTAAAGCAAGCTTCCGGGCCTAACTCTGCCATCTGTGCCTGTGGGCCTACTAGGCCTTCCGCGGGCCTGAATCCTGGCCCATAGGGTTTCTAGTCGTATTCAGGCCGTGGGGGCCCAATAGGTGGCACTTTTTTTTGCTTTATATTTTATTTCTTTTTGCTTTTAGTTTTAGAAAAATATAAACTTTCTATTAGTGCCATTAGTTTTAAAATTTGAAAACACTTTTTGTTTTCTTTGTTGCTTTATTTATTTTATTTTGTTTCTACTTACAACAAAATACTTATTGTTGCTATTTTTATTTTTTTCTAGTTTTTTGTTTTGTTTTCTGCATTATTTATTTTCTTTTGGTTTTTGCTTTATTTTTAATTCTTTTTGCTTTTAGGTCAGCAAAATTATAAACTTTCTGTTAGTGCTTTTAGTTTTAGAAAAATATAAACTTTCTGTTAGTGCCCTTAGTTTTAAAATTCAAAAACACTTTTTTGTTTTCTTTGTTGCTTTATTTATTTTATTTTGTTTCTACTTACAACAAAATGCTTATTGTTGCTATTTTTATTTTTATTTCAAGTTTTTTGTTTTGTTTTCTGCATTATTTATTTTCTTTTGGTTTTTGCTTTATTTTTAATTCTTTTTGCTTTTAGGTCAGCAAAATTATAAACTTTCTGTTAGTGCCATTTGTTTTAGAACAATTATAAACTTTCTGTTTGTGCCATTAGTTTTATAAAATTTGAATTCTTTGAAATTTGTGTGAATCACAAGTTTGTGAGCTCAACAAGGCGTAGAGGGACGGGCTTATAAACGGTGTGAGCGCCTTCGGTTGGCGAGGTTTTCAAATTCATAGTTTTCAAATGAACTCTGAAAAAGTTGGCATAGCATGTTCATGTACAAAACGGACAATGGTATCATACTGTGTGTTACAAAGTTGGCATGGTATCATCATAATAGTTGCGGAGAAAGTCTTCACTTTTCTTCGCTTGTGTCGCTTTTCTTATTGCGCCGTAACCATGGATAATCTTCATCGCTTATCGGGATGCTTGGGTCAGCCTTGACTTTGAAGGGGGAATTTCATGAAACTTTTCATACTCTTCAGACATGTCTGTCTTGCCCTCCACTCCTAGGATGTCCCTTTTTCCTGAAAGAACTATGTGGCGCTTTGGCTCATTGTATGATGTATTCGCTTCCTTATCTTTTCTTTTCCTCGGTCTGGTAGACATGTCCTTCACATAGATAACCTGTGCCACATCATTGGCTAGGACGAACGGTTCGTCAGTGTACCCAAGATTTTTCAGATCCACTGTTGTCATTCCGTACTGTGGGTCTACCTGTACCCCGCCTCCTGACAGATTGACCCACTTGCACTTAAACAAAGGGACCTTAAAATCTACTCCGTAGTCAAGTTCCCATATGTCTACTATGTAACCACAATATGTGTCATTTCCCTTGTCGGTTGCTGCATCAAAGCGGACACCGCTGTTTTGGTTGGTGCTCTTTTGATCTTGGTCAATCGTGTAAAATGTATTCCCATTTATCTCGTATCCTTTCCAAATCATTACAGTCGAAGATGGTCCCTGGACAACAAGTACAGCTCATCACAAACAGTGCTGTCACCTCTGAGACGTGTTTCCAACCAACTGCTGAAAGTCCTGATGTGTTCACATGTAATCCAGTCGTCGCACTGCTCCGGGTGTTTGGAGCGCAGACTGTTCTTGTGTTCATCGACATACGGGGTCACCAAGGTAGAGTTCTGTAGAACTGTGTAGTGTGCTTGAGACCAAGAATATCCGTCCCTGTATATTATTGAGTCTCTTCCAAGCGTGCCTTTTCCAGTCAGTCTCCCCTCATACCGCGATTTAGGGAGACCTATCTTATTAAGGCCAGGAATGAAGTCAACACAAAACCCGATGACATCCTCTGTTTGATGGCCCATGGAGATGCTTCCTTCTGGCCTAGCGCGGTTACGAAGATATTTCTTTAGGACTCCCATGAACCTCTCAAAGGGGTACATATTGTTTAGAAATACAGGCCCCAGAATGACAATCTCGTTGACTAGATGAACTAGGACGTGCGTCATGATATTGAAGAAAGATGGTGGGAACACCAGCTCGAAACTGACAAGACATTGCGCCACATCACTCCTTAGCGTTGGTACGATTTCTGGATCGATCACCTTCTGAGATATTGCGTTGAGGAATGCACATAGCTTCACAATGGCTAATCGGACGTTTTCCGGTAGAAGCCCCCTCAATGCAACCGGAAGCAGTTGCGTCATAATCACGTGGCAGTCATGAGACTTTAGGTTCAGGAACTTTTTCTCTGGCATATTTATTATTCCCTTTATATTCGACGAGAAGCCAGTCGGGACCTTCATATCGAGCAGGCATTGAAAGAATATTTCTTTCTTTCTTTCGAAGAGCGTAGCTGGCAGGACCTTCATACTGCTTCGGAGGCATGCCCTCTTTTCGTGCAAGCGTTGCAGGTCCTCTCGTGCCTCGGTGTATCTTTTTCTTCCCATACACGCCCAAGAAGCCTAGCAGGTTCACGCAAAGGTTCTTCGTCCACGTGCATCACGCCGATCAAGAGCGGACCTCTAGGTCTTTCCAGAGGGTAGGTCCCAAAATATAGATTTCTTCTTCCACATGGGTGCGTGATTCTCGGCGTCATTCGAACAGCTAGTCCGCCGACCCTTTCCAAAGATTACGTGTAAATCATTGACCATAGCAAGTACGTGATCACCGATACGCATGGCGGGCTTCTTCCGGTGATCTGCCTCGCTTTTGAAATGCTTGCCTTTCTTTCGACATTGATGGTTGGTCGGAAGAAATCGACGATGGCCCAGGTACACATTCTTCCTGCGGCTTCCCAGGTATATACTATCGGTGTCAAGTAAACAGTGCGTGCATATGTGGTATCCCTTGTTTGTCTGTCCTGAAAGGTTACTGAGAGCGGGCCAATCGTTGATGGTCACGAACAGCAACGCCTTTAGGTCAAATTCCTCCTTTTTGTGCTCATCCCACGTACGTACACCGTTACCATTCCACAGCTGTAAAAGTTCTTCAACTAATGGCCTTAGGTACACATCAATGTCGTTGACGGGTTGCTTAGGGCCTTGAATGAGAATTGGCATCATAATGAACTTCCGCTTCATGCACATCCAAGGAGGAAGGTTATACATACATAGAGTCACGGGCCAGGTGCTGTGATTGCTGCTCTGCTCCTCGAAAGGATTAATGCCATCCGCGCTTAAAGCAAACCATACGTTCCTCGGGTCCTTTGCAAACTCATCCCAGTACTTTCTCTCAATTTTTCTCCACTGCGACCCGTCAGTGGTGCTCTCAACTTCCGCCTTTCTTACGGTCCTCACTGTGCCATCGCATCAACTTGGCATGCTCTCCGCTTTCTGAACAGACGTTTCAACCATGGTATTATAGGAGCATACCACATCACCTTCGCAGAACCCTCTTCCCGGAGGCTCGCCACAACATCACCAGGGTCATCTCGTCTGATCTTATACCGCAATGCACCGCATACCGGGCATGCGTTCAGATCCTTGTAGGCACCACGGTAGAGGATGCAGTCATTAGGGCATGCATGTATCTTCTCCACCTCCAATCCTAGAGGGCATACGACCTTCTTTGCTGCGTATGTACTGTCGGGCAATTCGTTATCCTTGGGAAGCTTCTTCTTCATTATTTTCAGTAGCTTCTCAAATCCTTTATCAGGCACAGCATTCTCTGCCTTCCACTGCAGCAATTTGAGTACAGTACCGAGCTTTGTGTTGCCATCTTCGCAATTGGGGTACAACCCTTTTTTGTGATCCTCTAACATGCGATCGAACTTCAGCTTCTCATTATGACTTTCGCATTGTGTCCTTGCATCGACAATGACCCGCGGAGATCATCATCATCGGGCACATCGTCTGGTTCCTCTTGATCTTCAGCAGCTTCGCCCGCTCCAGCACCATCGTGCACATCGTCAGTGCATCTTGATGTTCAGTAGCATCACCGTATTCAGGGGCACATAGTTGTCATCGTACTCTTCTTCCTCGCCGTCTTCCATCATAACCCCTATTTCTCCGTGCCTCGTCCAAACATTATAGTGTGGCATGAAACCCTTGTAAAGCAGGTGGGTGTGAAGGATTTTCCGGTCGAGTAAGACTTCAGATTCCCACATATAGGGCATGGACAACACATAAAACCATTCTGCTTGTTTGCCTCAGCCACTTCGAGAAAATCATGCACGCCCTTAATGTACTCGGAGGTGTGTCTGTCACCGTACATCCATTGCCGGTTCATCTGCTTGCATTATATATAATTAAGTGTGTCAAAAATCATTACAGAAATTCATCATCACATAAAAACCAAAGTACATAGTTCTCATATAACAACATAAAGCTCTGCAGAGCATCTAAATTAATTAAACCATACATTAAAACTATGTAAAACATTTCAATGCGAAAACAAATACGATCATAATCGCAACCAAGGTAACAACTGATCCAACAGCATAATGATACCAAGCCTCGATATGAATGGCATATTTTCTAATCTTTCTCATCTTCAAGCGCATTGCATCCATCTTGATCTTGTGATCATCGATTTACATCCGCAACATGCAACTCCAATATCATCTTCTCCTCCTCAAGTTTTTTATTTTTTCCTTCAAGAAATTGTTTTCTTCTTCAACTAAATTTAACCTCTCGACAATAGGGTCGGTTGGAATTTCCGGTTCAACAACCTCCTAGATAAATAAAATCTATGTCACGTTGGTGGCATAATTTTCATAAACAATAAATGAACCAATAGTTATGAAAAGATAATATATACCACATCCGAATCATAGACAGGACGAGGGCCGACGGGCGGATACCAAAACCATCGCACTATATAAGATGCAATAATAAAAGTAAGAAAATAATACAAGTATCTATCTAAACAAACAAGTAATAATATTATTCCTTTCGAAAGAAGATAAGAACAAGAGGCTCACCACGGTGGTGCCGGCGATGAGATCGGCGCGGTGATCGACGGCGATGAAGACGGGACGGGCGTGACGGACCGCTAAACCTAGATAAATATTGAGGAAAATGGAGCTTGGCGGTCGAGCTTGGAGAGGAGAAACCTTAAGTAGTGTGGCTCGGCATTCCATCGAACACCTTGTGTGCATAGGAGGTGAGCTAGAGCACCACCAAGCCCTGTCCCCTCGGCCAGAAAAAAGCAGCAGTGTGCTCTGCTCTTGCGCGAGGGGCTATATATAGGCAGCACCATTGGTCCCGTTGGTGGCTTGAACCGACTAAAGGAAGCTTGTGGTCCCGTTCATTCCACCAACCGGGACCAATAGTGGTGGGCCAGGAGCCAGACCATTGGTCCCGTTCGTCCCACCAACCGGGACCAAAAGGTCCGGACGAACCGGGACCAATGGCCCACGTGGCCCGGCCGGCCCCTGGGCTCACGAACCGGGGCAAATAGCTCCATTGGTCCCGGTTCTGGATTGAACCGGGACTAGTGGGCTAAACTGGCCTAGACGAAAGCTCTGTTTTCTACTAGTGGTCATGTATTTACCAGTAACCAAAAATCATGAAATCAATGTCAGAGCGAGGCCAAAATTTTCACAACCTAGGGAAATAATGCTCTTCACCAAAACCTTGCCATAACTTATTCCTCTTATTTATTTCTCAGAGCTACACATTGCAAATTCAGAGAAATTTTAGAGAAATAAAAGAAAGGTTCGTGAAAGGGAGGAGTGGGCAGGCATATGAGAAATGAGCACTTGCAGGCATATTCTTACTCCGTGAGAATTGCTACCAAGCCCTTCGACATCTGGTCGACCATGACCACCTGAGTTTGGAACACCGTGTGAGGTGCCTGTGCTCTAACCCCGTGACCTGCCAAAAGGCGACGCCACTGAAGTTGAGCACTGCCTACTAGAACACCAAAATTATAATGTGAGATGACAGGACAGGAGACCAAAAAATAGAATCATCATAAGTAGTGAAGTACCTAATATCTGTAACAATCCATCACTTCAATATAAGATCGCGATACGAAATTCACAGTAAAAGTTAGACCCTTTCAAACAAAAGATCAAGTTTTTAACGAAAGGCTATCCCTTCATATATTTGCAATGTCCCCTGAAAATAGAAAATAGAGAATGTGAGTTATTGTCAATTCATATCGGCAACATACAACGCCAGTGAAACCAATGAAGAAGATCAATTGCCCTTTACAAGCTCGGTAATCCAAAAACATTATCACAAGATGGACTAACTTGTGGTTGGTGCCATCGACGCCGATGAAGCATGAAAGGAAGCAATAGCCATATCAACATGTCTAATTAAAAGCAGCAGACATGATTATGCACATTATTTCCTTGAAGCTTCACATCCTTACAATTAATCTTCATATAGAGTTATTTTCTGTAGTAAGCCAGAATATGCACCTCTCTTCTTGCATCTGTATCAACCACCTCTCGATCGACCATCAACCAAAATTGGTAAAAAAAAAAAGAGGTAGATTGAGCACATTGCACACCGAGAAACATAAAGTAAAGCGTGGATTGAGCAGAAAAATCAAAAAACAAGCAGGAAAGAGTTACCAGCTTCCTGGGATAGCAGTCGAGTACCACACAAAAGGCCACCTCTTCAAACAAAAGAAAGATGCACACACATCAGCATCTTCCCTGAGCAGTCTTTCCACTCGGGCATTTACACAAACAGATATTGTGCGCATTTGCAACCTCTCAATATGGGTTAAAAAAATGTTACAGATCAGGGGCTGCTAGGAGTAGATCATCCACATGGACATCCGTCGTATCGTGAACTTCCGGTGACGGGCGGCCTAGCACGTGGGAAAGGGATCTGGCAAAACGTAGAGCAGTAAGATGCCTACTGCTGCTGAAGTGGAGTTGGGTCAGGGGTGGGTGCGTGTGGGAGATGGGGACTTACCTCGTCGTCCTCTTCGTCCTTGTAGGCAGCAAGGAGGAGGATGCAGGGGAGCCCGTCCCGCGCGAACCCGGAGCAGGCATTGGAGATTGGGTTCGCCCGCGAAGCGCGTGGCCACGATGGCCTGCACGCGAGCGATGGGAAGGCGGGGAGGAGGAAGAGGCGAGGCGGTGGAGGAGTAGCAGGCGGCGGCGGGGCTCCTAGGGCGCAGAAGAAGGAGGATGAGGAGGTGGGAGGGAGGAAGGAGCGAGGGGCGTGGGGCTGTGGATTCAGGCTAGAGTTCGATGTCGTTTTCGTCCCTCGCGCGGTGCGGTGTTTTCTTCGTTCGCGTGGTGCGCTGCGCTCCCCACGCGCGGGCGCAGTGCGGTGGTCCTTTTTGCCTGGCGTGGTACCGTGCTCTTGAGGCATCGGTTGTGCCTAGCACTTCTTGAGGCTTTATATGTTTGATGTTAGATTGTGTGCATGGTGATTTCTGGATATTTTAAAATTTCGACAGTAAAATATAGAAGTTTGCTTTACTGTTTTAAACTGACCTGTAAATTTGTAGAAGCCCACCCTTGTCTATTCTAAAAGATCCCCTTATTTTCCAAATGTTCGTTTGTACATTCTTGAAAATTGATCCTTCTGACATACCAACTGTGCCATCGGGAAAAGTAAGAACAGTGATTTTCTTTGGCTACTACCAAATTATATTCTTTTACTTAGTTAAGTGCTCTCCAATGTTGTGCATTTATCCTAAAATATCTTAAATATGAAATTTAATGTGCATGCCCTAACTACTTAAATCAATGGATCTCTTGTGCACTTGCATTGTTTGTCAATTTTTTGAAATATATTCTAGGATTTTTGTTACATTTATTTTCCAGATATATTTAGTTAGAACTTTTTGACACTGAGATTTTTAGTATTTTCTGAAAACACCGTGTGCATGTCAAATACATATTCGGGAGTATATATGTAAGTGTAATTATGTACATGTGTGATTGGTATACTACACACATATAAGTGTTGTGATTGTCTACGTGGTGATTTTTGGATGAGAAAAAAATAGTTCACATACCTAGATGCATGTATGCACACCATACTTATCTAGGTGTGTCACGCATGCAGGGGTAACTTTATCAGTATTTTTCTATAAAAATAACTTTAATTCATTAGGTGTTTTTACATTCCATGTTCCTAGTTTAACACTTATGAACTCTTGGGCCGATGCAATTTTTCGTTGCTTTTTTCAAAGCACCAAGAGATAGATATGGCTGTAGTTTTTTTTTTTTCAAGCAAAGATGGGAGAGACATGGCGAGGACGATCGGCATAAGGGGGAGCACATCTCAACTTTCTTTTCCTTTTTTTGAAGCTAATGGAGAGATATGACTGCATTTTTTTTCTCCAGCGAATAAGGGAGAGACCATTGGCAGTTTTTTTTTCTCTTCAACGAATAAGGGAGAGACCATGGGGAGAACAAGCGTATGGGAGCACGTTTCCTGTTTCATCTGACGGCTACGAATGAATTATTTACTAATTGGACGGATGTAATTTTTTTTCTTTCTAGAATTACCGCGGTGCCTCTTATGGTGCAAGTTTTTTTTCACTTCAACGAATAAGGGAGAGACCATGGGGAGAACGACACGCATATGGGAGCACGTCTCTTGTTTCATCTGACGGCCACGAATGAACTGTATATTAACTCGATGGATCGTATGGTGCTTCCAATTAGTAAATACAAAATGCAGACGCTCAGATACACACACATACTCATCTCTATAAATGCATACATGTACATCCTACCCATGTGAACATCAACGAGATACTGAACCAACAGATCTTGAGATTGACGAAGTCGTCAAACGCCTCTTGGTTGTTGGGCACGCTGAACCGTTCAAAGAGTAGCGCCGGAAAGACTGAAATAAACCCAAGAAAATGTGTCCATCTGTGTTAAGTATAGGGCATGAACCGTTGGCAGGTTTCAACACAGGGAACCGCGCTATCTGAGTTATGCTCAATTTGCGGTTTCAATCATTCTTATCCGTAGGAGGTTGAATTCAAATCATATTAAAGATTTACATGTCGACATATTTTCTTTGTTCTTTTTGCCTTTTGATTTGTTTATACTTGGCTCTCTTTGTACATGCTTCATTGTCTTATGTTCCCCCAAAAAAGGTTTCACTCTTTTAAGAAATTATGAGCCTATGGGATATGTATGCATTCGAATGAAAGGAGAGTGGCCTAGCTACCTAGACATTGGAGAGAAAAATTTATCATCATCCCCGCGTTCGACATCCTTCATCGAGCTACCACTGGCGTCCCCAATGGTCGGACGATTCTAGGCCCAAGCAGCTATAGCTGGAGCAGAAGGAGAGCAGGGTAGCAGTGAGGGGCCGTTCCTTGTAGTCCCGAAGGGGACGTGCGCCAAGCTATGAAGATATGCTATTATGCAAGTCTAAGAGGCAGCATTGAGCTATGCAAACAGCGCACCGCTGGTGGATCCAGGAGGAAGATGATTCCGGCACACCCAAGATTTTTTGTTATTCTGTATGGGTGTGTTTATAAGAACCTATGATACTTAATACATGGCTTGAGGACTTTCCACAAAAACAAAAAGACGAGAATTCCCTAAAATATTATCATAGAAAATTTTCATGTTAAGACAACTAATAGCTTTGTTTTTACAAATATGGTCGTACAACGGTTGCTACTCTAGATTGTTTTCTCAATATTCTTGTTTAATAAAATAAATATATTTTAAGACCAACCACTACTTTAGATATCACTACACATGAATTGCTACTGTTTTCTAAACAATTGGGTACTTCTAATGCTTTTAAGATTGATTGATGTATGAGAATTCATAGATGCGATCACCGAGGTCTGGTTAGAGATCAACGTTCAAGCCGCTTTGAAGACTTAAACTGGTGATACGTGGTATATTTGATTGTTAGCGGTCATTTTTGTTCAGTTCTAAGGTTAGAACGAACTTTATTCACGTTATACTTATATAACCGTGTGCTTGAAAGGTATTAGAGTATGGATTTTGATGATTTTTCAGCTGCCTTTGATCCTTGGGTCTGATTTCCTTATAGTGGTGAGTGCTCTAAACAAATTAAAACGCTACACTAAGATGGAGTTTGTTGATCAATTAGGCAAAAGATGTGTATAATCCAGCTTCTCCTGTGGGTGAGTCTGCACAATATAGCAGACAAGTCGGGGATTATGTTGTTTTTCCTGAAATTTGTGTATGCACTATCTCGTACTTCTTGCTTTGCATTGGAAATTTTAACAGCATCACTGTTTGACCAACATTTTCTCTCATCACCTCAAAATAATAATCTTAAATACCAAACCAAACAACATATTAATTAACTAATGGAGTAAATTTGTTATATGATTTGTACTTAAAATATGTGGTGGCAACACGAGACAAGTGTGTACCCACAATAAACATAACTTACATGATTACATATGATTGGTAATAACAAACAACATGACAGTAAACGCATTATATGGTAGTGCCACACTGAAACATTAATCAAAATACAACTTGTAATGAAAAACTTATAGTATGATAGATAGATTCAGATTGCCCCTGGATCATGATGGCACACGACTATAGTATCTCAGTGCATAGTTTGCGCGGCCAAGGCTAAACAGCAGAAAGAACTGGGAAATACCACGGCTTGGTGAAATTCTCATCGGTCCCTTCTGTATGAGCACTATTGGTGATGGGAACGATGAACAGCTTGGGTTTCTTGAACACCAGGCAGCGAGATGAGGAAGCCACAGGGGACGAGTATGTCTCCAGCCACAGAACGTCTTCGTCACCGGCTGCTTGATCGCGCCGCCGAACTTGCCCACCCCCTTCTTCCTCACCCAGGTGACCTGGTGTTTTCACCCGCCCCCGCCGCTGCCATGGCCTCTGCCACAGTCGAAGAATGGTGGATGCGCTTCCAGGTGGATGCCTGATGTGTGGAAGATGATGGGGGTTTAATAGCGGGTCTCACGTAGCCCAACCCTCCGGCATCACGGCAGGCGTGACGTACGTACGTTTAGCTTCACAGGAACCACGCCTCACCAGGAATGGAACGCTGAATAGCACGATTACCACTCCAAAGCATTGTGGAGTACACGGAAAGGGATCAAATAGAGCCTGCTTTGTTGATTTCACTGCTTTCATCGCTCTGCCGTTTCCATTGTCGCGCACTGCATGTGCATCCTCAGCCGAGCGCGTGCTCTCGTGGTACCCAAAAAGCGCCGGATAGGGGTACGTGTTACACGTAAGGCTAGCTTATCATTTATTGCCCCACATGCAATGACACCTGGTTTACCTGCACTTAGCTGATGTAAACCACACTTTTCTGCTTCTTATGCAAATACTGAGGTCTTAATTGTGTGAACTTTGTATTTTCTTAAACAAAGGTTGTCTTTTCTTCCCATGCAATTCTTTCCCAGTGTTTAAGCATTGTTGTTAATTTGGGACAAAATTTTATTTATGTTTTTCTTAAAGATTAATAGATTATTATTGTTAAGCATCGGTCATGTTCAGTAGTTTAGGGTGTTATTTTTGCGGAGATGATCCAAATGTAATATCAAAGTTCATCGGAAGTACAAAACATCTCAAATGTGATAAAAAATACGTCGAGATTCCATGACCACTAAACAACCGCTAAAGAGCCACCGACGCGCTGCCGTCACTGCTCCCCTACCGCAACCAGCTTGTACTTGTCAATGACAGCTGGGAAGTGTTTGTACACATGCCCCTATGGACCAGCACTCTGAAACCGCAGTCGTCGCCGCCCAACGCTTGCATAGATCTGAGAACACCAAATCTTGACACATGACGGAAAACTCTAACCTCCCAGCTAAAGGAGGATTGGAGCTTGGAAGAAAAAGTAGCACCGCCATCGCTTCTACCATTCCGCTTACATGTGGACAGAAGGCACCACCGCCGCGATCCAGTTCTCCTCTACGATCGAGTTCCATGGTCATTCGAGTTTCCAATCTTGCTTGTTGTACGATTGATCCATTCGGTGAAGTCGTTCTCGCATGCATGGGCGTACATGTAAACACAATCAATCATTAGATTTGATTTTAATAAGAGGAAGACAACTAAATTATTAAATTTTCCTGACAGATTCCTGTATGGGATCATGCATGCAAATGCATGCTTGTCCTTGCTGTGGATAGCGTGGTTACTGTTTAGTACCGCCGGCGACGTCGTGTCTCGCGCCTCCATGCCGGTATAGGCGTCGCCTCATGCCGGCCTACCATCGCCGATGCCACCGGAGAGCCGCATTAGGCCGCGGATTAGTCTCCATGGAAATGTGTGTCCGGTGATCATTGGCTGTAACTGCTGTTTTTCATTCCGTTGTTGTTCGAGAGGGTCGTGGTAGTGCAAAATCGCATTAGTCTTGGCTGGCTTGCTCTCACGTTAGAGGCTATGTGCTGATGACTGTTGTAGAGCAAAAGGAAAAGAGACAAATAAATATTCTATGTGATTCACTTGTTTCATTGCAATGTGGGAGAATCACTTATATACATGATGAAGGGGTGTGTTGTGGATACACCACTTCGTCAACAGACACCTCCTGATAGGCATTCCTCCCATACAATTAATCACATGTTATATTTGTCAACACACCACCTTGATCAATTCGTCATCTGTATATTGCATACTGAAAACTCCTCCAAAACCCGTATGGGAAAAATCACACAATAATATGCCATAAAAAATTCCTTGAAAACTCAGTGGGAAAAATATAAGGTGAAACCAATATGGATTATAACCGCAGTTGTATTTATATTGTCTCGTTGAAAACCTCATAGGAGAATCCATCATGAAAAACTTGTAAAGGGGAAAAGAGTACAATATAAATGATCTGATGATCACCAACGGGTTATAACTTGGGATTTTACCCCTCCTAAACTTTACAAACATCACTGTTGTCTCGTACCAATTCCACGAAACCAATTCTGGGATGTAATCGTTGGTAGAGACGATGTGAATATAACATAATTTGCTTGCACATTATCCTCTAACTTTTCCGTAATTTGCGAGCATGAGTATAACCCGTAAGCAATACAATTGGCATTATCTCACATGTGGCTAGTCATTCTGCGAAGACAAACAAATATTGTGGTGCTTCAAATATATATGGTCTGGAGGTATACTCTCCGCATGCCCTGAACACCGTTATCCTGATTTTTTTAATCGTTAACTTCTTTTATGGTGGACTTGATTCACAGGGTAAACATGCATTGGATATTGCTTCTAAAGGTTGTTTTATGGGAACCAAGATCTCACAGGCCTGGAGCTTACTTGATAGAATTCGACATAATGCTGAGAGTTGGTACCTGTGTTATAAGGAAAAGAGGAAGATTGATCCTATTTATGATAGCACTGAGTCTTTAATAAAAACAAAGGGGATGAAAAATCTTCATCATGAGCTTAATATTGGGACTGACACCGTCTTACATATATTGAAAGATTACTCTGAGTTTTTGTAGCTGCCAGATAAGAAGTATGTGAAACACACCAGGGAAGAAAAAGCAATTCAAATGGTAGAAGCAACCTGAAGAAAATTACTCCACCCCAAGACCGGAAAGAAGCTTATTTTGAACAAAAGGGCAAGAAGAAAGGAGAATCACTTTCATCTGAGAATAAGAAGAGTATTAATTATAGTAGAACAATATATATGGAACTCCGCCAGATGTGCACACCATTCAAGAACTTGCTACACCTATATGAGTGTTTTATAAAGAAGTCTATTTGGATCGATAAACCACTTCCTATCTAAGCGATTGTATCGAAGGTAAGGTCACGGGTAAACATATTTTATCATGTTCCTTCGGAAGCAAGCCTTACTTTGGACTGTGTGACCCTAGGTCCCCAGTCAATATTATTCCTTATACTCTTTATGCAAAAATATATGATGAGATTTCTCCTCGCACTCCTGAGCCAGTTATGTTGTTATAAAGCTTGCAGATAAGACTAATAGCATACCTTGTGGCATCCTTTAGGATATCAACATTATAATAGGCTCACTTATTTATCCCATTGAAAGTTATGTACTAACGATTTCAGAGGATAAGGATTGTCCTATTGTTTTTGGAAACTCCTGTTTGAATGTTGCAGGAGCCTATATAAAAAAGAAGACTATCTCAATGAAATGGGGAGATGAGATGATTAAATTTCCATTTTCTTCCGTCTTAAGTAAACCATAACAAGAAGAATTTGAAGATGGGGAAGAGAAAAAATTAAACCAACTAGCAGAGATTCATGTCCAAACTCCAGAAGATCAAGTTGAAAGGGTCTTGGTAAGGCCCGAGTCCCTATTTGAACAAGAACAAAAGGAGGAAACTGAGATGATAATGGATGCTACTCCCGTAGTTTGCCCACGTTTGAACGAAGTGTACGGGATACTTGAAATAAAAGGAGATGAGGTACTACATCCTCCTATTCTGAAGCTATTACCTAAAGGTCTAAGGTATGTGTTCATGGATGATACCGAAAGATTTTGTTGTTATTGTTAATGCTGACCTTTCAGGAAAGAAAAAAGAGAAGCTATTCACGGTACTAAGTAGAGGGCACAAAGCTTTGGTGATGTAGGGCGGAACCCTATGTGGACGATCTTTCACGTTTGGAGAGGATCCCTACGAGGAACACGAAGAACGAGCGGAAGAGCACGAGGGAAATCACGGGGAAAACACAAGAGAATCACTCAAACCAACAAGATCAATCACACATGTGCTAGATCAATGAACACAAAGGGAGATACATGATCCAAAGTCAACAAACGACGATACAAACGGTGGCCGTTCTTCTCCGTGAGGAGGTCTTGATGATGGTCTTCTCCACAAAGGAGGTCTTGAATCCAAGGTGGATCTTCTCCGAAGAGGGCCGCGGTCTCTCTCGTGGAGTAGATCCGATATGGATGAGCGAAGCTCTATCTAACAATGAGCTAAATTAACGCTAACCCTAACTAGAAGGAGTTGGAGGAGTATATATAGTCTAGGGCCACCAAGGGGTAAGTGAAGGGGTACACGGGGTGCGGCCCAAAACATGGCATCGCACAGGCGCCGGTCGTCCGATGGGTACCGGACGTCCGGTGGCTCGCGAGGGTCCGGTCGTCCGGTACTTGTCGGACGTCTGGAGATTCGGTCCGGTGGTCGCTCGCACGGTCGTCCGGAGGGGCTCGGTCGTCCGGAGGCTCGCGGGGTCCCGGACGTCCGGAGTTCTTCGGATGTCCGCAGATTTGGTTCGGTGGTCGCTGGCACGGTCGTCCGGAGCCTGGGAGTCGTCGGACGTCCGGTCCTGGTCGGACGTCCGGCCGCTGTAGCTTCGGGCAGCTTCTACTCTTGGTCCTTGTACTTGGTATCCTCGCCGTCTTGTCCATGGTCTTCCTCCTTGTTCTTGGTCATGCATAGCACATACATTTGAGGTAGTAACCATGTATCACATGTAGAAAGTGAAGGTTCGGAGAGGAGCGAGTTCACCTTGTGTCCAATGGCGTTTGTTCGAGGTCTCGTCATATGTCCACTTGGGGTTTGGAGAGTAGTCGGAGTGTACATGGGGATGAACGTGGGATGCTCCGCATCATCTCCCCTCCCTTGGGAAAGATCCGACCTCGGATCGTGATCCTCATCACCATGGAAACGGTTGTCGTAGACGCACTTGTAGTTGGACGAAGTTGAATACATGGCGCAATCCAAGTAGTCCAAGGTGTCGCTGGAGTGATAGACATGCAAAAAGAGAAAACACAAGCAACACTCGGAAATACAATGGTTAGCGCACACAAAGTGTCCATCATGTAAGAATGAGTCCGTCCAAAGGAATTGTTGATGACAAGGCATGAAATGCTTATCCAAATGATGTAAAATGACATGTAAAGCATTCATGAGAAAAAATTCATGCATTGGGCACACAAAGGTGTCGTGAATGTGATCAATGCAACCACGGTGCAACATAATGTCATAGTGAGACGGTTTATCAATAGCATGAAGATGGGAATGGATGGTCAATATGATTATGTTATCATGCAATTGATGGTAGGCAATATGATCACGATGTATGAATATGCCATCAAGAAAGATCACAACAAATTTGCTAAGAAAATGCACAAGCTCGTATATCATGGATGACATGGGAATAGGTGCAACAAGACAATCATAATGTGTGTCAATCCATGCATAGGGTGCAAATTTGTCATGGGTGGTGTTGTACCATAGCTCGATGTCGTGGCACCCCTCAACTTGAAGGTCCATAGTGTCCATCTCCAATGTCGGTCCTCCATCCAATATATGTATCATGTAGACAAGAAGAAGGAAACAACAATGAAAGAGTGACCCATCCAATATGCGTATTTGAGGATGGCTGAAAGGGAAGGAGGTCACCTTTAGGAGTTTCTCAAGGATGATGGAGTCGCGCATCTTGTATGCCTTCACATAACCAAGTTGTCTCGTGATGTTACCGCCTTGTGAATCCTTCAAAATGAAAGAACATGACAAACACTCGGAAAAACAAATGAGGTTAGCGGAAGTGCAAAACCTATCATTCGTGTGGTAAGATACCCAACAAGTATATGCATGATGCTCATCATAATAAAGTACAAGGGAGCATTTCATAGTATGGATGCATATGATGCGGGAACAACCAAATACACTAGGCTCAATCAAACAAGCATGCATCACAAGTAAAATGTCCGAGTCTCCAAGATCATGAAGCATAGAGGCAACTATTGGAGGCACGCGACAATAAACAAGATATATCATGTGAGAGGCATGAACATATATGTCATCAACCCAAGAAAGCGAGTAAGAATGGAACATGGGTGATGCGACAAAGCAAGCAATCATAGAGATCAAGTCAAGAAAGCTAGTAGTGCGAAGATGCAACATACTAGAGGTAATCATGGAAATCATGTCATGTGTGCAAATAGTGGGCATACAAAATGCACATGACATTTCACAAGCATAAAGGCAAGATATGAGCAAAATAGCATCAATAGCATGGGGCACATGATAAACATGGCAATAGCAACAAGGATCCCCACCAAGCATGCAAATACACATAGAAGTAGCATAATGGTGAATCATATGTAAGTGCAAGCAAGGGTCACAATTGCATGCCAAAGTTATGGAAAGAGGCATAGCATGCAAATTGAACATGAGAAAATGGGCATAACGTAACAAGTGATAAATAGCCCATAGCCATGTGAGAGACAAGTAAAAGAGATGCGTGTAGTCCTTGCGCAAAAGGAATGGTGGGGATGAAAGTCCACGGGATCCCAAGTCATCATTGCTCTCAAGAGCTCGTTTCGTCAACTCTTGGGATTGAGATGTTGACGAGTATATGTGCGTACCTACACAAAACAAAGACAAAGGAAAAATTGTGTGTGCGTGGTAGATGTACACATCATCCATCATGATGCGCACGTGCTTGTGTTGGTTAGCACAAAATAGCCAATGCTCAAATAAATGAGATGCGTGATATAGAAACATGTCATCCATCATGAGAAGTTTGTTATTATGTATAGCATAATGGAGACTCAAATTGTATATTGCATCATGAGAAATATGTAGAGCATTGGTATTCATGGAATGCATATGGTGCAAGCAATCATGGAAATCATGCAAAGGATGGGATGAATCAAAATCTCCAAACATGTATGAGGAAACTATGGGGGTCTCCTCATGAGCATGAGTAGCAACATCACATGGAGAATATTGGCAACATTCAAAACAAAGCATATTTGGAACAATGTGATCATGGCATGACATAGTAGATGAATTGTGCAAATCATGTAAAGGAAGCATGGCAATATCATCACATGAAAAACAAAAGCCAATGACCATCATCTCGTCATCTATGCTATAAGTGCAAATGGGATTTATTTTAATGGGGCATGCATAGTTACTATGTTGAGATTGAAATGATGCAATATGGGAGATATCACTCATAGCATATGACAAGTTCAATGGGTTTTCAAACATGAAGTGACTAATAGAATTTTCACAAGATGTCCTATGGAGCATAGCCTCACAACTAGGCAACTCAACATGCTCATCATCATATTCATTGTAAATAGGTAAGTCAAGGCATGAAGAAGTCTCACTAGCATGAAGCATGGGAATAGGTGGGTCAATATCACGGGAGCAATCAATGTCAAGAGAGTCCACTAGTGGGACAAGAGAAGCACCATCACCTATGTTACCGTTGCAGCGTCGCTCATGTGTTGTAGGTGAGGTGTTGAAGATCGTCTCGTTGTCATCTTCATCTTGATGGAACCATGTGGGGGGAGCATCATCGTCCACCATGGCCATCGGTATTCCCTTTGGTGGGATGGACTCGTCGAGGATAGGCATGTCGTCATGTAGGAGACCTAGCACCAAAGAAGAAAACACACTAGGAGTAGAGGTTAAGTCGTTAGGAATCATAGTGGCCTCACATGCCGTGTCAACTACCTCACTCACTAAGTGTTGTGGCTCACTCACTCCCAATATGATGCTCTCACTCGTATGGTTGGTGAGTCACTCAAATGGCTCTCAACCTCACAAAGGATGTGTGGCATGCTCTCAAGTGTGGGGCTAGTGGTGGTCACACTCATCCTCTCATAGGAAATGCTCTCAATGTCACGTATGGTGGAGTCACTCATCTCTCTCATGGGGTGGTGGCTCTCCTCACATGACAAATGGGGCAGCTCAACATATGTGGGTGTCGGAGAGGTGTAGGTGCAAATGTCTCCATGCGCGGTCGCGTAGCTTGTCTCGGAGTATGAGTCCAATGTGGGCGTCGTCTTCATGTTGTAGAAGAGATTCGTGCTCGTCGCCGTAGTCGAAGAGGATGGCCCTTTCTCGACATTCTTGTCGCCGTCTTGTTGTTGGAGGCCCATATGATGTGGCACCTCGTGGCTCGCCTCCATGACCGAAGGGAGTTTCCATGCTCGCCATCTTCCTTGGGGGCTTCCAAGATGGAAGTGTCGCCTCGCTCGTAGGTGGTCGCCTTGGACTTGATGAAGTCGATGTAGGCGTACACGTGGGAAGTAGGCGGAGATCTCGTACGTCCAAAGGCGAAGATGCCTTGATAGCACTTCGCGAAGATGCCGAAGTGGTTGTTGTAGTAGCCGTAGCGTTCTCGTGGTGGTGCTTGTCTCGCGGTCTTCTCTTGTGATCATGAAGCTTGGACTTGGCATGAAGTAGGGCTTGTTGGGACTTGTGCACTTGCGCTTGTGGAGCATCTTCATGATGATGATGTCGTTATTGTTCTTGAGCTCGTAGTAGATGCCGTTCGTCGTCGTCGTGCACATGATGCTTGGAGGTGACTTGCCCTTCATGACGATGTTGATCACGAACGTGATGGTCGTCGCCATGTAGATGTGGATGAGGACGATTTGCACTTGCATCGTTTCCATGCTCCGAAGACTTGTGTCTTGAATGTCGCCGCCTTGAGGATGACGAAGGGGAAGAAGGCTTGATCAAGGCTCTAATCTCCTCCATCCTTGCATCTTGCTCATCTTTATGTGTGAAAAGCTTCTTGTCGATGTAGTCCCTTCTCCTTGCTTGGGAGTGACGAATGTCGATGGAGATGTTCTCCATGCTCTCTTGCAATCTTGATTGTGCGCCTTGCATTTGTCGTTGTAGATCGAAGATTGACGCTTTGGTGATGTAGTTGTTCACGCCGTCGTTGTTGTCGTAGACCGGAGAGGAAATGCCTTGCCTATCCATTACAAGACTCGAGCAAATATGAGTGGGAGAAAGAGAAGAACTTATACCAAATGTACCTTGACCGATGTTGAAAATGGACAATGATAACTCAAATGTGTAACAAGGAAATAGCACAATTGGTACCAATTCTTGTCGGTTTCTCACACCTACGTAAAGCTTATGGTGGAGCTTGGTGAGGATAGTGGCACAAAAATTTGATGCAAAATGTTAGCAAGAGTCAATAATGTTGAAAGAGATTCACAAATTCGCAAGAGAAACAAGTAGACCAATAGCAATGAAAGGTACACGGAAACGCACACACGGATAGATAAATGGGCCGTGCAACCAAGGAATGAGCTCAAAATGTGGAATCCACCAAAACGCTCGTGTTGCACAACTCAAGAGATACGCTCGCACGATTGCTCAATAGGCGGATACGACACTTGTGCACAACCTATAAGATGCAAAATGGATAAAGTTTCTATCCCAAGTATGCTATGTATGTATGGTTCCCGGTGTTTTTCAAGATGATCCAAGATGATCGAATATGACAATCTTATATGCAATGTGGTATGATGCTATCGCACTTGCTTACAAGCTTCTTTGCTCTTTCTCTTTTGCTTAAAAGCTTTATTTGTTTTTTCTTTTTTTTTCTATGGCCACTTTGCACAATGCACAAACCAAGATAACAGTTGTGTATATGCGGGAACAAACTTGTGACACAATGGATGATATGATACCAATATGATATGGTATATATGCAATGGAAGGTGTATCGATGATCACTAATGTGCACAAGTAGCGTGGCCCGGCAATACTCAAATGGCTAGTCTCGATAGGCAAGTGACGCAAAATGGGCTAGGGGTTAACAATGCAATTGCAAGGGGAATATACAATGATGTCGTCGAGGTTACCGTCCTTGGCGATGATGAGTGGCGGTGTTCTTGATGTAGATACCAAGATGATGTAGACTCGTCCCTAAGTAGCCGAAACACCTTAGGAAACGGAAAAGCCGCGAACTCAAAATCTCAAGGACAAAAGTCAAATCGTGGTAGCGGAAAGCGGTGGTGGTTGCGGAAGCTCAATGGGATTGCGGAAATGCAATGATGGGTTATGGTGTACCCAATGCGGAAGTGGAGGGTAAGATGGTGGACTATACACGGTGTCAGAGTTGGAAGCACGGTCCCTAAGTAGCCGAAACACCTTAGGAGACACAACACACAACTCAAACAAGCTCAAACAAAATTGGGTTAAGTTGGGGGTGGCGGAAGTGTATGGTGCTCAAGCCTATGCGGAAGTGGCGGTGGTGTTTGATGAAGAAGCAACCGTCCCTCAGTAGCCGAAACAACCATGGGAAACAAAATTGGTTAGGTTGCGGAAGTTGGGGGTGGCTATGCGGATGATGTGGTGGAAGCCCTAGGCAAAGATGCCAAAAATCACAAACTTTGATGGATTCAAATGATGTTGGTGGTATTTTAGTGGGATAGGGGATGTCAATAGCTTCAAAACGAGCTAAAGAACATCAAAATCGGAGTTCGGATGAATTAGTTATGGACAAAACACAAATCAGCCGAAGTGGGAATCTACAGGTTACGGACGTCCGTAAGGGTCGGATGTCCAGGGCGTCGGACGTCCGGGAAAGTCGGAAATCCGTAAATTTGGATCGGGTTAGGGGTTCCGGTCGTCCGGGAAAGGTCGGACGTCCGGTCGTTCCTGGGGCTCCGGACGTCCATAAAACATCAGTCGTCCGGTGGGTCGGGGTCAACGCGAGATGCGAGTCTCGGGACGCGATTTTGAGCGGAAAATGGAGATTTCGGGGTCAAAATTCGCGGGATTTCGTGGATGAAAGATGGGGAAACTTGGAGAAATTCTAGATCCACTCGAAACCAAGCAAATCCATGGATCAAAATCAACAAAACATCATCGCACTAACAAATCACAAAAAAAAATTGGGGCTATTTTTGTTGGGGAATTTTCGAATTTGGGAAAGAACACAACAAAATCAAGCTAGAAAACACGGGATAGGGGCTCCAAAACCGTGATCAACGTGGCTCATGAACCAAGATGATGTAGGGCGGAACCCTATGTGGACGATCTTTCACGTTTGGAGAGGATCCCTACGAGGAACACGAAGAACGAGCGGAAGAGCACGAGGGAAATCGCGGGGAAAACACAAGAGAATCACTCAAACCAACAAGATCAATCACACATGTGCTAGATCGATGAACACAAAGGGAGATACATGATCCAAAGTCAACAAAGGACGATACAAACGGTAGCCGTTCTTCTCCGTGAGGAGGTCTTGATGATGGCCGGTCTTCTCCGCAAAGGAGGTCTCGAATCCAAGGTGGATCTTATCCGAAGAGGGCCGCGGTCTCTCTCGTGGATTAGATCCGATATGGATGAGCGAAGCTCTATCTAACAATGAGCTAAATCAACGCTAACCCTAACTAGAAGGAGGTGGAGGAGTATATATAATCTAGTGCGACGAAGGGGTAACTGAGGGGGTACACGGGCTGCGGCCCAACACATGGCAGCGCACAGGCGCCGGTCGTCCGACGGGTACCGGACGTCCGGTGGCTTGCGAGGGTCCGGTCGTCCGGTACTTGTCGGACGTACGGTGATTTGGTTCGGTGGTCGCTTGCACGGTCGTCCGGAGGGGCCCGGTCGTCCGGAGGCTCGCGGGGTCCCGGACGTCCGGAGTTCTTCGGATGTCCGCAGATTCGGTTCGGTGGTCGCTGGCACGGTCGTCCGGAGGGGCCCGGTCGTCCGGAGCCTGAGAGTCGTCGGACGTCCGGCCGTTGTAGCTTCGGGCAGCTTCTACTCTTGGTCCTTGTACTTGGTGTCCTCGCTGTCTTGTCCATGGTCTTCCTCCTTGTTCCTGGTCATGCATAGCACATACATTTGAGGTACTAACCATGTCTCACATGTAGAAAGTCATGGTTCGGAGAGGAGCGAGTTCACCTTGTGTCCAATGGCGTTTTTTCGAGGTCTTGTCATATGTCCACTTGGGGTTTGGAGAGTAGTCGGAGTGTACATGGGGATGAACGTGGGATGCTCCGCATCATTTGGGCTACTCAATGAAGGATGTGAAGGGGATATATCCATCTATTTATTATCGTGCTATTCCCTTTGAAGAAGGAGCTAAACTAGTAATTGGAAAAGTCAACAAAGACTGCATCATTCCTCTAAGAATGTGTAAGAAAAGAAGTAATATATCTTCTTCACACCGGGTTAATTTACCCCATCTATCATATAGTAAGTTGGTAAGTCCAGTTCATTGCATCCCTATAAAAGGAAGAGTTTCTTTAGTGACTAATGAGAATATAATCACCCAGTCCCTACTAGGGCTATTGTTTGGTATGGAATGTGTGTTGATTTCAGGAAACTAAATAAATTGAATCAGAACGGTCACTACTCACTACCATTCATAAATGAGATATTAGTAAGATTGGCCAACATGTTTTGGTTTTGCTACCTTGATGGATATTCCAGATTTTCACAGATACCAACCTGACCTGAAGACCATGAGAAAACTACCTTCACTTGTCTTACGGTACATATGCATATTGTAGAATGTCATTTGGACAATGTAATGGGCCACCCTATTTTCCTAAATGCATCTATAGATTTTTCCCTGACTTTGTGGAGAAAATTGTTGAGATGTTCATGGACAAATTTTCTATCAAAGGCACTTCTTTTAACAACTGTCTCTATAATCTCTTAATCAAAACCCTTCACAACTTGAGTTTTTGACCCAGGTTGTAGATGATCAACAAGCCATGATTGAGGACCTAAAGAAGCGTTTCAGGAGCATCTTCGCTGCCTTCAAGGATACCCAGGAGTGAGCGTGAAAAGCTAAGTGTTTGGATCTCACTGGCTTGATCGTAAGCTTGGGGAAGATTCACTGCACTTTGTATCATTACCTTTATGTATTTCCTTCCTGCAAGTTGAGAATTGGTTATAAATTTTATTTCCAATAAGGTTGAACTATCAATTGCTCTTTTGAACAAGGGCTGATCCTTTCCGATGAGTATTTGGATACCTTGATGCGTGTGAAAATTATTGCGTACTTGAGAACGTAAAGGATGATAGTTGTGATCCAAATAGTAGCAGATATTTACTTGTCTGTTGATTATAAGTACTCCACCTTACAGTTGGGAAGTTTCTGAAGGGAGAATAACTATATATGTTAGTTCATTGAAGTTTCAACTTAGTAGGCCAAGCAGAAAAATAAATCCTCTCAAGTTGAAATAAATACTTGAATAAAATAAGTTCTCCCGCTATTCATGTTTGTCTTACATATCACATGAAAGTGGAATGAGCTCTTAACATGTCCCAATGACAGGAGACTATAAATACTTAAAGAACCTCTAAAATAAAAGAGGAGAAAGAGTATTCATCTGCTTGCCCAGTTGAAACAACGACGAATTAGGATATGAAGTTGTTACCTATCCATAATAAATGAGGTGAGAAGGTGTAGATGCATGCATGATCATTATCCTAGTAAGGATGAGCTATCATTTGTCATAAACCATTCTATCCCTACTCGTTCCTATAAGCATTGATAGACTCATGCTTCTTTTGTATCCTCACTCATATACACCAAGTTGACCTTGTTCTTTACAAGCTACTGTACTTGCTCGGGGATGAGCAGGACTTAAGCTTGGGGGAGTTGATGAGTCCAATTTATGAGATAATTTTACTAAGTATTTTTGTGCCTACATGGTAAGATTTGTGAAATTTTACCGTGTTTGCGCACCTCATTTTGTTGATAATCCCTCAGTAACGTCTTTGGACCATTTATCATATAATGTAAGAAATCCCCAAAAATGATAGTGCAATCACGTATTTAATGTGACAATCACCGACAATAAAAGAATCAAGCAAGAAGGCCACAGGGGAAATCCTCACATTGCCTCCAGTGCAAAAGACGGCGTTCCATACGTGGATCAGATATACAGAGCAACCAGAAACTCATTCAGATGGCAGAACCCTAGCACCCAGAGTTCACCTGGAGGAGGGATTGGAGAAGAGGGGGATCTTCATCACCACACACAGGGGAGCCACAACATCATCACCACTACAATCATCATCATCCACGTCGTCATCACCATCATCATCATCCATATCCTTATCATCTGTAACATCAAGAACCCTGGTGGATCATCTTGTGTGTTATTTGAATCATTCATCCATGTATGCCATCACTTTTGCCATGATATTTGTCGTCTCCGTGTGTGAGTAGACCCCTAGTTCTCAGTGATATGGATGAACCTTGGTATGTGTACGATCTGAAACATTATTGTGGATATGAGACTCTCTGTTGAATGCTTAGTTTAAGAACTTTGTGAATGTTGTGAAGGGGCCCCACTAAACATTCATGCCTTATGGCCACGAAGTATATCACTATCGTTGTAATGGGCCGCGATTTGAAGGTAATACGAGGTGACAGTAACAGCCTATTGCTCATAACCTTTGCAATTGACTAGGGAAGTACCGAGAACCCTTAGAGACACCGTGTCCATGGGTTAACCCTTAATTATCATGAGTTGTAACCCAATGGGGGAGCCTATGATAGTAGCATGCTTGGCACAAAGTCTACTTTTAGTAGAACGTGTACCGTACCCGGCTCCGCCTAGCATAATCGTCAATAGTGGCTTAAGTATCCACCCCTTAATATGCTTATGCATAGCACCCTAGAAACATGCCGATGGGGATTCCAGACTCCCTGAGTACGCCTTACTTCTCTGTTGTTTCATCAGTCATTTTAGTCATCACTCTTTATTTACTTTTATGTTATTTACTTAGAAGTTCGCTCCACTACTCAATCACAATTTATTACCGCCCTCACTTTGCTTAAAGTCTATAATTATCTGCAGTCATAAAGATACAAAATTCACTACAAGAGGCAAAAGTCTAATTCTTGTGCTCCTTGTGGGATCATACTCTTACTTCGAAAAGGCTACAACTAAACTCTGTGCACCTGCAACCCATCAAGTACCGCCAGCAACATCGCTTCTGACGCCTCCATGACAGGATCGTTGTCGCCTCGTGCCATCCTGCCATCGCCGATGCCACCCAGAGAGCCACGTTCGGCCCTTGATTCATCTCACGCGGAAGTGCACGTCCCGCTTGTCGTTGGCTGTAACTGACGTTTTTCATTCCGTCGTTGTTCGAGAGGGCCGTGTTAGTGCGCGACCGCGTTAGTCTTGCTCGGGTTGCTCTCTCTGTAGAGGCTATGTGTTGATAACGTGTTGTAGAGCGAAAGCAAAAGAGACAAATAAAGAGTCTAAATGATTCAATAGGTTCATTGCAATGTGGGAGACCCACTTCTATACAGGAGGAAGGGGTTCTATGGGGGGAGACACCTCTTTCCCAATAGACACCTCAAGGCAGGCATTCCTCTCGTACAATTGATCACATGTTTATTTCTCGACACTTGCCCTTGATCAATTCGTCATCTGTATATTGCATACTGAAAACGACTCCAAAAATCCAATGGAAAAAACTGAGGAAAATCTTATAGTAATATGACGTCGAAAACTCCTTTAAAACCCCGCGGGAAAAATATAATGAGAAACCAATATGGCATTATCAGCACTTGTATTTATATTATGTCGTTAAGAACCTTATATCATAAACCATCATGGAAAACTCATAAAGGGAAAAGAAGTAAATCATAAATGATCTAAAGATCACCAACGAGTTATAACTTGGGATTTTACTCCCCCTGAACTTTACAAACATCAATGTTGTCTCTTACCAATTCCACGAACATAATTCTGGAATATAAACATTGGTAGAGACATTGTGAATATCACATTAATTAGTTTACAGATTATCCTCTAACATTTCCGTAGTTTGTGAGGATAAATATAACCCATAAGCAATACACGTGATATTATCTCACATGTGGCTAGTGATTGTGTGAAGCCATACAAATATTGGGATACTTCAAATAAATTAATTATGGCAGAATGATGACTGGAAGGACCCATTTAGAGTCTATTTTTATGGCATCCCTTAGAATACTCTTCCAGTCTTTGATATGTCACTATTGGGATCAGATTATTAGCCATTATTAGGATATCAAACCATGGTCTCATCTTGATTTTCCCGATGGAGTAAATCAAGACCATTTGTGTCTTGGACATATCTAAGGATATTCCTTACACCAACCATTATAGCTTTTGTTGGGGATTACACTATCAATAAATTCCCCCAAAAATGTAATGCTAGGGCTGACATATTTCGCAAGATATATGAGTGCTCCGACGGCATTCAGATATAGAATTCCATGTCCACTGGCACTTTACCATCTCCCATCGGTTTGAATGGGCTTGTATCCCATGTCAGGTACAATATGACCATGGGAATATGCTCAAGCTATAAACTTAGCATCATTTGTTTTGACTCAAATATCCGTCTTAAAATGATTGTCTATATCTCATATGCCTTGTCTAGATATTGATGATAAGATCGTCCACATCACTAGGATGATGTAAATCCAATTCAGGATGTCTTCATGTATAAACCTCAACAATCATTAGTATTAGAGTAATCTTTATCGACGAGTAACTCACTTAATCGACTGTACCACACAAATCTCCGACCTCTTTAGAGTGGCTCTCCCACGTTAGCGAATGACAGGAAAATAGACAACCAAAGAGTCGATTCACTAATTTCCTTGCAATGTGGGAGAGCCACTTTTATACATGATGAAAGGGTGTTTTGGGGAGACACCTTTTTCAATAGACGCCTTCTGGGAGACATTTCTCCATAAAATTTATCGAATGTTTTATTTCTCAAGAATTACCACGCTTACCACTGAAAAGCATAGTGGCGTAAACGGAAAGGGATCAAGTACAACTTGCATTGTTGATTCCAGTGCTTTCATCGCTCTGCCGTTTCCATTGCCGCGCAGTCTTGATTCCAGTGCTTTCATCGCTCTACCGTTTCCATTGCCGTGTGACTGCACGCGCGTCCATGGCCGAGCGCGCGCTCTCGTGGTACCCAAAATGCTCCGGATACGTGTATGTTACACGTAAGGCTAGCTTATCATGTAAGACCCAGATGGAATGACACCTGGTTTAGCTGCAGTTAGCTGATGTGAACCACACTTTTCTGCTTCTTGTACAAATATTGAGGTCTTAATTGGTGAAGTTTTATGTTCTTAAACAAAGGTTGTCTTTTCTTCACATGCATTTATTTCTCAGTGGGTAAGCATTATTGTTAATTTGAGATACAACTTTATATAAGGGTTTCTTAAATATGAATGTATTATTATTGTTAAGCATCGATCACGATTATTATGGATGACAGCCGGAAAGTCTTTGTCCATGTGCCCCTAAGGACCAGCGCCCTGGAGCCGCAATCATCGCCATCGAACCCTTGCATAGTTACGAAAACACCAAATCTCTCCACATGACAAGAAACTCGAACCTCGCCGCTCAAAGAGATGGCAGGAATCTATGCCGGAGCCCCGTCGAGTAGCCGGACAAACTCGAGGAGGACCGTAGCCCGGAATGCAAAATCAAAAAGTAGCACCGATGTCGGCACGAGCGCCACACCTGTGAGGACTAAAGAACCCCAACATAAACTACTAACCGGAGTGCAGGCAACGGGATTCCCCATCGCGCCACCCGCCGCCAAAGTGGTAGGCAGAGAGTCGGCGAATCAATGGGCTCGTCGGTGAAGTTTGGAGGGAGGAGTTTGCCTTAGCCATGTAGGGTTTCTCGTGTTATGTTAGGTGTGGCAACTCCCGCCAACATGCTTGATGTTGGATTAATGCCAAGTGATATTCTCTCGGATGGCATTTTTCTTACGACGTGCTTGTACAAGGATTTTCCCATTTGTGACCTTAGTATTTATGTAACGTGCTTGTACTAATTTCTTGTGATTAAGATTCGGCGCCTCCGAAGGCTAACCTTGAGATCTCCTTGCAGCCCATGCATCTCCGTTCAAGCATTCCACGTGAGTGATGACATGCGATGTATGGCACGCCTCCATTCATCGCCAGCGAATACAAAAAACTGACTACGGCTGGTACTTTGTCTCGGGCGCATGCGATGCGTCTGCACGCAACGGAGGGGGAAACGTAGGCGACTCGACGCGTCGCGAGAGGCCGGAGGGTGTATGCAACGAATACTTGAAACTGACTACAGCTGATAATTTGTTTCGGGTGTATGCAACGGAGGAAACGTACCCGCGGCGACGGTGAACCCCACGCTGCCGAAACGCTCTATTAAATCGTCCCCCTTCCCCTCGTCACACAGACACAAACAGGCTACTTTGTCTCTGTTGCAGATCCACTGACCTCCGAGGCTCCGAGGGACAGAGACCATGGATAACAAAAGCACGGCGATGCCGCCGGCGGCGGTGGGGGCGGGGGTTCTGAGCAACAGGTTCGGTGTGGAGACCAAGCATCCAGCGAGGGAGACCAACACAGCCCCCGAGGTACTCCATCTTTTTCTTGTTCTTTGCTTGCTACACGTACACTTTCCCTGAGGTAATTCCATCGTATTGGATTAATATTCAAATCAGAATGTTCTAATGATACATGAACTCGAGCCACATCAAACAGTAGGTTGGAAAAGTACGGATCTAAATCATTATATGTCAAGTAGTACATGTAAAATGGGGCGCATCCAATTGTTAATTTGTACAGTTTCAATAATCTGCGGATATTTTTCTTAGTAAATTTATTTTTTCTTCATACATGAGAATAACTTGAATCCCAACAATTGCATGTTGAAAATTCTCCCACAAGATCGATCACATCAAATTACGATGAACACGTACACGAAAAACTGATAGCCAAGGGCACATGTCGCGCCCCTCTTTTCCTATTTATTTCTTTTCTGTTTTCTCTCCACGGCGTTACAAACTCATGCCGACACCCCAAATATATATATAGGCTCAGGCCACGGACGCAGACTCCTATTGACCGGACTAGTACTATTCTAATCCATCTAGTACTACTACTCTTGACCGGACTCATATTGACTTACCTAATCTAATCACGCGGTCACGCTGGTCACAATAATGCTTATCCTAACCGGACATAACTTTGCCATGCATCCAACGTACACGGTACATCCACTAACTCACCTATGTTTGGATTATTCCAACATTGCATGTAGAAAGAATATGAGAAAAGCTTGCAAAGGATTTATGAAAAACATATAATAGGTCTGAAATTTAAGAGCAACCATGGCCTAGAAAAGTGTTGCATATCTGCCAGAAGCTAAGTGCTATTGTCAAGTTATCACTGCTCACAGTATACCTGTACACAGAGGCGGAATTGGGCCTGGGGCAACTGGGGCTATAGCCCCAGGCGTGGCCCAACTCACAACTACATTGTCCAGCAGGAATTTTGCATGTTTGTACACTTATAAAGGCCCAGCACCAGACGTGCACCTCCATTGCCTTGCCTCAGCCCATATACAACCCAGAAAGCTCTCCATCGCCACCAGCCCACGACGGACGATCGCTCCAAAACGTATCAGAAAAAGATCTCGCCTGGTCGCTAAAAAAGATTTGCCTGATTGCTGCTCACCGTCGCTGATCTCTTTCCATCGTTTCGCCAGATCAATCAGAAAACAAACCTCGTTCATGCTGCGCCGCTAATTCACCTCGAGGCTTCGACTACTCGACTCGACGAACCGTACATCCGGACCTGCGCGGCTGCGCCCGGCGGAAGGCGCCGCAGCTCCCACCAACCGTTTTATTTTGTTCAGCTCCATTTACACAACCGCCTGGACATGATAGGTAATCTCTAGTTTGTTGTATCATTTTTCCTAGTTCTTTTGTAGCAGCCTAAATCAATTAATTGGTGATGTTAAAATTGTATTACTTTAGTCAATTTGTTCATGTGTTCTTATTTTGCAAAATTTCAAATGAACAATTGATTTAGTTTATCAATGCCTTGGTTTTAAATACTAGTACTTGATTTATATTTACAAGTCCATGTCCTTTTATAATTGCTTGTGAACAGATAATGGCCTCAAATGAACAAAGTCTTCATTAATTGGTACCAACTTTTCAACGATGGATTTTGTTAAATTGTATACATATTTTATCAAAATTGCTCTGAACATAATATGAATTAAAAAAAATCATTTTGGTGAATTTTTGGTGTACTTCTAACATCCATTAGTATGTGTGGTATTTGGATTTTTTATAGCCACTTAGTTTTAGCCCTAGGATTTGAGAAATCCTGGCTCCGCCTCTGCCTGTACATGCTCCGCCTCTGCCTGTACATCCAAAGCAGCGCAAGGCTTCGAACTAAATCATAAAAAGCTGATCGGTGGAAGCACCATATATATATGAACATATCAGATCTGATTGGAAAGAACAGAGGAGCTTCACGTACATTCTTATATGAAGCAAGCCAAGATGAAGGCTAGTGTGTCGTCCAACATGCCAATAGATGTTGTGGTTCTGCCAAGATTTGCTCCTTCTGCCGTAGGGGCGCACTGCCACGGTGAACTCGATCATCCCACTTTTTTGTTTTGACGTGTGGTCATCCCCTCTTGATTGCAGAACATAGAAGGATTAGAGAAGTGCCGTCTTTCCGATTTATTAGGGCAGAGCCACCGCTTGATCTCCGCCAAGGTCGTTGCCGCTCCATGCTTCGAAGTCCGCCAAGGTTGTCGCCGCTCCATGCTTCGTCTCCCTCCCTGCCTATCAACTTGGGGCCTTAGCTGCCAATAGGGTTTGCGATGAACTGCTATGGGAGAAAAGTGGGCTCGTGGAAGGCTGGAAGAGGAGGGGGAAAGGACGCAAGAAGCCAATGGGCAAGAGATCTTGCATCCACATATATTTTTTTGCTGGAGTTATGTTGGATTCCATGCCGTATACTTCTAGGACTCTAGGGGCGATTGTTTATTTGATCATGATCTGAACCATAGATGTCAGATCTGATGTTTAAATTCTTAAGTTTAGGAGGGGGAAAGGATGCAGCAAGCCAATGGGCAAAACACCGTGCGTCCACATATGTTTTTACGTTGGAGTCATTGTTTTTCGTTGGAGCTATGTTGGACGACCTGTTCTATACTTTTAGGACTCTTGTTTATTTGATCTTGATCTTAACCATTGGTTTCAGATCTGATGGTTAAATTCTTAAGTTTTCTGAGAATTAACATGGAGGCTTCATTGGTGCCTCCAATTAGTACATATAGGATTGGATGTGCAGTTTCGATAACCTTTACACCATACAGAAGATGCTAAGATGCATCAATCTACGTCTTCTCTTACCCGCAAAAGAGAAAAACTGTGCCTTCATTTCAACCACTATTAAACATGCATTAATATGTGACCTTTTTTAAGCAATTAATTAATACGAATCAAATTGTGGCTTCCTTGAGACCTCTAGTGAACCAGTATTATTTTGGGCTTCTAGTCACTCACTCTTTAAAAAGGACAGCCCGGTGCATGTAGCTCCCGCTTGTGCAGGGTCCGGGGAAGGATCCGACCACTTTGGGTCTATATTACGCAGTCTTTCATTACATTTCTGTAAGAGGTTGTTTCCAGGACTTGAACCCGTGACCTCATGGTCACTCACTCTTTACTAGTATAAATTAAATTCCAGCTTCCGTTCAGTGAATGTGCGTGGGTTGAGTTCTTTGAAATAGTATTAATTAAGTATTATGAATACCGGCAGAAAAAAGAAGAAGACATATTATTTTGAATTTAATGACAGAAATTTATTGAATGATGAGGCCCTTGGATATGAAAAAGTGATTATACTATTAAATGCCAAATGGTGTATACCATGGAGACTACAAACTAGGCAAAGAGCTTTGCTAACCTCAAATGCATTTTTTTGCCTATAGATTTGCATTCATTACTAGCGCCAAAACTAATTTGATAAATAGAAACCTTAAAAGGTAGTAATTATGCTCACCGGTAGAATGCTTGGCACACATGGAAAGTGTTACTTCACAAAACAGTTTATATGAAACACATATACTACTGAATAACTCGTTGGTGCATGGAAAGGTTCACACATGTGAAATTTGTTTCTACTTGCTAGATGTAATTCGTTTATTCATGAGTGTTTTCTTGATATGTGTTTTGCCCTTTGTTATTTATATTGGTATGAACGATGCATTCACTAATTCAGGAAATGTGTAATTGTTAATGCTTAAATCTTTTACATAATCACATATAGATATGCACTGATTGTTAAATAAATGACATCATTTTTCTGGCATCAATTTTTTAGAAGTTAAGAAGAGTCTACTTTGAATATTAATACCTGACTTAATGTTTTAATCTGAAGAACTTTATTGAAATTTCATTGAAAATGAGAACCCTGATAATCTCACTTTCAACGAAATAGGTACCTCCCTTGGATTCTTTGCAGACTTCATGACACGACCTCACAGGAAAAAAGAATACGGTGAGGGACGGTCCACCAATGAAGAAATCATGGATCGTCTATGGGAGGCTCCGACAAAGATTACTCTGTTGTCCAAGAAGAAGAAAGTAGGGTGACAATATATGGGAAATACACATTTGTTCCTGGTTGTAGGTACACCTTATATGGGGATTTTTTTAATAATTAAACTAAAAGTCAAAATAGGTAAGAACTTTTTTAGAATAAACTTGACTTAGTTTCACACTACTATATAAATTTTCATGGAATAAAATCCGACGTAGATTTCACAGCGAAAAAGACAAAATGTATTTGCTACTATAGATCACTATTCACACTATTTGGCCAAAAAAATTGTCTTTTTTGAAAAGAATTCAACGGGGGATTTCCTTTTCGTGGAATTTTTCTCATGAGTACCATGGAAGGTCAAGTTTATTTCAAAATATTTTAAGAATTTTTGGACTTTTTGTTGAATTACAATTTTTTCCTTATAGGGTGTAGATGTCCCCATAGTCCAAACTCCGCCTCCGGCAATATATGGATAACTTCACCGATGAGTTGCGTGCACAAGATTGTAAAGTGTCTAGGCTATCGAAGCAAGCATACCGGCATGACAAAATATCAAGACAAGGATCGTCGTCTGCAGCAATATCTATCAAACTTGTACTTCCAACTCCTTCGCAAGAATATAAAGCAGCAGGAGCAACCAATGACGATCACAAGAATCCCATCATGGATCTCTACCGCAGTGTGGACATGCTATTGCACTTTATGAGAGATTGTGACCAGAAGCTCGAGAATCTCCACAAAAAAAGTCATGGCGCTTTGTCAAGTTGTCAAGACGAAAGTAGAGCGGCAATATGTGAAGAACTTCACCGATGAGTTGCGTGGAACAGACTGTAAAATGTCTGGGCTACCGAAGCAACCATGCAGGCAAGACCATATGAGAAGGGCCCTCGTCTGCAAGATAATCTATCAAGCATGTACTGCCAACTCCTTCCCAAGAATATAAAGTACCAAGAGAAACCAATGAAGATCAGACGGAGTCCATCATGGATCTCTACCACAGTGTGGACATGCTGTACCACCTTATGAGAGATTGTGATGAGAAGATTGAGTATCTCCAGAAAACAGTCGTGGTGCTTGGTCAAGCCGTCACCAACTCTACACTGCCACCAGCATCCAAGGATCAAGAATAATTTATTACATTCGGCACCTCCAAGCTTGGTGGAGGTTTGCCACGGTGTCGTGCATGCCTATTGTTGGAAATATGAGCAATTTACCAAATGATTTTATTAACAAAAACACTAGATAAAGCATGACTAATATAGTAGAGATAAAACAAGTCATGCGTTCTGACAGAGAGAAGGTAAATAGCTTCTGCATATATGAACCGTAGCCTAACATATCTATAGCAGACAGTAGAACTAGTTGCATATATGAAGTAGAACTTAACATATCTAGGGAAAGTACTAGTACAAGAAACTGTGGCAGGACATGTAACAGAAAGAAGAAGACATACGGGACAGCAGCAGCAGTAGCACTGGACTTGGGGTCGGTGTCCTCGCCAGCCATGTCGTCGAGGAGGTTGTCGACGTCGGGGAAGAAGTCGTCATCGGGGAAGTAGTCGTCGGAATACGGGGCGTCTGTGACGAAGGAGTCAGTCAGTAGTCGCGCAGAGCGCTCCGCAAAACCTTATCGCCCTTCTCCCGTGCAGGACTCAAAGAGGTGCGGTTTCGGAGGCCTACTGTCCCGACCTACGGTGCACACCGCAAGCCGGGATGAGGAAGACAACAGCAGCTCAGAGGTTGCAACCGGTGGCGAGAGGAAGGAGAAGTTCTGGTGCAGCTCTCTAGGAGGAGCAACCTCCGTTTTATAGGCGCAAGAGAAGGAGGCGAGAGGGCAGCGACGGGAGGCGAAACGAAGAGACGGAGATGAAGCGAACAGTCAGCAGCCGAAGAGCTGCACCGTTCGCATTCGAACTCCACTTTCGGAAAAAATCTTTTCAGCTTCCGTGTGACCTTTCGTATACCCGTAGTGCGTGGCAAAAATTTAGAAATCGGCTCGGCTCATTCCCGCAACCCGCGGCGCGGCGCGGCGCGTCGTGCCGAGGCGGGCGGCGGAGGAGGAGTGCGCGTGGATGTCCCTCTTGTTCTCATGCTTATACAAGTGGGGAAAGAACCTCCCTTATAAGGAGGTCCAATTCCCACTCAACTAGCAATATGGGACTAAACTTTAGTAGTATCCCTTGCCTTGCACAAATGGGCTAAGTGGGCCTCTAGGATTTATTAGGAATTTCTGAAATAGTTATTGGGTTGCCCCAATATAGACTAAATTCCAGCAATCCCCCACCAGATCCTAGAGGTACACAGAAATTTGCCTTTGGTTCCAAAACACTGTTTTATATACCGGTACTGCAATGGAGACTGTTAAGTTGAACTTCCACCTAGAACTCTATGCTACACGAGTAAGCAATTTGACCAGTGGACTGGGCCTTGAACTGCAAGTTTTCTGCGAATCTAGCTTCACATAAAGCCTTGACTGATACGTGGCTACCGTGGGTCTTCCCCGCGGGTGGAGCTTATGTGTCATACTCCGTGACCTTTCATGAGTTTACTAGAGAGAACCCTACTCTCATAGGTTGCGACATTTGACAATCAGGCTCATATAGGTGTGTTCTTCAATAGATGTTTTGCAGGATAACATCTCTGCTTAAATAAGCCACTTAGAACACATTAAGATATACATCAACCTACCATGCAGATTAGGAGAGTATTGCATCTTCATGGAGTGGTATTGTGAATAGTAAGGATACTCTCCTCTCAGTTGACCAACAACTTGTCTTCCACATCTAATTCACGGGATCTCCGATCACAAAGAATAGGTTACCACTGTGAACAACTCATATTGTGGGTCTCATACCCATCTCCCTCGATGCATTATCTATCACATTACGCGATAGACCCTTAGTAAAAGGATCTGCCAGATTTTTAGACGTTTGGATATAATCCAACGCAATAACTCTGGAGTTTTTCATTTTCCTGACAGACTTTAACCTTCTCTGAACGTGTCTTGATGACTTCATGTTATCCTTTGAGCTGCTCACTTTTGTGATCACAGTTTGATTGTCGCAGTTCATAAGGACACCCGGTACAGGTTTCTCAACAACCGGCAAGTCATTCAAGAGCCGACGAAGCCAATCTGCTTCGACCGTAGCTGTATCTAGTGCTGTGAGTTCTGCTTCTATTGTTGACCTCGTTAAGATGGTCTGCCTGCAAGACTTCCAAGAAACAGCGCCACCTCCATGAGTGAATACATATTCGCTCGTGGACTTTATCTTATCAGCATCTGAGATCCAGTTTGAGTCACTATACCCTTCAAGCACCTTTGGATGCCCGGTGTAGTGAATTCCATAATTTGCTATGCCTTTCAAATAACGCAAAACTCTCTCTAGAGCTTTCCAAGGCACATCTCCTGGTTTTGAGACAAACCGACTCATTTTGCTAACAGCAAAAGAGATGTCAGGTCTTGTAGCACTGGCTAAGTACATAAGCGAGCCAATAATCTGAGAATACTTCAATTGATCTCTAGCAATTCTTGATTCTTTCAAGCAAACGCTAGCATCATATGGTGTTGGAGAGGGCTTGCAGTCACTATAGCCAAAGCGACTCAAGATCTTTTCCACATAGTGAGATTGAAGCAATGTAATCCCACCATCGTCATCTCTCAACAACTTGATGTTCAGTATGACATCAGCCACTCCTAAATCCTTCATCTCAAAACAGCGAGACAGGAAATCCTTGACCTCCTTAATAGCATTCAGATTTGTTCCGAAAATCAGTATGTCATCAACATACAAGCAAAGCATAACTCCCTCGCCCCCACCATGACGATAGTACACACATTTGCCAGCTTCGTTCACAACAAAGCCTGCAGCTGGTAAAGTTCTTTCGAACTTCTCATGCCACTGTTTGGGTGCTTGCTTGAGTCCATAGAAAGACTTCAGCAACTTGCACACTTTCCCTTCCTGACCATCTATTACAAACCCATCTGGTTGTTTCATATAAATTTCCTCATCCAACTCTCCATTTAGGAAAGCAGTCTTAACATCCATCTGATGAACGAGAAGACCATGTGAGGCAGCTAGTGAAAGTAGAACTCGAATAGTGGTCAGTCGAGCCACAGGTGAGTAAGTATCAAAGAAGTTTTCACCTTCCTTTTGGGTATAACCCTTAGCCACGAGCCGAGCCTTGTACTTTTCAATAGTACCATCAGGCCTAAGCTTCTTCTTGAATACCCATTTGCATCCTATAGGTTTGCACCCAATAAGGACGATCAGTTATCTCCCAGGTTTCATTCGCCAAGATGGAATCCATCTCGCTACGAACCGCTTCCTTCCAGTAGTCAGCATCTTCAGATGCATAGGCCTTTGAAATGGAACTGGGAGTGTCATCTATGAGATACACAAGAAAATCATCACCAAAGGACTTTGCAGTCCTCTGTCTCTTGCTCCTAGTAGGAACTTCATTGTTCTCCTCCACAGGACTTTCAAAGTGTTCCATCGAAATGGCAGGTCCGGTAATTGTAAGTGGTTCCTGATTCGATGAACTAGGCATCTCCTGATTAGATGAGGTAGCCATATCCTTCATGGGAAAGATATCTTCAAAGAAAGTCGCATCATTCGACTCCATGATCGTACCGACATGCATGTCAGGTACCTCAGATTTTACAACCAAGAATCTATAGCCAATGCTATGAAAAGCATATCCCAGGAAAACACAATCCACAGTTTTTGGTCCAAGCTTCTGCTTCTTTGGAATAGGAACATTGACTTTCGCCAAACAACCCCATGTTCGCAGATAAGAGAGTTTTAACCTTTTCTTCTCCCATTCCTCGAATGGAGTTATCTCTTTGTTCTTTGTGGGAACTCGGTTTAGGACATGACATGCAGTCAATATAGCCTCCCCCCACCATGCCTTGGAGAGACCCAATGTGTCTAACATGGCGTTAACTAAATCAGTTAGAGTACGATTCTTTCTTTCGGCCACCCCATTTGACTGAGGTGAGTAGGGAGGCGTCCTCTCATGGATTATACCATGTTCCGCACAAAAAGTATCAAATTCATTGGAAAAATACTCTCCACCACGGTCGGACCTAAGCCTCTTGATTTTCCGATCAAGTTGGTTTTCCGCTTCAGCTTTATAGATCTTGAAAAAGTTCAAAGCCTCATCCTTAGATTTCAGAAGATACACACGGCAGTACCTAGTGGAGTCGTCAATTAACGTCAGGAAATATTTCTTTCCACTTTTTGTCAAAACACCATTCATTTCACATAGATCTGAATGTATAAGTTCTAGTGGTGCAAGATTTCTCGTTTCCGCAGTAACGTGAGACTTACGAGGTTGCTTAGCTTGCACGCACACTTGACACTTAGATCCCTTGACAGTGGTGAAACTAGGGATTAAGTTCAACTTCGCTAGTCGCGACATGCAACCAAAGTTAACATGACAAAGACGTGAATGCCACACATTTGATTCACTATTGTTGCAAATATGATTAACAACTTTATTGCAAACGTCTGATAAGGATAAACGAAACAGGCCTCCTGACTCATAGCCTTTACCAACAAAGGTTCCATACTTGGATATTACAAATTTATTCGACTCAAAGACAAGCTTGTAGCCATCTCTACACAGAAGAGATCCGCTAACAAGATTTTTATTGACGGAGGGGACATAATGCACGTTCTTCAGCCGCACGATCTTCCCCGAAGTAAACTTCAGATCGACCGTGCCAACACCACGAACAGAAGCACTTGAACCGTTGCCCATCAGCACGGTTGAAGTCCCTGCGGTCTGATAAGACGAAAACATGGAAATATCACCGCATACATGCACATTAGCACATGTGTCAATCAACCAGTCAGGAGAATGACATGCTGAAAGAATAGTGGGAAATATACAATACCCAGCATCCTTCATGTCAGTGTCTCCAATGACAACATTAGCGGTCTTGCCGCCCTTCCCAGGATGACGCTTGTCATAGCGATTAGGGCAACTAGGAGCCCAATGATCAGGATCTCCACACACATGACAAGCACCTTTCTTCTTGCCATTCTTCTTCTTGAAGTTCGTGTGTTGCACAGCCTTGTTCTTCCCATCAAACTTTGCTTTACCATCAAACTTGCCCTTGTTCTTGAACTTGTGGGGCTGGAAGTTCTGCCTCTGTACCACATTGGCACTAGATCCTCCCTCAATACCTCGAGCGCGTGTGTACTTTGCTCTCGCCTTTTCTTCCACATCAAGAGTACCAATGAGATTTGGAACGGAAAACTCCTGTCTCTTATGCTTCAGTAAGGTAGCAAAGTTCCTCCATGAAGGAGGAAGCTTAGTGATGATACCCCCGGCAAGAAACTTGTCCGGTAGTATGCAATTGAAGTGCTCAAGTTCTCTAGCAAATGTCTGTATCTCATGAGCCTGCTCAACCACGGAGCGCTCTTCAGTCATCCTGTAATCATAGAATTGCTCCATGATGTACAGCTCAGTGCCGGCATCCGAGACCCCAAACTTGGCCTCGAGTGTGTCCCACATATCTTTTCCATTGTCAATTGACGCATAAGCATCAACTATGTTCTCACCAAGAACACTCAAGAGGGCAGCCTTAAACAAGGTATCCATTTTCTGAAAAGCTTGTGCCTATTGGGCATCTTGCTATCCTTCAGGTTTGCCAAGAGTGGCGTCATAGCAACTCATGGTTTGAAACCATAAGACTGCTCTCATGTACCACCTCTTGTAGTGGATACCCTCAAACATAGGAGGTCTCATGGAAGCAGCAAAACCACTTGGGGTAAATTGCCTATAATAAGGTTTTTGGATTGTTGGAAATATTAGCAATTTACGAAATAATTTTATTAACAAAAACACTAGATAAAGCATGACTAACATAGTAGAGATAAAACAAGTCATGCGTTCTAACAGAGAGAAGGTAACTAGCTTCTGCATATATGAACCGTAGCCTAACATATCTATAGCAGACAGTAGAACAAGTTGCATATATGAAGTAGAACCTAACATATATGTAGGGCAAGTACTAGTACGAGAAACTGTGGCAGGACATGTAACAGAAAGAAGAAGACATACGGGACAGCAGCAACAGTAGCACTAGACTTGGGGTCGGTGTCCTCGCCAGCCATGTCGTCGAGGAGGTTGTCGACATCGGGGAAGAAGTCGTCGTCGGGGAAGTAGTCGTCGGAGTCCGGGGCGTCCGTGACGAAGGAGTCAGTCAGTAGTCGCGCAGAGCGCTCCCCAAAAACCTTATCACCCTTCTCCCATACAGGACTCAAAGAGGTGCGGTTTCGGAGGCCTACTGTCCCGACCTGCGGTGCACGCCGCAAGCCGGGATGAGGAAGACAACAGCAGATCAGAGCTTGCAACCGGTGGCGAGAGTACAGCGACGGGAGGCGAAACGAAGAGACGGAGATGAAGCGAACAGTCTGCACCGTTCGCATTCGAACTCCACTTTCACAAAAAATCTTTTCAGCTTCCGTGTGCACTACGTGGCAAAAAAAATCCGCGTTGCGGCGAGTCGGGCGGCGGAGGAGGAGCGCGCGTGGATGTCCCTCTTGTTCTCATGCTTATACAAGTGGGGAAAGAACCTCCCTTATAAGGAGGTCCAATTCCCACTCAACTAGCAATATGAGACTAAACTTTAGTAGTATCCCTTGCCTTGCACAAATGGGCTAGGTGGGCTTATAGGATTTATTAGAAATTTCTGAAATAGTTATTGGGCTGCCCCAATAGACTAAATTCCAGCACCTATTTATTTTATCGTGCAAAAATGATGTCTCCCTTTAGTAGCATCTTTATTTTCTGAATTTTTTTATTTTGCAAGTGATCGTCTGCCTAGAAAAATTATATGGTTGTATCCATTGAGTGAGACTTAATAATGATATATTTGTTTGTTGGACACCAGCTTAATCCTTGTCTCTTAATATCCTAGACTGGCAACTCTCTTTAGCTCGTTTTCCATTAGCAGTTCATGGACTTTCCAACATCAAAATCTTGTAGGATGACGCTATTAGAGCATCTCTAAGCAATCCCTTATTACTCCCCAAATTTACTCCTCTAAAAAAGTGTGGTTTCTAACCGAACCCCTAACACTTAAATCCTTAAAAAATTGAATGCAAATTCATTCAAATTTTGATTGAAACAAGTCCATCAAACTTGATTCGACACAATTCAAACAATAGCATAAACTATATTTGCAAGACTTCAAACAAAATATAAACTAAGATGTCATAAAAACTAAAAAAAAAACTAGACGATGTTTGAGTCAGCCAAGATCCTCTCTCATTCGTCATCACTACCACGGTCCCACCGCCCTCCCTCGCTCTATCGCCAGACCCGGAGTCGTCGTCATCGCTGGAGCAAAGATCAATGACCGGTCACTCGACGGCCCGGCTCGTCAATCATACGCAACTTGTAGAAATCAAGCTACCAATGCTTCTCCTCGACACGATCCGGATACCGGCGGCAGACCTCCGCCATATACTCCTCGAACAACATATTAATTAACTAATGGTGTAAATTGATTATATGATTTTTACTTAAAATATGTGGTGCTAACATAAAACAAGGGTGTACCCACAAAAAAAGACAAGATTTATGGAGTAGGGCATTTTGGAGACTGAGCTCCGTGGAGCCCTTTATTTTGAAAAATTCAAAATTTGCACTTTCGAAAATATCTGAAAAAAATTATGTGTGAACAATTTTAGGATGAAGCACCTTGAATTCCGAGCTGCACACAAAAAATCATGGACTTTGAGGGTGAACAGTACATATGCTAAAAAGCCCCAGAGTTGTCTTTTTTGTGTAGTTCACATTTTAATTATTTCGACCTGAAAATTTGCACACATGTACATTATGTATCTAGGTATATGTGTATTTATTTTCAGAATTTTTTTAAACTAAAAAGTTTAATTTTCCATGTTTTCAAATAAAGTCCTCCATGTAGCTCGGTCTCCATTTTGCATTTTCAAGATTGATGAAACAAACAACATAAATTACATGATTACATATGATTGGTAAAAACAAACAACATGACAGTAAACACGTTATATGGTAGTGCCACACTGAAACATTAATATCAAAATACAGCTTGTCATGAAAAACTTGTATAATACCACCGCTTGGATCGCACCTGGATCATGATAGATTTGGTAGATTTGGATCGCACCTGGATCATATGATGGCACACGACTATAGTATCTTGGTGCACAGTTCGTGCGGCCAAGGCTAAACAGCAGAAAAATCAGGAAAATACCACCGCTTGGTGAAATTGTCATGAGTCCCTTCTGTATGAGCACTATGGGTGACAGGAACGATGACCAGCTTGGGTTCTTGAACACTAGGCGGCGAGACGAGGAAGCTCCTTGGAGTTCCCTTGAGGAGCTTAAGCAGCTTTTTGCCTACGCCACGATCTTCATCCATTAGATCGGCGGCTGTGTCTGTAGAGCAGGCATGTGCATGTGTGTCGGCTGCAGGCTGAGCCGTGCTCGTGCCGGATGCGACATGTGCAGGAACGGGTATGCCGGCACCGGCAGGGGGTCGCCGGTAGACGCTTTGAAGGGGAAGGGAAAGGAAACCACAAGCTTGGGCGGTGGTGGAGGCAGCGATATGGGGGTCCAGTAGCAGCGTAACGACCTAAAAAAGCGGTGCATTGTGACCGCGGCTGCGGTGACTCGGTGCAGCAATCACCTCCTTAACCAATCTGGCCGGCGGAGGGTAGGGGAAGTTGAGCTTTGCCCTTGCTCCCTTCAGCTCCCTCGACGCGAGGTCTAGGCGCACGTCACGACCTCGGGAGACGAGTACGTCCCCAGGCACAGCAACATCTTCGTCACTGCGTGCTTGCTCGCCGCGCCGAACTTGGCCTAGTGTTCTCGAACGGAGGTGGATGCGCTTCGAGGTGGATGCTTGATGTGTACAGGACGATGGGAGTTTAATGGCGGGTCTCACGGAGCCCACCCTGCCGGCATCACAGGGTGCATCGCGTACGTACGTTTCAGCTTCACTGGAACCACGCCTCACAAGGAGCGGAACGATGATTAATACGATCACCACTCAAAGTAAAGTGGTTATTAACCAGACAAAAAATATAGATGATGTTGTGCACGGAATGGCGATTCAAGGTGAGGCCGGACGGAAATGCTCCCTTTTCGCTTTTGTTTGGTTGTATTTCCCCTAGGTTATACTGTGGTACACGTCTTGTTGGTTATCGTTTCCATTGTCAACGCTACTGCACAAGTCTAGCTTATCATCCGATGCCCCAGATGAAATGCCACCTGGTTTACCTGCGCTTAGCTGATGTGAACCACACGTTTCTGCTGCTTATACATGTATTGAGGTCTTAATTTTGTGAAGTTCGTATTTTCTTAAGACAATGTAATCTTTTCTTCCCATGCATTTCTTGTTGTTAAGCATTATTGTTAATTTGGAAACACAAATTTTTTTAGTTTTTCATAAAGGTTAATAGATTATTATTGTTAAGCATCGACCATGTTCAGTAGTCTAGGGTGTCTCATGCTTTTTGTTTTTGCAAAAATGATTGAAATCTATTATCAAAGTTCTTCAAAAGTAAAAAAGCATCTCAAACGTAATAAAACTTACATCGAGATTTCAAGACCACAGAACAACCTCCGGAATGAGTCGCCGTCGTGCAGCCATCGCTGCTCCCCTACCAGAGCCGGTTTGAACTTGTTGATGACAACCTGGAAGTCTTTGTACATGTGCCCCTAAGGACCAACGCCCTGGAGCTGCAGTCGTCATCGTTGAACCCTTGTATAGATCTGAAGTATCTGACACCAAACCTAGGCACATGACGAGAAACTCTAACCTTGTCTCCCCAAGGATATGGCAAGAATCTATGCTGGAGCTCCGTCAACTACATCCAAACGGTCGAACTTGAGGAGCATCGGAGCCTGAAAGACAAACGCGAAGAAGTAACAACACCATCCGCCTGAACGTCGCACCTACAAGGACTAAATTAAAAAACCTCAATCTAAACTACTAACTGGAGTGGAGGCACTGGTATTTCCCTCACCTCCACTGGCCACTAAAGCAGTAGGCGGAGAGGAAGCAAAGCCACGGGCTCGCCGCTGAATTCTAGAAGAAAGAGTTTGCCTTAGCCGTGTGGATACATGCTTTAGGCGCGCATTATATATAAAGCAACAACCAAACAAGTACACATCCCAATGATACAAGATGGTGAGGTAACCCTCATACAATGCCGATCCCAGGATACCACGCAGAATGCAAGCGAGAACGCTACCAAAAGATAATAAAGGAAGATCGAGAACAACACCACGCTAGGCCCTATAACACCTAGGCTCAAGACAACACCCTCAAGAGGGAAAGTAGCGCTGAGCATCACCGCTACCAAGTCCACACAGACAAGGGTCTTCACCCGAAACCCTGCAACAGAGAGAGAAGCACCACACCAACATCTTCAAGAAGATAGTAGCGCATGCGAGTGTCGCTGTCGTCGGTGACAAAGCGTCGGGCTTTCACCCGGAAGCTTCCCCATGCCACCACGAGGTCTTCAGGACAAGCGCAACCAGGCAAGATCTCCAGGCCTGGATCAGGGCACCACCATTGCCAAAGACAAAGCGCGTACCCGAGCCATCCGCTGCTACACCCGCCGCCGCCCGCACGACCAAGTGGGAAAGCCTCCACCGCCACCATGGTGCCCGCCGGACAGCCCACCATGCGAAGCCGCCGCCCAGCATCCATGTGTGATACACCACGAACCGTCAACATCACAGTGCCTCAACCATGGAAGGAAGAGTAAAAGGTGTCTCCTTTCACTCTTTTCCCCTATCTGTAACGCAACCCAAGTCGACGCCTCGATGGTGGGAGGCATCCGCGCCTGCATACCTAGTTAGGCCAGGTGGACCGGGGGAGACGCAATCCCGCGACTACCGACGATTGCCGCCTAGCAAACTCATACGACGCCATGCCCGTGACAGACAACACCGATCTGCCTGACAGACGAGTAGTGTCCCAACCACCACCTACAACCACCGCACCCGAGCCGAGCCCAGTCTCACCTACCCGGCACAACTGCACCGACCCGTCTGGGGCCTAATCTGGCCCACCCGAGCACGAGCCCTAGGGCAAACTCACCACCATCACGCATGCGGCAAGCTCGACACCCTGACCGACACCCACCTAACCCCGCGCGCCGGCGGCTCTATCCCAAGAGAAGGAAGACCGCCGCTGCTACCATGCGCCATCTGCCGGGGTACAGTTGCTTGTGCTGCTATACCACCCAAGACTCGCATCTCCAACCTCCGGACAGCCACAGGCTAAAAGCACCCATGCTGGCGCAATCAGGCACGTACCATCTGGCCTCCACTACCTATAGCCACAGCCAACCACAGCCGCTGCCACCGGCCTGTGTCTCCCGCAGCCCGGAGCCTGCCCCAGTGGACTGAGCGCCAGATCTGGAACCCAACCAAGCGGCCATGTGGGCGCTCCAAGCTGTGTTTTGGTTTTCGGTTTGCGTTTTTTCTCGCCCCTGAAACGAGCTGGCCAAAATTCGGCTATTTCAAAAATTTTGATAAAATCTCAGATGAAATTACCAAACCAAATTTTGAATTTTAAATGAAATTTGACTAAAAATTGGTCGAAATTCGGCCGAAATTTTGAAAGCAAGCAGAGCAAAACTACAGCAGTCGAACAACAATGAGGAGTACGTACATACGTTTACCAAACTAGCTTTGGGGATTAAAAACTCCAAAAGAAAAGATTGCAACAAGGATAGAGAGAGGTGCTCTAGAGTTGAGGAGTTCCCGATGGATTCAGCCGCAACCCGCAGCTGGCAGAGGTCAGCAGCACGGGCCGGGTCGTAGGAACGGGGCAAACGGGGCTGGAGCGGCATGCTCAAGCGGGGAGGCAGGGTCGACGAGTGGAGGAGCCGTGTATGGGCGCATTGTTGCCGCCGCCGCAAACACAAGGGCCGCATGGGGATCATTATTTGTTTAGGGTTCAGGAGTTGGGTTCGATGCTTTTAACTCAGGCAAGCCGTGGGGAGGCCCAGAAGTTGGATTGGGCTAGTTAAAAGTTCAAACTTGGCCGAAATTTTTGGCCGGCATAGACATTTACCGGGCCTAGGCGAGATGAACGAAATTCGGCTGAAAATTATGATTTCAGCCGAAAATCAAAATACAGTGCCTCCAAGCCGAGCCAGGCCGCACGATCCCCGGTCCTGCCACGCTAGGAGAACGAGATCCCCGCCGCCGCCGAAGCTAGCAGGGCTTCAACCGGCAGCACCCCCGGCGGCGGCGAGGAGTAGTGGCCTAGGAAATGGGGTGCAGGAGGATGGCGGCTAGGTTTCGCCCGGCCTCCTGCGGGAGAGGAGCGGGTCGAATGGGTGTTCTGTCTTTTAATTTCCCCCTGTACTGGAGTTCCCTTTACCTTAGCTGTCCAGGGTGTCTCCTATTATGCTTGGCGTCTCATGTTTTCGGGCTCGGTGTTGGGTTAATAGCCAAGTGACATTCTCCCGGATGGCCATTTTCTTTTGACATGCTTGTATACGCCTATATGGATTTTCCCATTTGTCACTTTACTATATTTATATGAAAGGAGCGAAGAAAGCACGGCAACCTCATTTTGCCGACTAATTTCTTGTGATTAAGATTCGGCGCCCGCGAAATCAAAGCGGCACGCAGTCTTTCTTTATTGGGGCGACACTGAAATACAGTATAACCTTGAGAGTTGAGATGTCCTTGCAGCCCATGCCCATGCATCTCCGTTCGAGCGTTCCACGTGAGAGATGGCCTGCGATGTATGGCACGCCTCCATTCATCGCCAGCGAATACAAAAAACTGGCCACAGCTGGTACTTTGTCTCGGGCGCATATGATGCGTCTGTACGCAACGGAGGAGGAAACGTACGCGACGAGGCCGGATGGTGAGCGGCGACGCTGAACCCCGCGCTGCCGAAACAGGCTATTAAATCGGCCCCACCCCCTTCCCCTCGTCACACAGACACAAACAGACTACATTCTCTCTCCTGCAGATCCACTGACCTCCGAGGCTCCGAGGGACAGAGACCATGGATAACAAGACCACGGCGATGGCGGCGGCGGCGGGGGGTCTGGACAACAGGTTCGGTGTGGAGACCAAGCATCCAGCGACGGGGACGAACACAGCCCCCGAGGTACTCCATCTATTTCTTGTTCTTTGCTTGCTACACGTACACTTTCCCCGAGGTAATTCCATCTTCTTAGATTAATATTCAGATCTGAATGTTCTAATGATACAAGAACCCGAGCCACATCAAACACTAGGTTCGAAGCGTAAGGATCTAAATTCTTATATGTCAAGCAGTATATGTAAAATGTGGCGCATCCATTTCATAAGTTGTACATTTTCGATTATCCACTATATGTGCAGGTTCGATAACCTTTACACCATAGAGAAGATGCTAAGATGCATCAATCTATGTCTTCTGTTACCCGCAAAAGAAGAAAAACTATGCATTCTTTTCAACCACTAATAAACATGCATTAATATATGCCATTTTTAAGCCGTTAATTAATACAAATCGAATAAATACCTGCAGAAAAAGAAGAAAAATAATAATGTTACTTTTGAATTTAATGACAGAAATTTATAGAATGACGAGGCCCTTGGTACGAAAAATTGTTGATACGTTCGATTTAAATGCCAGATGATGTATAGCATAGTAACTACTAACTAGGCGAAGAGCTTTGCTAACCTCAAATGCATTTTTTGCCTAAAGGTTTGCATTGGTTATTAGCACCAAAACTAGTTGGATCAATAGAAAGCTTAAGAGGTAATAATTATGCTCACTGGTAGACTGCCTGGCACACATGGAAATTGTTACTGCACAAAAGACTTCATAGGATATACATATACTACTGAATAACTCGTTTGTGCATGGAAAGCTTCACACATGTGAAATTTGTTACTACTTGCTAGATGTAATTCGTTTATTCATGAGCAATTTCCTCATATGTGTTTTGTCTTTTGTTATTTATATTGGTATGGACGATGCATTCACTAATTCATGAAATAAATAATTTTTTAATGCTAAAATCTTTCACATAATCACCTATAGATATGCACTGATTGTTAAATAAATGATATGATTTTTCTGGCATCAATTTTTCTCGAAGTTAAGAAGAGGCTACTTTGAATATTAATACCTGATTTTGAATGTTGTAATCTCCAGAACTTTGTTGAAATTTCATTGAAAATGAGAACCCTGATAATCTCACTTGCACCGAAATAGGTACCTCCCTTGGATTCTTTGCAGACATCATCACACAACCTTGAAGGTCTATGGAACTGCGACAACTCTCACAGGGAAAAAGATTACGGTGAGGGATGGTCCACCGATGAGGAGCTCATGGATCGTCTATGGGCGGCTCCGGCAAAGATTACTCCATTGTCCAAGAAGAAGAAAGTAGAGTGGCAATATATGGATAGCTTCACCGATGAGTTGCGTGGACCAGATTGTAATGTGTCTAGGCTACCGAAGCAAGCATGCCGGCATGACAAAATATCAGGACAAGGATCGTCGTCTGCAGCAATATCTATCAAGCATGTACTTCCAATTCATTTGCAAGAAACTAAAGCAGCAAGAGTAACCAATGGCGATCACAAGAATTCGATCATGGATCTCTACCGCAGTGTGGACATCCTATACCAGTTTATGAGAGATTGTGACGAGAAGCTCGAGAATCTCCACAAAAAAGTCATGATGCTTTGTCAAGCTGTCAAGAAGAAAGTAGAGTGGCAATATGTGGAGAACACAGCCCCCGAGGTACTCCATCTTTTTCTTGGTCTTTTGCTTGCTACACGTACACTTTCCCCGAGGTAATACCATCTTATTGTATCAATATTAAGATATGAATGTTCTAATGATACATGAACTCGAGCCACATCAAACACTAGGTAGGAAAAGTACGGATCTAAATTATTCTATGTCAAGCAGTATATGTAAAATGGGGCGCATCCATTTGAAAATTTGTACAGTTTCTATAATCCACTATATGTGCAGTTTCTATAACCTTTACACCATAGAGAAGATGCTAATATGCATCAATCTATGTCTTCCCTTACCCGCAAAAAAGAAAAGCTATACCTTCTTTGCAACCACTGTTAAACATGCATTAATGTGTGACCTTTTTTAAGCCACTAAACAATACAAATAAAATTATGGCTTCTTCGAGACCTCTAGTGAACGAGAACTATTTTGGGCTTATTCACTCACTCTTTACTATAAATTAAATTTAAGTTTCCGTTTCCTGAATGTGTGTGGGTTGAGTTGTTTGAAATAGTATTAATTAAGTATTATGAGTACCTGCATAAAAAAGAAGCAGGAATATTATTTCTGAGTTGAATGACAGAAATTTCTTGAATGATGAGGTCCTTGGTACAAAAAAGTCTTGATACGTTCCATTTAAATGTCATATGATGTATACCATGGTCACTACTAACTAGGCGAAGAGCTTTGCTATCCTCAAATGCATATTTTTTTACTGGCCTACCGATTTGCATCGGTTATTAGATCCAAAACTAGTTGGATCAGTATAAACCTTAAAAGGTAATAATTTTGCACACTAGTAGAATGCTTCGCACACATGGAAAGTGTTACTGCACAAAACAGTTTAGGAAACACATATACTACTGAATAAGTCATTGGTGCATGGAAAGCTTCACACGAGTGAATTTTTTTACAAAATGCTAGAAGTAATTCGTTTACTCAGGAGCATTTTTTTATATGTGTTTTGTCTTTTGTTATTTATATTGGTATGAACAATGCATTCACTAATTCTTTTTAATGCTTAAATCTTTTACATGATTACATATAGATATGCATTGATTGTTAAATAAATGACATGATTTTTTCTGGCATCGGTTTTTTTCAAAGTTAAGAAGAGTCTACTTGGAATATTAATACCTGATTTAATGATGTAATCTCCAGAACTTTGCTGAAATTTCATTGAAAATGAGAACCCTGATAATCTCACTTTCAATGAAATAGGTACCTCCCTTGGATTCTTTGCAGACTTCATCACACAACCTTGAAGTTCTATGGGACTGTGACAGCTCTCACCAGGAAAAAGATTACGGTGAGGGATGGTCCACCGATGAGGAGATCATGGATCATCTGTGGGAGGCTCCGACAATGATAACTCCATTGTCCAAGAAGAAGAAAGTAGAGTTGCAATATATGGATAACTTCACCGTTGAGTTGTGTGGGCAAGATTGTAAAGTGTTTAAGCTACCAAAGCAAGCATGCCGGCATGACAAAATATCAGGACAAGGATCGTCATCTGCAGCAATATCTACCAAGCATGTACTTCCAACTCCTTCGCAGGAATATAAAGCAGCAAGAGTAAACAATGGAGATCACAAGGAGTCCATCATGGATCTCTACTGCAGTGTGGACATGCTATACCACTTTATGAGAGGTTGTGATGAGATGCTGGAGAATCTCCACAAGAAAGTTATGGTGCTTTGTCAAGCTGTCAAGAAGGAAGTGGTGTGGCAATATGTGGAGAACTTCTCCGATGAGTTGTGTGGACCAGACTGTAAAGTGTCTGGGCTACCGAAGCAACCATGCAGGCAAGACAAGGTATTAGGAGAAGGGCCCTCATCCGCAACAAAATCTATCAAGCATGTACTTCCAACTCCTTCCCAAGAATACAAAGTAGCCAGGGCAACCAACGAAGATCAGTCGGACTCCAACATGGATCTCTACCACAGTGTGGACATGCTATACCACTTTATGAGAGATTGTGACGAGAAGCTTGAGTATCTCCAGAAAACAGTCGTGGTACTTGGTCACGCCATCACCAACTCTGCACTACCACCACCATCCAGGGATCAAGCATAATTTGTGGCAGATGGCAGCTCTCAAGCTTGGTGGAGGTTTGCCTCGGTATCGTGGATGCCTATTTACTTTATCTTGCAAAAAAATGACGTCTCTCTTTAGTACCATCTTTATTTTCTGAACTTTTTATTTTGCAAGTGTGGCATCGTCTGCTTAGAAAAATTATATGGTTATATCCATTGAGTGAAACACAATAATGATGTACTTGTGTGTTGGATATCTATATCTATATTTATATCTATATCTATCTTTATGTATATCTATATCTATCTATATCTATACTTGTACTAATTTATGACTTCCAAAAAAATATTAATCAAAAAATAGAAGCCGTTAATCTAGTGGGGCCAAGTTATTATGGTTTAGATCTGCCGATATAATGCCCATATTTAGTAAAAAAATATACGAGTCATTTATCAGGTGGGACCGTGTTGTTAGCCTAGATCAACCCATATAACCCTCTGTTTGTCAGTTCCGTAAAAAAAAACCTCTGTTTGTTGCGTTTCGTCAAAAGACATTTTTTAAAGGCGACGTGACTTTCTCAAATTTGTGACAAAAAAGATCGTATCCTAACAGCCATCTACTATTCCATCGATACCTCCTCCCTATTCTTTCTCTCTCTCCTCCCAATGAAAATATTCCACCGTAACTTCATCTCTCCATTCTCTCTCCTGTATGGACTCTATTATTTCTCTTCCCACATGGAAACTATTCCTCCGAACCTTCCTCATAAACAAAAACGCTAATATGTGAACGGTTCTGATTAAACAACTTATAATGAGTATACACATAGTATCTCCTCTCAAGAAATGACAGGGTTACATATAGTTGATCGACGATAGGAAAAACCTGCAGATCATATGCGAAGGAAGATCGGACTGTGTTGGCTGAGTTGATGCATCAATGAAGATGTCCTGGCCCGATGAGCCGATGTGAGTACTGGCCGGCGGTAGCTCCATGAGCTTCTCTGATGATCTAACCTGTGCGTGCTGGCTGTATCCCGTCCTGTGTTGGGCAACATGTTTGACCCACGTCGTACGTGCTAAACTCGTCTATTGGAAAAGAAGTGCCTGTATTTTGACTATTAGTTTGCATGTGTTTTAGACTAGCGTAGTGCAATTTTGTCTCTAATTAATTAACTGCTTTTGCATGAGTCACACATATGACCGGTGATGGCAAGGTTCATATGATTTGGCTGCAGTCGTGGGGTTTCCTGGCACTTTGATGCAAGGTGTGACCGCTATAAACATCTCCTTACTTTTCCCAATTTAGAAGTCATTATATGGTGAAATTAACATAGTAATGTACTCCTACAAGGGTAATAAAATTGTGCATTCTTTCTATGTATCACCCCTGAGAAAGATATCAGGCAAACACAAGCATCTATGTCATATAGATACCAACGCACATATATGAGCGTCATAATGGAAAATAGCTAGAACCCACACTTTCCTTCAAAGATTTTCTTTTTAGAGATTTCAGCATTACTAGAGTAAACTAAAATCTGTATCACCTAATGATGTAGCTTAGAGGAAATATATAAAAGAAGTAATCTCTTTTGATGTATATGTCAGCTTCAATATGACATACTATTTCCAATTAAAACATGGTGCATGGATTCACTCTTCATCGCCAATGGAAAATGAATACGCTTTTGTACTCCTCATTAAACACTTTTGCATGAATATTGTATGTAATATTAGTGCATGATTGAATTATAATTCACATATGGTCTAAAAAGAAAAGAAAAAGGTGTTGTCGGCGGAAAAAATTGAATGTACGTAAGAACGTAAGACCGAACTCCATTGTATTCTATGGGGAAAAGGGACAACATAACGAATTTCTCATTTGCAACACTATAGCCCACAAATATACATGCAACCTTCCTAATTTTTTTCATAGTTACATCTTCTATAAATCCGAAATTAGGCATGACTCAACAATAATATCAGATACAAATGTTTGACACAACTGAATGTTAGAAAGTCTATGCGTACAAAAGATATAATTACAAATACACGGAAGTTACTCTAAAAAATTAATGGAGTTCTTTAACTCAATACTTTTCTCCATAACAATTAAAATTGCATTGTTATATGTTTGACAGTAATTGATCAAACTATTAGCCTAAGTTTACCCATGTTTAAAATACAAAAAATCAATGCTCACGTTCCTCCACCCCATATAATTTCAGGAAGAGAGAAGTTCAAAGACTTTGCTTTGTTAGGTTGGAATTCAACCTGAGGCACCGCTTCTGTAGGCCAACGAGGTGCTGGCATGAGCGACCTGTCGGCCCACCATCTCCGAGTCTTAATAAGCACGGTTTATGTGAGTTCGAAGGTGTCCACGCGGTGGGAAGACACGACATCCACCCTAGGAGTTCTATTTGTTATTGTTTTAAATGTTTCAAGTTAATTGCAGATCCAATTTTTTGTATTTCTTTTGTACTCCCCGGAGACCTCTCTCATTTTTGGTAAACAATAATATTCAGAGGGTGCAGTGGTTGCCGGTCTTCCTTTCTTTGTTGATCTGTCGGTGTCGGCATTTATTTCTCTTTCATTTTCTTTTGTTTTTTTTGTGCTTATCTGTGCTACGGCCCCAGCGAGCTGGATGTATCGAATGTTTGCTTTATAATATAAAACGGGGAAAAACTTTTTTTTAAACAATAATCTTCAGAAATGTATTCAGAGGGACACGTAAGGATATAGAGATACAAAATAGTTGATCCATTTCTATGGATAGCACGGTTGCTATTTAGTACTGCCAGCGACGTAGTGTTTACCACATGGAGAGCCGCCTTAGGCTGCTGCTTCATCTCGGGTGGAAGTGCGTGTCCCCGTCATCATTGGCTGTAACTGCTGTTTTTCATTCCATCGTTGTTCAAGAGGGCTGTAGTACTGCGCAACCGCGTTAGTCCTGGTCGGATTGCTCTCCCGGTAGAAGCTATGTACTGATAAAGTGTTGTAGGGTGAAATAAAAATATAGAAATAAAGAGTCAATTCACTAGTTTCATTATAATGTGGGAGACCCACTTATATAAGTGATGAAGGGGTATTTTAGAGAGACACCTATTTTTCAACATAGGCCTTTTAGGAGACATCCTTCCATACAATTGATCACAGGTTTAATTTCTCAACAGTTACCACGATTACCATTCAAAAGCATAGTGGCGTACACGGAAAGAGATCAAGTACAGCTTGCATTGTTGATTTCAGGAGGTGTTTGGTTCCAGGGACTTTTTTGTGTTAGGACTAAAAAAAGTCCCTAGCAAACCAAACAGGATGGGACTTTTTTGGAACTTTTTGCTAAAAGTCCTTAAAAGCACCTCCTTGAGAGTCTTTTTAAAAAAATCCTAAAAAATAGAAAAAGTCCTAGGACTAGAGAACCAAATACCACCTCAATGCTTTCAACGCTCTGCCGTTTCCATTGCCGTGCGACTGCACGCGCGTCCATGGCCGAGCGAGCACTCTCGTGGTACACAAAATGCTCCAGATATGTGTACGTTACGCGTAAGGCTAGCTTATCATGTAATATCCCCAGATGGAATGACACCTGGTTTACCTGCACTTAGCTTATGTGAACCACACTTTTCTTCATCTTATAAAAATATTGGGATCTTAATTGGTGAAGTTTGTATGTTCTCAAACAAATATTGTCTTTTCTTCCATGCATTTATTGTTGGAACCAAGGATCGACAAACAATCACAACAACACGAGGAGAAGAATTTTTCCGGGCGACGGACGACCGCCCCGGTGACGAACGCCGGGCCCTTTTTCTTCCTTTGTATTCACTTGGCTCAACCAACAAAACACAGTACATCGGCTTATATAGCCCAGCACACACATGGCCGGCCGCCACACTCGGCCACGCACGCACATAGCACCCACTAACCAACCCTACATGCACGTCCCTATCCAGCTGATGCATGCATGCACTAACCAACTAGCCTACTCCTTGCTAACAACCTTATCCGGTCAATCGTGAGCACGCCTGCTCGTCCGCACGACCTGAACGGCAGGTTGCTTCGCTGCATGCTATCATCGTCGTCGTACGACCACAAGCTTGGCCACAAACTGGCTCAAACTAGACTCACTCGCTAGACACGGACGTGAGCATGAACCGGCGCCCGAACTTGTCCTAGACCTTGACACACACTGGTCACACCATGGCGAGTCTGTGGTTTATGCCTAACAGTTATTTCTCAGTGGATAAGCATTATTGTTTATTTGGGAGACAATTTTATTTCAGTTTTCCTTAAAGATTAATATTAATATATTATTATTGTTAAGCATCGATCACAATCAGTAGTTTAGTGTGTCTCATGTTTTTTTCGTTTTTCGAAAATGATCTAGATCTATTATTAAAGTTCATCGGAAGTACAAAGCATCTCAAACGCAATAAAATATAAATCGTGATTCCAAGTCCACTGAACAACCGCCAAAACGAGCCACCGACGCGCCGCCATTGCCGCTCCCCTACCGGAGCCGGCTTGAACTTGTGGATGACAGCTAGGAAGTCTTTGTGCACGTGCCCCTAAGAACCAGCGTCCTGGAATTACAATCGCCGCCAACAAACCCTTGCATAGATACGAAAACACCAAATCTCGCCACAGGACGAGAAACTCTAACCTCGCAGCTCAAGGAGACGACAGGAATCTATGCCGGAGCTTCGTCGAGTAGCCGGACAAATTCGAGAAGGGTCGTAGCCTGGAAGGCAAACTCAAAAAGTAGCACCGCCATCCACACGAGCACCGCACCTGTGAGGACTAAAAAATCCCAAAATAAACTACTAACCGGAGTGGAGCCATCGGGATTCCCCTCCCAGCCACCCGCCGCCGAAGTGGCAAGCAGAGTGTCAACGAATTCACGGGCTCGCCAGTAAAATTTGGAGGAAAGAGTTTGCCTTAGCCATGTAGGGTGTCTCATGTTATGTTAGGTGTGGCGACTCCTGCTAACATGTTTGGTGTTGGATTAATGCCAAGTGACATTTGATAGATTGAGATATTGGAGAAGTAATTGTTGTATTGATTGGGGCCTCAAGGGCTGTTTATATAGAATACAAAGCTTGGGCTCCAAGACTAGACTAATAGAGATATATTACAATACGAATAGACTTTATACTCTAAGGTCCCCCACAGTCTCAACGTCAGGTGAAACAATGTTGAGACTGGAGCGTATGTCGGTGAACGATGCAGTCGGGAGTCCTTTGGTAAAAATGTCAGCAAATTGGGCACTTGTAGGAACATGAAGAACGCGAACCTCGCCAAGAGCCACCTTTTCACGAACAAAGTGAATGTCAATCTCAATGTGCTTTGTGCGACGATGTTGAACTGGATTGGAAGCCATGTACACTGCAGAGATGTTATCACAGTAAACAATGGTAGCACGTGGAGCGGACGATGAAGTTCAACGAGAAGCTGCCGTAGCCACACCGCCGCCACAGCGTGAGCAACCGCCCTATACTCAGCCTCAGCAGAAGACCTGGAAACTGTTACCTGCCTTTTAGAACACCAAGAAACAAGATTATCACTCAAATAAACGCAAAATCCGGATGTAGATCGTCGAGTATCTGGAAAACCTGCCCATCTGCATCGAATAAACTGTCAAGCTTGTAGGTGAAGGAGAATTAATAAGGAGACCGTGATCAAGAGTGCCTTTTAAATAGCGGAGAATGCGTCGACATGAGCGGATGAGGAGCACGAGGATCATGCATAAAGAGACAGGCTTGCTGAACTGAATAGGAGATTTCAGGACGAGTAAGAGTGGCATATTGAAGAGCGCCAATGATGCTACGATATAAAGTAGGATCAGAAAGAGGATCACCATCAGCCGACAGTTTAGCACCAACGTCGGCTGGAGTACGAGAGGGTTGACAATCAGACATACCGAACGAGAAAGCAAGTCCAAAATGTATGACCGTTGAGAAAGAAAGAGGGAAGATTTTGTGCGAGAAACATGAATACCTAGAAAATGATGAAGAGGACCAAGATCAGTCATGGAAAACTCCCGATTGAGAGAAGAGATGGTATGTTGAAGAAAAGAATCAGAACTAGCCGTGAGAATGATATCATCAACATAAAGCAAGAGGTAGGCAGTGTGAGTAGAAGACGATAAACAAAGAGAGAAGAATCGGATTTGGAGGAATAAAGCCTATGGTTTGAACAAAAGTAGCAAAGCATTGAAACCATGCACGAGGAGCTTGTTTAAGGCCATAAAGAGATTTGTTGAGGAGACAAACAAAATTTGGAGATGAGGGATTCTCAAAACCAGAGGGTTGCTGACAATAAACAGTTACATTGAGAGTGCCATGAAGAAAAGCATTTTTTGTTGGGGAACGTAGTAATTTCAAAAACTTTCCTACGCACACGCAAGACCATGGTGATGGCATAGCAACGAGAGGGAGAGTGTCTGTCCACGCACCCTCGTGAGACCGAAAGCGAAGCGTTATAACAACGCTGTTGATGTTGTCGTGCGTCTTCACGATCCGACCGATCCAAGCACCGAACGTCACGGCACCTCCGAGTTCTGCACACGTTCAGCTCGATGGCGATCCCGGACTCCGATCCAGCAAAGTGTCGGGATGAGTTCCGTCAAGACGACGGCGTGGTGACGATGATGATGCTCCACCGACGCAGGGCTTCGCTAAGCTCCGCGACGATATGACTTCTCCGGCGCGGGCTTCGCCTAAGCTCCGCGACGATATGACCGAAGTGGAATATGGTGGAGGGGGCACCGCTGCGGCTAAGGAACGATCCGTAGATCAACTTGTGTGTCATGGGGTGTCCCCCTGCCCTCGTATATAAAGGAGCAAGGGGTGCGGCCAGCCCAAGGGGCGCCAGGAGGAGTCCTACTCCCACCGGGAGTAGGACTCCCCCCCCCTTTCCTAGTTGGATTAGGATTGGAGGAGGGGGAAGAGGGAAGGGGGGCGCCGCCCCCCCTCTCCTTGTCCTATTCGGACTAGAGGGGGAGGGGGGCGCGCGGCCTGCCCTGGCCGGCCCTTCCTCTTCTCCCTATGGCCCATCAAGGCCCATAGACCCCGGGGTTCCGTAACCCCGGTGTTCCGTAACTTCTGTTTTCATCCGGAACCTTTCCAAGTCCAAACATAGGCTTCCAATATATCAATCTTTATGTCTCGACCATTTCGAGACTCCTCGTCATGTCCGTGATCACATCCGGGACTCGAACAACCTTCGTACATCAAAACTTATAAACTCATAATGAACTGTCATCGAAGCGTTAGCGTGCGGACCCTACGGGTTCGAGAACTATGTAGACATGACCTAGAACCATTCTCGGTCAATAACCAATAGCGGAACCTGGATGCCCATATTGGTTCCTACATATTCTACGAAGATCTTTATCGGTCAAACCGCATAACGATATCGTTGTTCCTTTTGTCATCGGTATGTTACTTACCCGAGATTCGATCGTCGGTATCCAATACCTAGTTCAATCTCGTTCTTCGTAAGTCTCTTTACTCGTTCCGTAATACATCATCTCACAACTAACTCATTAGTTGTAATCCTTGCAAGGCTTATGTGATGTGTATTACCGAGAAGGCCAGAGATACCTCTCCGACAATCGGAGTGACAAAACCTAATCTCAAATCGCCAACCCAACAAGTACCTTTGGAGACACCTGTAGTACTCCTTTATAATCACCCGATTCGTTGTGACGTTTGGTAGTACCAAAGGTGTTCCTCCGTAAACGGAGTTGCATAATCTCATAGTTACAGGAACATGTATAGGTCATGAAGAAAGCAATAACAATATACTAAACGATCAAGTGCTAAGCTAACGGAATGGGTCATGTCAATCACATCATTCTCCTAATGGTGTGATCCCATTAATCAAATGACAACACATGTCTATGGTTAGGAAACATAACCATCTTTGATTAATGAGCTAGTCTAGTAGAGGCATACTAGTGACTATCTGTTTGTCTATGTATTCACACATGTATTATGTTTCCGGTTAATACAATTCTAGCATGAATAATAAACAATTATCATGATATAAGGAAATAAATAATAACTTTATTATTGCCTCTAGGGCATATTTCCTTCAGTCTCCCACTTGCACTAGAGTCAATAATCTAGATTACACAAAATGATTCTAACACCCATGGAGTCTTGGTGCTGATCATGTTTTGCTCGTGGAAGAGGCTTAGTCAACGGTCTGCAACATTCAGATCCGTATGTATTTTGCAAATCTCTATGTCTCCCACTTGGACTTGGTCCCGAATGGAATTGAAGCGTCTCTTGATATGCTTGGTCCTCTTGTGAAATCTGGATTCCTTTGCCAAGGCAATTGCACCAGATTGTCACAGAAGATCTTCATCGGTCCCGATGCACTAGGTATGACACCTAGATCGGAAATGAACTCTTTCATCCAGACTCCTTCATTTGCTGCTTCCAAGCAGCTATGTACTCCGCTTCACATGTAGATCCCGCCACGGCGCTTTGTTTAGAAATGCACCAACCGACAGCTCCACCGCTTTAATAAAAACACGTATCCGGTTTGCGATTTAGAATCGTCCGGATCGAGTGTCAAAGCTTGCATCGACGTAACCATTTACGACTAGCTCTTTGTCACCTCCATATACGAGAAACATCTCCTTAGTCCTTTTCGGTATTTCAGGATGTTCTTGACCGCTGTCCAAAGGATCCACTCTGGATTACTTTGGTACCTTCCTGCCAAGCTTACAGCTAAGCATCGTCGGTCTGGTACACAGCATTGCATACATGATAGAGCCTATGGCTGAAGCATAGGGAACATTTTTCATTTTCTCTCTATCTTCTGCTGTGGTCGGGCATTGAGTCTGACTCAATCTTACACCTTGTAATACAGGTAAAAAACCTTTCTTTGCCTGATCCATTTTGAACTTCTTCAAAACTTTATCAAGGTATGTGCTCTGTGAAAGTCCAATTAAGCGTCTTGATCTATCTCTATAGATCTTGATGCCCAATATGTAAGCAGCTTCACCGAGGTCTTTCATTGAAAAACTTTTATTCAAGTATCCTTTTATGCTATCCAGAAATTCTATATCATTTCCAATCAATAATATGTCATCCACATATAATATCAGAAATCCTCTGAGCTCCCACTCACTTTCTTGTAAATACAGGCTTCTCCAAAAGTCTCATATAAAACCATATGCTTTGATCACACTATCAAAGCGTTTATTCCAACTCCGAGAGGCTTGCACCAGACCATAAATTAATCGCTGGAGCTTGCACACTTTGTTAGCACCCTTTGGATCAACAAAACCTTCTGGTTGCATCATATACAACTCTTCTTCTAGAAATCCATTCAAGAATGCAGTTTTTACATCCATTTGCCAAATTTCATAATCATAAAATGCGGCAATTGCTAACATGATTCGGACAGACTTAAGCATCGCTACGGGTGAGAAAGTCTCATCGTAGTCAACCCCTTGAACTTGTCGAAAACCTTTCGCAACAATTCGAGCTTTGTAGACACACTACAGGAATCAGCTACTTTGCCGTCTGCCGTGGCGGACGGCAAAGGCACGAATGGCGGACGGCAAAATCCTTTGCCGTCAGCCGCGGACGGCAACAGGCTCCGGCAAAGTAGGCTACGGTAAACAGCTACTTTGCCGTCCGCTTCCAGGCGGCTGACGGCAAAGGGCATTTGCCGTCCGCGACGGACGGCAAAGAGAGCGGACGGTAATAATTGCGTCGTCAGTCCGTTAAGTGTCTAACGACAGGCCTTTGCCGTCCGCCGCGGACGGCAAAATTTCTAGTGTCTTTGCCGTCTGCCACTGATGGCAAACTGCAGGTTCTTTGCCGTCTGCCACGATGGCAAAGTGCAGGTTCTTTGCCGTCGCCATCGATGGCAAAGTGCAGGTTCTTTGCCGTCACCATCGATGGCAAACTGACCAAATGGGTCAGCTTCCGAAGCACAGCTAGATGCCACGTGTCTTCTTTGCCGTCCGCGGATGACGGCAAAGAGCGCGTTGATCGATGGTGGCGGCAAAGAGCCTGCATATTGGCTCTTTATCTGTTTTTATTAAATCCAACAATTTTCATCACAATTATATATGACATATATAGATATATTTCAAAAGGCCATTACAGAGCAAACATATAAGATATCCAACACATAACTTCATCATCCAAACATATATATTACATGCATAGTTCCATCATACATAACAAGTTCAACATAGAGGCATCCAACCATATATATTACAATAGTTTCATCCAACGATACATGCATAGTTCAACGATACAAAAGAAACAGAGAAAGGGATAAGGAGCACTCCATCTATGCAAGCTTTCGTCAAGTGAATGAAATCTGCAAAATGAAAAATAAGAAAGTTAGAACAAGAAGAGTAGAACAAGAAGAAGACTAGAACAAGAAGAGTAGAACAAGAAGAAGACTAGAACAAGAAGAGTATGCCATTTATGAGCTAACTTACGTGAAATGGATCATATATGAGCTAACTAAGTTGAAATGGGTCGTTTATGAGCTAGCTAAGGTGAAATGGATCATTTATGAGCTAACTAAGTTGAAATGGGTCGTTTATGAGCTAGCTAAGGTGAAATGGATCAGTTATGAGCTAACTTAGTTGAAATGGATCATTTATGAGCTAATTTAGTTGAAATGGATCTTTTATGAGCTAACTTAGTTGAAATGGATCGTTTTTGAGCTAACTTAGGTGAAATGGATCATTTATGAGCTAATTTAGTTGAAATGGATCTTTTTGAGCTAACTTAGGTGAAATGGATCATTTAAGAGCTAATTTAGGTGAAATGGATCGTTTTTTAGCTAACTTGGTGAAATGGATCATTTAAGAGCTAATTTAGGTGAAATGGGTCATTTTTGAGCTAACTTGGATGAACTGGATCATTTATAAGCTAACCTAGGTAAAATGGGTCATTTTAGAGCTAACTTAGGTAAAATGGATCGTCTATGAGCTAACTAAGCTAATTATGCAATTTTTGACATAAGTAAGCTAAGTACAGATCGTTTTAGAGCTAACTTAGGTAAAATGGATGGTTTTGGAGGTCAGTAAGCTTATTAAGTCATTTTGGAGGAGAAGAAGCTAAGTCTAGGTCATTATGGTAAGCATTGGAGGAAATAAAGCTAAGTCTAGGTCTTTATGCATGTGTTAAGCAAAACACTAGATAAACTTACCAAGATCCAGGAGGTGTAGGAGCGGGGTGGCTCGTGTCGGTAGCTGGAGAAGGATCGTGCGATGCTTGTCTGGAGTTACGCTGCACCAAAGATCATTTCCAATGTCTTGTTAGCATGATGACACTCAAATGTTATGACTAGCAAGTAATGTCCATTCAAATAAAACTCACCGTGGTCCCAGGGAGCAATCATCGGCATCGGCGGAGCGGTCCGACCTGTCTTCTCGCATACGATCGCACATTTGGTTTTGACGACTCAGTCATACTAGTTAGTAATGAGACAAACACTACATGAATGTTTTGGCTAATCTGCAGAAGAAACTTACCACAAGGAGCTCGTACATGGCCCTTGCCTGCATGTCATTCCGTGCCCTCTCCTCCTCCATCATCTTTGTCGTCCTCTCCTCCAACTCCCGCTGCCTCTCCGCCGCCTCCGCCAGAAGTTTCTCCGTTCTATCTCTCTCACACTGAACCCATCCGTGCTGATGCCGACTCGAGGATGCTTCGGATCTGCCGCTTTGTCAGCATGTAATTCATCAAACTTTTTCCACGCAACACCATCTGATGTGTGTACCATCATCAGATTCCCATCTGCATCTAGTTCGGTTCTTTTGCCTGTTTTGTGCCATGTCATCTGTCCGCCGTCTCTTCGACCATGAAAAGACGTTGAAGTCTTGGTCCGATTGGCATATACCGAAGAACACTAACGGGGATTTTGGTCTGTGTCTTCTCACCCATACCGTTGTCTACCACAATATACCTGGAAGACTTGCAAATGGGACAATAGTTCAAGTCCGCATAGTCAAGCCTAAATAAGGCACATCCTTTCTCACAGGCATGTATCTTCTCATAGGGCATCTTCAGTGCACGGAGGATTTTGTCCGACTGGTACAGGTTTGCAGGCATTACATGGCCTTTGGGTAGAAAGCGTCCAAATACTGTCATAATTGCGTCATAGCATTCTCTGCCCAAGTTGAACTGAGCCTTCAGAGCCATTACTTGTGAGATGACATCCAACTGACAAAGCTCAGTGTGCTCGTGGAGCGGACGTTTCGAAGACTCCAAAATTTCATTGAAGGCCTTTGCAGATTCCTCCATCTCCTCGTCCAATCCCGAGCATCATCATAGCCTTGCACCATGGTTTCCATCCGGTACCATGCTCGTCGGTGCGACGACGATCCACCTCAGCTCGGTCATGTTGGGCAGACTCACCATGAAATGTCCACACCATATAATCGGGCGTAAAACCACTCTTCTGCAGGTGTTTGCCCATTTCAGCCTCTGTCTTCTTTTCCCAATTGCCGCACCGGAAACAGGGGCACCAGGTTTTCTTTTGGCCATTTGCAAATGCGGCTTGCACAAACCCCTTAGTTTTTGTGAACCATTCAGCGCTCCATTTGTTCTGACCAGTGTGACCGGTATACATCCAAGCACGGTCACTCATCTTGACTTTCAGAGCTACTGGACACACAACAATTATATATGTAATTCACCATGTATATATTCATCAGTTGATCTACTTTGTCAATTTTATTACGTCCATGCAACCTACACTCTAATAGGTAATGATAGGTCCTAATCCCACCCGTGTAAGTGTAGATTGGGTTCATTTTCCCATGCTATGCTCCGGATCCGACGCAAAATTTCGGCAGCACCTCCCCGCCGTTCTCCTGATACACGTCTCTGCAATAAACAGAGAGGATGTGTACCCGGAGAACAACAGGGGAGGCACTGACGAAATATATGCGTCGGATCCGGAGCAAAGTATATGGGAAAACGAACCCAATCTACACATACTCGGGCTGTCCATGTATAGCGTTGGACAATTCGAAAGAATCAAGGCTATAAATATGCAAATGCATGCATATTTATAACTATGACGCTTTCGAACGGGAGACACATATTGGTTACGATATCGATGATTCAAGACACATATATAGCTAGCTATCAAGTTTCATCGGAATAGATCAAATAATTAATGGGGAGGAGGAGTTGTCATTTGTGCTCACCCACGAACGAAGGGGCGAGCTCATCAAGCGCACGGCGAGGTCGTCGAACACCAAACCTCATAGCGATGAAACAACTGCACAATTAAAACTACACGATCAACATAATTATATATGATGTTTTCATAGCAAAATCGAAAATATATGACCTAACTAATAATTCACAAATATATGACCCGTCGGCCTCTGAAGGCCAAAGAACACCTTTTCGGGAGGTGTCGGTGGTCGGGGTGTCCTGTCGGTGTCGGGGTGCCGTGTCGGGGTCGGGGTGCTGTTTCAGGGTCGGGGGTCGGGGTGTCGTGTCGATGTCGGGGTAGTGCCGTGTCGGTGTCGGGGTGTTGTTTGGGGGTCGGGGTGTGGCGTCGGCGTCAGGGTGTCGGGTCAGCTCGGGTCGGGGTGTTTGGGTCAGGCTCGGGGGTCGGGGTGACGGGTCGGGTGTCGGGTCAGCCTTGGGGGGTCGGGGTGTCGGGTCGGGTCGGGGTGTCGGGTCGGGGTGTCGGGGTCGGGGTCGGGTCGGGTCGGGGTGTCGGGGTCGGGGTGTCGGGTCGGGGTCTCGGGGTCGGGTCGGGTCTCGGGTCGGGTGTCGTGTCGGGTGCGGGTCGGGTCAGGTACCGTGTCGGGTCGGGTCGGGTCGGGGTGTCGGGTCGGGTCGGGTCGGGGTGTCGGGTCGGGTCGGGTCGGGGTCTCGGGTCGGGGTGTCGTGTCGGGTGTGCGGGTCGGGTCCTGGTACCGTGTCGGGTCGGGGTCGGGTCGGGGTGTCGGGTCGGGTCGGGTCGGGTGTCGGGTCGGGTCGGGTCGGGGTCTCGGGGTCGGGGTGTCTTCTTCTTCTTCTTCTTCTTCTTCTTCTTCTTCTTCTTCTTCTTCTTCTTCCTCATTTCCTTTTTCCTCTTCTTCTTCTCCTCCTCTCCTCTCTTTTCTTCTTCTTATACTAAACTAAATCTAAACCTAATACTAAACTAAAACTAAACCTATAAACCTAATACTAAACTAAAACTAAACCTATAAACCTAAAACTAAACATAAACCTAAAACTAAAAAACAGAAAAAAGGAAAAAAGGAAGAAGATACTCACCGCAGCGAGGGTGGAGGAGGGGGCGCGGCCTGGGCGGCGGAGGAGGGGGCGGGCGGCCTGGGCGGCGGCGGCCTGGCCGGGCGGGCGGGCGGAGGTGCCGGGGCGCCGGCGGCGGCGCGCCAGACGGCAGGCGGCGGGGCAAGGGGGGGGCGCTGGGCAGCGGGCAGGGCGAGGTGGAGGAGGGGCGGTGCGGCTCGGGCGGCGGAGGAGGGGGGGGGCGGTGCGCCTGGGCGCGGAGGGTGTCGGGCGGGTGGCGGCGGGGTGGGCGGGGGGGGGGGGCGGGCGGGGGTGCGAAGGGGCTGGCGAGAGGTGGGAGAGAAAGAGAGAGAGGGGGGGGGCGCCGTTAACGCACGTGGGGCCCTCCCTCTTGCCGCCCGCCACCCTTTGCCGTCCGCTTTCTTCCTCTTTGCCGTCCGCTAGCGGACGGCAAAGAGGGCCCCGATAGGTTTTTTTTTTTGCAACTCGTCGGTGGGGCCCTCCTCTTTGCCGTCCGCTAGCAGACAAGAACGAATCTTTGCCGTCATGAAGCGGACGGCAAAGAACTGCTGATGGTAACCTTGGTCTTTGCCATCAGCCAGTTCTTTGCCGTCCGCTTTTTGGGTAGCTGAGGGCAAAGAGCTTATTTGCCGTCCGCTAGCAGACGGCAAAGATCTGGCAGATGGCAAAGTAGCTGATTCCAGTAGTGACAGTTACATTACCATCGGCGTCAGTCTTCTTCTTAAAGATCCATTTATTCTAAATGGCTTGCCGATCATCGGGCAAGTCAACCAAAGTCCATACTTTGTTTTCATACATGGATCACATCTCAGATTTCATGGCTTCCAGCCATTTCGCGGAATCTGGGCTCACCATCGCTTCTTCATAGTTTGTAGGTTCGCCATGGTCAAGTAACATGACTTCCATAATAGGATTACCGTACCACTCTGGTGCGTATTTTACTCTGGTTGACCTACGAAGTTCAGTAGCAACTTGATCTGAAGTTTCATGATCAACATCATTAGTTTCCTCACTAATTGGTGTAGTTGTCACAGGAACCGTTTCTTGTGATGAACTACCTTCCAATAAGGGAGCAGATACAGTTATCTCATCAAGTTCTGCTTTCCTCCCACTCACTTCTTTCGAGAGAAACTCCTTCTCTAGAAAGGATCCGAATTTAGCAACGAAAATCTTGCCTTCAGATCTGTGATAGAAGGTGTACCCAACAGTCTCCTTTGGGTATCCTATGAAGACACATTTCTCCGATTTGGGTTCGAGCTTATCTGGTTGAAGTTTCTTCACATAAGCATCGCAGCCCCAAACTTTAAGAAACGACAACTTTGGTTTCTTGCCAAACCACAGTTCATACGGTGTCGTCTCAACGGATTTAGATGGTGCCCTATTTAACGTGAATGCGGTCGTCTCTAAAGCATATCCCCAAAACGATAGCGGTAAATCAGTAAGAGACATCATAGATCGCACCATATCAAGTAAAGTACGATTACGACGTTCGGACACACCATTTCTCTGTGGTGTTCCGGGTGGCGTGAGTTGCGAAACTATTCCACATTGTTTCAAATGTAAACCAAACTCGTAACTCAAATATTCTCCTCCACGATCCGATCGTAGAAACTTTATTTTCTTGTTACGATGATTTTCTACTTCACTCTCAAACTCTTTGAACTTTTCAAATGTTTCAGATTTGTGTTTCATTAAGTAGATATACCCATATCTGCTCAAATCATCTGTGAAGGTGAGAAAATAACGATACCCGCCGCGTGCCTCAACATTCATTGGACCACAAACATCAGTATGTATGATTTCCAACAAATCAGTTGCACGCTCCATAGTTCCGGAGAACGGCGTCTTGGTCATCTTGCCCATGAGGCACGGTTCGCAAGTACCAAGTGATTCATAATCAAGTGATTCCGAAGCCCATCAAGATGGAGTTTCTTCATGCTTTTTACACCGATATGACCTAAACGGCGATGCCACAAATAAGTTGCATTATCATTATCAACTTTGCATCTTTTGGTTTCAACACTATGAATATGTGTATTACTACTATCGAGATTCAATAAAAATAGACCATTCTTCAAGGGTGCGTGACCATAAAAGATATTACTCATATAAATAGAACAACCATTATTCTCTGATTTAAATGAATAACCGTCTCGCATCAAACAAGATCCAGATATAATGTTCATGCTCAACGCTGGCACCAAATAACAATTATTTAGGTCTAAAACTAATCCCGAAGGTAGATGTAGAGGTAGCGTGCCGACCGCGATCACATTGACTTTGGAACCGTTTCCCACGCGCATCGTCACCTCGTCCTTTGACAGTGCTCGTCTATTCCGTAGTCCCTGTTTCGAGTTGCAAATATTAGCAACAGAACCAGTATCAAATACCCAGGTGCTACTACGAGCTCTAGTAAGGTACACATCAATAACATGTATATCACATATACCTTTGTTCACCTTGCCATCCTTCTTATCCGCCAAATACTTGGGGCAGTTCCGCTTCAAAGGCCCAATCGCTTGCAGTAAAAACACTCGATTTCAGGCTTAGGTCCAGACTTGGGTTTCTTCTCTTGAGTAGCAACTTTCTTGCTGTTCTTTTGAAGTTTCCTTCTTCTTTCCTTTGCCCTTTTCTTGAAACTAGTGGTCTTGTTGACCATCAACACTTGATGCTCTTTCTTGATTTCTACCTCCATGACTTTCAGCATTGCGAAGAGCTCGGGAATTGTTTTGGTCATCCCTTGCATATTATAGTTCATCACGAAGCTCTTGTAGCTTGGTGGCAGTGATTGGAGAATTCTGTCAATGACACTATCATCCGGAAGAGTAACTCCCAGTTGAATCAAGTGATTATTATACCCAGACATTTTGAGTATATGTTCACTGACAGAACTATTTGTTGGAAATATGCCCTAGAGGCAATAATAAATTAGTTATTATTATATTTCCTTGTTCATGATAATCGTTTATTATCCATGCTATAATTGTATTGATAGGAAACTCAAATACATGTGTGGGTACATAGACAACACCAAGTCCCTAGTAAGCCTCTAGTTGACTAGCTCATTGATCAATAGATGGTTACGGTTTTCTGACCATGGACATTGGATGTCATTGATAACGGGATCACATCATTGGGAGAATGATGTGATGGACAAGACCCAATCCTAAGCCTAGCACAAAGATCGTAGTTCGTATGCTAAAGCTTTTCTAATGTCAAGTATCATTTCCTTAGACCATGAGATTGTGCAACTCCCGGATACCGTAGGAATGCTTTGGGTGTACCAAACGTCACAACGTATCGGGTGACTATAAAGGTGCATTACAGGTATCTCCGAAAGTGTCTGTTGGGTTGGCACGAATCGAGACTGGGATTTGTCACTCCGGTTGACGGAGAGGTATCTCTGGGCCCACTCGGTAGGACATCATCATAATGTGCACAATGTGACCAAGGGGTTGATCACGGGATGATGTGTTACGGAACGAGTAAAGAGACTTGCGATGTAACGAGATTGAACAAGGTATCGGGATACCGACGATCGAATCTCGGGCAAGTACAATACCGTTAGACAAAGGGAATTGAATACGGGATCGATTGAGTCCTTGACATCGTGGTTCATCCGATGAGATCATCGTGGAACATGTGGGAGCCAACATGGGTATCCAGATCCCGCTGTTGGTTATTGACCGGAGAACGTCTCGGTCATGTCTGCATGATTCCCGAACCCGTAGGGTCTACACACTTAAGGTTCGATGACGCTAGGGTTATAAAGGAAGTTTGTATGTGGTTACCGAATGTTGTTGAGTCCGGATGAGATCCTGGATGTCACGAGGAGTTCGGAATGGTCCGGAGGTAAAGATTTATATATGGGAAGTCCTGTTTTGGTCACCGGAAAAGTTTGGGCGATATCGGTAATGTCTGGGACCACGGAGGGTCCCGGGGGTCCACCAAGTGGGGCCACCTGCCCCGGAAGGTTGCGTGGGCCAAGTGTGGGAGGGAACCAGCCCCAAGGGGCTGGTGCGCCCACAAGGGGCCCAAGCGCAGGGAAGTGGGAGGGCAAACCCTAAGGCGGATGGGCCCTAAGGCCCATCTAGTGGCGCCTCCTCTCCCTCCCTCTTGGCCGCACCCTTGAACCCATCTAGGGCTGCCGCCCCTCTGGGGTGGGAACCCTAGAGGGGCGCACCTCCACCCCTTCCCCTATATATATGAGGCCTAGGGGCTGCCCATAACACGCGATTTGATCTCCCTCTTGGTGCAGCCCTGCCTCTCCTCTTCCTCCTCTCCCTTGGTGCTTGGCGAAGCCCTGCGGGATTGCCACGCTCCTCCATCACCACCATGCCGTTGTGCTGCTGCTGGATGGAGTCTTCCTCAACCTCTCCCTCTCTCCTTGCTGGATCAAGGCGTGGGAGACGTCACCGGGCTGTACGTGTGTTGAACGCTGAGGTGCCGTCCGTTCGGCACTAGGATCTCCGGTGATTTGGATCACGACGAGTACGACTCCTTCAACCCCGTTCTCTTGAACGCTTCCGCTTAGCGATCTACAAGGGTATGTAGATGCACTCTCCTTCCCCTCGTTGCTGGCTTCTCCATAGATAGATCTTGGTGACACGTAGGAAAATTTTGAATTTCTGCTACGTTCCCCAACAGTGGCATCATGAGCTAGGTCTATTGCGTAGATTCTTTGCACGAGTAGAACACAAAGTAGTTGTGGGCGTTGATGTTGTTCAATATGCTTACCGTTACTAGTCCAATCTTGTTTCGACGGCATTGTGGGATGAAGCGGCCGGACCGACCTTACGTACTCTTCGTGAGACAGGTTCCACCGACGACATGCACTTGGTGCATAAGGTGGCTAGCGGTGCCGATCTCGCCACTTTAGTCGGAACGGATTCGATGAAAAGGGTCCTTATGAAGGGTAAATAGCAATTGGCATATCACGTTGTGGTTTTATGTAGGTAAGAAACGTTCTTGCTAGAAACCCATAGCAGCCACGTAAAACATGCAAACAACAATTAGAGGACGTCTAACTTGTTTTTGCATGGTATGCTATGTGATGTGATATGGCCAAGAGGAATGTGATGAATGATATGTGATGTATGAGATTGATCATGTTCTTGTAATAGGATTCACGACTTGCATGTCGATGAGTATGACAACCGCAGAGCCATAGGAGTTGTCTTTATTTATTGTATGACCTGCGTGTCATTAAACAACGCCATGTAATTACTTTACTTTATTGCTAACCGTAGCTATAGTAGTAGAAGTAATAGTTGGCGAGACAACTTCATGAAGACACGATGATGGAGATCATGATGATGGAGATCATGGTGTCATGCGGTGACGATGATGATCATGGAGCCCGAAGATGGAGATCAATGGAGCTATATGATATTGGCCATCTCATGTCACTACTATATAATTGCATGTGATGTTTATTATGTTTATGCATCTTGTTTACTTAGAACGACGGTAGTAAATAAGATGATCCCTTACACAAATTTCAAGAAGTGTTCTCCCCTGATTGTGCACCGTTGCTACAGTTCGTCGCTTCTAAGCACCACGTGATGATCGGGTGTGATGGATTCTTACGTTCACATACAACGGGTGTAAGACAGATTTACACAGCAGAAACACTTGGGGTTAACTTGACGAGCCTAGCATGTACAGACATGGCCTCGGGAACACAGAGACCGAAAGGTCGAGCATGAGTCGTATAGTAGATACGATCAACATGAAGATGTTCACCGATGATGACTAGTCCGTCTCACGTGATGATCGGACACGGCCTAGTTGACTTGGATCATGTAATCACTTAGATGACCAGAGGGATGTCTATCTGAGTGGGAGTTCATGAGATGAACTTAATTATCCTGAACATAGTCAAAAGACCTTTTGCAAATTATGTCGTAAGCTCGCGCTTTAGTTCCACTGTTTAGATATGTTCCTAGAGAAAATATAGTTGAAAGTTGACAGTAGCGATTATGCGGACAGTAGATAGCTTATGTCCTTAATGCACCGCTCAGTGTGCTGAACCCCAAATGTCGTTTGTGGATGTTGCGAACATCGGACATACACGCTTTGATAACTACGTGATAGTTCGGTTAAGCGGTTTAGAGTTGAGGCACCAAAGACGTTTCAAACGTCGCGGAACATATGAGATGTTTGAGGGCTGAAATTACGTTTTCAGGCTCGTGCCCACGTCAAGAGGTATGAGACCTCCGACGATTTTCTTAGCCTACAAACTAAGGGAGAAAAGCTCAATCGTTGAGCTTGTGCTCAGATTGTCCGAGTACAACAATCACTTGAATCGAGTGGGAGTTGATCTTCCGATGGAGATAGTGATGTTTCTTCAAAGTCATTGCCACCAAGCTGCTAGAGCTTCGTGATGAACTATAACATATCAAGGATAGAGATGATGATCCTTGAGGTATTCGCGTTGTTTGACATCGCGAAAGTAGAAATCAAGAAGGAGCATCAATTGTTGATGGTTGGTGAAACCACTAGTTTCAAGAAGGGCAAGGGCAAGAAGGGGCACTTCATGAAACGGCAAATCAGTTGCTGCTCCAGTGAAGAAACCCAAGGTTGAACCCAAACCCGAGACTAAGTGCTTTTGTAATAAGGGGAACAGCCACTGGAGTAGAATTACCCTAGATTCATGGTAGATAAGAAGGCAGGCAAGGTCGATAGAAGTATATTTGATATACATTATGTTAATGTGTTCTTTACTAGTACTCCTGGTAGCACCAGGGTATTAAGATACCGGTTCGGTTGCTAAGTGTTGGTAACTCGAAATAAAAGAGCTACGGAATAAACGGAGACTAGCTAAAGGTGAGCCGAAGATATGTGTTGGAAGTGTTTCCAAGGTTGATGTGATCAAACATCGCACGCTCCCTCTACCATCAAGATTAGCATTAAACCAGAATAATTATCATTTGGTATTTGCGTTGAGCATAGACATGATTGGATTATGTCTATCGCAATACGGTTATTCATTTAAGGAGAATAATGGTTACTCTGTTTATTTGAATAATACCTTCAATGGTATTGCACCTAAAAGGAATGGTTTATTGAATCTCGATCGTAGTGATACACATTTTCATGCCAAAAGATATGAGGTAGTAATGATAGTACCACTTGCTTATGGCACTGTCATGTAAGTCATAAAACGCATGAAGAAGCTCCATGTTGATGGATCTTTGGACTCACTCGTTTTTGAAAAGTTTGAGACATGCGAACCATGTCTATTGGTGTATATGCATGAAGAAACTCCATGCAGATGGATCGTTTGGACTCACCTGATTTTGAATCACTTGAGATATGCAAATCATACCACATGGGCAAGATGACTGAAAAGCCTCGGTTTCAGTAAAATGGAACAAGATAGCAACTTATTGGAAGTAACACATTTTGATGTGTGCAGTCCAATGAGTGCTTGAGGCATCTGATGAATATCGTTATGTTCTTACTTCACAGATGATTTGAGTAGATGTTGAGTATATTTACTTGATGAAACACAAGTCTGAATTATTGAAAGGTTCAAGTAATTTCAGAGTGAAGTTGAAGATCTTCGTGACAAGAGGATAGAATGTTTATGATATGATCATAGAGATGAATATCTGAGTTACGAGTTTTGGCACACAATTAAGACATTGTGCAAATTGTTTCACAATTAATACCGCCTGGAACACCATAGTGTGATGGTGTGTCCGAACATCATAGTTGCACCCTATTGGATATGGTGCGTACCTTGATGTCTCTTATCGAATTACCACTATCGTTCATGGGTTAGGCATTAGAGACAACCACATTCACTTTAAATAGGGCACCACGTAATTCCGTTGAGATGACACCGTATGAACTATGGTTTAGAGAAACCTAAACTGTCATTTCTTAAAGGTTTGGGGCTATGACGCTTATATGAAAAAGTTTCAGGTTGATAAGCTCGAACCCAAAGAGGATAAAATGCATCTTCATAGGACACCCAAAACAGTTGGGTATACCTCCTAATTCAGATCTGAAAGCAATAGGGATTGTTTCTTGAATCGGGTCCTTTCTCGAGGAAAAGTTTGTCTCGAAAAGTTGAGTGGGAGGATGGTGGAGACTTGATGAGGTTATTGAACCGTCACTTCAACTAGTGTGTAGCAGGGCACAGGAAGTTGTTCCCGTGGCACATACACCAATTGAAGTAGAAGCTTATGATAGTGATCATGAAATTTCGGATCAAGTCACTAACGTACCTCGTGGGGTGACAAGGATGCGTACTACTTGAGTGGTACTCAATCCTGTCTTGAAGGTCATGTTGCTAGACAACAATGAACCTCGAGCTATGGAGAAGCGATGGTGGGCCCAAATTCCGACAAATGGTTAGAAGCCATGAAATCCGAGATAGGATCCATGTATCGTAACAAAGCATGGACTTTGGTGGACTTGCCCGATGATCGGCAAGCCATTGAGAATGGATCTTTAAGAAGAAGACGGACGTGGACGGTAATATCACCGTCTATAAAGCTCGACTTGTGGCGAAGAGTTTTTCACAAGTTCAAGGAGTTGACTACGATGAGATTTTCTCATCCGTAGCGATGCTTAAGTCCGTCGGAATCATGTTAGCATTAGCTGCATTTATGAAATCTGGCAGATGGATGTCAAAACGAGTTTCCTTACCAGTTTTGTAAGGAAAGGTTGTATGTGATACAATCAAAAAGTTTTGTCAATCCTAAGGATGCTAAAAGGTATGCTAGCTCCAGCAATCCTTCTAAGGACTGGAGTAAGCATCTCGGAGTTGGAATATGCACTTTGATAGGATGATCAAAGATTTTGGGTTTATACAAAGTTTATGAGAAACTTGTATTTCCAAAGAAGTGAGTGGGAGCACTATAGAATTTCTGATAAGTATATGTTGTTGACATATTGATGATCAGAAATGACGTAGAATTTCTGGAAAGCATATAGGGTTATTTGAAAGATGTTTTTCAATAGAAAACCTGGATTAAGCTACTTGAACATTGAGCATCGAGATCTATAAGGATAGATCAAAATGCTTAATAATACTTTCAAATGAGCACATACCTTGACATGATCTTGAAGGTGTTCAAGATGGATCAAACAAAGAAGGAGTTCTTGCCTGAGATGTAAGGTATGAAGTTAAGACTTAAAGCTCGACCACGGCAGAAAAGAGAGAAAGGACGAAGGTCATCCCTATGCCTTAGACGTAGGCTCTACAAGATGCTATCTGTGTACCGCACCGAAGTGTGCCTTGCCATGAGTCATCAAGGGTACAAGAATGATCCAGAATGCATCATTAGACAGCGGTCAAAATTGTCCTTGGAGTAAATAAGGACATGTTTCTCGATTATGGAGGTGATAAGGAGTTCGGCGTAAAGGGTTACGTCGGTGCAAGCTTTAACACCTATCCGAGTGACTCTGAGTAGCAAACCGGATACGTATAGTGGAGCAACCATTTGGAATAGATCCAAGTGGAGCGTGGAAGCAGCGTTTAGAATATGACCTAGAAATTTGCAAAGCACACACGGATCTGAAAGGTTCAGACCCGTTGACTAAAAACCTCTCTCACAAGCAAAACATGATCAAATCTCAGAACTCATTGAGTCTTAATCACATGATGATGTGAACTAGTTTACAGATACTAGTAAACTCTTTGGAGGTTGGTCACATGGCGATGTGACCTATCAGTGTTGATCACATGGCGATGTGAACTAGATTATTGACTCTAGTGCAAGTGGGAGACTGTTGGAAATATGCCCTAGAGGCAATAATAAATTAGTTATTATTATATTTCCTTGTTCATGATAATCGTTTATTATCCATGCTATAATTGTATTGATAGGAAACTCAAATACATGTGTGGGTACATAGACAACACCAAGTCCCTAGTAAGCCTCTAGTTGACTAGCTCGTTGATCAATAGATGGTTACGGCTTCCTGACCATGGACATTGGATGTCATTGATAACGGGATCACATCATTGGGAGAATGATGTGATGGACAAGACCCAATCCTAAGCCTAGCACAAAGATCGTAGTTCGTATGCTAAAGCTTTTCTAATGTCAAGTATCATTTCCTTAGACCATGAGATTGTGCAACTCCGGATACCGTAGGAATGCTTTGGGTGTACCAAACGTCACAACGTGTGGCGGGTGACTATAAAGGTGCATTACGGTATCTCCGAAAGTGTCTGTTGGGTTGGCACGAATCGAGATCGGATTTGTCACTCCGGTTGACGGAGAGGTATCTCTGGGCCCACTCGGTAGGACATCATCATAATGTGCACAATGTGACCAAGGGGTTGATCACGGGATGATGTGTTACGGAACGAGTAAAGAGACTTGCCGTAACGAGATTGAACAAGGTATCGGGATACCGACGATCGAATCTCGGGCAAGTACAATACCGTTAGACAAAGGGAATTGAATACGGGATCGATTGAGTCCTTGACATCGTGGTTCATCCGATGAGATCATCGTGGAACATGTAGGAGCCAACATGGGTATCCAGATCCGCTGTTGGTTATTGACCGAGAACGTCTCGGTCATGTTCGCATGATTCCCGAACCCGTAGGGTCTACACATAAGGTTCGATGGCGCTAGGGTTATAAAGGAAGTTTGTATGTGGTTACGAATGTTGTTGGAGTCCGGATGAGATCCTGGGCGTCACGAGGAGTTCGGAATGGTCCGGAGGTAAAGATTTATATATGGGAAGTCCTGTTTTGGTCACCGGAAAGTTTGGGCGATATCGGTAATGTCTGGGACCACCGGGAGGTCGAGGTCCACCAAGTGGGGCCACCTGCCCCGAGAAGGTTGCGTGGGCCAAGTGTGGGAGGAACCAGCCCCAAGGGGCTGGTGCGCCCACAAGGGGCCCAAGCGCAAGGGAAGTGGGAGGGGCAAACCCTAAGGCGAGATGGGCCCTAAGGCCCATCTAGTGGGCGCCTCCTCTCCTCCCTCTTGGCCGCCCCCTTGAACCCATCTAGGGCTGCCGCCCCTCTGGGGTGGGAACCCTAGAGGGCGCACCCTCCACCCCTTCCCTATATATATGAGGCCTAGGGGCTGCCCATAACACGCGATTTGATCTCCCTCTTGGTGCAGCCCCGCCTCTCCTCTTCCTCCTCTCCTTGGTGCTTGGCGAAGCCTGCTGGGATTGCCACGCTCCTCCATCACCACCATGCCGTTGTGCTGCTGCTGGATGGAGTCTTCCTCAACCTCTCCCTCTCTCCTTGCTAGATCAAGGCGTGGGAGACGTCACCGGGCTGTACGTGTGTTGAACGCGGAGGTGCCGTCCGTTCGGCACTAGGATCTCCGGTGATTTGGATCACGACGAGTACGACTCCTTCAACCCCGTTCTCTTGAATGCTTCCGCTTAGCGATCTACAAGGGTATGAAGATGCACTCTCCTTCCCCTCGTTGCTGGCTTCTCCATAGATAGATCTTGGTGACACGTAGGAAAATGTTGAATTTCTGCTACGTTCCCCAACACTATTCTCCTCCATCTTGCAGCTATAGAACTTATTGGAGACTTCATATCTCTCAATCCGGGCATTTGCTTGAAATATTAACTTCAACTCCTGGAACATCTCATATGCTCCATGACGTTCAAAACGTCGTTGAAGACCCGGTTCTAAGCCGTAAAGCATGGCACACTTGAACTATCGAGTAGTCATCAGCTTTGCTCGCGAGACGTTCACAACTTCGGTGTAGCTCTCTGCAGAGGCCTGGCACCCAGCGGTGCTTCGAGCGTAATTCTTACGTGCAGCAATGAGGATAATCCTCAAGTTACGGACCCAGTCCGTGTAATTGCTACCATCATCTTTCAACTTTGCTTTCTCAAGGAACGCATTAAAATTCAACGGAACAACAGCACGAGCCATCTATCTACAGTAAACATAGACAAGCAAAAATACTATCAGGTACTAAGTTCATGATAAATTTAAGTTTAATTAATCATATTAAAAACCTCCCACTTAGACAGACATCTCTCTAGTCATCTAAGTGATTACGTGATCCAAATCAACTAAACCATGTCCAATCATCACGTGAGATGGAGTAGTTTCAACGGTGAACATCACTATGTTGATCATATCTACTATATGATTCACGCTCGACCTTTCGGTCTCCGTGTTCCGAGGCCATATCTGTTATATGCTAGGCTCGTCAAGTTTAACCTGAGTATTCCGCGTGTGCAACTGTTTTGCACCCGTTGTAGATGGACGTAGAACTTATCACACCCGATCATCACATGGTGTCTGGGTACTACGAACTTTGGCAATGGTGCATACTCAGGGAGAACACTTCTTGATAATTTTTAGTGAGAGATCATCTTATAATGCTACCGTCAATCAAAGCAAGATAAGATGCATAAAGCATAAACATCACATGCAATCAATATAAGTGATATGATATGGTCATCATCATCTTGTGCTTGTGATCTCCATCGCCAAGCACCGCATGATCACCATCGTCACCGGTAGCGACACCTTGATCTCCATCGTAGCATCGTTGTCGTCTCGCCAACTATTGCTTCTCGACTATCGCTACTGCTTAGTGATAAAGTAAAGCAATTACATGGCTTTGCATTTCATACAATAAAGCGACAACCATATGGCTCCTGCCGATTGCCGATAACCGGTTACAAAACATGATCATCTCATACAATAAATATAGCATCACGTCTTGACCATATCACATCACAACATGCCCTGCAAAAACAAGTTAGGCGTCCTCTACTTTGTTGTTGCAAGTTTTACGTGGCTGCTACGGGCTGAGCAAGAACCGTTCTTACCTCGCATCAAAACCACAGCGATAGTTTGTCAAGTTGGTGCTGTTTTAACCTTCGCAAGGACGGGCGTAGCCACACTCGGTTCAACTAAAGTGAGAGAAACTGACACCCGCCGGTCACCTTTAAGCAACTAGTGCTCGGCGGTGAAACCAGTCTCGCGTAAGCGTCTGGCGTAATGTCGGTCCGGTCGCTTCATCTCACAATACCGCCGAACCAAAGTATGACATGCTGGTAAGCGAGTATGACTTATATCGCCCACAACTCACTTGTGTTCTACTCGTGCACATGACATCAACGCATAAAACCAGGTTCGGATGCCACTGTTGGGGAACGTAGTAATTTCAAAAATTTCCTCGCACACGCAAGACCATGGTGATGGCATAGCAACGAGAGGGAGAGTGTCTGTCCCGTACCCTCGTGAGACCGAAAGCGAAGCGTTATAACAACGCGGTTGATGTAGTCGTGCGTCTTCACGATCCGACCAATCCAAGCACCGAGCGTCACGGCACCTCCGAGTTCTGCACACGTTCAGCTCGATGGCGATCCCGGACTCGATCCAGCAAAGTGTCGGGATGAGTTCCGTCAACGACGGCGTGGTAGCGATGATGATGCTCCACCGACGCAGGCCTTCGCCTAAGATCCGCGACGATATGACTTCTCCGGCGCAGGGCTTCGCTAAGCTCCGACGATATGACCGAAGTGGAATATGGTGGAGGGGGCACCGACACGGCTAAGGAACGATCCGTAGATCAACTTGTGTGTCATGGGGTGCCCCCTGCCCGTATATAAAGGAGCAAGGGGGTGCGGCCAGCCCAAGGGGCGCCAGAGGAGTCCTACTCCCACCGAGTAGGACTCCCCCTTCCTAGTTCGATTAGGATTGGAGGAGGGAAGAGGGAAGGGCGCCCCCTCTCTTGTCCTATTTGGACTAGAGGGAGGGGCGCGCCTGCTGCCCTGGCCGGCCCTTCCTCTTCTCCCTATGGCCCATCAAGGCCCATAGACCCCGGGGTTCCGTAACCCCGGTGTTCCGTAACTTCCTGTTTTCATCCGGAACCTTTCAAGTCAAACATAGGCTTCCAATATATCAATCTTTATGTCTCGACCATTTCGAGACTCCTCGTCATGTCCGTGATCACATCGGGACTCGAACAACCTTGGTACATCAAAACTTATAAACTCATAATGAACTGTCATCGAAGCGTTAAGCGTGCGGACCCTACGGGTTCGAGAACTATGTAGACATGACCTAGAACCATTCTCGGTCAATAACCAATAGCGGAACCTGGAGGCCCATATTGGTTCCTACATATTCTACGAAGATCTTTATCGGTCAAACCGCATAACGATATACATTGTTCCTTTTGTCATCGGTATGTTACTTACCCGAGATTCGATCGTCGGTATCCAATACCTAGTTCAATCTCGATTCTTGGTAAGTCTCTTTACTCGTTCCGTAATACATCATCTCACAACTAACTCATTAGTTGTAATGCTTGCAAGGCTTATGTGATGTGTATTACCGAGAAGGCCAGAGATACCTCTCCGACAATCGGAGTGACAAAACCTAATCTCGAAATCGCCAACCCAACAAGTACCTTTGGAGACACCTGTAGTACTCCTTTATAATCACCCGATTACGTTGTGACGTTTGGTAGTACCAAGGTGTTCCTCCGTAAACGGAGTTGCATAATCTCATAGTTACAGGAACATGTATAGGTCATGAAGAAAGCAATAACAATATACTAAGCGATCAAGTGCTAAGCTAACGGAATGGGTCATGTCAATCACATCATTCTCCTAATGGTGTGATCCCATTAATCAAATGACAACACATGTCTATGGTTAGGAAACATAACCATCTTTGATTAATGAGCTAGTCTAGTAGAGGCATACTAGTGACTATCTGTTTGTCTATGTATTCACACATGTATTATGTTTCGGTTAATACAATTCTAGCATGAATAATAAACAATTATCATGATATAAGGAAATAAATAATAACTTTATTATTGCCTCTAGGGCATATTTCCTTCATCTCCCACTTGCACTAGAGTCAATAATCTAGATTACACAAGAATGATTCTAACACCCATGGAGTCTTGGTGCTGATCATGTTTTGCTCGTGGAAGAGGCTTAGTCAGCGGGTCGCAACATTCAGATCCGTATGTATTTTGCAAATCTCTATGTCTCCCACTTGGACTTGGTCCCGAATGGAATTGAAGCGTCTCTTGATATGCTTGGTCCTCTTGTGAAATCTGGATTCCTTTGCCAAGGCAATTGCACCATATTGTCACGAAGATCTTCATCGGTCCCGATGCACTAGGTATGACACCTAGATCGGAAATGAACTCTTTCATCCAGACTCCTTCATTTGCTGCTTCGAAGCAGCTATGTACTCCGCTTCACATGTAGATCCCGCCACGACGCTTTGTTTAGAAATGCACCAACCGACAGCTCCACCGTTTAATAAAAACACGTATCCGGTTTGCGATTTAGAATCGTCCGGATCAGTGTCAAAGCTTACATCGGCGTAACCATTTACGACTAGCTCTTTGTCACCTCCATATCGAGAAACATCTCCTTAGTCCTTTTCAGGTATTTCAGGATGTTCTTGACCGCTGTCCATGATCCACTCTGGATTACTTTGGTACCTTCCTGCCAAGCTTACAGCTAAGCATCGTCAGTCTGGTACACAGCATTGCATACATGATAGAGCCTATGGCTGAAGCATAGGAACATCTTTCATTTTCTCTCTATCTTCTGCTGTGGTCGGGCATTGAGTCGACTCAATCTTACACCTTATAATCTGGTAAAAACCTTTCTTTGCCTGATCCATTTTGAACTTCTTCAAAACTTTATCAAGGTATGTGCTTTGTGAAAGTCCAATTAAGCGTCTTGATCTATCTCTATAGATCTTGATGCCCAATATGTAAGCAGCTTCACCGAGGTCTTTCATTGAAAACTTTTATTCAAGTATCCTTTTATGCTATCCAGAAATTCTATATCATTTCCAATCAATAATATGTCATCCACATATAATATCAGAAATCCTACAGAGCTCCCACTCACTTTCTTGTAAATACAGGCTTCTCCAAAAGTCTGTATAAAACCATATGCTTTGATCACACTATCAAAGCGTTTATTCCAACTCCGAGAGGCTTGCACCAGACCATAAATTAATCGCTGGAGCTTGCACACTTTGTTAGCACCCTTTGGATCAACAAAACCTTCTGGTTGCATCATATACAACTCTTCTTCTAGAAATCCATTCAAGAATGCAGTTTTTACATCCATTTGCCAAATTTCATAATCATAAAATGCGGCAATTGCTAACATGATTCGGACAGACTTAAGCATCGCTATGGGTGAGAAAGTCTCATCGTAGTCAACCCCTTGAACTTGTCGAAAACCTTTCGCAACAAGTCGAGCTTTGTAGACAGTTACATTACCATCGGCTTCAGTCTTCTTCTTAAAGATCCATTTATTCTAAATGGCTTGCCGATCATCGGGCAAGTCAACCAAAGTCCATACTTTGTTTTCATACATGGATCCCATCTCAGATTTCATGGCTTCCAGCCATTTCGCGGAATCTGGGCTCACCGTCGCTTCTTCATAGTTTGTAGGTTCGCCATGGTCAAGTAACATGACTTCCAGAATAGGATTACCGTACCACTCTGGTGCGTATTTTACTCTGGTTGACCTACGAAGTTCAGTAGCAACTTGATCTGAAGTTTCATGATCAACATCATTAGTTTCCTCACTAATTGGTGTAGTTGTCACAGGAACCGTTTCTTGTGTGTAATTCACGACCGTTATCACATTGAATAAATCGAATTGGCAAGCCAAAGTGTGTGATTACATATTGTCGAAAGTTGAGAAAGATTGCAGGTACTTCAGATTTAGCACGGAGAGGAAAGGTCCAAGTATAGTGAGAATAATCATCCAAGATCATAAGATAATATTTATAACCAGAAACACTAGGGACTGGGAAGGTCCATAAATCACAGTGAAGTAACTCAAAAGGAAAAGTACTAATGGTAGTAGAGGTTCCAAAAAGTAATCTAACATGTTTGCCGCATTGACATGCATTACAGAGAGAGGGATTATGGGGACTGCTAGAACTAGGGATACAAAATTCTTGGAGTAAAGACGTCAAAGTGTTTTTGCTGCGATGACCGAGGCGACGATGCCATAGATCAACGGATGTGAGCATGGCACGAGGGGTGGATGTGGGTGCGCCATGAAGAGGATAAAGATCGCCCGTGCTATTGTACCGAGCGAGGACCGCCCCCGTTGTCAGATTCTTCACAGACAAACCAAAAGGGTCAAAGGCCAGGATAACTTTGTTGTCAATGCAAAATTGTCTAACAGAAATAAGATTTTTGATGATGGAAGGAACCACAAAAATATTGCGGAGAAGAAAATTGGCATGAGAGGAAGGGATGTAAGAGTGACCGGTGCATGAAACAGGGATGGTGGAGCCATCGCCAATGGTGATAGTGGAAAAAGCAGAAGGAAAACAAGCTGACAATAAATTCATATTTGAAGACATATGCATTGATGCACCAGAATCGAAAATCCAATCCATACCTGCGTCGTTGAGGATAAAATTGTTCATGGCGTTGATGAAGGCGGCTTGGTCCCAAGCCGGCTGTTGGGGAGGAGCAGAGGGGCCAGGAGCTTGCATGTTGACGTAGGGGATAGCGGATGGGTAGTATGCGATTGGGACCTGCATGTTGCCGTAGAAGACCGGCATGGTGTTGGAGGGTGACGGCGGTCCTGGCGTGCTGGTAGGCGGAGTGGGAGTGGCGGTGTAGACGTGCGCCGGCGGCCTGGGTCCAAGGAGTCCCCGAGAGCCAGTGGCTGGACGAAGACCGGGGCTCCACGTGCCCGTGTACACAGGAGGGGCACCAAACGGCGAGGGGGCCGACCAAGGCATCGACCAAGCCTGGACGAGGCCAGTCCAAGGATCATGCTTAGGAGGCCATGACGACGGAGCTGGTGGCGCGAGAGCGGTGGATGACGGGTTTGGGGGGGGAGGTGTTTGGGTAGTTGTAGAGGAAGAGGTAGGGGATGGGGCGTCGTGGCGAACTCGCCATGGAGAAGAGGGCCGAATCGGCCGGGCGGCGATCTTGGTGGCGGAGCCATACCAGGTGCGGAAAACCTAGGCATCAGATACCATGATAGATTGAGATATTGGAGAAGTAATTGTTGTATTGATTGGGTCCTCAAGGGCTGTTTATATAGATTACAAAGTTTGGGCTCCAAGACTAGACTAATAGAGATAGATTACAATACGAATAGACTTTACACTTTAAGAACATTCTCTCGGATCGCATTTTTCTTATCACGTGCTTGTACAAGGATTTTTCCATTTGTGACTTTAGTATCTATATAAAGGGAGCGAAGAAATCCTGTTTCGAGCAAGCACGCCAACCTATCATTTTTGTCCAACTAATTTCTTGTGATTGAGATTCGGCGCCCGCGAATGCTGACCAAAGCAACTCGTGATCTTTTTTTGTTGGGACCACACTGAAATGTCCTTGCAGCCCATGCATCTCCGTTCGAGCGTTCCTCGTGAGAGATGGCGTGCGATGCATGGCAGGCCTCCACTCATCGCCACCGTATACATAAAACTGAGTACAGCTGGAAATTTGTCTCGGGTGTACGCAACGCAGGAAACGTACCCGACGCCACACGAGAGGCCGGAGGATGAGCAGCGACGGTGAACCCCACGCTGCCGAAACGCGCTATTAAATCGCCCCCGCCCCCTTCCCATCGTCACACACAGACACAAACTACATGCTCTCTCTGTCTCTTGCAGATCCACTGATCTCCGAGGCACCAAGGGACAGAGGCCATGGATAACAAGACGGCGGCGGCGGGGGTTGTGAACAACTGGTCCTGTTGCCCGAGCGAAGACCAGTTGGACAAGTTCGGTGCGGAGACCAGGCACCCAGCGACGGGGAGGAACACGACCCCCGAGGTACTCCATCTTTTTTTTTTGTATATATTGTACTTTGCTTGCTACACATACACTCTCCCCGAGGTAATTCCATCTTATTGGACTAGTATTCAGATCTGAATGATCTAATGATACATGAACTCGAGCCACGTCAAACACTATGTTGGAAAAGTACGGATATAAGTTATTATATGTCAAGTAGTATATGTAAAATGGGGCGGATCCATTTGATAAGTTGCACAGTTTTGATAATCCACTATATGCGCAGTTTCGATAACCTTTACACCATTGAGAGGATGTTGAGATGCATCAATCTATGTCTTCTCTTATCCGAAAAAGAAAAAAAGAAAAAACCATGCCTTCTTTCCTACCACTATTAAACATGCATTAATGTGTGACCTTTTTTAAGCCAGTAATTAATACAAATCGAATGAATACCTGCTGAAAAAGAAGAAGAAATATTATTTTTGAATTAAATGACAGAAATTTATTGAATGATGAGGCCCTTGGTACGAAAAGTGTTGATACGTTCGATTTAAATGCCACATGATGCATACCATGGTAACTACGTACTAACTAGGCGAAGAGCTATGCTAACCTCAAATACATTTTTTGCCTATAGATTTGCATTTGTTATTAGCGCCAAGACTAGTTGGACCAATAGAAACCAAGGTAATAATTATGCTCACTGGTAGAATGCTTGGCACACATGGAAATTGTTACTGCACCAAAGCAGTTTATAGGAAACACATATACCACTGAATAACTCGTTGGTGCATGGAAAGGTTCACACACATGTGAAATTTGTTACTACTAGCCGGATGTAATTCGTTTATTCATGAGCATTTTCTTGATATGTGTTTTGTCTTTTGTTATTTATATTGGTATGAACGATGCATTCACTAATTTATGAAATGTATAACTTTTAATGATTAAATCTTTTACATAATCACATATAGATATGCACAGATTGTTAAATAAATGACATGGTTTTTCTGGCATCAATTTTTTTCGAAGTTAAGAAGAGTCTACTTTGAATATTAATACCTAATTTTTAATGTTGTAATCTCCAGAACTTTGTTGAAATTTCATTGAAAATGCGAACCCTGATAATCTCACTTTCAACGAAATAGGTATCTCTCTTGGATTCTTTGCAGACATCATCACACAACCTTGAAGTTCTACGGGACTGCGACTACTCTCACAGGGAAAAAGATTACGGTGAGGGATTGTCCACCGATGAGGAGATCATGGATCGTCTATGGGAGGCTCCAACAAAGATTACTCCATTGTCCAAGAAGAAGAAAGTAGAGTGGCAATATATGGATAACTTCACCGATGAGTTGCATGGACCGGATTGTAAAGTTTCTAGGCTACCAAAGCAAGCATACCAGCATGAAAAAATATCAGGACAAGGATCGTCGTCTGCAGCAATATCTGTCAAAAGCATGTAATTCCAACTCCTTCGCAAGAATCTAAAGCAGCAAGAGCAACCAATGGCGATCATAAGAAGTCCATCATGGATCTCTACCGCCGTGTGGACATGCTATACCACTTTATGAGAGATTGCGACGGAAAGCTCGAGAATCTCCACAAAAAAGTCATGGTGCTTTGACAAGCTGTCAAGAAGAAAGTAGAGTGGCAATATGTGGAGAACTTCATCGATGAGTTGCGTTGACCAGACTGTAAAGTGTTTGGGCTACTATAGTAGCATCTTTATTTTCTGAATTTTTTATTTTGCAAGTGTGTTATCGTCTGCCTAGAAAAATTATATGGTTGTATCCATTGAGTGAAACATAATAATGATATATTTGTTTGTTGGACATCAGCTTAACCGTTGCCATTTAATATCCTAGACTGGCAACTCTCTTTATCTTGTTTTCGATATGCATTTCATGGACTTTCCAACATCAGGAGCTTGTAGGATGACGCTATTAGAGCATCTCTCACCAATCCCTTATTACTCCCCAAATTTACTCTTCTAAAAAAATGTGGTTTCTAACCGAACCCCGAAGACTTAACTCCTTAAAAAATAGAACGCAAATTCATGCAAACTTTGATTGAAACTAGTCCATCAAACTTGATTCGAATTCGATTCAAACAGTAGGTTATATTATATTTACAAAACTCCAAACAATATATAAACTTAGATAGCAAAATGGGGCGCATAAATTTGATAAGTTGTACAGTTCCGATAATCCACTATATTATGTCAAGCAGTATATGTAAAATGGGGCGCATACATTTGATAAGTAAAATGGGGCGCATACATTTGATATGTTGTACAGTTCCAATAATCCACTATATTATGTGCAGTTTCGATAACCTTTACACCATAGAGAAGATGCGAAGATGCATCAATCTATGTCTTCTCTTACCCGCAAAAAGGAAAAACTATTCCTTCTTTTCAACCAGTATTAAACATGCACTAAACCATTATTGCAGGGAGTTGAACGTGCATTAATGTATGACCTATTTTAAGCCATTAATTAATACTTCCTCCTTCACGGATTACGTTTTGCTCAAATAGATGTATCTAGCACTAAAATCCATTTAAGCGACAAGTAATTTGGGACGTGTGGAGTATGAATCAAATTGTGGCTTCTTTGTAACCTCTAGTGAATCAGTATTATTTTGGGCTTCTATTGACTCAGACTTTATTATAAATTACATTTCGGCTTCCTTTGACTGAATGTGCATGGTTTGAGTTCTTTGAAATAGCACCAAGTATTATGAATACCTGCAGAAATTAAAAGGACATATTATTTCTGAATTTAATGACAGAAATTTCTTGAATGATGAGGCCCATGGGTACGAACAAATGTTGATACGTTCGATTTTAATGCCATGTTCATGTATACCATGGTAACTACTAACTAGGCGAAGAGCCTTGCTAACCTCAAGTACATTTTTTGCCTATAGATTTGCATCGGTTATTAGCGCCAAAAGTAGTTGTATCAATAGAAACCTTAAAAGGTAAAAATTCTGCTCATTGGTAGAATGCTTGGCACACATGGAAAGTGTTACTGGCTTACTGCACAAAACAGTTTGTACAAAACACATATACTAAATAACTCATTGGTGCATGGAAAGCTTCACAAATGTGAAATGTGTTACTAGATGTAATGCATTCATTCATGAGCATTTTCTTGATATGTGTTTTATCTTTTGTTATTTATATTGGTATGAACGATGCATTCACTAATTCATGAAATATATAAATTTTAATGCCTAAATCTTTTACATAATCACATATGGATATGCACTGATTGTTAAAAAAATGACATGATTTTACGGGAATCAAGGTTTTTTGAAGTTAAGAAGAGTCTACTCTGAATATTAATACCTGATTTAATGTTGTAATCTCCAGAACTTTGTTGAAATTTCACGGAAAATGAGAACCCTGATAATCTCACTTTCAATGAAATAGGTACCTCCCTTGGATTGTTCATGGACTTCATCAGACAATCTTGAAGTTCTATGGGACTGCGTCAGCTCCCACAGGGAAAAAGATTACGGTGAGGGATGGTCCACCAATGAGAGATCATGGATCGGCTATGGGAGGCTCTGACAAAGATAACTCCATTATCCAAGAAGAAAAAAGAAGAGTGGCAATATATGGAGAACTTAACCGAGGAGTTGCAAGGGCCAAACTATAGTGTGTCTGGGCTACTGAAGCAAGAATGTCGGCATGCCAAATTATTAGGACAAGAATCATCGTCTGCAGCACTATCTATCAAGAATGTACTGTTGGAAATATGCCCTAGAGGCAATAATAAAAGGATTATTATTATATTTCCTTGTTCGTGATAATTGTCTTTTATTCATGCTATAATTGTATTATCCGGAAATCGTAATACACGTGTGAATACATAGACCACAATATGTCCCTAGTGAGCCTCTAGTTGACTAGCTCGTTGATCAATAGATAGTCATGATTTACTGACTATGGACATTGGATGTCATTGATAGCGGGATCACATCATTAGGAGAATGATGTGATGGACAAGACCCAATCCTAAGCATAGCACAAGATCGTGTAGTTCGTTTTGCTAGAGCTTTTCCAATGTCAAGTATCTCTTCCTTAGACCATGAGATCGTGTAACTCCCGGATACCGTAGGAGTGCCTTGGGTGTACCAAACGTCACAACATAACTGGGTGACTATAAAGGTGCACTACAGGTAACTCCGAAAGTGTCTGTTGGGTTGACACGAATCGAGACTGGGATTTGTCACTCCGTATTACGGAGAGGTATCACTGGGCCCACTCGGTAGTGCATCATCATAATGAGCTCAAAATGACCAAGTGTCTGGTCACGGGATCATGCATTACGGTACGAGTAAAGTGACTTGCCGGTAACGAGATTGAACGAGGTATTGGGATACCGACGATCGAATCTCGGGCAAGTAACATACCGTCTGACAAAGGGAATAGTATACGGGGTTGCTTGAATCCTCGACAAAGTGGTTCATCCGATGAGATCATCGAGGAGCATGTGGGAGCCAACATGGGTATCCAGATCCCGCTATTGGTTATTGACCGGAGAGCCGTCTCGGTCATGTATACGTGTCTCCAGAACCCATAGGGTCTACACACTTAAGGTTCGGTGACGCTAGGGTTGTATGAATATGAGTATGCAGCAAACCGAATGTTGTTCGGAGTCCCGGATGAGATCCCGGACGTCACGAGGAGTTCCAGAATGGTCCGGAGGTAAATAATTATATATAGGAAGTGCTATTTCGCCATCGGGAGAATTTCGGGGTTACGGTATTGTACCGGACCACCGGAAGGGTCCCGGGTCCACCGGTGGGGCCACCTATCCCGGAGGGCCCGTGGGCTGAAGTGGGAGGAACCAGCCTGGTGGGCTGGTGCGCCTCCACTTGGGCCCCTCGCGCCTAGGGTTGGAAACCCTAGGGTGGGGCGCCCACTGCCTTGGGGGCAAGCCTCCCCTGCCCCCCATCTAGATGGGTTCTAGAGGGCAGCGCCCCAGGGGCCTATATAAAGGGGGAGGAGGGCAGCCGTACACTGCATCTTGGCGCCTCCTCTCCCTGCTACACCTCTCCTCTCGCATGAGAAGCTCGGCGAAGCCCTGCTGCGGTGATCGCTGCATCCACCACCACGCTGTCGTGCTGCTGGATCTTGATCAACCTCTCCTTTCCCCTTGCTGGATCAAGACGGAGGAGACGTCACGCTGACCGTACATGTGTTGAGCGCGGAGGTGCCGTCCGTTCGCGCTAGGATCTCCGGTGATTTGGATCACGACGAACGACTCCCTCAACCCCGTTCTCTTGAGCGCTTCCGCACGCGATCTACAAGTGGTATGTAGATGCATCTCTCTCTCTCTCGTTGCTAGATGAACTCATAGATGGATCTTGGTGAACGCAGGAAAATTTTATTTTATGCAACGTTCCCCAACAGTGGCATCATGAGCTAGGTCTATGCGTAGTTCCCTTTTGCACGAGTAGAACACAATTTGTTGTGGGCGTAGATGTTGTCAACTTTCTTGCCGCTACTAGTCTTATTTTGCTTCAGCGGTATTGTGGGATGAAGCGGCCCGGACCGACCTTACACGTACGCTTACGTGAGACAGGTTCCACCGACTGACATGCACTAGTTGCATAAGGTGGCTAGCGGGTGTTTGTCTCTCCCGCTTTAGTTGGAGCGGATTCGACGAAAAGGGTCCTTATGAAGGGTAAATAGAAGTTGACAAATCACGTTGTGGTTATTCGTAGGTAAGAAAACGTTCTTGCTAGAACCCAATTGCAGCCACGTAAAAGATGCAACAACAATTAGAGGACGTCTAACTTGTTTTTGCAGCAATTGACATGTGACGTGATATGGCCAGAAGTTGTGATGAATGATGAATGATATATTGTGATGTATGAGATCATGTTCTTGTAATAGGAATCACGACTTGCATGTCGATGAGTATGACAACCGGCAGGAGCCATAGGAGTTGTCTTAATTATTGTATGACCTGCGTGTCATTAATTCAACGCCATGTAAATTACTTTACTTTATTGCTAAACGTGTTAGCCTTAGTAGTAGAAGTAATAGTTGGCGAGCAACTTCATGGAGACACGATGATGGAGATCATGATGATGGAGATCATGGTGTCATGCCGGTGACAAGATGATCATGGAGCCCCGAAGATAAAGATCAAAGGAGCTATATGATATTGGCCATATCATGTCACTACTTTATATAATTGCATGTGATGTTTATTATGTTTTATGCATCTTGTTTACTTAGAACGGCGGTAGTAAATAAGATGATCCCTTATAATAATTTCAAGAAAGTGTTCCCCCTAACTGTGCACCGTTGCTAAAGTTCGTCGTTTCGAAGCACCACGTGATGATCGGGTGTGATAGATCCTTACGTTCACATACAATGGGTGTAAGACAGTTTTACACATGCAAAACACTTAGGGTTAATTTGACGAGCCTAGCATGTACAGACATGGCCTCGGAACACAAGAGACCGAAAGGTCGAACATGAGTCGTATGGAAGATACGATCAACATGGAGATGTTCACCGACGATGACTAGTCCGTCTCACGTGATGATCGGACACGGCCTAGTCGACTCGGATCATGTAACACTTAGATGACTAGAGGGATGTCAAATCTGAGTGGGAGTTCATTAAATATTTTGATTAGATGAACTTAATTATCATGAACATTAGTCTAAAATCTTTGCAAAATGTCTTGTAGATCAAATGGCCAACGCTCATGTCACCATGAACTTCAACGCGTTCCTAGAGAAAACAAAGCTGAAAGACGATGGCAGCAACTATTCGGACTGGGTCCGGAACCTGAGGATCATCCTCATAGCAGCCAAGAAACAATATGTCCTAGAAGCACCGCTAGGTGAAGCACCCATCCCAGAGAACCAAGACATTATGAATGCTTGGCAGTCTCGTGCTGATGATTACTCCCTCGTTCAGTGTGGCATGCTTTACAGCTTAGAACCGAGGCTCCAAAAGTGTTTTGAGCAACACGGAGCATATGAGATGTTCGAGGAGTTGAAAATGGTTTTCCAAGCTCATGCCTGAGTCGAGAGATATGAAGTCTCCGACAAGTTCTATAGTTGTAAGATGGAGGAAAATAGTTCTGTCAGTGAGCACATACTCAAAATGTCTGGGTTGCACAACCGCCTGTCCCAGCTGGACATTAACCTCCCGGATGAGGCGGTCATTGACAGAATCCTTCAGTCGCTCCCACCGAGCTACAAGAGCTTTGTGATTGTAATGTGTCTAGGCTACCGAAGCAAGCATGCCGGCATGACAAAATATCAGGACAAGGATCGTCGTCTGCAGCAATATCTATCAAGCATGTACTTCCAATTCCTTTGCAAGAAACTAAAGCAGCAAGAGTAACCAATGGCGATCACAAGAATTCGATCATGGATCTCTACCGCAGTGTGGACATCCTATACCAGTTTATGAGAGATTGTGACGAGAAGCTCGAGAATCTCCACAAAAAAGTCATGATGCTTTGTCAAGCTGTCAAGAAGAAAGTAGAGTGGCAATATGTGGAGAACACAGCCCCCGAGGTACTCCATCTTTTTCTTGGTCTTTTGCTTGCTACACGTACACTTTCCCCGAGATAATACCATCTTATTGTATCAATATTCAGATATGAATGTTCTAATGATACATGAACTCGAGCCACATCAAACACTAGGTAGGAAAAGTACGGATCTAAATTATTATATGTCAAGCAGTATATGTAAAATGGGGCGCATCCATTTGAAAATTTGTACAGTTTCGATAATCCACTATATGTGCAGTTTCTATAACCTTTAACACAATAGAGAAGATGCTAATATGCATCAATCTATGTCTTCCCTTACCCGCAAAAAAGAAAAACTATGCCTTCTTTGCAACCACTGTTAAACAATCATTAATGTGTGACCTTTTTTAAGCCACTAATTAATACAAATAAAATAATGGCTTCTTCGAGACCTCTAGTGAACGAGAACTATTTTGGGCTTATTCACTCACTCTTTACTATAAATTAAATTTAAGTTTCCGTGTCCTGAATGTGTGTGGGTTGAGTTGTTTTAAATAGTATTAATTAAGTATTATGAGTACCTGCATTTAAAAGAAGCAGGAATATTATTTCTGAGTTGAATGACATAAATTTCTTGAATGATGAGGTCCTTGGTATGAAAAAGTGTTGATACGTTCGATTTAAATGTCATATGATGTATACCATGGTCACTACTAACTAGGCGAAGAGCTTTGCTATCCTCAAATGCATATTTTTTTTACTGGCCTACCGATTTGCATCGGTTATTAGATCCAAAACTAGTTGGATCAGTAGAAACCTTAAAAGGTAAAAAATTTGCACACTAGTAGAATGCTTCGCACACATGGAAAGTGTTACTGCACAAAACAGTTTAGGAAACACATATACTACTGAATAAGTCATTGGTGCATGGAAAGCTTCACACGAGTGAATTTTTTTACAAAATGCTAGATGTAATTCGTTTACTCAGGAGCATTTTTTTATATGTGTTTTGTCTTTTGTTATTTATATTGGTATGAACAATGCATTCACTAATTCTTTTAATGCTTAAATATTTTACATGATTACATATAGATATGCATTGATTGTCAAATAAATGACATGATTTTTTCTGGCATCGGTTTTTTCAAAGTTAAGAAGAGTCTACTTTGAATATTAATACCTGATTTAATGATGTAATCTCCAGAACTTTGCTGAAATTTCATTGAAAATGAGAACCCTGATAATCTCACTTTCAATGAAATAGGTACCTCCCTTGGATTCTTTGCAGACTTCATCACACAACCTTGAAGTTCTATGGGACTGTGACAACTCTCACAAGGAAAAAGATTACGGTGAGGGATGGTCCACCGATGAGGAGATCATGGATCATCTGTGGGAGGCTCCGACAAAGATAACTCCATTGTCCAAGAAGAAGAAAGTAGAGTTGCAATATATGGATAACTTCACCGTTGAGTTGTGTGGGCAAGATTGTAAAGTGTTTAAGCTACCAAAGCAAGCATGCCGGCATGACAAAATATCAGGACAAGGATCGTCATCTGCAGCAATATCTACCAAGCATGTACTTCCAACTCCTTCGCAGGAATATAAAGCAGCAAGAGTAAATAATGGAGATCACAAGGAGTCCATCATGGATCTCTACTGCAGTGTGGACATGCTATACCACTTTATGAGAGGTTGTGATGAGAAGCTGGAGAATCTCCACAATAAAGTTATGGTGCTTTGTCAAGCTGTCAAGAAGGAAGTGGTGTGGCAATATGTGCAGAACTTCTCCGATGAGTTGTGTGGACCAGACTGTAAAGTGTCTGGGCTACCGAAGCAACCATGCAGGCAAGACAAGGTATTAGGAGAATGGCCCTCATCCGCAACAAAATCTATCAAGCATGTACTTCCAACTCCTTCCCAAGAATATAAAGTAGCCAGGGCAACCAACGAAGATCAGTCGGACTCCAACATGGATCTCTACCGCAGAGTGGACATGCTATACCACTTTATGAGAGATTGTGATGAGAAGCTCGAGTATCTCACGAAAACAGTCGTGGTACTTGGTCACGCCGTCACCAACTCTGCACTACCACCACCATCCAGGGATCAAGCATAATTTGTGGCAGATGGCAGCTCTCAAGCTTGGTGGAGGTTTGCCTCGGTATCGTGGATGCCTATTTACTTTATCTTGCAAAAAAATGACGTCTCTCTTTTGTAGCATCTATATTTTCTGAACTTTTTATTTTGCAAGTGTGGTATCGTCTGCTTAGAAAAATTTTATGGTTGTATCCATTGAGTGAAACACAATAATGATGTACTTGTGTGTTGGATATCTATATCTATATCTATATCTATATATATCTATATCTATATCTATATCTATACTTGTACTAATTTGTGACTTCCAAAAAAATATTAATTAGAAAATAGAAGCCGTTAATCTAGTGGGGCTGAGTTATTACGGTTTAGATCTACCGATATAATTCCCATATTTAGTAAAAAAAATTACGAGTCATTTAGCAGGTGGGACCATGTTGTTAGCCTAGATCAACCCATATAACCCTTTGTTTGTTAGTTCCGTAAAAAAACCTTTGTTTGTTGCGTTTCGTCAAAAGACATTTTTTAAAGGCGACGTGACTTCCTCAAATTTGTGACAAAAAAGATCGTATCCTAACTGTCATCTACTATTCCATCGATACCTCCTCCCTATTCTTTCTCTCTCTCCTCCCAATGAAAATATTCCACCGTAACTTCATCTCTCCACTAGAACAGAAAGGCACGCGTTGCCGCGCCCGTCCATTTAAATGAGAAAGTGACGCAAGTTAAATAAAATTGAACAGAACCATGGAACTATTTTTGATAGAAGCTATGTGTAGATTTTATCTTGTCCATGATACATACGAAAAATATCACACCCGGGGTGCATGATACCTAAACTACAACATGTAAAGCATATAAGTTGTGTGGTTCGATAATTAAGTCGCTAAAACTATGTGTTCTGTTAATTATAGCTTGAAATATGGTATTTAGGTTAATATGATAAGGAGAAAGAAATCAAATGTCAAGGATTTCCTGCCTGCGTGTGCCTTCAGCAAAGCTAAGGCAGCAGGAAGCACATCACAGATGGGAGAGGATAAGCAAAGCAGAGGATAAGATAATGGGCAAACTAATGTTACTGCTTTGGCCGACCACTGCAGCTATGTCCCAAGGCTGATTGGGGACACGCCGACACCTATGGATATAATAACTATATGGAAAAAGCATTTCCTAAGGCAAAATACAATGTAACTCACTGGAGCAGAGTCGAGGAAACTGTTCTAGTTTCAGGACAATCCGCATAGAGATCATTAACTACTTTCGCATCAAGGTAACAAGAAAATTCTGTTCATCACATAGTCCAAAATCGTGAGTTTAAGGACATATAAATACAAATACACTAAGATACAACACCAACTATTCGATCAGGCGATTAAGCAATTTCTGAATTCTGTACTCTAGAAAAGAACATATATGAATACTGAAGCATACCATTTATGCTTCTGAAATGTAAGGACACTGAAATGCGTCGGACAGTGGAAATGCAGCAATCAAATTAGTATAACTCAAGAATCTATGACCTCAAGTTGCTGGGCAATAATTTTGCATAGGTATACGGTTGAACCAGGCTGGTTCTTGGACTCCACAAAATTCATGAAGCTGTGCAAAACCAGAGGAAACCCACGATAAAGATGAGCAGTTCGGCCATGGCCTGCTACCAATATTCTGCCATCCCATGCGAGACGAGACGGAGGACGCCGGCGGCGCATCGCATGCGGAGAGGAACAGAGGAGCAGTTCCTGGAGATAACCTGGGTCTGTTGCGTATGAATGGCCAGTTTTCTTTTTCTCGGAGGCAGAAACGGGAGCGCGGCCTGGGCCTGGGCGTTTGAGGGCCTGATTACAGACATTACGACAGCTCGTTGTGCGGAGCAGCGGCCCACGAGATGGTGCTTGCATCGCATCAATGACAATTTTGTCTCTAGTTAATTAACTGCTTTTGCATGAGTCACACATATGACCGGTGATGGCAAGGTTCATATGATTTGGCTGCAGTCGTGGGGTTTGCTGGCACTTTGATGCAAGGTGTGACCGCTATAAACATCTCCTTACTTTTCCCAATTTAAAAATCATTATATGGTGAAATTAACATAGTAATGTACTCCTACAAGGGTAATAAAATTGTGCATGCTTTCTATGTATCACCCCTGAGAAAGATATCAGGCAAACACAAGCATCTATGTCATATAGATACCAACGCACATATATGAGCGTCATAATGGAAAATAGCTAGAACCCACACTTTCCTTCAACGATTTTCTTTTTCGAGATTTCAGCATTACTAGAGTAAACTAAAATCTGTATCACCTAATGATGTAGCTTACAGGAAATATATAAAACAAGTAATCTCTTTTGATGTATATGTAAGCTTCAATATGACATATTTCCAATTAAAACATGGTGCATGGATTCACTCTTCATCGCCAATGGAAAATGAATACGCTTTTGTACTCCTCATTAAACACTTTTGCATGAATATTTTATGTAATATTAGTGCATGATTGAATTATAATTCACATATGGTCTAAAAAGAAAAAAAAAGGTGCTGTCGGCAGAAAAAATTGAATGTTCGTAGGAACGTAAGACCGAACTCCATTGTATTCTATGGGGAAAAGGGACAACATAACGAATTTCTCATTTGCAACACTATAGCCCACAAATACACATGCAACCTTCCTAATTTTTTTCATAGTTACATCTTCTATAAATCCGAAATTAGGCATGACTCAACAATAATATCAGATACAAATGTTTGACACAACTGAATGTTAGAAAGTCTATGCGTACAAAAGATATAATTACAAATACACGGAAGTTACTCTAAAAAATTAATGGAGTTCTTTAACTCAATACTTTTCTCCATAACAATTAAAATTGCATTGTTATATGTTTGACAGTAATTGATCAAACTATTAGCCTAAGTTTACCCATGTTTAAAATACAAAAAAACACTGCTCACGTTCCTCCACCCCATATAAATTTCAGGAAGAGAGAAGTTCAAAGACTTTGCTTTGTTAGGTTGGAATTCAACCTGATACACCGCTTCTGTAGGCCAACGAGGTGCTGGCATGAGCGGCCTGTCGGCCCACCATCTCCGAGTCTTAATAAGCACAGTTTATGTGAGTTCGAAGGTGTCCACACGGTGGGAAGACACGACATCCACCCTAGGAGTTCTATTTGTTATTGTTTTAAATGTTTCAAGTTAATTACAGATCCAATTTTTCGTATTTCTTTTGTACCCGCCGGGGACCTCTCTCATTTTTGGTAAACAATAATATTCAGAGGGTGCAGCGGTTGCCAGTCTTCCTTTCTTCGTTGATCTGCCGGTGTCGGCATTTATTTCTCTTTCATTTTCTTTTGTTTTCTTTTGTGCTTATCTGTGCTACGGCCCCTAGCGAGCTGGATGTATCGAATGTTTGCTTTATAATATAAAACGGGGGAAACTTTTTTTTAAACAATAATCTTCAGAAATGTATTCAAAGGGACACGTAAGGATATAGAGATACAAAATAGTTGATCCATTTCTATGGATAGCACGGTTGCTGTTTAGTACTGCCAGCGACGTAGTGTTTCCCGCCTCCATGCCGGAATGGGCGCCGCCTCGCGCTGCCCTGCGATCGCTGATGCCACCTGGAGAGCCGCCTTAGGCTGCTGCTTCGTCTCGGGTGGAAGTGCGTGTCCCCGTCATCATTGGCTGTAACTGCTGTTTTTCATTCCGTCGTTGTTCGAGAGGGCTGTAGTACTGCACAACCGCGTTAGTCCTGGTCGGATTGCTCTCCCGGTAGAAGCTATGTACTGATAAAGTGTTGTAGGGTGAAAGAAAAATAAAGAAATAAAGAGTCAATTCACTAGTTTCATTATAATGTGGGAGACCCACTTATATAGGTGATGAAGGGGTATTTTGGAGAGACACCTATTTTTCAACATAGGCCTTTTAGGAGACATCCTTCCATACAATTGATCACAGGTTTAATTTCTCAACAGTTACCACGATTACCATGCAAGAGATCAAGTACAGCTTGCATTGTTGATTTCAGGAGGTATTTGATTCCAGGGACTTTTTTGTGTTGGGACTAGAAAAAGTCCCTAGCAAACCAAACAGGATGGGATTTTTATGAAACTTTTTGCTAAAAGTCCTTAAAAGCACCTCCTTGAGAGTCTTTTTTAAAAAATCTTAAGAAATAGAAAAAGTCCTAGGACTAGAGAACCAAATACCACCTCAATGCTTTCAACGCTCTGCCGTTTCCATTGCCGTGCGACTGCACGCGCGTCCATGGCCGACGGCGCTCTCGTGGTACACAAAATGCTCCAGATATGTGTACGTTACGCGTAAGGCTAGCTTATCATGTAATATCCCCAGATGGAATGACACCTGGTTTACCTGCACTTAGCTTATGTGAACCACACTTTTCTTCATCTTATAAAAATATTGGGATCTTAATTGGTGAAGTTTGTATGTTCTTAAACAAATATTGTCTTTTCTTCCCATGCATTTATTATTGAAACCAAGGATCGACAAACAATCACAGCAACACGAGGAGAAGAATTTTTCCGGGCGACGGACGACCGCCCCGGCGACGAACGCCGGGCCCTTTTTCTTCCTTTGTATTCACTTGGCTCAACCAACAAAACACAGTACATCGGCTTATATAGCCCAGCACAAACAGAGCCGGCCACCACACTCGACCAGGCACGCACATAGCACCCACTAACCAACCCTACATACACGTCCCTACCCAGCTGATGCATGCACGCACTAACCAACTAGCCTACTACTCCCTCCGTTCCCAAATAATTGTCTTTCTAGCCATCTCAAATGGACTACAACATACGGATGTATGTAGACATGTTTTAGAGTGTAGATTCACTCATTTTGCTCCGTATGTAGTCACTTGTTGAAATCACTAGAAAGACAATTATTTAGGAACGGAGGGAGTACTAGCTAACAACCTTATGCGGTCAATCGTGAGCACGCCTACTCGTCCGCACGACCTGGACGGCAGGTTGCTTCGCTGCATGCTATCACCATCGTCCTACGACCACAAGCCTGGCCACAAACCGGCTCAAACTACACTCACTCGCTGGACATGGACGTGAGCCCAAACCAGTGCCCGAACTTGCCCTAGACCTTGACACACACGGGTCACCACAGCGAGTCGTGGTTTATGCCTAACATACTCCCCCCAAAACTACGACATCGCCGTCGTCTCGGAGTTGGTATAGCTCCCATCATTGATGTCACCACGACCGTGACCCAGCCCGTGGACCTGATCTGGCGCAACAACGCCGGCCGCACCATCACGGACCCGACCTGGCGCACTGACGCTGGTCGCACCGTGCTCCGTCACGACTCCGGCGACGTACGCCGAGCTCCTTCTCCGCCGGCAACACATGCCTGGCGTCCCTCGGCGCCCCACACGTCCCGCGCACACCCGACGCGCCCGACTGCACCAGTGCGTCCCGCACATCCCGCGTGCACCCAACGCGCCCGACGAGCCCGACGGCACCAGATGTCGTGGACTCACCGCACGCCGCCTCCGCATCCGCCATGGCAGCCGCAGCGCTGCGCATCTGCACAAGCCGACAAACGGCCCGGAGCTTCACTGCGCAGCCGCAGTCGAACGCCGTCACCGCCGGCACGCCTCCGGCAAGAGGACGACACCCAAAATGAACCAGCTCATGATACCAAATGTTGGAACCAAGGATCGACGAACAATCACAACAACACGAGGAGAAGAATTTTTCCGGGCGACGAACACCCGCAGCGAGGGACGACCGCCCCGGCGACGGACACCGGGGCCTATTTCTTCCTCTGTATTCACTTGGCTCAACCGACAAGACGCAATACACCGGCTTATATAGCCCAGCACACACATGGCCGGCCGCCACACTCGGCCACGCACGCACGTAGCACCCACTAACCAACCCTACATGCACGTCCCTATCCAGCTGATGCATGCATGCACTAACCAATTAGTCTACTCCTTGCTAACAACCTTATCCGGACAATCGTGAGCATGCCTGCTCGTCCGCACGACCTGGACGCCGGTTGCTTCGCTGCATGCTATCATCGTCGTCCTACGACCACAAGCCTGGCCACAAACTGGCTCAAACTAGACTCACTCGCTAGACACGGACGTGAGCATGAACCGGCGCCCGAACTTGCCCTAGACCTTGACACACACTGGTCACACCATGTCGAGTCTGTGGTTTATGCCTAACAGTTATTTCTCAGTGGATAAGCATTATTGTTTATTTGGGAGACAATTTTATTTCAGTTTTCCTTAAAGATTAATATATATTAATATATTATTATTGTTAAGCATCGATCACAATCAGTAGTTTAGTGTGTCTCATGTTTTTTTGTTTTTTGAAAATGATCTAGATCTATTATTAAAGTTCATCGGAAGTACAAAGCATCTCAAACGCAATAAAAAATAAATCGTGATTCCAAGTCCACTGAACAACCGCCAAAACGAGCCACCGACGCGCCGCCATTGCCACTCCCCTACCGGAGCCGGCTTGAACTTGTGGATGACAGCTAGGAAGTCTTTGTGCACGTGCCACTAAGAACCAGCGTCCTGGAACTACAATCGTCGCCATCAAACCCTTGCATAGATACGAAAACACCAAATCTCGCCACAGGACGAGAAACTCTAACCTCGCAGCTCAAGGAGACGACAGGAATCTACGCCGGAGCTTCGTCGAGTAGCCGGACAAATTCGAGAAGGGTCCGGACAAATTCGAGAAGGGTCGTAGCCCGGAAGGCAAACTCAAAAAGTAGCACCGCCATCCGCACGAGGGCCGCACCTGTGAGGGCTAAAGAATCCCAAAATAAACTACTAACCGGAGTGGAGCCATCGGGATTCCCCTCCCAGCCATCCGCCGCCGAAGTGGCAAGCAGAGTGTCAACGAATTCACGGGCTCGCCAGTAAAATTTGGAGGAAAGAGTTTGCCTTAGCCATGTAGGGTGTCTCATGTTATGTTAGGTGTGGCGACTCCTGCTAACATGTTTGGTGTTGGATTAATGCCAAGTGACATTCTCTCGGATCGCATTTTTCTTATCACGTGCGTGTACAAGGATTTTTCCATTTGTGACTTTAGTATCTATATAAAGGGAGCGAAGAAAGCCTGTTTCGAGCAAGCACGCCAACCTATCATTTTTGTCCAACTAATTTCTTGTGATTGAGATTCGGCGCCCGCGAATGCTGACCAAAGCAATTCGTGATCTTTTTTTGTTGGGACCACACTGAAATGTCCTTGCAGCCCATGCATCTCCGTTCGAGCGTTCCTCGTGAGAGATGGCGTGCGATGCATGGCAGGCCTCCACTCATCGCCACCGTATACATAAAACTGAGTACAGCTGGAAATTTGTCTCGGGTGTACGCAACGCAGGAAACGTACCCGACGCCACACGAGAGGCCGGAGGATGAGCAGCGACGGTGAACCCCACGCTGCCGAAACGCGCTATTAAATCGCCCCCGCCCCCTTCCCATCGTCACACACAGACACAAACTACTTGCTCTCTCTGTCTCTTGCAGATCCACTGATCTCCGAGGCTCCAAGGGACAGAGGCCATGGATAACAAGACGGCGGCGGCGGGGGTTGTGAACAACTGGTCCTGTTGCCCGAGCGAAGACCAGTTGGACAAGTTCGGTGCGGAGACCAGGCACCCAGCGACGGGGAGGAACACGACCCCCGAGGTACTCCATCTTTTTTTTTTGTATATATTGTACTTTGCTTGCTACACATACACTTTCCCCGAGGTAATTCCATCTTATTGGACTAGTATTCGGATCTGAATGTTCTAATGATACATGAACTCGAGCCACGTCAAACACTATGTTGGAAAAGTACGGATATAAGTTATTATATGTCAAGTAGTATATGTAAAATGGGGCGGATCCATTTGATAAGTTGCACAGTTTCGATAATCCACTATATGCGCAGTTTCGATAACCTTTACACCATTCAGAGGATGTTGAGATGCATCAATCTATGTCTTCTCTTATCCGAAAAAGAAAAAAAGAAAAAACCATGCCTTCTTTCCTACCACTATTAAACATGCATTAATGTGTGACCTTTTTTAAGCCAGTAATTAATACAAATTGAATGAATACCTGCTGAAAAGAAGAAGAAATATTATTTTGAATTAAATGACAGAAATTTATTGAATGATGAGGCCCTTGGTACGAAAGAAGTGTTGATACGTTCGATTTAAAGGCCACATGATGCATACCATGTTAACTACGTACTAACTGGGCGAAGAGCTATGCTAACCTCAAATACATTTTTTGCCTATAGATTTGCATTTGTTATTAGCGCCAAGACTAGTTGGACCAATAGAAACCATAAAAGGTAATAATTATGCTCACTGGTAGAATGCTTGGCACAAATGGAAATTGTTACTGCACCAAAGCAGATTATAGGAAACACATATACCACTGAATAACTCGTTGGTGCATGGAAAGGTTCACACACATGTGAAATTTGTTACTACTGGCTGGATGTAATTTGTTTATTCATGAGCATTTTCTTGATATGTGTTTTGTCTTTTGTTATTTATATTGGTATGAACGATGCATTCACTAATTTATGAAATGTATAATTTTTAATGATTAAATATTTTACATAATCACATATAGATATGCACAGATTGTTAAATAAATGACATGATTTTTCTGGCATCAAATTTTTTTTGAAGTTAAGAAGAGTCTACTTTGAATATTAATACCTAATTTTTAATGTTGTAATCTCGAGAACTTTGTTGAAATTTCATTGAAAATGCGAACCTGATAATCTCACTTTCAACGAAATAGGTACCTCTCTTGGATTCTTTGCAGACATCATCACACAACCTTGAAGTTCTACGGGACTGCGACTACTCTCACAGGGAAAAAGATTACGGTGAGGGATGGTCCACCAATGAGGAGATCATGGATCGTCTATGGGAGGCTCCGACAAAGATTACTCCATTGTCCAAGAAGAAGAAAGTAGAGTGGCAATATATGGATAACTTCACCGATGAGTTGCATGGACCGGATTGTAAAGTGTCTAGGCTACCGAAGCAAGCATACCATCATGAAAAAATATCAGGACAAGGATCGTCGTCTGCAGCAATATCTATGAAAAGCATGTAATTCCAACTCCTTCGCAAGAATATAAAGCAGCAAGAGCAACCAATGGTGATCACAAGAAGTCCATCATGGATCTCTACCGCCGTGTGGACATGCTATACCACTTTATGAGAGATTGTGACGAAAAGCTCGAGAATCTCCACAAAAAAGTCATGGTGCTTTGTCAAGCTGTCAAGAAGAAAGTATAGTGGCAATATGTGGAGAACTTCATCGATGAGTTGCGTGGACCAGACTGTAAAGTGTTTGGGCTACCGAAGCAACCATGCATGTAAGACAAAATATCAGGAGAATGGCCCTCGTCTCCAACACAATCTATCAAGCATGTACTCCCAACTCCTTCCCAAGAATATAAAGTAGCAAGAGCAACCAATGAAGATCAGACGGAGTCCATCATGGATCTCTACCGCAGTGTGGACATGTTATACCGCGTTATGAGAGATTGTGATGAGAAGCTCGAGTGTCTCCAGAAAACTGTAATGGTGCTTGGTCAAGCTGTCACCAACTCTACACTGCCACCACCATCCAAGGATCATTCATAATTTATTGCATTCGACACTTCCCAAGCTTGGTGGAGGTTTGCCCCGGTATCGTGCATGCCTTTCTTACTTTACCGTGCAAAAATGATGTCTCTCTTTAGTAGCATCTTTATTTTCTGAATTTTTTATTTTGCAAGTGTGTTATCGTCTGCCTAGAAAAATTATATGGTTGTATCCATTGAGTGAAACATAATAATGATATATTTGTTTGTTGGACATCAGCTTAATCGTGGCCATTTAATATCCTAGACTGGCAACTCTCTTTATCTTGTTTTCGATATGCACTTCATGGACTTTCCAACATCAGGAGCTTGTTGGATGACGCTATTAGAGCATCTCTCACCAATCCCTTATTACTCCCCAAATTTACTCTTCTAAAAAAATGTGGTTTCTAACCGAACCTCGAAGACTTAACTCCTTAAAAAATAGAACGCAAATTCATGCAAACTTTGATTGAAACTAGTCCATCAAACTTGATTCGAATTCGATTCAAACAGTAGGTTATATTATATTTACAAAACTCCAAACAATACATAAACTAAGATAGCAAAATGGGGCACATAAATTTGATAAGTTGTACAGTTCCGATAATCCACTATATTATGTCAAGCAGTATATGTAAAATGGGGCGCATACATTTGATAAGTGAAATGGGGCGCATACATTTGATAAGTTGAACAGTTCCAATAATCCACTATATTATGTGCAGTTTCGATAACCTTTACACCATAGAGAAGATGCAAAGATGCATCAATCTATGTCTTCTCTTACCCGCAAAAAGGAAAAACTATTCCTTCTTTTCAACCAGTATTAAACATGCACTAAACCATAATTGCAGGGAGTTAAACATGCATTAATGTATGACCTATTTTAAGCCATTAATTAATACTTCCTCCTTCACGGATTACTTTTTGCTCAAATAGATGTATCTAGCACTAAAATCCATTTAAGCGACAAGTAATTTGGGACGTGTGGAGTATGAATCAAATTGTGGCTTCTTTGCAACCTCTAGTGAATCAGTATTATTTTGGGCTTCTATTGACTCAGACTTTATTATAAATTAGATTTCGGCTTCCTTTGACTGAGTGTGCATGGTTTGAGTTCTTTGAAATAGCACCAAGTATTATGAATACCTGCAGAAATTAAAAGGACATATTATTTCTGCATTTAATGACAGAAATTTCTTGAATGATGAGGCCCATGGGTACGAACAAATGTTGATACGTTCGATTTTAATGCCATGTTGATGTATACCATGGTAACTACTAACTAGGCGAAGAGCCTTGCTAACCTCAAGTACATTTTTTGCCTATAGATTTGCATCGGTTATTAGTGCCAAAACTAGTTGTATCAATAGAAACCTTAAAAGGTAAAAATTCTGCTCATTGGTAGAGTGCTTGTCACACATGGAAAGTGTTACCGGCTTACTGCACAAAACAGTTTGTACAAAACACATACACTAAATAACTCATTGGTGCATGGAAAGCTTCACAAATGTGAAATGTGTTACTAGATGTAATGCATTCATTCATGAGCATTTTCTTGATATGTGTTTTATCTTTTGTTATTTATATTGGTATGAACGATGCATTCACTAATTCATGAAATATATAAATTTTTAATGCCTAAATCTTTTACATAATCACATACGGATATGCACTGATTGTTAAACAAATGACATGGTTTTACGGGCATCAAGGTTTTTTTAAGTTAAGAAGAGTCTACTCTGATTTGATGTTGTAATCTCCAGAACTTAGTTGAAATTTCACGGAAAATGAGAACCCTGATAATCTCACTTTCAATGAAACAGGTACCTCCCTTGGATTGTTCGCGGACTTCATCAGACAACCTTGAAGTTCTATGGGACTGTGACAGCTCCCACAGGGAAAAAGATTACGGTGAGGGATGGTCCACCAATGAGGAGATTATGGATCGGCTATGGGAGGCTCTGACAAAGATAACTCCATTATCCAAGAAGAAAAAAGAAGAGTGGCAATATATGGAGAACTTAACCGATGAGTTGCAAGGACCAAACTATAGAGTGTCTGGGCTACTGAAGCAAGAATGCCGGCATGCCAAATTATTAGGACAAGAATCATCGTCGGCAGCACTATCTATCAAGAATGTACTTCCAACCCTTCGCAAGAATATAAAGCAGCAAGAGCAACCAATGTCGTTCACAAGGAGTCCATCATGGATGTCAACCGCAGTGTGGACATGCTATACCATTTTATGAGAAATTGTGATGAGAAGCTCAAGAATCTCCATAAAAAAGTCATGGTGCTTTGTCAAACCGTCAAGACGAAAGTATAGTGGCAATATGCGGAGAACATCACCGATGGGTTTCCTGGACCAGACTGTAAAGTGTCTGGGTTATCGAAGCAACCAGGCAGGCAAGACAAAATATCTGGAGAAGGGCCATCGTCTGCAACACAGTCTATCAAGCATGTACTTCCAACTCCTTGCCAAGAATATAAAGTAGCAAGAGCAAACAATCAAGATCAGACGGAGTCCATCATAGATCTTTATCACAACGTGGACATGCTATACCACTTTATAAGAGATTGTGATGAGAAGCTTGAGTATGTCCAAAAACCAGTCATGATGCTTGGTCAAGCCGTCGCCATCTCTACAATGCCACCACCATCCAAGGATCAAGCATAATTTATGTCATTCGACACCTCCCAAGCTTGGTGGAAGTTTTTATTTTGCAAGTGTGCTATCGTCTGCCGAAAAAAAAATATCACTAGTAGAAAACTGGGCTTTGGTTGAAGCCTGGGTAAGGGCATTAATCCCGGTTCACTCATAAACCGGGACCAAAGGGGGCATCAGTCCCGGTTCATGAGGCCAAGGCGCCGGCCGGGCCTCGGGGGCCATTGGTCCTGGTTCGTCTAACACTTTTGGTCCCGGTTTCAGACACGAACAAGGACCAATGAGCCTCGCTCCTGGCCCAATACCTTTAGTCCCGGTTGGTGGCTGGAACCGGGACCAAAGGTAGTCCTTTAGTCCCGGTTTTAGCCACAAACCGGGACTAAAGAGAGGCCTATATATACCTCCGCCCCTGCCCGTGAACAGAGCCACTTCTCGATTTTTTTGGCCGACCGTATGAGACGTGTGTGGTGCTCTAGCTCACCTCCTATGCATATGAGGTGTTCGCTGAAATGCCCGAGCCACACTTAAGCTTTCTCCTCTCGAAGCTCCTTGTCCAAGCTCCATTTTCCTCAAGATTTCTCTAGGTTTGGCGGTCCGTCCTGTCCCGTCCCCGTCCTCACCGCCGTTGATCGCCCACGCCGATCTCGTCGCCAGCACCACCATGGTAGCCTCTTGTTCTTATCTTCTTTTTAAAAGAAAAAAATCTTACTTGTATGATTTAGGTAGATACTTGTATAATTTTCTTACTTTTATTATTGTTTGTTATTATATAGCGCGATGGTTTTGGTATCCGCCCCCGTCCGCCCTCGTCCTATCTATGATACGGATGTGATATACTATCTTTTATAACTATTTGTTTCATTTAGTGTTTATGGAAATTATGTCGACAAACGTGACATAGATGTTTTTATCTAGAAGGTATGTGAACCGGAAATTCCAGCCGACCCTCTTGTCGAGTGGCTAAATTTAGTTGAAAAAGAAAACAATTACTTGAAGAAAAAATTGAAAAGAATTGAGGAGGAGAAGATGGCATTGGAGTTGCATGTTGCGGATGTCGTCGATGGTCACAATATCAAGATGGATGCAATGCGCTTGAAGACTAGAAATATTAGAAAATATGCCATTCATATTGAGGCTTGGTATCACTATGCCGTTGGATCAATTGTTACCTTAGTTGCGATTATGATCGCATTTGTTGTTGCCTTTAAATGTTTTACATAGTTTCAATGTATGTTTTAATTAGATGCTCTAGAGAGCTATATGTTGTTCAATGAGAACTATGTATGAACTTAATTTGATGAAGAACTTCTATTAACTTGGTCACTTCTCTATTCATGATGTTCTGTAATGGTTTTTGACACACTTAACTATTTATAATGCACGCAGATGAACCGGCAATGGATGTACGGTGACAAACGCACCTCCGAGTACATTAAGGGCATGCATAATTTTCTAGAAGTGGCTGAGGCAAACAATCAGAATGATTTTATGTGTTGTCCATGCCCTAGATATGTGAGAACGAAGTCTTACTCTGACTCAAAAACCCTTCACACCCACCTGCTTGAGAACGGTTTCATGCCACACTATAATGTTTGGACCAAGCATGGAGAAAGAGGGGTTATGATGGAAGACAACGAAGAAGAAGAGGATGATGACAAATATCTGCCCCCTGAATACGGTGATGCTGCAATGAGGGAAGCTGAAGATCAAGACGAATCAGACGATGTGCCCGATGATGATCTTCGCAGGGTCATTGTTGATATAAAGAGACAATGCCAAAGTGAAAGGGAGAAGTTGAAGTTCAATCGCATGTTAGAGGATCACAGAAAAGGGTTGTACCCAAATTGCGAAGATGGCAACACAAAGCTCGGTACCACACTAGAATTGCTGCAATAGAAGGCAGACAATGGTGTATCTGACAACGGATTTGAGAAGCTACTAAAAATATTGAAGAAGAAGCTTCCAAAGGATAACGAATTGCCCGATAGTACGTACGGAGCAAAGAAGGTTCTATGCCCTCTAGGATTGGAGGTTCAGAAGATACATGCATGCCCTAATGACTACATCCTCTAACATGGTGCATATGAGGATTTGAATGCATGCCTGGTATGCGGTGCATTGCGATATAAGATCAGACGAGATGACCCTGGTGATGTTGACGGCGAGCGCCCAAGGCAGAGGGTTCCCTGCCAAGGTGATGTGGTATGCTCCTATAATACCACGGTTGAAATGTCTGTTCAGAAACAAAGAGCATGCCAAGTCTATGCAATGGCACAAAGAGGACTGTAAGAAAGACGGGAAGTTGAGAGAACCCGCTGATAGGTGGAAGTGGAGACAAATCAAGAGAACGTTGGGGGACTTTGCAGGTGACGCAAGGAACGTATAGTTTGGTTTAAGCGCGGATGGCATTAATCCTTTTCGGGAGCAGAGCAGCAATCATAGCATCTAGCCCGTGACTCTATGTATCTATAACCTTCCTCCTTGGTTGTGCATGAAGCGGAAGTTCATGATGATGCCAGTGCTCATCCAAGGCCCTAAGCAACCCGGCAATGACATGATGTGTACCTAAGGCCATTAGTTGAAGAACTTTAACAGTTGCAAAGGTGTACGTGTGTGGGATGAGCACGACTAGGAGGAATTTGACCTAAATGCGTTGCTGTTTGTAACCATCAATGATTGGCCTGCTCTCAGTAACCTTTCAGGACAAACAAACAAGGGATACCTGATATGACCATCTTGCATCATGTTTTCTTACTATTATTTATAATGTTTTTTATCCATAATAATGCTTTTTGGAGTAATTCTAATGCCCTTTCTCCCACAATTTGCAAGGTACACACAAAGAGGGAGAAGTTTGGTAGATGGAAATCTGGACATGAAAAAGCTACGTCAGGCTACCTATTCTGCACAACTCCAAACAAGCTGAAACTTCATGGAGATTTTTTATGGAATATATAAGAAATATTGGAGCAAATAACTACCAGAGGGGCCCCACCAGGTGGGCACAACCCACCTGGGTGCGCTAGTGAGCCCAGGCACGCCCTGGTGGGTTGTGCCCTCCTCGGCCCACCTCCAGTGCCCATCTTCTGGTATATAAGTCATTTTGACCTAGAAAAAATAAGGAGAAGGCTTTCGGGACGGAGCGCCGCCGTCTCAACGCGGAACTTGGGCAGGAGTACTTTTGCCCTCCGGTGGAGCGATTCCGCTGGGGGAACTTCCCTCCCGGAGGGGGAAATCATCGTCATCATCATCACCAACAACACTTCAGAGGGCAATCTCCATCAACATATTCAACAGCACCATCTCATCTCAAACCCTAGTTCATCTCGTGTATTCAATCTTGTTATTGGAACTATAGATTGGTGCTTGTGGGTGACTAGTACTGTTGATTACATCTTGTAGTTGATTACTATATGGTTTATTTGGTGGAAGATTATATGTTCAAATCCATTATGCTATTTAATACCCCTCTGATCATGAACATGTTTATCATTTTTGAGTAGTTACTTTTGTTCTTGAGGACACGGGAGAAATCATGTTGCAAGTAATCATGTGAACTTGATATGTGTTCGATATTTTGATAGTATGTATGTTGTGATTCCATTAGTGGTGTCATATGAATGTCGACTACATGACACTTCACCATAACTGGGCCTAAGGGAACGCATTGTGGAGTAGCAATTAGATGATGGGTTGCGAGGGTGACAGAAACTTAAACCCCAGTTTATGCGCTATTCCGTAAGGGACCGATTGGATCCTAAAGTTTAATGTTATGGTTAGAATTTATTCTTAATACTTTTCTCATAGTTGCGGATGCTTGTAGGAGGGTTAATCATAAGTAGGAGGTTTGTTCAAGTAAGAACAACACCTAAGCACCGGTCCAGCCACATATCAAACTATCAAAGTAGCGAGCACAAATCAAACCAACATGATGAAAGTGACTAGATGAAATTCCATGTACCCTCAAGAACGCTTTGCCTATCATAAGAGACTGTTTTGGACTGTCCTTTGCCTCAAAAGGATTGGGCTACCTTGCTGCATACTTGATACTATTATCGTTACTTGCTCATTACAAATTACCTTGCTCACAAGGGACCTTTTCCTTCCTCTAATGGGTATACACATATTTTGGTTGCTCTTGATTATGTTACTAAATGGGTAGAAGCTATTCCAACCAGTAGTGCTGATCACAATACCTCTATTAAAATGCTTAAGGAAGTTATTTTCCCAAGGTTTGGAGTCCCTAGATATTTAATGAATGATGGTGGTTCACACTTTATTCATGGTGCTTTCTGTAAAATGCTTGCCAAGTATGATGTTAACCATAGAATTGCATCACCTTGTCATCCTCAGTCTAGTGGTCAAGTTGAACTTAGCAATAGAGAAATAAAATTAATTTTGCAAAAGACTATCAGTGGGTCCAGGAAGAATTGGTCTAAGAAATTAGATGATGCACTTTGGGCTTATAGAACAACATATAAAAATCCTATGGGTATGTCTCCTTATAAAATGGTTTATGGAAAAGCTTGGCATTTGCCTCTTGAGTTAGAACATAAAGCATTTTGGGCAGTTAAAGAACTCAACTATGATTTCAAACTTGCTGGTGACAAGAGGTTATTTGATATAAGCTCATTAGATGAATGGAGAACCCAAGCTTATGAAAATGCAAAATTATTGAAAGAAAAAGTTAAAAGATGGCATGACAAAAGAATTCAAAAGCGTGAGTTTAAAGTCAGAGAATATGTTCTTTTGTACAACTCGTTTCAGATTCTTTGCAAGAAAGTTCCTCTCAAAATGGGAAGGCACATATGTCATCGAGGAGGTTTACTGGTCTGGAGCCATCAAAATAAATAATTCCGAAGGTACTAACCTGAAAGTTGTCAATGGGCAACGGATAAAGCATTATATCTCAGGTATGACTATTAATGTTAAAAGTAATATTATCCAAACTTTGACACCGGAAGAACACATAAAAGAGTCCTTCCGGAACACTCCAGAATCGTGAAAATAAGGAGGTACGTGATACGGTAAGTAAACGGACTCCGAAAAATCCACAAAAATATTTTTATCAGTTTTGGAATATTTTAGAATTTTGGAAATAAAGAAACTACCAGGAAGCGTCCCCTGGTGGGCACAAGACACCAGGGCGTGCCTGGCTTGCGTAGCGCGCCCAGGTGGGTTGTGCTCACCTGGGGCACCTTCCGTACTCCGTTTTTCTTCCATGTGCTTGTCCTCCAAGATAGAAAATCTATCTATACTTCCCGAACCTGTTAACCACCGTATCGCGGATAAATCCTCTTTTCTCCTTTCGTTCTATTTTCTGACAGATTCAGCTAGGCCAACATCATGTCTTCCTCCCCCTTCAACAATGGAGAAGGAGACACAAGGTTGGTTCAGGATGATCTAAGGAGGGATGAAGCTGAAGAGGTTCCCATGGAGGAAGAAGAGGAAAATCCTATTGGAGTTCACTCTCCAGCCTCTGAGAGGGGCACATTAGCTGGCATCTCTACTCACCCTAATCCTCATCGAGCCATGGGATCATTGAACAATCAAGCAAGCGTGGAAGTGCAAGAAGATCTCCCACCAAGGAGGCCCTTACACAGGTTACATCGTAACAATTTTCATAATTTGATTCATAATTATGGGATCGAGAACACTCCTCGTAGGCCCATACCCTCAAATTGGGACATATCTCGGCCAAGGGAAAATAGTGCAGGAACCAAACCGTGGGGCCCTGAGAATAAACACATAATGGCTGAGGTAAACAAAAAACAGTGCATTAATTCATCAAGCTCTTCAGGAGATTCAAGGTCTGAAGGATCTACTCATGGTTATATTGGAGAATTCTTCTTCACCACCAGCATCTTCTTCACCACCAAAGGAGAACTAAGTATCGGTTATGGGCACTCCCCTTGGCTTCCGCCAAGCTTGGGGGAGGTGCCCCAGTATCGTATCATACCACTATATTTTTGCCTTTACTTATCTTAGTTCGATCTTTTTTCTTTAGATGGAATAAAGTTAGTTCGATCCTTTCGTATTTGTGAGTTTGCTTAGTGATCTATCATTGTAATCGTGTGCAAGTCATATAATAACGTTTAGTTTGAGTTTTTTCTTTCTTTAGTTTGATGTTGCAAATAAAGAGAAGAAATAAAGAAAGAAAAAGAGAAAGGAAATAAATCAATAAGATCATATACTAATCCTATGGTAGGTGATGGCACCACATAAGGAAAAGTATTAGCATGAAATTTTATTAGAGATTGACAAACATAGCATTAGTCAATGATGCAACTCATGAAAGAATTAATAAGGGAAGAGAATATAAATATACTATCCTAGAAATCTTTTGTGATTCTGAACCTTCATCAAAATATTATATGCAAAAATTGTTGACATTGGACAAGGAAGACAACTTAATTGTTTATGTTTGTTTATATTCACATAGAAGTCATAATGTCATAGATCCTTTAACATGTGGTGCTTGCCCCCTATCTTTGCTAGCCAAAAATTCCACACCAAGTATAGATACTACTTGTGCATCAAAAAACCCTTAAACCCAAATCTTTTTCAAGTGTCCACCATACCTACCTAGGGATTGAGCAAGATCCCTGAAGTAAGTTGTCATCGGTGCAAAAAGGCAATAAAAATTGCTTATAAATATGTGATATCATTTAGTGTAAGAGAAAATTGAGCGTTGTACGAACTTGGATGACAAAGAATAAAAGCGATAGACTGCATAATAAAGGTTTTCATCTTAAGGGGCAGTACAACGTGACGTTCTCTTGCACTAAGGGATTGAGCATGCAAACAAATAAGCGCATGGCAACCCCTGCTTCCCTTTGCGAAGGGCCTATCTTTTACTTTTATGTATTTACTTTGATGCAAAGAGTCAAAGTTTTCCTTCTATTCCCTTTTATTTTTCTCTTTTGGCAAGCATCATGTGGTGAGGAAAGATCTAGGCACATATGTCTAGTTGAATATAGATATGATACATCCATTTTGCATCATGTTTTCTTACTGTTATTTACAATGCTTTTATCCATAATAATGCTTTTGGAGTAATTCTAATGCCTTTTCTCCCATAATTTGCAAGGTACACACAAAGAGGGAGAATTACGGCAGCTGGAACTCTGGACCTAAAAAAGCTACGTCAGGCTACCTGTTCAGTACAACTCCAAATGGGCTGAAACTTGATGAGGATTTTTTATGGATTATTTAAGAAATATTGGAGCCAATAATCACCAGAGTGGGGCCACCAGGTGGGCACAACCCACCTGGGCGCGCCAGGCCCCCCAGGCGCGCCCTGGTGTATTGTGCCCTCCTCGGCCCACCTCCGGTGTACATCTTCTAGTATATAAGTGGTTTTGACCTAGAAAAAATAAGAATAATACTTTCGGGACGGAGCGCCGCCGTCTCGAGGCGGAACTTGGGCAGGAGCATTTTTGCCCTCCAGCGGAGCGATTCCGCTGGGGGAACTTCCTCCCGGAGGGGGAAATCATCGTTGTCATCATCACCAAAAACTCTCCCATCTTGGGGAGGGCAATCTCCATCAACATCTTCACCAGCACCATCTCATCTCAAACCCTAGTTCATCTCTTGTATTCAATCTTGTTAACAGAACTATAGGTTGTTGCTAGGGGGTGACTAGTAGTGTTGATTACATCTTGTAGTTAATTACTATATGGTTTATTTGGTGGAAGATTATATGTTCAGATCCATTATGCATATTAATACCCCTCTGATCATGAGCATGTTCGTTGATTGTGAGTAGTTACTTTTGTTCTTGAGGTCACGGGATAAATCATGTTGCAAGTAATCATGTGAATTTGATATGTGTTCGATATTTTGATGTTATGTATGTTGTGATTCCCTTAGTGGTGTCATGTGAAAGTCGACTACATGACACTTCACCATATTTGGGCCTAAGGGAATGCATTGTGGAGTACCAATTAGATGATGGGTTGCGAGAGTGACAGAAGCTTAAACCCCAGTTTATGCGCTATTCCGTAAGGGACCGATTGGATCCAAAAGTTTAATGCTACGGTTAGGATTTATCCTTAATACTTTTCTCGTAGTTGCGGATGCTTGCGGGAGGGTTAATCATAAGTAGGAGGTTTGTTCAAGTAAGAATAGCACCTAAGCACCAGTCCACCCACATATCAAAGTAGCGAACACAAATCAAACCAACATGATGAAAGTGACTAGATGAAATTCCCGTGTACCCTCAAGAACGCTTTGCTTATCATAAGAGACCGTTTTGGCCTGTCCATTGCCTCAAAAGGATTGGGCTACCTGCTGCATACTTATTGCTACTATCATTGCATGCTCCTTACAAATTATCTTGCTATCAAACTAGTCGCTACTTACAGTTTCAGCACTTGCAGACATTACCTTACTGAAAACTACTTGTCATTTCCTTCTGCTCCTCGTTGGGTTCGACACTCTTACTTATCAAAAGGAGCTACAGTTGATCCCCTATACTTGTGGGTCATCAAGGCTATTTTCTGGCGCGGTTGCCTGGTAGTGAAGCACCTTTGGTAAGTGGAATTCGGTAAGAGAACATTTATATAGTGTGTTGAAATTTATTGTCACTTGTTACTATGGAAAAAAATCGTTTGAGAGGTCTGTCCGGGGTATCTTCACCTCATCCGGAACCACAATTAATTGCCCCTCAACCTACTGCACCTACTAAAAATGTTGAATATGAAATTCCTTCGGGTACGATAGAACAACTTCTAGCTAATCCTTATGCAAGGGATGGAACCGAACATCCTGATATGCACTTGATACATGTGGAACAAATTCGTGGATTGTTTAAGCTTGCAGGTTTACCCAGGGATGAAGTTATGAAAAAGGTTTTCCCTTTATCTTTGAAGGGAAAAGCATTGGCATGGTATAGGTTATGCGATGATATTTGATCGTGGAATTGGAATCGTTTGAAACTGGAATCGTGGAATTGATGATGCCAGTGCTCATCCAAGGCCCTAAGCAACCCGGCAATGACATGATGTGTACCTAAGGCCATTAGTTGAAGAACTTTAACAGTTGTGGAATGGAAAAGGTGTACGTGTGTGGGATGAGCACGACTAGGAGGAATTTGACCTACATGCGTTGTTGTTTGTAACCATCAGTGATTGGCCTGCTCTCAGTAACCTTTCAGGACAGACAAACAAGGGATACCTGATATGACCATTTTGCGTCATGTTTTCTTACTATTATTTATAATGTTTTTATCCATAATAATGCTTTTTGGAGTAATTCTAATGCCCTTTCTCCCACAATTTGCAAGGTACACACAAAGAGGGAGAATTTCGGTAGATGGAAATCTGGACATGAAAAAGCTACATGAGGCTACCTATTCTGCACAACTCCAAACAAGCTGAAACTTCATGGAGATTTTTTATGGAATATATAAGAAATATTGGAGCAAATAACTACCAGAGGGGCCCCACAAGGTGGGCACAACCCACCTGGGTGCGCTAGTGAGCCCAGGCACACCCTGGTGGGTTGTGCCCTCCTCGGCCCACCTCCAGTGCCCATCTTCTGGTATATAAGTCATTTTGACCTAGAAAAAATAAGGAGAAGGCTTTCGGAACTTGGGAGTACTTTTGTAGGAGTACTTTTGCCCTCCGGTGGAGCGATTCCGCCGGGGGAACTTCCCTCCCGGAGGGGGAAATCATCGTCATCATCATCACCAACAACACTTCGGAGGGCAATCTCCATCAACATATTCAACAGCACCATCTCATCTCAAACTCTAGTTCATCTCGTGTATTCAATCTTGTTATTGGAACTATAGATTGGTGCTTGTGGGTGACTAGTACTGTTGATTACATCTTGTAGTTGATTACTATATGGTTTATTTGGTGGAAGACTATATGTTCAAATCCATTATGCTATTTAATACCCCTCTGATCATGAACATGTTTATCATTTTTGAGTAGTTACTTTTGTTCTTGAGAACACAGGAGAAATCATGTTGCAAGTAATCATGTGAACTTGATATGTGTTCGATATTTTGATAGTATGTATGTTGTGATTCCATTAGTGGTGTCATGTGAACGTCGACTACATGACACTTCACCATAACTGGGCCTAAGGGAACGCATTGTGGAGTAGCAATTAGATGATGGGTTGCGAGGGTGACAGAAACATAAACCCCGGTTTATGCGCTATTCCGTAAGGGACCCCAGTTTCGGAGGCCTACTGTCCCGACCTGCGGTGCACGCCGCAAGCCGGGATGAGGAAGACAACAGCAGCTCAGAGGTTGCTACCGGTGGCGAGAGGACAGCGACGGGAGGCGAAACGAAGAGACGGAGATGAAGCGAACAGTCTGCACCGTTCGCATTCGAACTCCACTTTCACAAAAAATCTTTTCAGCTTCCGTGTGCACTACGTGGCAAAAAATTTCCGCGCCGCGGCGAGGCGGGCGGCGGAGGAGGAGCGCGCGTGGATGTCCCTCTTGTTCTCATGCTTATACAAGTGGGGAAAGAACCTCCCTTATAAGGAGATCCAATTCCCACTCAACTAGCAATATGAGACTGAACTTTAGTAGTATCCCTTGCCTTGCATAAATGGGCTAAGTGGGCGTATAGGATTTATTAGGAATTTCTGAAATAGTTATTGGGCTGCCCCAATATAGACTAAATTCCAGCACCTATTTATTTTATCGCGCAAAAATGATGTCTCCCTTTAGTAGCATCTTTATTTTCTGAATTTTTTTATTTTGCAAGTGATCGTCTGCCTAGAAAAATTATATGGTTGTATCCATTGAGTGAGACTTAATAATGATATATTTGTTTGTTGGACACCAGCTTAATCCTTATCTCTTAATATCCTAGACTGGCAACTCTCTTTAGCTCGTTTTCGATTAGCAGTTCATGGACTTTCCAACATCAAAATCTTGTAGGATGACGCTATTAGAGCATCTCTAAGCAATTCCTTATTACTCCCCAAATTTACTCCTCTAAAAAAGTGTGGTTTCTAACCGAACCCCTAACACTTAAATCCTTAAAAAATTGAATGCAAATTCATTCAAATTTTGATTGAAACAAGTCCATCAAACTTGATTCGACACAATTCAAACAATAGCATAAACTATATTTGCAAGACTTCAAACAAAATATAAACTAAGATGTCATAAAAACTAAAGAAACTAGACGATGTTTGAGTCAGCCAAGATCCTCTCTCATCCGTCATCACTACCACGGTCCCACCGCCCTCCCTCGCTCTATCGCCAGACCCGGAGTCGTCGTCGTCGCTGGAGCAAAGATCAATGACCGGTCACTCGACGGCCCGGCTCGTCAATCATACGCAACTTGTAGAAATCAAGCTACCAATGCTTCTCCTCGACGCGATCCGGATACCGGCGGCAGACCTCCGCCATATACTCCTCGAACAACATATTAATTAACTAATGGTGTAAATTGATTATATGATTTTTACTTAAAATATGTGGTGCTAACATAAAACAAGGGTGTACCCACAAAAAAAGACAAGATTTATGGAGTAGGGCATTTTGGAGACTGAGCTCCGTGGAGTCCTTTATTTTGAAAAATTCAAAATTTGCACTTTCGAAAATATCTGAAAAAAATTATGTGTGAACAATTTTATGATGAAGCACCTTGAATTCCGAGCTGCACACAAAAAATCATGGACTTTGAGGGTGAACAGTACATATGCTAAAAAGCCCCAGAGTTGTCTTTTTGTGTAGTTCACATTTTAATGTATTTCGACCTGAAAATTTGCACACATGTACATTATGTATCTAGGTATATGTGTATTTATTTTCAGAATTTTTTTAAACTAAAAAGTTTAATTTTCCATGTTTTCAAATAAAGTCCTCCATGTAGCTCGGTCTCCATTTTGCATTTTCAAGATTGATGAAACAAACAACATAAATTACATGATTACATATGATTGGTAAAAACAAACAACATGACAGTAAACACGTTATATGGTAGTGCCACACTGAAACATTAATATCAAAATACAGCTTGTCATGAAAAACTTGTATAATAGATAGATTTGGATCGCACCTGGATCATGATGGCACACGACTATAGTATCTTGGTGCACAGTTCGTGCGGCCAAGGCTAAACAGCAGAAAAATCAGGAAAATACCACGGCTTGGTGAAATTGTCATGAGTCCCTTCTGTATGAGCACTATGGGTGACAGGAACGATGACCAGCTTGGGTTCTTGAACACTAGCGGCGAGACGAGGAAGCTCCTTGGAGTTCCCTTGAGGAGCTTAAGCAGCTTTTTGCCTACGCCACGATCTTCATCCATTAGATCGGCGGCTGTGTCTGTAGAGCAGGCATGTGCATGTGTGTCGGCTGCAGGCTGAGCCATGCTCGTGCCGGATGCGACATGTGCAGGAACGGGTTTTGCCGGCACCGGCAGGGGGTTGCCGGTAGACGCTTCGAAGGGGAAGGGAAAGGAAACCACAAGCTTGGGCGGCGGTGGAGGCAGCGATATGGGGGTCCAGTAGCAGCGTAACGACCTAAAAAAGCGGTGCATTGTGACCGCGGCTGCGGTGACTCGGTGCAGCAATCACCTCCTTAACCAATCTGGCCGGCGGAGGGTAGGGGAAGTTGAGCTTTGCCCTTGCTCCCTTCAGCTCCCTCGACGCGAGGTCTAGGCGCACGTCACGACCTCGGGAGACGAGTACGTCCCCAGCCACAGCAACATCTTCATCACTGCGTGCTTGCTCGCCGCGCCGAACTTGACCTAGTGTTCTCGAACGGAGGTGGATGCGCTTCAAGGTGGATGCTTGATGTGTACAGGACGATGGGAGTTTAATGGCGGGTCTCACGCAGCCCACCCTGCCGGCATCACGGGGTGCATCGCGTAGGTACGTTTCAGCTTCACTGGAACCACGCCTCACAAGGAGCGGAACGACGATTAATACGATCACCACTCAAAGTAAAGTGGTTATTAACCAGACAAAAAATATAGATGATGTCTGTGCACGGAATGGCAAATCAAGGTGAGGCCGGACGGAAATGCTCCCTTTTCGCTTTTGTTTGGTTGTATTTCCCCTAGGTTATACTGTGGTACACGTCTTGTTGGTTATCGTTTCCATTGTCCGCGGTCCGAGCGTGCGCTCTCGTGGTACCCAAAAAGCGCCGGATACACACAAGTCTAGCTTATCATCCGATGCCCCAGACGAAATGCCACCTGGTTTACCTGCGCTTAGCTGATGTGAACCACACGTTTCTGCTGCTTATACATGTATTGGGGTCTTAATTTTGTGAAGTTCGTATTTTCTTAAGACAATGTAATCTTTTCTTCCCATGCATTTCTTGTTGTTAAGCATTATTGTTAATTTGGAAACACAATTTTTTTTAGTTTTTCATAAAGGTTAATAGATTATTATTGTTAAGCATCGACCATGTTCAGTAGTCTAGGGTGTCTCATGCTTTTTGTTTTTGCAAAAATGATTGAAATCTATTATCAAAGTTCTTCAAAAGTAAAAAGCATATCAAACGTAATAAAACTTACATCGAGATTCCAAGACCACAGAACAACCTCCAGAATGAGTCGCCGTCGTGCAGCCATCGCTGCTCCCCTACCAGAGCCGGTTTGAACTTGTTGATGACAGCCTGGAAGTCTTTGTACATGTGCCCCTAAGAACCAACGCCCTAGAGCTGCAGTCGTCATCGTTGAACCCTTGTATAGATCTGAAGTATCTGACACCAAACCTAGGCACATGACGAGAAACTCTAACCTTGTCTCCCCAAGGATATGGCAAGAATCTATGCCGGAGCTCCGTCAACTACATCCAAACGGTCGAACTTGTGGAGCATGGGAGCCTGAAAGACAAACGCGAAGAAGTAGCAACACCATCCGCCTGAACGTCGCACCTACAAGGACTAAATTAAAAAACCTCAATCTAAACTACTAACTGGAGTGGAGGCATTGGTATTTCCCTCACCTCCATTGGCCACTGAAGCAGTAGCCGGAGAGGAAGCAAATCCATGGGCTCACCGCTGAATTCTAGCCTTAGCCGTGTGGATACATGCTTTAGGCACGCATTATATATAAAGCAACAACCAAACAAGTACACATCCCAACGATACAAGATGGTGAGGTAACCCTCATACAATGCCGATCCCAAGATACCGGCTCACGCATAATGCAAGCGAGAACGCTACCAAAAGATAATAAAGGAAGATTGAGAACCACGCCACGCTACACCCTATAACACCTAGGCTCAAGACAACACCCTCAAGAGGGAAAGTAGCGCTGAGCATCGCCGCTACCAAGTCCACACAGACAAGTTCTTCACCCGAAACCCTGCAACAGAGAGAGAAGCACCACATCAACGTCTTAGAAGATAGTAGCGCATGCGAGTGTCGCTGTCGCCAGTGACAAAGCGTGGGGCTTTCACCCGGAAGCTTCCCCATGCCACCACGAGGTCTTCAGGACGAGCGCAACCAGGCAAGATCTCCAGGCCTGGATCAAGGCGCCACCATTGCCAAAGACAAAGCGCGCACCCGAGCCATCCGCTGCTACACCCGCCGCCGCCCGCACGACCAAGTGGGAAAGCCTCCACCGCCACCATGGTGCCCGCCGGACAGCCCACCATGCGAAGCCGCCGCCCAGCATCCATGTGTGATACACCACGAACCGTCGACATCACAGTGCCTCAACCATGGAAGGAAGAGTAAAAGGTGTCTCCTTTCACTCTTTTCCCCGTATCTGTAATGCAACCCAAGTCGACGCCTCGACGGTGGGAGGCATCCGCGCCTGCATACCCAGTTAGGCCCGGTGGATCGGGGGAGACGCAATCCCGCGACTACCAACGATTGCCGCCTAGCAAACTCATACGACGCCATGCCCGTGACAGACAACACCAATCTGCCTGGCGGACGAGTAGTGTCCCAACCACCACCTACAACCACCGCACCCGAGCCGAGCCCAGTCTCACCTACCCAGCACAACTGCACCGACCCGTCTGGGGCCTAATCTGGCCCACCCGAGCACGAGCCCTAGGGCAAACTCACCACCGTCACGCATGCGGCAAGCTCGACACCCTGACCGACACGCACCTAACCCCGCGCGCCGGCGGCTCTGTCCCAAGAGAAGGAAGACCGCCGCTGCTACCATGCGCCATTTGCCAGGGTACAGTTGCTTGTGCTGCTATACCACCCGAGACTCGCATCTCCAACCTCCGGACAGCCACATGCTAAAAGCACCCACGCTGGCGCAATCAGGCACCATCCGGCCTCCACTACCTATAGCCACAGCCAACCACAGCCGCTGCCACTGGCCTGTGTCTCCCGCAGCCCGGAGCCTGTGCCAGTGGACTGAGCGCCGGATCTGGAACCCAACCGAGCCGCCATGGGGGCGCTCCAAGCTGTGTTTTGATTTTCGGTTTGCGTTTTTTCTCGCCCCTGAAACAAGCTGGCCGAAATTCGGCTATTTCAAAAATTTTGGTAAAATCTCGGATGAAATTACCAAACCAAAATTTGAATTTTAAATGAAATTTGACTAAAAATTGGTCGAAATTCGGCCGAAATTTTGAAAGCAAGCAGAGCAAAAGTACAGCAGTCGAACAACACTGAGGAGTACGTACATACGTTTACCAAACTAGCTTTGGGGATTAAAAACTCCAAAAGAAAAGATTGCAACAAGGATAGAGAGAGGTGCTCTAGAGTTGAGGAGTTCCCGATGGATTCAGCCGCAACCCGCAGCTGGCAGAGGTCAGCAGCACGGGCCGCAGATGAACGAAATTCGGCTGAAAATTGTGTTTTCGGCCGAAAATCAAAATACAGGCTCCAAGCCGAGCCAGGCCGCACAATCCCCAGTCCCGCCACGCTAGGAGAACGAGATCCCCGCCGCCGCCGAAGCTAGCAAGGCTTCAACCGGCAGCACCCCCGGCGGCGGCGAGGAGTAGTGGCCTAGGAAATGGGGTGCAGGAGGATGGCGGCTAGGTTTCGCCCGGCCTCCTGTGGGAGAGGAGCGGGTCGAATGGGTGTTCTGTCTTTTAATTTCCCCCTGTATTGGAGTTCCCTTTACCTTAGCTGTCCAGGGTGTCTCCTATTATGCTTGGCGTCTCATGTTTTCGGGCTCGGTGTTGGGTTAATAGCCAAGTGACATTCTCCCGGATGGCATTTTTCTTTTGACATGCTTGTATACGCCTATATGGATTTTCCCATTTGTCACTTTACTATATTTATATGAAAGGGGCGAAGAAAGCCTGTTCCAAGCAAGCACGGCAACCTATCATTTGGCCGACTAATTTCTTGTGATTAAGATTCGGCGCCCGCGAAATCAAAGCGGCACGCAATCTTTCTTTATTGGGGCGACACTGAAATACAGTATAACCTTGAGAGTTGAGATGCTCATGCATCTCCGTTCGAGCGTTCCACGTGAGAGATGGCCTGCGATGTATGGCACGCCTCCATTCATCGCCAGCGAATACAAAAAACTGGCTACAGCTGGTACTTTGTCTCGGGCGCATATGATGCGTCTGTACGCAACGGAGGAGGAAACGTACGCGACGAGGCCGGAGGGTGAGCGGCGACGCTGAACCCCGCGCTGCCGAAACGGGCTATTAAATCGGCCCCACCCCCTTCCCCTCGTCACACACAGACACAAACAGACTACATTCTCTCTCCTGCAGATCCACTGACCTCCGAGGCTCCGAGGGACAGAGACCATGGATAACAAGGCCACGGCGATGGCGGCGGCGGCGGGGGGTCTGGACAAGAGGTTCGGTGTGGAGACCAAGCATCCAGCGACGGGGACGAACACAGCCCCCGAGGTACTCCATCTATTTCTTGTTCTTTGCTTGCTACACGTACACTTTCCCCGAGGTAATTCCATCTTCTTGGATTAATATTCAGATCTGAATGTTCTAATGATACAAGAACTCGAGCCACATCAAACACTAGGTTCGAAACGTAAGGATCTAAATTCTTATATGTCAAGCAGTATATGTAAAATGTGGCGCATCCATTTCATAAGTTGTACATTTTCGATTATCCACTATATGTGCAGTTTCGATAACCTTTACGCCATAGAGAAGATGCTAAGATGCATCAATCTATGTCTTCTGTTACCCGCAAAAAAAGAAAAACTATGCCTTCTTTTCAACCACTAATAAACACGCATTAATATATGCCCTTTTTTAAGCCGTTAATTAATACAAATCGAATAAATACCTGCAGAAAAAGAAGAAAAATAATAATGTTACTTTTGAATTTAATGACAGAAATTTATAGAATTACGAGGCCCTTGGTACGAAAAATTGTTGATACGTTCGATTTAAATGCCAGATGATGTATAGCATAGTAACTACTAACTAGGCGAAGAGCTTCGCTAACCTCAAATGCATTTTTTGCCTAAAGGTTTGCATTGGTTATTAGCACCAAAACTAGTTGGATCAATAGAAAGCTTAAGAGGTAAGAATTATGCTCACTGGTAGACTGCCTGGCACACATGGAAATTGTTACTGCACAAAACACTTTATAGGATACACATATACTACTGAATAACTCGTTTGTGCATGGAAAGCTTCACACATGTGAAATTTGTTACTACTTGCTAGATGTAATTCGTTTATTCATGAGCAATTTCCTCATATGTGTTTTGTCTTTTGTTATTTATATTGGTATGGACGATGCATTCACTAATTCATGAAATAAATAATTTTTTAATGCTAAAATCTTTCACATAATCACCTATAGATATGCACTGATTGTTAAATAAATGATATGATTTTTCTGGCATCAATTTTTCTTGAAGTTAAGAAGAGGTTATGTTGAATATTAATACCTGATTTTTAATGTTGTAATCTCCAGAACTTTGTTGAAATTTCATTGAAAATGAGAACCCTGATAATCTCACTTGCAACGAAATAGGTACCTCCCTCGGATTCTTTGCAGACATCATCACACAACCTTGAAGGTCTATGGAACTGCGACAACTCTCACAGGGAAAAAGATTACGGTGAGGGATGGTCCACCGATGAGGAGATCATGGATCGTCTATGGGCGGCTCCGGCAAAGATTACTTCATTGTCCAAGAAGAAGAAAGTAGAGTGGCAATATATGGATAACTTCACCGATGAGTTGCGTGGACCAGATTGTAATGTGTCTAGGCTACCGAAGCAAGCATGCCGGCATGACAAAATATCAGGACAAGGATCGTCGTCTGCAGCAATATCTATCAAGCATGTACTTCCAATTCCTTTGCAAGAAACTAAAGCAGCAAGAGTAACCAATGGCGATCACAAGAATTCGATCATGGATCTCTACCGCAGTGTGGACATCCTATACCAGTTTATGAGAGATTGTGACGAGAAGCTCGAGAATCTCCACAAAAAAGTCATGATGCTTTGTCAAGCTGTCAAGAAGAAAGTAGAGTGGCAATATGTGGAGAACACAGCCCCCGAGGTACTCCATCTTTTTCTTGGTCTTTTGCTTGCTACACGTACACTTTCCCCGAGATAATACCATCTTATTGTATCAATATTCAGATATGAATGTTCTAATGATACATGAACTCGAGCCACATCAAACACTAGGTAGGAAAAGTACGGATCTAAATTATTATATGTCAAGCAGTATATGTAAAATGGGGCGCATCCATTTGAAAATTTGTACAGTTTCGATAATCCACTATATGTGCAGTTTCTATAACCTTTACACAATAGAGAAGATGCTAATATGCATCAATCTATGTCTTCCCTTACCCGCAAAAAAGAAAAACTATGCCTTCTTTGCAACCACTGTTAAACATGCATTAATGTGTGACCTTTTTTAAGCCACTAATTAATACAAATAAAATAATGGCTTCTTCGAGACCTCTAGTGAACGAGAACTATTTTGGGCTTATTCACTCACTCTTTACTATAAATTAAATTTAAGTTTCTGTGTCCTGAATGTGTGTGGGTTGAGTTGTTTTAAATAGTATTAATTAAGTATTATGAGTACCTGCATTTAAAAGAAGCAGGAATATTATTTCTGAGTTGAATGACATAAATTTCTTGAATGATGAGGTCCTTGGTATGAAAAAGTGTTGATACGTTTTAAATGTCATATGATGTATACCATGGTCACTACTAACTAGGCGAAGAGCTTTGCTATCCTCAAATGCATATTTTTTTACTGGCCTACCGATTTGCATCGGTTATTAGATCCAAAACTAGTTGGATCAGTAGAAACCTTAAAAGGTAAAAAATTTGCACACTAGTAGAATGCTTCGCACACATGGAAAGTGTTACTGCACAAAACAGTTTAGGAAACACATATACTACTGAATAAGTCATTGGTGCATGGAAAGCTTCACACGGGTGAATTTTTTTACAAAATGCTAGATGTAATTCGTTTACTCAGGAGCATTTTTTTATATGTGTTTTGTCTTTTGTTATTTATATTGGTATGAACAATGCATTCACTAATTCTTTTTAATGCTTAAATATTTTACATGATTACATATAGATATGCATTGATTGTCAAATAAATGACATGATTTTTTCTGGCATCGGTTTTTTTCAAAGTTAAGAAGAGTCTACTTTGAATATTAATACCTGATTTAATGATGTAATCTCCAGAACTTTGCTGAAATTTCATTGAAAATGAGAACCCTGATAATCTCACTTTCAATGAAATAGGTACCTCCCTTGGATTCTTTGCAGACTTCATCACACAACCTTGAAGTTCTATGGGACTGTGACAACTCTCACAAGGAAAAAGATTACGGTGAGGGATGGTCCACCGATGAGGAGATCATGGATCATCTGTGGGAGGCTCCGACAAAGATAACTCCATTGTCCAAGAAGAAGAAAGTAGAGTTGCAATATATGGATAACTTCACCGTTGAGTTGTGTGGGCAAGATTGTAAAGTGTTTAAGCTACCAAAGCAAGCATGCCGGCATGAAAAAATATCAGGACAAGGATCGTCATCTGCAGGAATATCTACCAAGCATGTACTTCCAACTCCTTCGCAGGAATATAAAGCAGCAAGAGTAAACAATGGAGATCACAAGGAGTCCATCATGGATCTCTACTGCAGTGTGGACATGCTATACCACTTTATGAGAGGTTGTGATGAGAAGCTGGAGAATCTCCACAATAAAGTTATGGTGCTTTGTCAAGCTGTCAAGAAGGAAGTGGTGTGGCAATATGTGGAGAACTTCTCCGATGAGTTGTGTGGACCAGACTGTAAAGTGTCTGGGCTACCGAAGCAACCATGCAGGCAAGACAAGGTATTAGGAGAATGGCCCTCATCCGCAACAAAATCTATCAAGCATGTACTTCCAACTCCTTCCCAAGAATATAAAGTAGCCAGGGCAACCAACGAAGATCAGTCGGACTCCAACATGGATCTCTACCGCAGAGTGGACATGCTATACCACTTTATGAGAGATTGTGATGAGAAGCTCGAGTATCTCCAGAAAACAGTCGTGGTACTTGGTCACGCCGTCACCAACTCTGCACTACCACCACCATCCAGGGATCAAGCATAATTTGTGGCAGATGGCAGCTCTCAAGCTTGGTGGAGGTTTGCCTCGGTATCGTGGATGCCTATTTACTTTATCTTGCAAAAAAATGACGTCTCTCTTTTGTAGCATCTATATTTTCTGAACTTTTTATTTTGCAAGTGTGGTATCGTCTGCTTAGAAAAATTATATGGTTATATCCATTGAGTGAAACACAATAATGATGTACTTGTGTGTTGGATATCTATATCTATATCTATATCTATATCTATCTATATCTATATCTATATCTATACTTGTACTAATTTGTGACTTTCAAAAAAATATTAATCAGAAAATAGAAGCCGTTAATCTAGTGGGGCTGAGTTATTACGGTTTAGATCTACCGATATAATACCCATATTTAGTTAAAAAAATTACGAGTCATTTAGCAGGTGGGACCATGTTGTTAGCCTAGATCAACCCATATAACCCTCTGTTTGTTAGTTCCGTAAAAAAAACCTTTGTTTGTTGCGTTTCGTCAAAAGACATTTTTTAAAGGCGACGTGACTTCCTCAAATTTGTGACAAAAAAGATCGTATCCTAACTGTCATCTACTATTCCATCGATACCTCCTCCTATTCTTTCTCTCTCTCTCCCAATGAAAATATTCCACCGTAACTTCATCTCTCCACTAGAACAGAAAGGCACGCGTTGCAGCATCCGTCCATTTAAATGAGAAAGTGACGCAAGTTAAATAAAATTGAACAGAACCATGGGACTATTTTTGATAGAAGCTATGTGTAGATTTTATCTTGTCCATGATACATACGAAAAATATCACACCCGGGGTGCATGATACCTAAACTACAACATGTAAAGCATATAAGTTGTGTGGTTCGATAATTAAGTCGCTAAAACTATGTGTTCTGTTAATTATAGCTTGAAATATGGTATTTAGGTTAATATGATAAGGAGAAAGAAATCAAATGTCAAGGATTTCCTGCCTGCGTGTGCCTTCAGCAAAGCTAAGGCAGCAGGAAGCACATCACAGATGGGAGAGGATAAGCAAAGCAGAGGATAAGATAATGGGCAAACTAATGTTACTGCTTTGGCCGACCACTGCAGCTATGTCCCAAGGCTGATTGGGGACACGCCGACACCTATGGATATAATAACTATATGGAAAAAGCATTTCCTAAGGCAAAATACAATGTAACTCACTGGAGCAGAGTCGAGAAACTGTTCTAGTTTCAGGACAATCCGCATAGAGATCATTAACTACTTTCGCATCAAGGTAACAAGAAAATTCTGTTCATCACATAGTCCAAAATCGTGAGTTTAAGGACATATAAATACAAATACACTAAGATACAACACCAACTATTCGATCAGGCGATTAAGCAATTTCTGAATTCTGTACTCTAGAAAAGAACATATATGAATACTGAAGCATACCATTTATGCTTCTGAAATGTAAGGACACTGAAATGCGTCGGACAGTGGAAATGCAGCAATCAAATTAGTATAACTCAAGAATCTATGACCTCAAGTTGCTGGGCAATAATTTTGCATAGGTATACGGTTGAACCAGGCTGGTTCTTGGACTCCACAAAATTCATGAAGCTGTGCAAAACCAGAGGAAACCCACGATAAAGATGAGCAGTTCGGCCATGGCCTGCTACCAATATTCTGCCATCCCATGCGAGACGAGACGGAGGACGCCGGCGGCGCATCGCATGCGGAGAGGAACAGAGGAGCAGTTCCTGGAGATAACCTGGGTCTGTTGCGTATGAATGGCCAGTTTTCTTTTCTCGGAGGCAGAAACGGGAGCGCGGCCTGGGCCTGGGCGTTTGAGGGCCTGATTACAGACATTACGACAGCTCGTTGTGCGGAGCAGCGGCCCACGAGATGGTGCTTGCATCGCATCAATGACAATTTTGTCTCTAGTTAATTAACTGCTTTTGCATGAGTCACACATATGACCGGTGATGGCAAGGTTCATATGATTTGGCTGCAGTCGTGGGGTTTGCTGGCACTTTGATGCAAGGTGTGACCGCTATAAACATCTCCTTACTTTTCCCAATTTAAAAATCATTATATGGTGAAATTAACATAGTAATGTACTCCTACAAGGGTAATAAAATTGTGCATGCTTTCTATGTATCACCCCTGAGAAAGATATCAGGCAAACACAAGCATCTATGTCATATAGATACCAACGCACATATATGAGCGTCATAATGGAAAATAGCTAGAACCCACACTTTCCTTCAACGATTTTCTTTTTGAGATTTCAGCATTACTAGAGTAAACTAAAATCTGTATCACCTAATGATGTAGCTTACAGGAAATATATAAAACAAGTAATCTCTTTTGATGTATATATAGCTTCAATATGACATATTTCAATTAAAACATGGTGCATGGATTCACTCTTCATCGCCAATGGAAAATGAATACGCTTTTGTACTCCTCATTAAACACTTTTGCATGAATATTTTATGTAATATTAGTGCATGATTGAATTATAATTCACATATGGTCTAAAAAGAAAAAAAAAAGGTGTTGTCGGCAGAAAAAATTGAATGTTCGTAGGAACGTAAGACCGAACTCCATTGTATTCTATGGGGAAAAGGGACAACATAACGAATTTCTCATTTGCAACACTATAGCCCACAAATACACATGCAACCTTCCTAATTTTTTTCATAGTTACATCTTCTATAAATCCGAAATTAGGCATGACTCAACAATAATATCAGATACAAATGTTTGACACAACTGAATGTTAGAAAGTCTATGCGTACAAAAGATATAATTACAAATACACGGAAGTTACTCTAAAAAATTAATGGAGTTCTTTAACTCAATACTTTTCTCCATAACAATTAAAATTGCATTGTTATATGTTTGACAGTAATTGATCAAACTATTAGCCTAAGTTTACCCATGTTTAAAATACAAAAAATCACTGCTCACGTTCCTCCACCCCATATAAATTTCAGGAAGAGAGAAGTTCAAAGACTTTGCTTTGTTAGGTTGGAATTCAACCTGATACACCGCTTCTGTAGGCCAACGAGGTGCTGGCATGAGCGGCCTGTCGGCCCACCATCTCCGAGTCTTAATAAGCACAGTTTATGTGAGTTCGAAGGTGTCCACACGGTGGGAAGACACGACATCCACCCTAGGAGTTCTATTTGTTATTGTTTTAAATGTTTCAAGTTAATTACGGATCCAATTTTTCGTATTTCTTTTGTACCCCGGGACCTCTCTCATTTTGGTAAACAATAATATTCAGAGGGTGCAGCGGTTGCCAGTCTTCCTTTCTTCGTTGATCTGCGGTGTCGGCATTTATTTCTCTTTCATTTTCTTTTGTTTTCTTTTGTGCTTATCTGTACTCGGCCCCTAGCGAGCTGGATGTATCGAATGTTTGCTTTATAATATAAAGCGGAAACTTTTTTAAACAATAATCTTCAGAAATGTATTCAAAGGGACACGTAAGGATATAGAGATACAAAATAGTTGATCCATTTCTATGGATAGCACGGTTGCTGTTTAGTACTGCCAGCGACGTAGTGTTTCCCGCCTCCATGCCGGAATGGGCGCCGCCTCGCGCTGCCCTGCGATCGCTGATGCCACCTGGAGAGCCGCCTTAGGCTGCTGCTTCGTCTCGGGTGGAAGTGCGTGTCCCCGTCATCATTGGCTGTAACTGCTGTTTTTCATTCCGTCGTTGTTCGAGAGGGCTGTAGTACTGCACAACCGCGTTAGTCCTGGTCGGATTGCTCTCCCGGTAGAAGCTATGTACTGATAAAGTGTTGTAGGGTGAAAGAAAAATAAAGAAATAAAGAGTCAATTCACTAGTTTCATTATAATGTGGGAGACCCACTTATATAGGTGATGAAGGGGTATTTTGGAGAGACACCTATTTTTCAACATAGGCCTTTTAGGAGACATCCTTCCATACAATTGATCACAGGTTTAATTTCTCAACAGTTACCACGATTACCATACAAAAGCATAGTGGCGTACACGGAAAGAGATCAAGTACAGCTTGCATTGTTGATTTCAGGAGGTATTTGATTCCAGGGACTTTTTTGTGTTGGGACTAGAAAAAGTCCCTAGCAAACCAAACAGGATGGGATTTTTATGAAACTTTTTGCTAAAAGTCCTTAAAAGCACCTCCTTGAGAGTCTTTTTTAAAAAATCCCAAGAAATAGAAAAAGTCCTAGGACTAGAGAACCAAATACCACCTCAATGCTTTCAACGCTCTGCCGTTTCCATTGCCGTGCGACTGCACGCGCGTCCATGGCCGAGCGAGCGCTCTCGTGGTACACAAAATGCTCCAGATATGTGTACGTTACGCGTAAGGCTAGCTTATCATGTAATATCCCCAGATGGAATGACACCTGGTTTACCTGCACTTAGCTTATGTGAACCACACTTTTCTTCATCTTATAAACATGTTGGGATCTTAATTGGTGAAGTTTGTATGTTCTTAAACAAATATTGTCTTTTCTTCCCATGCATTTATTGTTGGAACCAAGGATCGACAAACAATCACAGCAACACGAGGAGAAGAATTTTTCCAGGCGACGGACGACCGCCCCGGCGACGAACGCCGGGCCCTTTTTCTTCCTTTGTATTCACTTGGCTCAACCAACAAAACACAGTGCATCGGCTTATATAGCCCAGCACAAACAGAGCCGGCCACCACACTCGACCAGGCACGCACATAGCACCCACTAACCAACCCTACATGCACGTCCCTACCCAGCTGATGCATGCACGCACTAACCAACTAGCCTACTACTCCCTCCGTTCCTAAATAATTGTCTTTCTAGCCATCTCAAATGGACTACAACATACAGACGTATGTAAACATGTTTTAGAGTGTAGGTTCACTCATTTCTTTCCGTATGTAGTCGACATTGAAATCTCTAGAAAGACAATTATTTAGGAACGGAGGGAGTACTAGCTAACAACCTTATGCGGTCAATCGTGAGCACGCCTACTCGTCCGCACGACCTGGACGGCAGGTTGCTTCGCTGCATGCTATCACCGTCGTCCTACGACCACAAGCCTGGCCACAAACCGGCTCAAACTACACTCACTCGCTGGACATGGACGTGAGCCCAAACCAGTGCCCGAACTTGCCCTAGACCTTGACACACACGGGTCACCACAGCGAGTCGTGGTTTATGCCTAACATACTCCCCCCAAAACTACGACATCGCCGTCGTCTCGGAGTTGGTATAGCTCCCATCATTGATGTCACCACGACCGTGACCCAGCCCGTGGACCTGATCTGGCGCAACAACGCCGGCCGCACCATCACGGACCCGACCTGGCGCACCGACGCTGGTCGCACCGTGCTCCGTCACGACTCCGGCGACGTACGCCGAGCTCCTTCTCCGCCGGCAACACACGCCTGGCGTCCCTCGGCGCCCCGCACGTCCCGCGCACACCCGACGCGCCCGACGAGCCCGACGAGCCCGACTGCACCAGTGCGTCCCGCACATCCCGCGTGCACCCAACGCGCCCGACGAGCCCGACGGCACCAGATGTCGTGGACTCACCGCCGCCGCCTCCGCATCCGCCATGGCAGCCGCAGCGCTGCGCATCTGCACAAGCCGACAAACGGCCGGAGCTTCACTGCGCAGCCGCGGTCGAACGCCGTCACCGCCCGGCACGCCTCCGGCAAGGGGCGACACCCAAATGAACCAGCTCGATACCAAATGTTGGAACCAAGGATCGACGAACAATCACAACAACACGAGGAGAAGAATTTTTCCGGGCGACGAACACCCGCAGCGAGGACGACCGCCCCGGCGACGGACACCGGGCCTATTTCTTCCTCTGTATTCACTTGGCTCAACCGACAAGACGCAATACACCGGCTTATATAGCCCAGCACACACATGGCCGGCCGCCACACTCGGCCACGCACGCACGTAGCACCCACTAACCAACCCTACATGCACGTCCCTATCCAGCTGATGCATGCATGCACTAACCAATTAGTCTACTCCTTGCTAACAACCTTATCCGGACAATCGTGAGCATGCCTGCTCGTCCGCACGACCTGGACGCCGGTTGCTTCGCTGCATGCTATCATCGTCGTCCTACGACCACAAGCCTGGCCACAAACTGGCTCAAACTAGACTCACTCGCTAGACACGGACGTGAGCATGAACCGGCGCCCGAACTTGCCCTAGACCTTGACACACACTGGTCACACCATGTCGAGTCTGTGGTTTATGCCTAACAGTTATTTCTCAGTGGATAAGCATTATTGTTTATTTGGGAGATAATTTTATTTCAGTTTTCCTTAAAGATTAATATATATTAATATATTATTATTGTTAAGCCTCGATCACAATCAGTAGTTTAGTGTGTCTCATGTTTTTTTGTTTTTTGAAAATGATCTAGATCTATTATTAAAGTTCATCAGAAGTACAAAGCATCTCAAACGCAATAAAAAATAAATCGTGATTCCAAGTCCACTGAACAACCGCCAAAACGAGCCACCGACGCGCCGCCATTGCCACTCCCCTACCGGAGCCGGCTTGAACTTGTGGATGACAGCTAGGAAGTCTTTGTGCACGTGCCACTAAGAACCAGCGTCCTGGAACTACAATCGTCGCCATCAAACCCTTGCATAGATACGAAAACACCAAATCTCGCCACAGGACGAGAAACTCTAACCTCGCAGCTCAAGGAGACGACAGGAATCTACGCCGGAGCTTCGTCGAGTAGCCGGACAAATTCGAGAAGGGTCGTAGCCCGGAAGGCAAACTCAAAAAGTAGCACCGCCATCCGCACGAGCACCGCACCTGTGAGGACTAAAGAATCCCAAAATAAACTACTAACCGGAGTGGAGCCATCGGGATTCCCCTCCCAGCCACCCGCCGCCGAAGTGGCAAGCAGAGTGTCAACGAATTCACGGGCTCGCCAGTAAAATTTGGAGGAAAGAGTTTGCCTTAGCCATGTAGGGTGTCTCATGTTATGTTAGGTGTGGCGACTCCTGCTAACATGTTTGGTGTTGGATTAATGGCAAGTGACATTCTCTCGGATCGCATTTTTCTTATCACGTGCTTGTACAAGGATTTTTCCATTTGTGACTTTAGTATCTATATAAAGGGAGCGAAGAAAGCCTGTTTCCACTGGTGGAAAAAAGGCCTTTGGTCGCGGTTCGCAACTGCCATTAGTCGCGGTTGCGCAACCGCGACTAAATAAGCGACTAAAGCCCCCACCTTTAGTCGCGGCTGCTTAAGAACCGCGACTAACGGCCCGTCCGTGGGCGCCAGGCGGACCGTCAGGCGGAGGACCTTTAGTCGCGGTTCTTCAACCAACCGCGACTAAAGGGTTTAGGGTTTTAGCCCCCCTAAACCTGTTTTCTGTTTAATTTGTATTGTTTTATTTCTTTTGTGCTTTATTTTAATTTTGAAGGAGTTTCATATATTCTACGGTACTACATACATGCATATGAATGTACAATTTCAAATAAATTTGAAATTAGAACCAAAAAGAATTCAAGAGGAATATACAATATATATTAAATATCATCGGATGACCATATACAATTTTGAACAAGTTTCCATACATGATTTAATCCATATAAAGTTCTACGTCCTCGTAATAGTGTTCTCCTTTAGGATGGAGGACTTCC